>OX453281.1:19872560-20125060 GCA_949710005.1 Ricordea florida | reverse complement strand
CAAGGCTGTCAATTAGTAGTCCAATCCTTGGCAAATATAACTTTGCCTTATCTTATAATCCAGACGAAATAAATCGATGATTAATGACATCAATCAGTAATTAATGGGTAATAATTGAGTAATCAATCGATATCCATTGATTATTAGCGATTATCAATAGATAATCAATGGATAATCAATCGATAATCGATCACTACTCGATGACCAAAGATTATGTGACATATCCATTACACATCGATGTCATCGAGGAGTAAAAGATGCGATCAATTACTCATCGATTATCTTTTGATTATCCACCGATTAGTCATTGATTGCACGTATTACTACATCGCAGCTCAGACAATTTTCTAGCAATTTCTTTATCATCACTTATTTCCTGTGATAAAAATTGACATTAAGCGTTTTTGACGGTGATAAGCAAAGAGAAACTGTACATGCAAGGTATGGTCTTATAAAAATTTCTGGCCTGTCGATTATTCATCGATTACTTACTAATTATCGGATATAATCAACCGGTTAACCATCGACAACTTATTGATTATTCATTGATTTCATTAATGTCATTGATTTCATAGTGTAAATATGTCTGGTATAATATATTTGCTTTTAGAACGCTGGCGTGGTGTTGATGACAAACAACTTTGTAAGCACAAACAAGAGAGAAGGTAATTTTATTAGATAAGCTGTCAACTTCAGTACCAAAGTAGGCGTCGGTCAAAGACGTGAGTAATGATACATGGTACCAAGTTCCTATCTCCAATACAAAAACAATCTCAATGGAAAGTATAACGTTCGGATTTCTAACTCTAAAAATGAAGGTGGACAGTCGCCACAACAAATTCTGTTAAAAAAAAATAGAGTATTTTCGAGAAGAAGCCAAAAAATATATTAACGACCGATTGCCCAAGAGTGCATACTCTCAGCGTGCTTACGATGAACTAGAATTAAAATCATGTGCATTATTTGGTCCACGAGTGAATGTTTAAAGTAGAAACAGACGATGACGATTTGATTTTCTCAGACTTCGGGGTATTATATGAAAACAAACATTGGTCATAAATGAAATATTTGGCCTGCGTATTGAACAGACTGGTTCATATTAAGCAAGAGGGAATTGAGCTCCTCCCATGGGTTTTAGGGAGCAGAATCATTTAATTTCAAGGAACAGAGGGTATTTTCGCATTATTTTCAGGGAGCTAAGAAACCTCTGATTTAATTGCTGGGAACAAGTGATTTTATTGTTGGGGAACAAGGGAAAAAAGGCGAAGGAAACATGGGAACTTGTTCTCTTCCTCCCTCCTCCCCCCCCCCCCCCCCCCACCTCGGGGGTTTAGAATTAGTTGCAATAACGGTCTTCTCCAGCGATCTATCTTTCTTAAACATGATTTGTTTTGAACATATGCGTACAAAAAATGTATAGAATTGCCTATTGCTAAACCGTTACAGAAGTTTTCCGGCTTGCTAAATCCGGGAATGCGAAAGTATGCACCATTTTGAACAAACCGAAGCTATAACGACAGTGAAGGCTTCAGGTTAAGTTGTGTGCCGTGTTTTTTACTGCGTTATATATAATTGCCTTAATGTCCAGTTCAGACGCCGTACTTTTCATGTGTCGAACCTGAGTTAGGTCCGACTTAAGAGCGATAGGTTCGACATTTTATTCAGACGGCGCACCGTGTCCGAACCTAACTTTAATTCCATGTAAGCAGAAAGAGAAAGGTCGGAGTCCACACTTAATTTTTGCATTTTGTTCGGCACATGAGAAGAAAGTTGTTGGGAATTTCTTGCCGCTCCACTGTCGAACGATGCGACAGTCGAACTGAACAGTCGAACTGAACGTCTTTGCCGAACCAAATTAAGACAACCATACCGACATTCGCTCCGACGAAGGGCTAACGCTCGAAACGTCAGCACCTCCCTTTTACCTTACGGTGGTATAACTTACTCAATCAACTCGTTTGATTTACCCATTTTCTTGTGTTTCATACCGAACAAAGTCAGGCGTCAATCTTTTGCCGCTCTTAATTCATGACTTAGGTTCGGCATGTGAAAAGGATGGCGTTTGAGGCGGGACAAAGTTTCACAGACGCCCTTTATCCTCGTATGAAATTCGAGAAAACGTCTCAAACAGTGCCAATAATGAGTTTGCCTTTTAATAATTCTCTTCTCAGACTATGGGTGCGAGGATGCCGGTGCCGCTCGAAAGAAGAGAAGTGTGGACACCAGTCTAGGTAAGTGTTGTAATATAGACGTGAATCTTTTACTAGGAATTACACCACTCGTAAAATTCATACGAAGCTACATCCGGGACTGTAGTGGCGTATTTTCCATATCCTCACCAGTGAGGATATTGATGACGTCATTTCCCGCCTTGCACTATTCAGTTTATGTACAAAGCTGCCAAACGAATTACTTTAATGTCTTCATGTGCTTTTGTCTATATAATAGAAAGAAAATCCCACGTAAACTCGAAGAAATGAATTTCGTGTTCGAGTGGCAAGAACAATATCTCCAAAAAAAAAGCATTTCGTTTTGTTTTGTTCTGCTGACTGGCCGGACACGGAGAGTCTCCTGATTCCTGATGAAATATCCAAATTCCAGGGAAAATTCATCTTCTCCCGAAACAGGCCTTGTCAGAGTTGTCACCTCGCGAGTGAACCGAATCCTAAGAACGCCGGTACACCTAAACAGTCGCAAGTTTTTAATGATCCCTCTCGCAAGAACCCAAAAGTACATGTAGTGAATCTCTCGCCCTCGTTAAAACTCTCGTACGTGTTCATGTCCTTATTTGGAAAAGGCAATCACTCACAGTACTGGGGGGGGGGGGGGGGTGGGGTGGTCGTAATAATTCTCGTACACGAGGAACTGCGACTATAATGTTGATTGATTGAGTTGTTTGGTAACTTTCTTTGTTGTTAACGTAATCTGATACAGTAATGGTGACTGCGAACTTGACAAATGTACCTATGGGCATTAGAGGTAGGAATGAAAGTATAAATTGAAAATATTCGTTGATACTAAAATCTGGGGTATGAATGTTAGCGTTTATTACTAATTCAAGAAATGCCAGACCACCTAACAACTGTGTTTCGTTCACATCGTTAGATCAGGAAGAGAAATCAGCATGCTGCAAAATAGGTGAAGAGAAATCACAGTCCACTTGCTTAAAGCGATATCAAAACAACCTGAAGAACCTGAAACGGGACTGTGCGAAACAGATGTACAAATGTTGCACAAGAATATACGGTGTAAAAGGTAAATTATGTAACAACATGATAGTTGTGTTTGTAATTATTAGAGAATAAAAACATGGAGGAGGACGGTTGAAGATGAAAGGAAAACAGCTGGGTGGCAGTCAAGCGAAAGTCAGAACCCTCGCAGCAAGCCGTAGTTCGTGGAAAGAGAATGTCAAAGCCTTATGTGCCTGGAGAGATGTAGTAGTGGTAGTGGCAGTGGTAGTGGTAGTAGTAGTGATAGTAGTAGTTGTAGTGGTTGTGGTAGTGGTAGTGGTAGTGGTAGTGGTAGTAAAAAAGATGGTTTTAACGCAGCCTTCAAAGTGAACGGATGCATAATTTGAAATATTAATAATGACAGTTTAGTAATATTTTTTTCACTTCATGAACGCTATTCACATGGATAGATCAACGCCGATTTACGATAAATAAATACTCGCTATTGACCAAGTGCGAGGTGATAAAGATTGCTGCCTAATGGCCTTGGTCTCGGTCAATAAGAACGCCAGAAAGAACGAGGCCAACAGTGAACAATCTTAATCAAAAGAGGATTTATTGTATATGGCCAATAGATTACAGCATTTAGATGACAATGACTTGCTTACTTCCGAGCACCAGGAAGAAAAACTGGTTTTGCGACGCCATTGCTTAAAAACGACCGGAAAACAGTTATAAAAAGAGTTGACGTAAGTTACCATCTATGAAACCCGGATTAGAGCATTTCGTTTTGTATTGTTCTGCTGGACAAAACAGGCAATCATGAGGGGCAAGACAGACCCAGTTTGCCCGTTCGGATAGCTAATCAGAACACCGAATTCGCCTCGTCGAACCCGTGCGCGGAGCCAGCCATATAACAAAGCAAAGCGCTTTATCATCAAAACAGTTTATAGACAGTAAATGCGCAGAAAACCCAACCAAGCCATCGAGCTGGAAATTGGTGGATGCCATAAGAGGACGGCCATAGCAATACAACACTGTCTATGGGTCACAATGAAACAATAGTGATAATAATTCCTGTCTGACACCTCCACAGACACGGGCGTATTCGCCAGAAGTGGGCTCAACGAGTTGGACTTTGGTCCTACTGATGAAGAAATTCTCGACCAAACACAAGTAAGATCGTTTTTCCCGGAAACCTGGATTTACGACGAAGCAGTTGTTGGGTAGGTATGAATATTTAGATGTTATATAGTAACCACCAATCGGCTGCGTTACTTTGACTAATAACAGTCCGGAGAACTTATCAGAATTCAAAGAATTACTTGTTGTCTGCCCAATAAGCGGGCAACAAGTGCAAGCTGGTCTCGATCGGTCGGGAAAGCGGCGAAGAAACCTGTAGTAGCAATGCAAAACCAAAAAGAAATCGCAGGATCACTTTCGACGTAATATATCAAACACGAAATTCGGTGTTTCATCAAAGATGAAGGAACGAGAATACAGCTGAAAATGACACGGAGCGGAGCATTTTTGGAGAAATTCGACGTGCTTGATAGGTAATGGTAATAGGACTGAGTAGAGTCCAATTCGGTCTGTAATCATACGAATAATAACAAAATCGGACGACCGCGCAGCGGAAGTTCGATTTGTTCATCACGAGTATGATTACAGACCGAATTGGATGACAGAAGTCTTATTACCAATTAATCATGAAAATTACAGTTTCCGAGAAAAGAAGAAGAGCCAAATGCAAGTTATGAAAAAAATATTGCCATTGTTCGAGGGAAAAAATTATCCATTTTAAAGAAAGCCCCAATTTAGTAGTCTGTACACCGTTTCTATGATAATTGAAACCAAGGTTGTAATTGGTTGATTTAAACTACAACTTTGAATGTGATTGGCTTATTGAACTGTCCGACAATAAACTGTCCGATAACAACTTGGCAAGTGAATTGGTAAATAAATTATGTAATCTGATTGGCTATTTTCCAGTCGAGGTGGATTAGTTCGGATGGATGTAACAATACCCGACACCATCACAACGTGGGTTACGCAAGCTGTCGCCATTAATAACCAAACGGGACTGGGACTGGCAACGCCTTTCAGAATTGTGGGATATCGCGACTTCTTCATCACGCTCAAATTACCATATTCAGTCAAAAGAGGAGAGCAAGTGTCCCTTCTGGTGACGGTGTTCAACTACCACGGTGAAAAAATGAAGGCAAGTTGATAGCAGCAGACAAGAGAAGATGAGGAAAGAGAACATATCCCTGTCTGTTTATATGATAAGGGGACGGAATCTATTTTTAGCGCGGAATCTATTTATAACTCGTTCCATGGTTGCACTGTTTCCCAATACCGCAATTTTAAGGTCGAGGTCAAACGAAACAAGATTCCAATGGCGCATTGAAATTAAAACCATGTGATGAGAGGACATCAGCCATTGGTCAGTTAAAATAATTTCCGAATCTAAAAATAGATTCTGTCCCCTTATCATAGTAAGAGAACCCAGTATGGAAGATACGTTCTCTAACCTCATTTTCTCTTGATTCTGTCTCCTTATCATAGTAAGAGAACCCAGTATGGAAGATGCGTTCTCTTACCTCATTATCTCTTGATTCTGTCCCCTTATCATAGCAAGAGAACCCAGTATGGAAGATACGTTCTCTTACCTCATTTTCTCTTGTCTGAAACCGTGTGTCTCAGTAGTTGATTGTCGAGTTCCATCATGCAGGTTTAGGTAGTTCTGAAAAGAACTGTTGATGACGTTGACTGACGTTTCGGCAACCTGAGCGGAAGTCATCATTCGAGTCAAGCGAGTTGCGTGTCGTCACGTGGTGGTAATTGTATTTGTAAGTATCTAACGTTGTGATTGGTCTTTTAAGCCGTGATGTAATTCGTCGTCATCAACAGTAGTTTCTTTCAGAGCCACCTCCACTTGTTTTTCATTATCTTAGCGGACGTGGGCCGTAAAAATGCTGATAATCTTACGGTTTTTTTCTTCTTGTGGTGCGTTTAGGCTACGGTATATCTAACAGGAAGCAAACGCTTCTGCTCAATTGCGACACCAGGAGGGGCCCGCGCTGAAATTGGAGAGAAATTTGTTGATAGTCACAAAGCAGAGAGCGTGGCTGTTCCCATAGTACCCAAGGAGATTGGTGAAATAGAAATTGAAGTCACTGCCATCCTAAAGATAAAAGTCGGCAAGTCATACATGAATTTGGCTGGCGATGCCGTCCGGAAACGGCTCCTCGTTGTCGTAAGTATTTTTCGAGCGTTTTTAAGTTTTGAGTTCCAACTAATTATGCCTATGCTTTGGTTTTGCATCCCTACGATAGGCGATTAGTAAAAGAATCTCTGGCAACTCTTTCAACCAATCAAACTTGACAGGCCGGTTAGCTCAGTTGGTGGAGCGCCGGCCTGTCGTGCGGGAGGTTGTGAGCTCAAAACCTCGGCCGGACCAACACTCAAGGTCTTAAAATAACCGAGAAGAATGAGCTGCCTTTGTTATGACATCTACAAATGATAAGACATTCTAGTCTTCTCGGATAAGGAAGATAAACCGTAGGCCCCGTCTCACACAACACAGTTCGAAAAGAGTAGGGGACGTAGACCCCTGTGGTGTGATCGACTTTTGTAAACGAGGGCCACTGGTTTTTCAGTGCTTACTGGTACGCGCTACCCTCAATAGATAAAGTTTATTATTATTATTATTATTATTATTATTATTATTATTATTATTATTATTATTATTAGGCTAGCACGCGTTTTCTCGCGCTTGGTTCTGACGGCGTATTTTTGCTTTGGAGTATGATTGGTCCATTTGTCTGTATTTCTGTTTGCTTTTGCTCGGAGCATCTACTTAAGATTAGGCTTTAGGATTCGTTCTATTCACATGAGCCTGATGGTCCATTCACATGAGTATGCTTAAGTTCAAAAGTAAGACTCAAATCAGGGTTAACAGGCCAGCCGCGCCAGGCTTTGACGGTGTTTTCTTCACATGACCCCCTCCCCCTCAAGGCGGTAATTTTTCGGGTGACGCCCCCAAAAAATAACCCTCTCCCAAGATTTTACCTTTTTTAATATTTCCTGTTATTCCCTACTTCATATGATTGTGCTAGCTATGAAAACAATACTTACAATTTCTAATACCACAAAAAGCTGTTTATCAGAAAGCACAATTCAGAAGAAAGAGAAGACAATTTCGGATTAAAACATTATGACATAAAAGTATTGCTAGAATATTTCACGTAACCCCCCCCCCCCCGCCATGTCCCTAATTTGTTATGGATGGCCCCCCCTCAAAACTACTTTTTTTTTTCAGATCCCCCTCCAATCCCACCAGCACCCCTCCCCTGTAAAAAACGAACGGTCCCTTATGAGTATAATATTGATATTGTTTTTCAGCCTGAGGGAGTGGAGCGAAGGAAGACACAGTCTTTCATATTGGATCCGAACGGTAACGACTACCATGTTATCGCTTTTGAATTTACCACTTTGCTGCTTTGTCAGTGTACTATATTATCGTGCAATCCAAGAACATCTCCTCCGAAAAAGTCAGTAGAAACTCACGGTATGCTTTCTCTTTTTCTGCAGGAAATCTCAATGACAATCCAAAGCAAGGAGAGGGCAAACCTACAGTCCCACCGACACCGGCATTTGAAAGCAAAAGTACGTACTGTTGATGACTTTCAGTGCGGTTATTACTCTGAATATCTCTGAGCGACAAAATCGATACGACTTTTGCTTTTATAGAACGCCTAGGTCCCAATGGACAGCTTGATACCATTACTTTGCCGCTACCCAAGAACGCCATCCCAGGATCTGTTGGAGCTGCCGTTTACCTAACAGGTAAACATCGTTATCGATAACAAGGTCCAATCAAAGCAATTAAGCATTTTGTAACACAACTAAAGTAGTGCAAGGGCCATAAACTAACACATCAGTCAACCAGATTTCTTCATTTCTGGTCCCGCGAGGGCCTGGGTATTGTCCCGAGTGATCCAGAGCAAATGAAGGTGAGATTTTCGTGTTTCAAATCACGTTGGCGAAAAGCACAAACTATTTATCACAAATCAAAGCAAAACGCCTGAATGGATAGCTAGCACAGCAATGCCTTGTTAAGATCTTGCAATGTAAATATCTTCGCTGACTCTTCAGGATATCATTTAATCAGCGTACAAAATCTAAATGTAGTCTCTGGTCTTCTAATAAATCTCTTACTGACAAAGCTTACTCGGGACCGTACTGGAAGAATGTCGGCCTTCGGTCTTCGTTGTGTAGACCTCGCTGGGCTTGGTCAATAATTCAGAGATGTACTGGATTGCTATCAGACTGAAAATTAGGCACTTGGCTGGTCATTGGCTATAGGATTATGGCTGTCGGAAGGTCTCAATGAACAAAGAGAGCAGACAATTCTAGGCCGTTAAAGCAATGGTCCATTCACACTACTCAGACAAACGGCTATATGATAACGGTTTCGTTTAGAGATGAAAGGAGTCGGAATTTCTGAATGCGAGAAAAAAATTTAAGAGCCACATAGGAAGCTCAAAGAAAGTTATACCCATCAATTGTCAAAACAAGAATTTGTTAAACAAATAAAAAACGCGCCGAGTGCTTCATTATGAGCACGTGAGAAGTGCATCTCGCCCTTCTTACCTGTTCTTGAAAATTCCAAAGCGCTTATATTGCTCAGCAATGCACGAAAAACACGTTTTCCTATTTCATTAAAAAAAGTTAAAGAATTGCCACGGCACTGGAGAGTGCGTGCAATAGAATCGAAAGGCCGCTAGATTTATAACGTTCATATTCTTGGCTAAAATTGATGTAAGTCGATTAATAAAATGGGGAGTCGTAACTCGAAATGATTTTGGCAAAAACTAAAAGCATCACCATCTTGCTAGCAGAGTGCATTCGAAGTCAGTTGTAATCTAACACTTAATTATCAAAACCATATTGTATAAGGTTAAAAGCATAGTTCAGTCATATAGATATAAGTCATGGTTCATAACAAAATAACAAACTGTTTTTCCATGGTAGCTTTACATCTTTGGACCACAAAGCTTTTCTCCCCGTTTAATGTTTTTCTCTGGAAGCTGAACCAGCCATATATCTTCAATGGCAGCAGCCATAATGGTGGATTAAACAATACAAAATTGTTTCGAAGAATTTCCATAGAAATAGAGTCAGGTTATAGTATAGTTTTACTTATAGAGTTGAGCTAGGGTATAGTGTCATTGGCCACAAACATGGCTTTCATGACGCCACATGAAAGCTTTATTTATTCGCTTTTTTCGCTTAGGAAACCTACTTGGTCCTGTTGTCAACACCACTATTGAGGGAGGCTTAGAAAGATTTTTCCGTCAGCCCACGGGTTGTGGGGAACAAACCATGATTTATTTGGCTCCAAACGTCTACGTTTTGCAGTATCTGATGAATACTCGTCAGCTGTCCGGCGCCAACGAGGAAAACGCCTACAGGTTCATACAGTCAGGTATACAAAAACGTCAGGAATGGTAGAGCGTTTCATCAGCAGTACCAGCACTGTTCAGTGCTGTTAAGTAACTTTCCAAAGAATGGTCACACTGCATGATTTGATCCACAAAATCAATGAAAAGGCTAGCACAACATTGTGAAAGAATCTACATGGTACCACGGAACTGTTCAGCAGCGTGGAAAGAAAGATCACACTTTGTAATTTTACCCACAGATGAGAATTAAGATTTTTATTGGCTTAACTTTCGGAATGACAGCTTAATTAAGTGACATTTTATTTTAATTATCATTTCTCTCCAGGTTATCAGAGGGAACTCAACTATCGTCGCAACGACATGTCTTTCAGTGCATTTGGAAACAGCCGACCAGGAAGTACATGGTATGTACTCCACAATTTACTGATACAACATAGTGTAGTTTTTTTCCCTCAGCTCTACTGACTTTATACGTTTTGTGTTTGTTTTAAGGTTAACTGCCTTCGTTATGAAAACATTCTGCCAGGCAAATCAGTTTGCCGGAGTTAATATTGACATGGAAATGGTCTGCCAGTCAGTGGCCTGGCTTATTAGTAACCAACGGGCTGACGGGGCTTTGCATGAAGTTCATGCCGTCATCCATAAAGAGATGGTGGTACGTAAGATAAGCAACGCTGTTTTTATCTAGCACCGTCACTTTGTGCGTCCATTATTGTTTCCGAGAAAGCGTGCAGTGCGTTCCGCTTTCTCTTTGATTAAAACTATATAGCGTGAATTAGCCGAGCAGAACTGTACTGTGGTAATGTTTGTTGTACTATACGGTGCGGTTCTAACTTTTCACCTGTAAATCAAACCATGTAGCGTGGCTGTTCTGTGGAAAGCTACGCAACAGTTATTTACAGTGTGAACGTTTATTTTACGATACAGTGCTATTCTAACTCAAAATCGGTTTGAGTATGAAACGTATCAGTTTTCAAAAATTTATAGAATTGTGCTTCCCTTTATAGGGAGGAGTTTACGGCTCAGAAGGGGATGAAGCCATGACAGCTTTTGTCATGACCGCTATTGCCGAATGCCGGTGCAGCCATGTGGTAAGTCAACGAGAGTTTAGGAGCTCGGACAAGCTGCAGCTAAAAATCTTTTGGCTCGCGCAAGCAGGCTACATGACCAATGTCCTCTCCATTTAAATTCATCTTAAGGCCTTTCTATATGGCCAGATCCCCTCCTCCTTAGAGGTTGCGGATCGACGTTTATTCAGATGGGGCATAACTGTTGTATCTTGCGCGCATTTTTGCGTGTGCAACGTCTTATCCTGTGTAAGGGTAAGCCAAATTATTTGGACGACAAAGCAATCCCATCTTCCGGGTCAAGAGAATTTTCTCACGTTATAATGGACATTAACCTGCATTCGATCACGGATCCTGTAATCTGATTAGCTAATGCACTCAAATTCTGTTCTTTGGTGGATACCTAGTAATGAGAACGCCCACACTCGGAACAAAACGATAATGCACTGATAGAAAACGAGTAGTCTAATTTTTAAGTAGACATCAACGCTGTTCTTGAAGTAATGAAGATGTGACATCTTGAGCCTGGAGAATTTGTGTGAGATGTTCTTTTCAGCACTGTCACAGGGAAACGCAGCACGTTCCGATTTCTAGTACACACTCTACCACTGAGCCATGAGACTCGTGTGAACAAGGCCATTGAACTAGCATTGTGCGATAAACATCTTTCCATACTACTAGGATTTGAATATCAAAGTGAAAAGGTTGTGAAATTTTAAGGATGGCATATTTTGAGCCCGAGGAGATTTGACAGATGCGCTAATGTTCCCTTTGTAGCTTAACGACGCCGACAGGCTTATATTATTATAATATAAACACAGGTTTGAAACCAGCTATTTCTTTCAGAATTCAGGGCAAGCGATATTGCGTGCCCAAAACTTTTTGGAGGCACGATACGCCAATTTGCAGAGGCCTTACACCATGGCGCTAACTACATACGCTCTTGGTCTTGCGAAGAGCCCAGTAAAAACGCAGGCCAATGACCGACTCGTACAACACGCCATTTATGATGAAGGTAAGTTATCAATTATTTTCACTTTGTTGGGCATTGTGGCGCATTTTGCTGGCTAAAATGTATTTTAGCCCGCAAAAATAACCAGTGAAAAGTGTGAATCAAATTACACAATTACCTTCAACACTTACAAATAATTTCAACGATTTTTTTTCTTTCACGTCTTTTACAATTCTTGACAACTCACCTGGGAAGATTTTGCAATTTTAAGCCAGCTTCGCTCGGATGGTGTATTTTCACCGTGGGAAAATAAAGCTATTTAAGTTGTAAACGCTCGCCCTTTTGCTGTCAAGTTTGTTTTGCCAGTTTTTATTTTCTCAACGTCCTCCAAAGTGATAACAATAGTGATAAATTTTATGTGCTTCGAAATAAATATGTTTTGGGCCCTTCTCAGAGCTCATTTTAAAATGAGTCCGAGTCGGGCCCAAAACATATATTTATGCCCGCGAACATAGACACTATCGTTTTATTCATATATTACAAGGATAACGTTTGTTTGAACTCGTGGTAATTGCAGCGTTCTCGATTCATTTTCCCAGGAGTGCGCGGTTGTGGATAGGGCGGTTAAAAGTAAAAAGAATGAAATAAAGGATATCGACGCTAGATGCAAAATTGCTTTTCGAGTGCTGGAAAATTATCATTCCACGAAAGAGCGCAGACAACGAGAATGGTTTAACATGAGAAGAGAAATTTCGTAGCTACTAGCGACCATTTAATCGTATTTTAATATATCACTCTGATATCAATTTGGTGTGGCTTAAACGTAGTGTGTAGCTACATTATGGCACGATCGGATTTGCTTATTTGTACACGAGAGTCGAGTTCCTGTTACGTTGTCTAGTAAGCTACACATTTACGCATTCCGGACCTATTTTATCCATTATATAGCACTTGGTATACGACGAAATTTTGTATCATAAATTTGCGTCTTGTCAAATCCTATTGTTTTCTCTCTGAACCAAATCATCTTCTTTAAGCTTTCGATACTTTCAACACAGCCGTAGCTATATTCATGGTACCTCTGCGCTGGCGGCTATTAGTAAAGATTGCATTAATCAACTACATGTTTTCTTCAAAGAGCAAACTTTGAAAACTTTCGTGCGCATGTGAGGATGAAACGGTACCGGCGTCCAACTTGATCGCGGATTCACTATGAACGGTCACGTATAATAACATTTCACTGACACGCCTCCAAAAGATCTCCGGAATCATATAACCTTTGTTTTTTAACGTTTCAGCTAAAAGGGCTCGTTACTGGAATGCTGGTGGAAATGCGCTTAATGTGGAAACCGCTGGGTACGCATTACTGGCTCAGCTTGAACTCGGCCGAACCGGTTACGCTGGTCCCATTGTGACGTATCTGACCAATGAGAGACAAGGTGGTGTTGGTTTTGTTTCTACCCAGGTGTGTTAATAGATGAGCCCATGAGGCACCCGCAGCATATAACTCCCACAACGGAGGTTATATGTAGCAGGTAGTTGGTAACGTATTGTAGTGTTATGCATTAACTTCCAACTTAACTGACACGATTTTAATAGAAGTCATTTCGTCCAGAATGACCAGCACAACAGAATAATGTCGAGTTTCTATGCTCCGTATACTTTTCCGCGGTTTTGGGTACAAAAATGGTTTAACGCTGTATTTAAGGGACTCAATCACAATAAAACAATGAGCTCCACGGATGGTTGCACATTTCATTAGGGACTTTAAGCAACGAGAACCGGAACGGGAACGGTGACGTCGGAACAGCGAAAAGACTGGGGAGAGAACGCGGTCGTGGCGCGAGCTTTAAAGCAGTTAAGCACGATACCGCGAAACTGGGACGGCAGTCATGGCACGCCAGTTAACCAGTTAAGTTCGCCTGACAAGTAGAGGGGTTGAAATTTAGCAAAAGAACGTGGATTAGAGAACTGAGAATTCCTTCGGTCGTTATTTCAATCACATCTACACATACACGAAATAAATAAAACAGCGAAATATAAAGTTTACAAACAACAACACAAGAGTTCTGATATGTGAATTATCGAAGTTCAATTTTTAGATCAAGTCTGTTGTCAAATGTAACATGTATTCGTAGCACACATTATAAAGTTTGATCAGAAATTTTTCAAAGACGCTTCAGTTTATTTAATTCCTACGATTGCAAGTTAACTGAAAGTAAAATGGGCCAAGCGACGCTGTTAATTCACCTTGGAACTTGGTCTAGACAGCGACGGAAAGGTTTTGGCTTTGAAGTTAAATCATTTTAATCAATTCATGACTGCTTACTTCATATAACTTCAGTTATGTAGCTAGGCCAAACAAACGAGAAAAATTCTCCACGGGTAATTTCATTTTCAAACAAAGAACTTAATTTGCTTTGCTTTGGTCTTCAGTTGCGCTTTCCCCTTTACCAAGGGGACAAACTTTTCTGATAAAAAATGATTATAAAGTATATTTAGACTTTTCAGTAGTCACTCATTGCTTAAATGTCATTATTTACGACAAAATAGCAAAGAAAATAGGATTTTAGTACTCACGTTTTCATACAACCGGAGATTGCCTTTATTCACGTTCCGACGTAACGGCAACGGCAAGATATTTTCCGCCAGACATGCGCATTATGAGATTTGGGTTTTCCCGGAGGCCTCTCCCGTCGCCGTCGCCGTTGCCGTTCTCTATTAGCGAGCTTAAGCACGCGCTTTTTTGAGACGCGGACGGCAACCGGAAGAGAACATTACGCGTGCCAGGACAGTGGTGTCTCCCAGATTTTTATAGTGATCATCTCTAATGAAGAAAAGATTTTAATCAATGTAAATGTAGTCGTGTGTAGACAAGTTAAAAGGGAAAACAGCTCACTTCCGGTTGCCGTCCGCGTCTCAAAAACGCACGTACTTAAGCTCCCTATTAAGTCCCAGAGGACTACGTCTAGCTAGCAGTCACTGGGGAGGGGACTGGCAAATTTGCTCTAGGGGTGAGGAGTGCAGCTTAAGGGAACAGAAGGAGGGCCATACCTCTCAACTTGCACCTTTGCTCTTCAAGCAATTCTAGGGTTCCTTGCTGCCATGTGTCTGTCATGCAAGGGATGGGAACTAAAGTGCAATGAAACATGGACGCGCAGCCACTACGTGCAGTGTCACTGCCAGTCAATCTTTGTTCACCAATTTCATATTTATATCTGGTATATTTATAGGCTTTGTGAAAGTTCTCTTTCATGTCGTCGTTTGCCAACATATATAGAGGATATTACATGGCCGCGCGGAGATACGAAATTTCTCTTCGAGTGTTGAAAAATTTCAAAAGAACCGGCCGGGCGTCTGAGCGGGAAGCTCTCTTGTAATTGGCTAATCATGTTGGTAACCATGGCGACACCAATATCCTCACAAGTGAAAGATAAAAATGATATCTTCACTGCGCGCGATGAAGATACGATTTTTTAGTAAAAGGAAAAATCCTGGTATTTCATCGGTATCTATATAATAATCTTTTTTTGTAAATGGTTAGAACCCAGAAATCTCTGTAGCTATTCGTCGAGTTCGAACGTCCGGGTGTAGGCCACTCTGGGACCTTAAGTCGCCTTAAGTCACCTTAAGTCACCTTAAGTCACCTTAAATCTCCTTAAGTCACCTTAAGTCTCCTTAAGTCGCCATGTTTGTTTCTGTCGATTTTTTTTAAGTTGCCTTAAGTCGCCTTAAATCGCCATGTTTTTTTTCACTCAACTTTGCTTAAATCGCCTAATGTCGCTCAAAGTTACGGCGATTAAGATTCCAGAGTAGACCTCGGGTGTAGCTAGTTCTGACAAGAACTGTCGTTGACACTGACTGAAGGTTTGACAACCTGAGCGGAAGTCTCTTGTTTTAGGATACAGTCGTAGCTCTGCAAGCTTTGGCAGCGTACAGTGAAGCGACCGCTGGTAACTCTCTAGACCTCAGGGTGAGGCTGACGGCAGGGAAGGATGACAGTTGGAAGCCCCCAGAGGTTCATATCACTCCTGATAACGCCTTACTTCGACGAGACTTTGATGTAAGTAAAATTGCCACGTGACTGGTCAAGGAACGTAAACGTAAAGCTTGCTTTCAACTTAATGCACAGTTGTTTCATTCGCTTCAAGCAAAATGCTTTTTTTCTTTTTTTGTGTGCTTTTGATGATTCAAATAATGAAAACAGCGAAAGCACCTGGTTGTAAGTCAACTGGAGTTCTTGCCCTGTTTTCTTCGAAGTTCTCTATTTTTGTATGTGCGTGCGTGCGTGTTTTATTTTCCTTTGCATGTATGTTGAATGCATGCAACTTCTTTAATTGTCAAATATCAATAAAGTGGCCGAATTTATGCTAGAGACGAATTATCCGTCAGAGACGTCAGAGACAGTTAATTCGTCGAAGTATAAATATAAATTCGGTGTTATATAAATTCGGTACTAGGACGAGTTATCGAGTAAAATTCGTCTGAGGCTAATTCATCTGTTAGCACGTCTTTAAGACGTGCTAATAGACGGATAATTCGTTATAGACGGATGATCAGTCTCGAAATTTATATCCAGAAGGAAACGTAAAAGGCTTTTCGACGACGTTTCCACACGAGAGAGACTAGTTCCTGGAATGCCTATTTCAAGATGGCGTCCGGTTATTCGTCAAAATTTGCCTTCGCATTTATACTTAGACGAATTATCCGTTTGACGGATAATCCTTACAGACGGATAATTCATCTCCAGTAATAAATTCGGCCGCGAATAAAGGGTGCAGAATTCTAATGCCACGATTGAGATTTTTTTCTGTCTCATTCTACAGGTAACGAGATTCCTTGGAGGAGAACTGTATGCAGAGACATCTGGAACCGGTGTTGGTTTGCTCGAGGTGCGATTTTTAGGTGCCAGTTAGTGTGACTGTCGAAAGAACTTAACCGGTTGCTTTTAGTTTTAAAGTGCCTGGAAAGCTGATAGACTGAAAAGTCTCGGTCCACTTTCTCAAAGAATCAAAAGTTTTTAACCGATCGAAACTGCGACATTCATTAGTAACCGGTCGTTTCGTACGATACCTAGTTCGCCCAAACTAAAATCGGTTCGCCCGACACCTAATAACAGAACGAACAAGTCTAAGCACAAACAAGGTTTAAAGTTTCTCCATATACATACAGAGACCAACGAGATGTTTCCTGCATTATAGTTGTTTCGATTGCAATACGCAGCAGTTACTTCATTTAAGGTGATATAAAGTGGAACCCTGCTTTAACGAACCTCTAGTTAAAGACGTACTCAATAAAGTGACCAAGATTCTTCGCTTCACTAATATTAAGATGGATGAAAGAGAACCACGATTTAATGAAACCCCGTTTTGCCGCATACCTTAAAACAAGCAAAAGGCAAATGGAAACATCGAGAAAAGTTCAATTCCACTGATTACCGCTTAATAACCCGTAGATTCTTTCTTCTCGTTTCTTTTGTATTTAACAGAACTGTCATTTCTTCTGAAAGGCGATGTGATTTTTTATATAGCAAGTAAAAGACCATATACAGTGTTTCATCACACATCAAACACGCAGAAGAGAGTTTGACCATAAGAGGTGCAACGGAGTATTTGTGGCGAAACACGTTGTTTGATATGTGATGAAACACACGTATCGAGTGTTTTAAATAGCCTCTCTAACGAAATCATTATAGCACGCCACGGTGCTTCATTTTCTCTGTCGTTCTCTTACGCATGATTAACGAGTTTGAAAAACATCTTTTCAGGTTGAGATGCGCTACAACGTTCCGTCGTCGCGCGAAGAGACCTGCAGGTTTGATGTGAAGACACAAGTTACAGAAATAAAAGAAATTGAGAAGGGCAATTTATTTGGGCCGGTGCAGGAAGACGAAGGTGACAACGAATCTGGCGATAGAGATGGGAGGAAGAAGAAGAAAAAGAAAGGAAATGGTTGCAAGAAGAGGAAAAACAAAAACAAAAAGAGATGTCAGAAGAAAAAGCCTCCAAAGCAACAACCGGTGAAGAGTATCAAACTGAAAGTTTGCACCAGGTGATCATATCAAGTACTAAATATGGGTTATTGACCAAGCGTGAGGTCAAGATGGCTGGATATTGGCTAAGTTCTTTTTTTTGCGTTTTTATGGACCGAGACGAAGTCGAGGTCCATAAACACGCAAAAAAAGAACGAGGCCAATATCCAGCCATCTTGACCGAACAAGCTTGGTCAATAAAGGATTTATTATATGGGATAAAACACCAAAAAATGATCCGTGTACGTGTTTATTTTCAAGGACTGAAAAGGAAGCCCGTTACATACAAAAATCGTTTTCCAGCTCCATCGATACACAAACCACAGGAAATCTTTAACTGTCACGGAAAAGATTTTTCAGGGAAAAACTAAGAAAGAAAATTTTGGTAAACCGGCTTTCGCCTCGGATGAATTTTCCTTGCGGGACAAGGCCCTTATCCCGAGCGGGCAAGATAGCTCCATATTGCCCGCTCGGGTAGCCAATCACAGCGCGAGATTCGGTTCATCTTGCCCACTTACGGAGCTATTCATATAATAAGAGATCATATGTTCTCTTGAAAGTACCTAAGTACTTTCACTCCCCCTGAATTGAATGCTTTTGTGTCACAGGGTTACGTTCACTCAATAACTATTGATACACCAGGGAGGGGAGACAGTTTCGGGTAAGGAGGGGATGGGGGTAACATCATTGCCATTACTTGGGCTTGAAAAAACTAAAGCAATACCGTTAACCCCAAGCTCAAAGGCTCAGAGGTACGGCTAAGCCTTGCTTTGTTTGCTATAAATACGAAGTCAACGACATCGACATCAACCATCGAATTCAGTATTACCCACCATAATCACCATTATCACTGATAAAGACGTCACCGTCATTATAAATATCACTATTGTTAGCATCGTCATCATCATCATCATCATCATCATCATCATCGTCATCATCATAACCATTAAATTTGTAATTCAACTTGAAGTCCTGAGTGTAGATGGAGAAGCCAAAGTATGCAACAATGTCCTGCACTTGACATGATCCTCTCAAATGAAGGAGATTGTATGGGCCTTGCAAACGCCCTTTCTTGGGTTCTAAGGAAAAAGCTCTTGTCTGAAATCTTCGGTACATCCAAGTAACTTTCATCAATAAAAAGCCACACCGTAACGGGTGCGTCTCCTTTCATTCTCTCCTTCAGATACAGAGGGGCACAGAACACAGGAATGGCTATCATGGACATAGGAATCCTGACTGGATTTGTGCCGAACCAAAAATCACTGGAGGAAGTGAGCATATGTTTAATGACCAGAAATGTAGATATTTGAGGCAGACGTTATTTTGAGTTCCACCGCAAATCAAGTTTAACCATGCATTATAAATTATAACACAGCTTTGGGAAACCGCGTGCTATGATTTGCTAACTCTATGGCTACACGCTGCACGTTTACCATTTCTTCATTGTACAACAGCTGTAGAAAGTTTTAATTTGAAAAAAATAATTTCGTGAAAGCTCAGTGGCTACTTAAAAAAATAAATAATTCACAAATGAAATTGCCAGATGAACATGGCCGATCCACGCTGTAATAAGAAGCAAATTATCACAGAACAAAGGTATAAATGAGCTTTTCAAAGACAGTCATAGTACATGGTCACAATAAGAGAGCCATCTCGTATGGTGAAGCAAAAACTTCCACAACAGTGCTATTCATTAGCTACCTGAAGTCAAGGCCATACCACAATGCAAACAGGGCTACCTTCAGTGGTGTTCAAAACACACGCCGAGAATAACGAAGCTCTTTAGTTTATATATCGAAGCATGAAAATATCAGTTAGCCAAAGTGACTGAAACAGCGGTTGTGTGAAGCTAAGGCGCGATGTGTAATTTAACTTTCTTTCTCGCATCAACAGCTCTCAAAGTTAGCTGAAGTCGACAGACATGACGTGACCCAAACAAATCTAGTGATCTATCTGGAGGCGGTAAGGTTTCACAGTCCTTGGATCATTTTACAGCTAGAACATTACGTATATACAACTAATTACATAATTTGCGTTTTGCATGGACCGAGACAGAGTCGAGGTGCACAACACGCAAAAGAGGATGAAGCCGATTTCTAGGTATCTTGGCGGAACAAGCTAACAACAACAACAACAACAAAACTTTATTTACTTAATAATATTCTCGGTCAAGCTCGGTCAATGAAGGACTTGTCATAATATTATGCCAAAAATAAGCAAAACACGTACTTACCTACATATCTCAAGGCATCGTCTATGTCAAATCTAGAATTGATTTTCTTTATCCAAATTTACCGAAAGCTAGGGCAAAGTAAATCACTTTCCTTTGTTTTGTTCTTTGCAGATTCCCCACGACCGTGACCTGTGTATTGCAATGAAATTTGACCGTGAGCATTTCGTAGGCGTGGTCCAGGCGGTGCCAATCAAAGTCTACGATTATTATGAGCCTGGTGAGCAAACCCTATATATATATATATATATTTTTAATATTTTTAATCTTTTTAAGAACATAGAACATACTGTACTGAAGAAGCCCGAATGGGCGAAACGTTTACAGTATTAAACCTCATGTGAGAAGTTCGCTGTTTCTCTTTCATTCCATCTAAATCCACCGAGTGCAAGCGTCGTGTATCCTTTGGGATCCTTCTAGCGTCATCGTTGGCAAACCTTCTTTTCTACACAACTATATATATATATATATATATAGATTTATTATATGGAGAAGAGTGTTTTACTGGGAACTAAACCACTCGTAGATTCCATACGCCACTTCATCCGGGACCCGAGTGGCGTATTTTCCGTATGTCACCTTTGTGAGTGTCGTATCGTTCAACGACGTCACGATTCCCGCCTTTTGCTTTTGTTGAATTGGTTTTTATTTAGTCTCCATATAATAAAAAGAACATTACACGTTGGCTCGAAGATATGAATTTTATGTTCTCGTGGCAAGAACAATATCTCACTCGTTCGCTTCGCTCACTCGTGAGATATTGTTCTTCCCACTCGAACATAAAAATTTATATCTTCTCGCCACCGCGTAATATCCTCTATATATATAAGCTAAGTACAGTTAAAGTACGGAGGGGATATATTAGCAACTGATTGCCTTTTTCACCTAGCATCACCAACCTATTCCCATTAAGATGGTGATTCATCAGGGATATCTGAGTAATTTTCTGGTAATCTGAGACCCAGGTTCGATTCCTGGCTGAGCCACATTTTCACTTATTCTCTTCGTTGATGATTTCTGTTCCCAAATTAACTTTGTCTATATATATATATATATATATAAAAAACGGTTATAAAATGCCTCAAGCCAACAAAGAATGCCACTGCGTCAGGAGGATCAATGAAGATTCACAGTCCAAGCCTCACCACAAAAATGAATTTAAAAACGTTAGATAAAGCAAGGACGGACAACTTCTGACGATAAAAAAGTTAAAAAGTTAAAAATTTAATAGAAAAAAACGTTTCGGTCTTAGACCTTCGTCAGTTACAGGAGAAAAAGGACGGAAACTAAGTTTAAATACGGTTACAGTGTGGGAGATTACATACCGAAATGAAAAATACTATCGTGCTATTAATACATCGTGATTAATACAATACAGGGAAAAAAATGCAAAACGAGAAATACAATGCTGTACTATAAATTACGTCATACAGGGTGATAATTAATAGACCAAACGAAAAAGATACAATGCTGTGCATAAATTACATTATAAAGCGGGATAATTGCAGAACTAGGTTAAATTCAACCTAAAAACTAAAATAGTTAAAATAGATAAAACGGACTCTTGCAATGCGGTAAATATTACGGGAAAACTAGTTTACAAAGATATGCAGAAGAAACCTACGTTTACGCTGGACAGGGTTAATAACAAAATCCCAAATCGAGGCCTTTGGAGCATTAAAGGGTTGACAAACAACAAAATCCCTGGAGGGGCCCTTAAACAATAAGCTGTAATAAGATCCCAGGCAGGGCCTTTGAGCATACCTAACACCCAAAGAGCTGGCAAAATCCAAGGAAGGGCTTTTGGACTGCTTTATGGCGCAAACGCATATTTACACAAGAGAAAGTTAATTATAACAAATTCTGTTTTTGGAGTGAAATTCTTTTCTTTTATTTAAGCCATGGGGAGCCATAGAAAACAGTTGAGCACTCCAATAAGCCTCTTTCGTAATTAAAAACCTATCGATCTCGTCTAAGTCATTAGGGGCCTGCACCTGATCAATGCATTGGAATTCAAAATCATCCAAGGAGTGTGGAATTTTATTGAAATGTACTGCTACCTCACAAGTGGTTTTGTTTGTGAGCATAGCAGACTTGTGGTTACGAAACCTAACCCGAAAATCGGTGGTAGTTGATCCTACGTACTGTAAACGACATTTCTTGCAGGAAACTAAATAGATCACGTTTTTAGAATCACAAGAAAGCCTTGAATGAATGGTGTATTTTCTGCACGTTCTAAAACTTAGAAATGATTTAGATTCAACAAAGAAATTTCGACAGAGATCGCATCTATTTCTTTCACATTTAAAGCAGCCATTGTTTGGCTGAATTGTTTGTCCCTCATCGGCGGTTTTAAAACGAGATGGTGCTAATAATTCTTTCAGGTTTTTTGTTCTACGAAAAGATGGTATGATAGAGCCTTGAGGGAAAAGTTCTTTCAATTTAGGGTTGGATTGCAAAATCAACAAATGCTTTCTAATTATGCTACTCACATTAGGCAAGTTAGGATTAAATGTGAGAACAAATGGAAATAATTTCCTCGATTGTTTTCCGCGTTGCCGTAGTAAATCAATCCTAGAAATGGTGGAGGCTTTGGAGAATTGATCGTCAACTAATTTTGGGGGATAACCCTGATTAACAAGATAACCTTTGTACTCAACTGTTCTCTCGGCAAGGAAAGTTTCTTCAGAGCAATTTCTCTTCAATCTAGTCGCTACTCCAAAAGGAATAGCCTTGAAGACATGCTTGGGATGGCAGCTAGAGGGTGGAAGGTATAAATGGCTATCTGTAGGTTTAGAATAAACATCAGTTCTAATAAACCCTTCCACAAGATGTAAAGTAAGATCAAGTACGTGAAGCTCACGTTCAGAAAAAACTAACTCGAATTTAATAGTAGGGTATAGAGAATTGATATAATCGGTAAATTGATGTAAGGCAGGAAGGCCTTGCTGCCAAAGATCAAAGACATCGTCACGATAACGCCACCACAAGGATGGCTTTATCGGACCGGAAAACTTAGCTTTAAGATCAATTTCACCCATGGCTAGATCGGCATAACTACATGCATTTTTTGGACCCATGGCCGTACCATGAATCTGAAGAAAGAAATTCTCTTTAAAAACAGAATGGTTGCTTTTCAAACAGATTTTTACGGCTTCTAGTATGCAAGATGTGGACGGAATTTTGTTTTCCCTAGCATTCAAAGCTTTCCTAACTGCAGTAAGACCAAGTTTGTTGTCGATGTTGGGGAACATTGAAACCACATCCCACGAAACCAGTAAGGTGCCAGTTGGAAAAGGGCCACTCGTGTTAAGATCTCCTATTTTGTTAAGCAAATCCGTGGTGTCTTTAATAAATGATGGTAATTTACGAGCAAGTGGTTGCAGATAGAATTCGGTAAAGGCCGACAAGTTCTCAATTGCCGTACCACAACAAGAGGTAATGAGTCTTAACGGGTTGCCCGTTTTGTGCGTTTTAATGTTCCCAAAGGCAACTCCTGGTTTCGCTTCCTTATTTAAAACCCACTTAGCTATTTCGGGGGAAATCTCACCCTTTCCAAGCCATTTGGAACACCAACTACTTACTAACGCTAAATGCTTCGAGGTAGGATCTGATTGCAAAGATTTATAGTGCAGCTGGTTGTTGAGCTGACCAAGCATTTTTTCTTCGTACTCTTTATCATCAATTAAAACAAAACGGGAACCTTTGTCCTGTATCCGAATCACTACGTTAGAGTTTCTAAGTTCCTTAAGGGCAACGCGTTCTTTTCGCGAAAGATTATCTCTAGGTTGCTTAATGTTCTCAGGATTGATAAGATCACGCCTTACATTAGCTAAAAAAAGTTCAAGTTCAGGGTACCTGGACGTAGGAGGTCTCCATTTCTTTTCTTTCGGAACACGAGGTAGATGGCTAGGGGTTGGAAGGTCGCCATCCGGATTGGTGTCCATAAAGAAAGCTGCCGTCCGTAATCGGGCTTCAAAGATCTCCAAATCGTCATACACGCTCTGCCAGTTGATATCTTTGGGCGTGGGGCAAAAGGAAGGTCCTTTTCGGAGCAAGTTAACCTGGTCTGCTCCAATAGGCTGACTAGAAAGGTTAACGGGATCTAGCTGTTGTAGATGCTCTGTATTGACGGGGTTTGGCAATCTGCGCCTTTTTTTTTCCCTGTATTGTATTAATCACGATGTATTAATAGCACGATAGTATTTTTCATTTCGGTATGTAATCTCCCACACTGTAACCGTATTTAAACTTAGTTTCCGTCCTTTTTCTCCTGTAACTGACGAAGGTCTAAGACCGAAACGTTTTTTCTATTAAATTTTTAACTTTTTAACTTTTTTATCGTCAGAAGTTGTCCGTCCTTGCTTTATCTAACGTTTTTATATATATATATATATATATATTATTTTATAAATAAATATTATATTATAATTTGTCATATATAATATAAAATTATACGATTAACTTAAATTTATACCATATAATTATCGCGCATGCTCAGTGGTCTCATGCAGGGGAACCGAACTTTACCAAAAATGATTAATAAGGTTTTTGTGGGATCAACTGTGTTACCCTCAACGAAACCCATGCCACTTGAGTGTTGGCTGATATGATTCGTGAAGTAATTTTCGATGTTAAAAAACAAGCGCACATCACCAGTCCCCAGGAGCGTAGTTAGGATTTTTCAAAGGGAGGGGGGAGGGGGGTGGGGCCACAAGGTCACCTACTTAATTTTTAGTTACGAACAAGAACATTGCCCGCTGCAGATGTTCGGTCCTGCAAATGGAGTATGTAACTATCTAGCACTAGAAAAGATCTATTGCATGTTGATTCTTGGGATTCGTGTGTTTTCGCCACCTGAATTCTAGGGACATAAAACAATTATCTCACATTGGGAGGCGGGGGAGTCATGGGCACCACAGGAGCCCCTAGCTGCACCGCATTGTAAACGCTTTTCGTTTTCATAGCAACAGCCCTCGGTGATAAGTACGATTAACAAAAACTGTGTCTGTGTTTTTTCAATGCAGCTGAATCATGCAGCGTGTTTTATGGACCTGACAAGTCGAGCCCGCTACAAATGGGAGTGTGTGAGACTGGCGGAGAATCATGCAAGTGTACTCAAGGTACTTAAAAGATAACATGTTGCATTCTGATCGAATTTATTGTCAATATTATCTCCCACTTATGAGAGAAAATTGCCCTTGCAGTGTATATAAGTATATCGAATTTTCAGCAATTACAATGGGCCCGTACAAAGAACAAGCTGAAACGAGGTTCAAACCAGCCTCTCGCAACCATTTAAGTACCGGTGCGATGCTCCACCAGCTGAATTAAACCAACGAGGAGTTTGAGTGGGTTTTTAGCAACTGTGAATTAGCCAGAAAAAAAAACAAAAAACAAAAAAAAAAAAAAAACAAAAACAAAACAACAAAAAAAAAAACAAAAACAGAAAAATATAAAAAAAAACAAAAAAAAACAAAAGGAACTGGCTGGAATGGTACTCGAGTCCGCGAACTCGCAATTACCGGTGCGATGCTCTACCAGCTGAATTGAACCAACTAGGATTTTGAGTGGGTTTTTAGCAACTGTGAATTTGCCAGAAAAAAAAAAGAAAAGTAAAAGAACTGGATGGAACGGAACTCGAGTCCGCGAACTCGCAATTACCGGTGTGGTACTCTACTGTACCGTAACTGCCGAGCTAAACCAACGATCTGCGTGCGCTGGGAGCGGGTCAACTGTGGTATCATAC
Source organism: Ricordea florida (assembly GCA_949710005.1). Lineage (NCBI taxonomy): Eukaryota > Metazoa > Cnidaria > Anthozoa > Corallimorpharia > Ricordeidae > Ricordea > Ricordea florida. Next base: position 20,099,391 of record OX453281.1, on the reverse strand, counting down.
GTGCCCTTGTCAAAAATGATATGACTTATTTGCCATGAACTAAATCATATATTTGAACGTCAGAACACAGCAACTCTTTTGGGCTTCAGTTATATGAAGAAGTAGTGAATATTTCACGAGTTGAAGTATGGGCATTGGCAAGGTGAATCTTTACCAAACCATGGTACCTTTGAAATGGCATTTTCGCACCAAAGTTGGACCCATCTACAAGCACCTAAAATTTGTTTGCATGGTGAGCAACATGGCGAAGCAACTGTCGATAAACTCCATCGCGACGAATATGATGTCAGTTTTGTTTGACTGTTGATGTGAGCTTATTATAAAACAAGCCTAACCCATTGTTTAGGTAAATAGGTCTCCCTACCTTTGCAATAGGACTCCTTGACGCATACACTCAGTGAAGCTTGTTATTTTCTTTTCTTGTTAGATATGTGCGCACAAAATAACCCACCGATTGGTAACGTCGACAAGCTGAATCGAATGGCCTGCGATAATTATGACTATGGTGAGTACCTTATAATAGGATATGAACCTCGCGGCATAAACCCAATTGTTAGCATTCGTAATTTGTATAGGTAATCAATTGTTTTGCAGTGCAATTTGAAATTAATGTACACAAGTGAATTCTTCAAAGTGCGAAAAAATTGCACGAGCCTGTAGCGCGAGTGCAATTCGTGGTCTTTGAAAAATGTACGAGGGCTTATTTATTCCAAATTGCACTCGAAACCATGTGGGTACTTGTTAATATGCTTTCTGCACTGCAGAAAGCATATTAAAGCATATAACTTTCTGCACTGTTTGGGATTAATTGACGTGTTCAGCCAATCAGCGCGTTGACATTTCTGCATGTATATTATTACGCCTGAAAAAGAACAGGCTGGAAAGGAATTCAAACCCACGACCTCGAAAATACGGGTGCGACGCTCAACCAACTGAGCTAAACCAGCCGTCTACGTTCGGAGCAGGTAAGTAGTGGGTTCACATATGTCCGTGCATGTAAGAGGTAATATCGACGATTTGGGGGTGCGTTCCTTTGGTATGATCCGGATTTGGATTTGTGATCCGATATCAAACTGATCATAAATGCTCAAACGAACCGATGGACACTCTGGACAAGGATTCATCGTTTCCTTTGATGCGCCACGATCCGAGTGATCTAGGACCATAAATCCAAATACGCATCATCCCAAAAGAACCCACCCTCAGTTTGTATGAAATGAATCATATATTTGCTCTGCGTTTAGAAACGTGATGGGATATTTGACCCTCGCAAGAGAACGACCTAAGAAACTTTAGTTTCATAAAACACGACATCGACGTCGATGAATGCACCACATTTAAAAATAATTCATATTTTGGCGCTTTTACTGGCTTAATACATTTGCTCGCGCTGGGCTCGTAACGGGCCGATCTGTGTTAATCCAGTTTCAAGCATGAAGCATTGGGGCTTGATTTCCGTATCACCTCATACTTCATTATGCGTATTCTAGCTTTACTGTCTCGTTCTTTAAAAACGAAAAGAAAAAAAAGAAACGTGCATTACCCAAAAGAATTCGCTACAACATCTATAATAAACTAGGGGTGATACAGAGAACAAGCCCTTCTTTGTTATCAAATTCACAGAACACACGGGGTAACCGTGTAGATCGCAGCTTTTTCACAAAATTTTTCAAACTTCTTGATAAACCATATTGGCTGAAACCACCTCGTATAATCCTTGTTTTTCTTCTTTGTTTTAGTCCTGCAATCTTATGGTTAACTGCTATTAAGTAATAGTTATGAAAACAAACTGTGCATGAACTATAGATGATGCTGACTCCAACGCTTCCCTCTAACCTGTTTCAGCTATCAAAGGAAAAGTTCTGCTTGTAGACGAACAAAACACCTTGCTCACGTACGTTGTTGAAGTTCTGGACATAATACAACAAGGAAATGTAGATTTGGAGGTGGGGGCCCAAATAGAACTCAAGAAACGAGGCGCTTGCCAGAGTCCCAACCTGAGGAGAAACGCAGAATATCTGTTTATGGGATTGGACAAAGGAGGGGTATACAAGCTCGATCAAACCTCTTTTGTCAAGGAGTGGGTCAAGGGAAAAGCGGACGAAGGTGTCCTTAATCAATTCGAAAAACAGCACCAGTGTTTAGGATGACAACTTATGCTGTTCGGGTATTTCGCAATTAGGCAAACCTAAGACAAAAGTATTACATTTTCACGAACAAAGAGTTGAGAATAGCCAAGGATATCATAGTTAGTATAATACAGCATATCTTGTAAACATTAGGAGGATGCCATGTTGTCGCCAGTTAAGTAGGAACCAGACGGCACGTTAGGGTCGCGCCTTGTTTTAGGAAAGGAAAACCTGAAGCTAAGTCATAATGTTGAGATCCGTTTGAATCAATCTAGACGTCCTTAGGTCACGGTGGGTCTGTTTAAAGCCTGCAAGTACTTATTACGCCGATAAGAAATAAAAAGCGCGAGGAATATTATAATGAAGGCCTCCGAGAATAAGTTTTTTTGGGAGCTTAAGCAAATACTACGTCGACGCCAAGGACAACACTAGGGAAAAATGAACACGTTTTCCTGCTATATTGTCGGCGTATGGCTCGTTTTATTTCGCTTACATTTTTTTTCTTTCAAACTGAAGAATTTTTTTCAGTCAATACAGTTCTCTAGATTTCCAAATTTACCTAAGCAATTTTGACATTCTCCTCTACTTGAAAAATGGCATTTCGTGTCGTTGTTTTGCAGAGGACGGCAAAGAAACTTACGCGAATTTACTTTGCATTTAAAATTTTGTTTCGTTCATAAACGCTGTTGTTTGGTACCGTCTTATTCGACGACGCCATTTTTTTTATCCCCCTTACTGTCAACGGAAAAGCAAACGCAAGCAAGCACATTTACAAGAACACGCAAGCATGCGAGAAAACTGTGTTAACTGCAACGAAAGTGAAGGTGGCATCATTGTAAAAGCAATCGCTAGAAGCTTAGCAACTCAAATAATAATAATAATAATCATAATGAACTTTACTTGATTGTCAACTGTATCTGGCACCGACGTACTAATTGGGGACACTGTAAAGCATGAATGAAATGAAATCAAATCATATTAAATTAAACCAAATCAAATTAAATCAAATGTTGGTTTTTGTGGAGAGCGGAAAACCGGGGTACCCGGAGAAAAACCTCTCGGAGCAGAAAAGAGAGCCGACAAACTCAGCCCACATATGACCCCCAGGGCCTTGAATCGAAGCCGGGCCACACTGGTGGAAGGCGAGCGCTCTCACCACTGCGCCAACCCTGCTCACCCATGCAAATGAGAAATCACAAGCTCCGACGCTGAAAGCGATTTTTTGTTTACCAATGATCTACTGAAAGTTTTCTGTCCCCGATTTCGTTTATCGTGGACTATCTGTGCATTTTTTTACAGGATTTTTTCAAGTGTGAAAATTCAATTATCATACATTGTAACATAGCTTTGCGAAAGCGTGAGATTGCCTAATACGCGCGAGCCATTTGCTCATGAGTTGCATGCTGACGTCAGATTGTTAACCAGTATAAAAGTATAAAGTATAAAAACTTAAAGAGGCCGTTTTAAAGCCATTATTAAAGAAACCAAATCTTGATCAGACGGAGTTTAAGAACGACACCCTGTCTCCAATTTGAGTTTTCTGTCAAAAGTAACTGAGAAAGCTGTGGCTCTTCAATTAACCAGCTATCTTGAAGATAATCACCTTTAAGAACCCTTACAATCTGCCGACAAGAAATTCCATAGCACTGAGACCGCATTAATAAAAGTTCATAATGATATTGCTACCGCGATTGACAGTGGTCATTCAGTCATCCTTGTTCTTCTTGATTTATCTGCAGCATTTGACACTGTAGACCATACGATTTTAATACGGAGGCTTTCTACTCGTTTTGGGATTCGTGGTAGAGCGCTAGACTGGTTTGTCTCATATTTGTCTGACCGCAAACAATATGTGAAAGTTTTATTAAAATAACACCTCATCGAATTCACTATGCGTCACTCAAGGTGTCCCTCAGGGTTCAGTTTTAGGACCGATTTTGTATTCTTTATACACTTCTCCACTGGGTGACATAGCCAAACAACATCAAATGAATTACCATTTTTTTATGCTGATGACTCGCAATTGTATATATCATTTAAATCATCCTGTACAAATGATGCGGATCGGGGCAAAACATCGATGGAGGCCAGTGTACGTGATATTGATCTTTGGATGGTGCATAATCGACTCAAGCTAAACCAGGATAAAACGGAGGTGCTGGTCTTTTCTTCTTGTTATCGTCCAAGACCAAACATTGGTAATCTCACCATTGTTGATAAGATGGTTAACAGCTCCTCCACTGCAAAAGACATTGGTGTCACTCTCGATAATTCTCTGTCAATGGTTCCCCACATAACAGCGGTGTGCAAATCTGCCTTCTTTCACCTGCGTAACATCTCCAAGATTAGGGGGTTTCTCAACACCGAAACTACGAAGACCCTCGTACATGCCTTTGTTACTTCAAAGGTTGATTATTGCAACTCCTTGCTGTATGGCGTTCCGAAATATTTACTGCAAAGGCTTCAACGAGTACTAAACTGTGCTGCGAGGATAGTGTTTAAATCTAATAAATATGATCACATAACGCCTCTCCTCAGGGAACTCCATTGGCTACCCATCCAACAGCGGATAGAATTTAAGATTCTTCTAATTACATTTAAAGCACTCAAGAAGCAGGCTCCAACTTATTTAACAGATCTTCTTATCTCCTATACGCCCTCAAGATCACTTCGTTCTTCTTCCAAAAATCTCTTGAAAACACCGGGGTACAATCTCAAGTCTTATGGTGGTCGGTCGTTCTTATTTCTTATTTTAATTTGACATAGTTAGGCAATTTGTAATTATAATTTTCCTTCAATTTGTGAAGCGTCTTTGGACCACTGGGGAAAGACGCTATATAAATGTATATTATTATTATTATTATTATTAGTCGGGCAACCGACTATAGGTTTACCCTCGAGTTTCATCGCAAATCGCAGTCACTTTCAATGGGGAATACCGCAGACACGTAATACGGGCGCAACCTTCTTTCTACGATGTCGAAGTCGATGGCGAATATGTTGAAAACAAATGGTGTCATCTTTTCTACGCTCAAACATACAGACCCACACACCGTTCGCGGTAGACCCACTCTAAAAGATGGCGTGTGTAATGAGCGTGTATTTCGAAACGGGTCGATCCGCGAACTGAAAATAGCAAAAGAATCAAATGATTTAGCGAATGTCTCAAAAGAATCAAACCAAAAAATCAAACGAGTTACCAGTGAACAGAAAATGTGGACAGAGTGACAGAAGATCATTTGCTGATAAAAACAAGGTGCCTCGCGATGAAACTCGAGGAAACGACAACAAAGATGCCTCGTTTCCGTTGGGGGTAAACTTCAGAATACCCGGCCACGATTGCGTGACATTAAAGTTCTGCTCCAGCAGTCCCGCAGTCAATAAATATTTGCATATGGAAACAAATACCTCGTTCTATTATCCATGTGCCGAAAACAAGCACAATACACATTAATATTCCTCGTTCTATAATCCATGTGCCGAAAATAAGCACAATACACATGAACATACCTCGTTCTATAATCGATGTGCCGAAAACAAGTAATCCATGTCATATCCTTTTTTTCCAACTGCGGGACTGCGGGAGCACTAGTTCTATACCCACTCCATCCACTTTATTTCTTTTAAAATATTTTTTGGCCCCTTTTCTCTTTTTTAATTTCATGATTGACATCGCGACTGCGGCACCACGGGAGCACGAGATTAACGTCACGCAATCGTGGCCGGGTATTCTGAAGTTGCTCCCATAACAGCACGTCTACCTGTTGTCCGACTTACGATCTTAGATCGTCTTGTTATTATAAAGTCTTATAAAAGGAATGATAAACACAGCAGCTGTGCAACCATCGAGTTATGGACGAACTTGGGTTCATCCTCGGTGTAAAAACCTGTTACGTTTACGCACTTCGAAGCCATTTAGTGAATGAAATTTCAAAAGAACCTGAACTGGAAGCTCTCTTGTAATTGGCTAATCATGTTAGTAACCATGGAGACACCAATATCCTCTCACGTAAAACATAAAATTAGTATCTTCACTGCGCGCGATGAAGATATGATTTTTTTAGTAAAAGGAAAAATCCTGGTATTTCATCAGTATCCATAATATAAAAGTACTTTATCCTCTACAAGCAGCCATGTAGATATTGATAAGGTAGCGGTTGTGGTCTCAAATGTCTCTGTTGCCTCGTAAAAATAAAGAAGACAAAATAAAAAGGTTTTCGTGGTGCCACATCCACTAGGTCAACTTCCCCACTCTTCGCGAACAGTGTGTGGGTTCTTTAACATCCCACGAACAAGGGTTGTGAGATAGGACCTACGGTTTATCGTCCTTATCCGAGAAGACTAGAAAGTCTAACCATTTACAGATGTCATTGCAAAGGCAGCTCTTTCTCCTCAGTTTTTTGAAGACCCTGAGTGATGGTCCGGCCGAGGTTCGAACCAACGACCTTCCGCACGATAGTCCAGTGCTCAACCAACTGAGCTAACTGGTCGGCGGAACGGTCAGCTGGAACTTTTTAGCCTTTTTGCTTCTCTGAACAGATATTTTACAGAAAAGTCATTGGGTGACCCTGTTCAGTGTTCATTAAAACGGAGTGACTCTTGATGTGGCACGTGATTCCAATGTGGACTGACTACCCTGAAAAAAAATCTCCTGAAAACGTGACGCGCTCGCCTACTGCATCCCTAGTAATAGCACAGATGAAAAGGCTAGAAACAGGTACGCAGTCTAGCAACAGAATTAGTAAAAACGAACTTTTTGCATGATCAAGGGAAAAGTAAGCACCGCTGAGTTTCATGATACCGCTACTTGTTTACCCACGAAGGAATATCCTAATAACAGCTGTGCGACTGCCATTATTTCTATTACTGAATAATTACAAACACGTGACTCACTTCCTTACTACTCGTTTCGTTGCTAGTCAACTCAGTATTCAGAGTAATAGCGAAGTTTGTAAGGCTTGAAGACTTGCTGTCAGGTGAGACATCTGAAACATTTTGATCGCGAGCCAGTACTTAAAGAATTATTTCACATATAACATTAATTCCTTTCCACAAGATTCTAGCATGTGCACCGATGCCTTACACATGTGTATTCAAAATACTGTCTTAACTTCAAGGATTTCGTGCTTTTCACTTGCTGATGTACTTTGGTTTCTTAAGCCGAATTACTCATTAAATTCGTGTTATCAGCGCTAGATGTTCATCACTTTACGTGACCGCATGTTTCTGTATGTTGTTTTTTTTGTGTGTGTGTTGTTCTAACTTAGCAAGCGACGTTTCACGGACATTCTATTGGAGGTTAACCTTTTTTCAAAATTTCGAGTCGTAAGATGAAAGACTGATGATGTTTTGATATTCTTGTCTTTTCAGCGGGGCTCCCGCGCGCGAAGCGCGCGTGGAGCAGAGCCCCATACTCATAGAATATGGTCAACCTCTTTTCTTTTGGTTGTCACGTGACTGACCGAGCGTACGTACGTACGTACGTCCGTACGTCCGTACATAAGTACGCGTCTACAGATTGTACGAGTAGGGTAGGGGAGACTATCAAAAGGAAGGGAGGGGTATCTCAGGCTTGTCTTGGCAAATCCACATCTTTTATATTGGACATTCACAATACGGTCAATTGACAGCTGTCAAAACGGGATAGCCACTGACCAGCATCACATGACCATATTGTGGGCTCATGTGTCAACTCATCGAGGTGACGTGATTTATTTGGAAGCTGTTCTGGTAGCCCGCATATTTTTGGCGGGAAATTGCGTTGACGACTGAAAAAGAAATTTTCAGTTCATTGTCTTTTTGAGACACAATATTACTACTCTACACTGTTAAAGTTTTACTAAAGGATAAACGAAACAATTTCTATTGCTATGTCAACAAACAATAGCAGAGAAAATATAATTTGCAGAACACAGGGTTCAGGTGAAGAGCAACGGGAAAGAGAGCAAAAACTGAGGAAGAATGAGCGAAGTAGATCGCCAAAGAAGGCGCGCTCGGGAAAGAGAAAGGAGACGAAATTATAGCGAAGAACGCCGACAAGCAGAAAGAGTCCGGGCTCGAGAAAATAGACAAAATGTTAACGAAGAACGCCAAAAAGCGGAAAGATTCCGTGCTGTGGAAAACAGACAAAATTGTAGCGAAGAATGCCGAGAAGCGGAAAGACTTCGTGCTGTGGAAAACAGACAAAATTTTAGCGAAGAAAGCCGAGAAGCGGAAAGACTCCGTGCTGTGGAAAACAGACAAAATTGTAGCGACGAAAGCCGAGAAGCGGAAAGACTCCGTGCTGTGGAAAACAGACAAAATTGTAGCGAAGAAAGCCGAGAAGTGGAAAGACTCCGTGCTATGGACCACAAATTTGCATAAGTTTTGTCTGCATAATATTTGCTCACTGATGCGTGACTCAGCACTCGCACTTTCCACTTTCCCTTAAACTTGACACTTAACTTGGAAAACCGACTTCTAAACAAACCTTCTTCAGAAAAATGATCTTCTGAATGCACTACTTTTGAATGAGAAGCAAACTGATGAAAGATTTCAAATTTTTATGTTCTTTTTAAAATCATATAAACATCTCCCCTATCGACGGCTAAGAAATACTCCCGCGGGAATTTTCTCTTGGCGGCAAATTGCAGAATGTAGCGCTTTCACTGGCAGCTTTTCGCGTTGTCGACGTTGTCATTTAGTGTGTCGATTGAGAACTTTGGTTTTAACGCCGTTGTTTTCGTAAAAAATGTTCTTCTAAATTGTAAAATGTCTCAAATGTATGTTAGTCATTCACGTGTTGCGTTGGACCAGGTCTACTTATAGTTCACACTTTTACGGTTATTTATTTCTTTTGATTAGTAACTACAGCTGATTGCAGTGAATAAATGAAGGCAGTAATTTTTTAAACTTCCAATGTAATTAAGAAAAGAATAATTAATAAATAGAAATACGACTCCCGCAAAAACCTCGCGAAGCTAGTTTTTGAAGAAGTCACAATGCTTTTATATTTTATTCTTTAATTTATTTATATTTTGTATTTTATTTTTATATCAGCGTAATCCCCATTATTTTATTTCTTATGCTGTGTTTGGTACACAATTAGTGACACCTGGTGCAAATTACATGATCAGTATACTGCTCAACACAGTGCTTAAAAATTGACCTTCATTTAGCTCTTTCACTGCCACTGAGATTGCACCAGAGGGAATAGAAGTAAAATTATTTATTATATTGACAGGGAATACAGAGTCGATGAAGTATCACAAATTGAAAATGATTGTAAATCTTTTGCAGGTGAAATCTTGAAGAGTTGATATGAATGCTTGTGTTTACCACGGTGTAAAAACCTGTGTTTTTTCTTTAGTTTTATTTTGAATTCTTAGTCTCTACTGCTTTGTCTTCTTTAAACACAATATGTTCTTACACTGAGGATGAGTTGAATGCTCCAATTATTTTTTGTTTATGTTTTTTGGTTATAATTGCATGAGGTTCATTGTAAGAAGAATCTTCTGATTAGATATTTTATTGTCTACTGCAGTCATTATTTCATTCCCGGGTAACCACAATTGAGAGCATCATGAATAGTGCATGTTTTAATTTGTGTACACTCTTTTCAGTTGTAATGGTACCCCCAGTGGTAGATAGAAAAATTCCTCTTCCCTCAAAAGAGATGCCATATCAACAGAAGTGTGAGATACAATGTCATTACATAAAAAAAATTGGGGGTAAAACAATTGGATTCTACAAATACTTTGAATAAAGGTTTGGTAATAGTGAGTGCCGACTGTATAGTACGTGGTTGTGCTATTTTTAGGTCATATCATAAAAACAATACATGTAAGAAAGAGTTATTAAAATCTTAATATGTTCAAAAAGATTGCTGCACTACCTACTCCTGTAAAAAAATAATCTAGTGCAGTCATTTGTCTATAAAGTTTGTGTGTAGAATCATTATTGAAAGCATAGGGCATTTAGGAAACTTGAAACACTTGTTACTACATACAGCACACTTGCAATGAATATATAAGAAAGATCATAAACATTTTGACATTGCAAAATTTATTTTCTTCTTTACAAGGTTTTTCCAATGTAAAAGGTCAACTGTATGTTGTGGCTGTCATGAAATATTGATATTTGACATCATAAAAATAAAGTAAACAGCAGAAAGTAACAAAGTTAATATGTTATGTCTAACTTTGCAGATGAAGGCTTCATTTCACATTTCATTTGTGGAAAAAGGGCAGGGGTTCTAGATAGCAATATTATCAGGGGGGGGGGGGGTCATTGAACTCTAAGATAAAACTGACCCATTGTGAAAAGTCTATGAAACTTGTTGTCTCTATGCAATATTACTGAAACCTTTCAATCAGAGAATACATACATATATATATATATATATATATATATATATATATATATATATATATATATATATATAGCAAAGAGAAATACTTCTCAGAATTCAGTAATCACATTTGCTTTATTTTGAAATGATCGCATTGATCACTGATAATATTGCAGAACCAGTACTTTATAGTGACACACGGTATATATTCTGTTGAAAGTGTTTAACATAACTGCTAGATCAAGAAAATTTACAATATTTTCACTGTTGCAATGATATCAGATCACATCGTTATAAATGATTGCTATAACAACTGCAACTCTCTGTGTTGGGAATTACTTCAAAATGGAAACACTATCGTTTTATTATGAAAAATACCTATTTACATTCTCTTGTAATCTGTTGGTCGTCTTCCGATTCCGTTTTTAGACTAATACAATTATTTTCCAAATACATCTCCAATCGTTGAAGTCGTTCTTACTCGGTATCCCTTCTAAGTCGTTTTGCTAAATGTAGTACGCCACTATATTTCGTTATGTAATCGTTCACTCATGTCCTGTATTTCTATCAATAATACATTCAAATTCAAAACTAACTTGATTGAATTCCTGGTCCTTTTCCCTGCTGTTTCGTTTGCCTTTTCCTGGAGCAAGCAGTTGTTGTCTTGGCCGTGATGTCTGTTGTTATTCTCCCTGCTGTCGTTTCTCTATCCCTGCTTTGAGTCGTGCTTTCCTCGTGTTGATTTTCACGGTATTCGAACTTACTCGGCGACGATCTCGTGCTAATATTTCTTGAATATCTCGGAGATCACTTTGCTGGGATGTACTTCCAGGACGATTGAAATCGGTTTCCACAAAATTTACATTACTTTCAAAAAGGCATCACCGAATTCCCAATGGCGGAAATTCAGCAGTTCTCAAGTGCGCTACTATTGCCAGGTAACCTGGCCTGCGAACGGACACCTTTAAAATATAGATATATATATATAAATATATATATATACATATATAAAAACTCTCGGCTCGATTTACTCGGGCTTGCGAGCCACGTGGTCTGACCGAAACCGACACGATTAGTAACCTCGCTACGCTCGGCCTTCGGCCTCGCTTCGCGAGGAATTATTTTTTCATTCTCGTGAAAAATGTTTTTCGGGCTGGTAGATGTTGGTTACAGCTTGCCCGAAGGGCAATCTGTAAAATTAATTTTCTTTGCACCCTGCTTGGAGTAAACATTTATTTTACCGAGATGTTCGTTTTAACACGAAAATGACAAGAGTTGTGTCCTGCATTTCCCAGTAGCGTGTACAAATATTTTAAATACATTTACACAAATAGAATGGTTAATTTCATCAGGAATAGAATACAGTACATTGATAATTTGTGTTTTTTGTAGAATATACTCCATGACTTTGTAGGTAGAAAGACCGTACTTATGGCAGACGAAAGTTTAGACAAAAATCATAGCAAGTTAACCGACCTCGACACTTAACTATAGTTAAAAACGTTTGTGAATTCCTTCGCAATATTTTAGAATGCTTTTACAGTTTAAAGTGAAATGAAAGTACTAACGGGAGCCCCGCTTTTAGGCTTGGCTAAATCTATATATTATGTTGTAATAGTCAGGTTGACGGTGATAACTACAAACCAGTAGGCTGCAGAATGTTGACTTCATCTCATTCTATTGCGTGATGTGGTGTAGATATTAGTTGAAAAAATCATATAATGCGATAAAACTGATTTAGTTACAAACCGTTCTCCGAAGAGCTAAAAATCCGTTTAAATCCGACGAAGATACAGCAAAACCATTGCTTAGTCATTGCTTTTATGTTTCGTGATTCAAATTCTCTAATATGTGTGCTGCCACGCACTTCCTGTAACTTGCCGACAGATTGAAGGTGAGATCACACTATCAGTATGAAGAGAGCTACTAACTGAACAGATCTTTTTACGCTGCAGCCTCGTACATACATTCTTTCTGTTGCTACAAAACAGCTAATTTCGAACTGCTTTCTATTATTTTTGATAGCTTGTAGAAACCTTAGCTAAAGAATTATCTAGCATAGGGGCAAATTTAGTTGTCACTACCCACGTAATTCCAAAGTCCGACTATTTTAGGTTTCCAGCTTCCATGTATATGGCACTGGAATCCTGGAGCGCTTGGCCCATACCAGGCGATGCACAGCTGTAGTTTTAATGTCCTATTCTAGACTGGAAATTATATCATGGAAATTCAGCGTTTTCAATTCTTCTGAGCTTTTACTTCTGTGCAGTGGAGCAACTAATCAGTTATATGTTTACAAATTTTCATTTCAAGAGAGTTCTCCGTTTTGGGATAGAATACCGAGGCCCCATTAGTGGGGGGGGGGGGGGGGGGGTCTGAATATCCCGTATCCCATTAATTCTTGTAGTTTGTATCCCTATAATTCAAGTTAATACTGATGACGTCACTGGGGGGTTTTGCTGGGTAAAAATATGTCGGGGGTGGGGGGGGGGTGTTGGAAGTGGTAACACTGTCAATATTTCATTGGGAAATACATTAATTCGCATTTTCAAGTACTTTTTTTACTTTTCGTGTCTTTCATATTGATCAATTAACCTGTTTTATTCTGTCAAAAAAGAAAACCTTTCTAAATAACCCGTATCCCTATAATTTTTCCTCGAAATATCCCGTATCCCTATAATTTTTTTCGCAAATATCCCGTATCCCTAAAACCCCTAATGGGGCCTCAATACCATAGAATTTCTAAGCTCCTCCGTGACGCGACATTTCATACACGTATAAAAGTTTCAGTACTTGTCTTGTGAAATTTTGCTATCTAAACACTCCTTGAGTGGTTACTCCAATGCTTATGAGTTCCTTGAGAATTGAATTCACGCTTTCGCACCAAACCTCGATGACATATGTTTCTGCTGGTTTCTGGCTGCCATGTTGGTGCCCCTCTGACGGATACAAGGCCCTTTGCATATTTATCTTCTATCATTTCCCAGAATTGGTTTCTAAATTTATTTTTTGATAGCTTGAAAGTGAAAAGCAGAAACCAAATTAACCGTGAACCAATTACTCCAGTTTTTATATTTTACAAGCACGATGTCCTGTTCTAGACCACTATTTTTTTTTTACTTTTTCCACCCTTTTTCTGATCAAATTGCTTGAAACGCCTTCTTTTCATGATCACTTCGACAAATAGCTGCAATAGCTCATATCAGGAGCCTGCCCATATATGGTAATACCAACGGATCAAAACGGATCTGATCTGAAAAGCACTTCTGCATGAGACTGCAGTATCGCACTGTTTGCAAAAACATCTTTTGGGATTTTTTACGAGATCATTTAGATCATGCATAGCTGACTGGATCCGACGAAGTAGAAAACTGTCAACGGCGATGCTACATCAAATTGCATAATTTTTGAAACACTGAGTAAAAAAAACACCCCTCCTTCCTTTAAATCACAACTTTCACAGAACCTTGGCGATTTTCCAGCTCCCCCTCCCTACCCCCCTTTCCATGTTGCATTAAATGTTTTCGGCATGATTTCACATTGGTAGCATTGATAAGGGAAGAAAGGGGGAGGGAAACTCTAATGTATGAGACCATCGATAAATTACTGATATCCCAAAAGGGTGCAGTGTCTCAACTAATTTTGCACCTAGTTTTAATTTTTTTTAAAGCATTACAAAATGCGCCAGGGCCTATATAACTAATTTCTGAATCAAACTTAATTTTGAAATGTTGTATCAAAACTTGAGAAATCATCACTGAAATTCAAACTAAAGAATTGTTGATTCTCAGGCTGAGCTTTTACTTTAATGAAGTATTAGAGCAGCTAATCACTAATCAATGTATCTTTTGTTATATATTTAAATAAAGTTGTTGTTGTTGTTGTTGTTGTTATTATTTGTTGACAAATTTTCATATCGAAAGGGTTCTCCGTTTTGTGGTACAACGATCTTGCATTTCTAAACTCTTACGGCGGTGATGCAAAATTGTAATGGCGGGCGAGAAACATGTCATGTAGGTTAAGTACCTCTTATCTCGCAAGATAAGTATCTTATCTTGCGAGATTTTGCTATCTCAACTATTCTTTTCTTAGTATGAGTATTACTATAACGTTTTTAGTTGTTCGAGTAATGAATTGACGCTTTCGCAGCGAAGCTCAATAACAGATGTTTCTGCTGGTTCCTGGCCGCCTTGTTGGCATCAAGTGCAAACCAGCAATAAGACACACAAGAATTACTCGGTACAAAACGAAGTAAAAAGTTGAGAAGGGAAAATCTTTTACATTCTTTCATCCGCAGTGCAAATATAAGGTATATATTAAATTAACCCTTTTCTCTCCAAGAAGTGATCGGCATGGAGCTTCTCCATACAAAAACAGTGCAATGTATGGCTAACTGTGAACGAGAATCACGGAAATGATCAACTCAACCATTATGAATTGTTCTGATACCAAATTCTCCAAACTAACTTAAAACCAAATGTATGGTAGTCGCTTAAGAGAATTGCTGCTCAGATCATGGATATTTAAGAGTTAATCTATAAAGCATATCTTATATTTGAACTGGATGAAAGAATGTAAATATGAAACAACAGCCTCAAATGGAAATTTAAGCCCATGACGTCGCGAATACCGGTGCGATGCTCTATAAAAGAGACGACTATCGAGCCATCCACTCCGGGAAGTAACATCTATGAACAGCTCATGTTGGTAGAGCACTGCACAGGATCTCTTGCACCAAGCTGTTTCCTTTTCTCGAGTATTATCGAATTTGTTAAAACATGGCAGGCGCCTTATGATCTGGTGTAGAAAATCTAAAATATCTAGTCCTGTTTAATCGCTGAGTTAGCGAAACGTTCCAGTCTAAAGGGTACCGGAAAATCATATTCCGCGAGACTCGCACTTGTGCTGTGTCACCTTTGAATCCCCTCAAAACGTCTTAACTAATCTGCGTTTACTCATTGTGTTGATTTTCTTTAGCTGCAACAAAATGTGGCTTCACTTGTCTACCGGGATATTATTCCTGTTGCAATTTAGTTTGGCCGTGTCCCACGACATCACAGCAGACCCTGGTAAGTGATTCTAATTCTCACATAACCGAGTAGAGTAATGTCTTAAAGACCCCGAAAACGTTCCGGACCCAAAGCGAACGCACTCTTAAAAAACACTGCCCTGTGTTCCTTTGACAATTAGTCTAAGGACTGCCTGCATTATCTGTGTATGTGAACCTTTTTAGGCCGGTTATTTAAACGAGATTTAAACCGAGCTTATCAAAACTATATATGAGCTCCTCCAACTTAACCTTTCAATATCGTTTATACCACACCAGGAAAAATGGTCAATACCTGATCACTCAAAATGAATTACAGTTTCATTAAATCAGTCGCTAATTGGTGAGTTGCGAAGTTTGAAGTTTGAATTTATGGGAATAGATTTTGGTCCCTGCGACTAGACTTTGTGGCAAAAATGGCCAGTTCACAAGATGCGACTTGTCCCCGTGACTTCTTCCAGGGACTGGTCGTAGGGTCTGGTCCCCTCGTGTGTGACGACCTTTATGTCTCCTACGAATCGATTTTGGACTGCTTTCATATTCAAGATTAATCCATGGAGTGCTTACTTGGTGGGAATATAAGGAACTGCCATGATTTTCATTTTTATTTTAAAGCTCTTTAAAAGCAGAGAAATATGATCACAATAATACTGTACGTTTTCAATTTCTGCCAGGAACCCAAGGTTTAGAGGCATGACTTCCCCATACAAAGTCTCTGTTGCTCTATTTTTACAACCGAAGTGCATTTTCTCAAGTTGGAACAATACAAATAAAAGGGCTATGAGAGAAAAGTCTGGAGGTTTTTCTCCGGTTTTTCCCAATCCACAAAAACCAACATTTGATTTGATTTGGTTTCATTTGTGCGTTACAGTGTCCCCAATGAGTACGTCAGTGCTAAATACAGTTGACACTCAAATAAAGTTCATTATTATTATTATTATTATTATTATTATTATTATTTAGATAGTTTTTAGGTTGTTTTTTTATAGTCTTTCATATTAGATTTGGAATTTATTGAGATTTGTAACCAAAAAAATGACATTGTTGTTTCCCATGATTATATTTCATAGAACTGTTTAATTTTTGTACATTAGTTTATGGCGATTTTAAAGAAAATAAATATTTTATTAGTCATTTGAATGTCCACCCCGATTCTAATTTTTTTATTATTTCATTGTTTTTCCTTTTTTTGTTTTACAAACAATAAGCTCAAAAAACACAATAAAATAAAAACAATGAAGAAAAAAAGGAAAATGAGAAGACAGGTAAATTAAGTCATACGCGATCACAAAAACTAAAAATCACATCAGCTAAGTAATTCTAATGCCGAGTCCTGATTTCGATTCTGTTTTACTGTACGCTGCTCGCAATCAAACGAGACCCGGCAATAATAAAACCTTGAGCATACACTGTATTTTCATGAGTGTTAAAACTTTCAGTTGTCGCGTCAGCGTTTAGACCTTGGTTTTTGTTATGGAAACATTCCTTACTCTCTATGCCATTTTTTTCTACTTATTATATAGAAGTCCACCAATGTGAGGATCAGTACAGGAACTGCACATACTTGGCACTTACTGGCGCATGCGCAAGATACCCGGATTGGGCATTCAACCATTGCAGACTGAGCTGTAAACTGTGCCAAGGTATAGCAATGGGTCCTTGCGTACTCTTAATCCTTGAAGCCCCAATATCAATGTTCATTTTCTCCTAACGGTTTTCATACATTTGTTATATGGTACTAGTGAGGAGCATTTGTTTAAATATCAATAGAACTCTTTTTTGGGGATCATTTTCATTATTCTCGTAACATGAATGGTTGATGAACAGTGAATATTGAAATGAGAAATTGGATGCTGGTCACTATTGGAACTAAAAGGGTTAACCCTTTACCGTTGAGATTTAAAAACTGAGTAATTCTCCTAAGAAACCTCATCCATTAATTGGAGAATTCGGTGTTCAGATAAGTGTTTGCGTGGTTGGGGGGCCGGTGGGTGGTTGGACAGACAGACAGCCACCATAATGTAGCAGAAGCTCATTGTAATTCAATTTTTTTGAAAGGAAAGCTTCTAGCGCTAGAATTCCAATATTATGAAAAAAAACCTGCTAATTTAATGTACGACATCAATACTAGTTTTGCACCGCTTAACATTTAGCATTTGTTTTCTAAAATTACTAGCGTTCACTCTTACAGCACACGCTCATCAACGTCTGAGCATTTTTATACTAAAAAATCAGCACTTAATGTTCAAAGTAAAGCCTTTTCGCGTGTTGGCGTTAAAATCTGGAATGGGATACCAACTAGTCTCAAAAACTCATCTAAGAACTCTTTCAAAACATCCAGTAGATCACAACTAATCGAAATTCTAGAAGCTGAAAACTACTATGTTTACATAGATACTTTAATTAATAAGATGAAATATTAAATTTATAACTGTTATTATGTTTAGTCTGTAGTTTTCCTCTTTACATATTACTCCTTTTACTGGATGTTTGAAAGCACAAACAGTAATGTCTGCATGTTGTAATTGTATGTGAATACTTACTTATAAAATTGTGTTAAATTATTTGTCAACTGCCTGGCTTGCTGCGATTAGCTCTTCGCTATTTGCAAGCCAGCCTAGAGGTAAATGTCTGATGTAAACAAATAAAACTCGAAACTTGAAACTCTAATTCAATATCTTTATTACGTTTCTTATATTTTTATCTGCCTGTTTCACGTCCACGGAAAAATCATGGATTGTAATAAAAACGCTTAAGTAAAGTTGACAATAACGTTACACTCAGATCAAAAAAGTAATGAACTGATACCTTATTAGAAAACACATTAATAACCCTTATCTCAATCAGGACATGCTTAGATCAAATCAAAAAGAAAAATCCTGTGCTATCTTCGGCTAGTTGTCTAGGTATGATTTCCGCACAGGTCCCTACTTCATTATGCATGCTGAAGCTCTCTTGTCTGGTGTAATGCACATGCAAATATTTCTTGTGTTCGAAGAACGAAATAGTATAGTTACAGAATGCATAATGAAGTAGGGACCTGTACGGAGATCTTTCCGTTGTCTGTATGGGCTATAAGTATGACACGCAAACCGACTGTGCTACGGGAGCTGAAGTATAAAAGACCTGTTAATTTAAGCTATTTATTTACCCTTTAGAAATGTCCAGCATCTTTGGGTGTAAAGATTATCATGAGCACTGTGATTACTGGGCCTGGAATGGAGAGTGCGCACGATGACCTGGTTACATGTTGGTGAATTGCAAGGAAAGCTGTAACTTATGCGATGGTAAGATAACTGCTCAAATATAAATGGTAATTTTTAGGTATAATTTTGTTATACAATCAATCTCAGATACAAATGATATGCCGTGGTCCACAGAGTATAGTAAAATCTTATTTTGGGCACACTGCTTTCCTAAGGATAGTCACTTGGCATGGTTTGATATACAGATGAAAAAAAAATTAGAAACACACCGTATAGTGCAGCAAACAGTACCACGGTACAGTACTGTTCAGTTGCTTTCCAAAAAATGGTCACACTACTTAGTTTGGTCCATACATGACAAGGTTAGGACCAAACTGTATAGTAAAACAAACAGTACCACAGTCCAGTACTGTTCAGTTGCTTTCCAAAGAATGGTCACACTGCATGGTTTGATCGACAGATGAAAAAGTTAGAACCACACTGTGTGGTAAAACAAACAGTACCACAGTATACAGTAATGTTCAGTAGCTTACCAAAGAATGGCCACACCTCATGGTTTGATCCACAGATGACAAGGGTTACATTCACACTATATAGTAAAAAAAAGTACCACAGTACAGTACTGTCTAGTAGCTTTCCAAAGAATGGTCATACTGCATGGTTTGATCCACAGATGAAAAAGTTAGAACAACACTGTATAGTAAAACAAACAGTATCACAGTACAGTACTGTTCAGTAGCTGACCAAAGAATGGTCACACTACATGGTTAAAAACGGCACTCAAGATCATCTGTATTTGGTCAAGATAAGAATAGTAAATCTCATTGATTCATGTCTTACATCCCTTTACATGAATTTCTGTTTGTGTGGAGAGAAGTTGTATATTAATCACTACTAAATTTGAGTTACACGTTACTAAATTTGAGTTACAAATTTGAGTTTTCTAATCCTTTTGTAGGAAAAGACAGAACAGATTGTCAAGATCAACACGAAAACTGTGCAGAATTTGCGAGGGAAGGGCGATGTTTAAGAAATGCACCATTTATGCTGGTCACGTGTAAGAAGAGCTGTCACATGTGTGGAAGTAAGTGATGAGACAGACACGTACAGGTTGTGGTTCAATTTTTTCCTTGGTTTGAATTTTATTTTTCTCTGCTTTTTGGTATGTTGATAATGAGTTTGAAACAAAGGAAAATAAAATTTAAACCAAGGACAAAATTGAACCACATCATATATACCCAGGACGCTTCCCATACCTTACTATTCTTACAAGCCTATCGAAGACCATACCATGTTTATAATGGCGCGGAATAGATTATCATTGAACACTGGTTACGATGGGAAAGGTGGATGAATACACATACCAGCGCTTCTTAGAATACACATACCGGCGCTCGTCTTAGGTTCCTTTCTATTTTCTTTTAAAGTTTTGAGGACAATAGAGACACTGAGCATCGCGTTATTCGCTTTCACGGCTGACGTAAAATCCCGATTTGGCGTTTGCCGTTCGCGCTTTTACTCTTTCATGTACTAAGTCAGAGCCGGTTATTTCATCAAGTAACAGCGTGAGAAAACGTCGGAATTCTGCATGAAAATCATCGATGTAAGACATCATTAAGGTAAACAAGGCATTACGTGGTACACAGAATCCAACGAGGAGTGAAATATCCATGACATCGACGTATTCTGCAAAAGCTTGCCAGGGCCACCATATTGAAATTACCAAACTTGCGCAGTGGTTTTTTTCGAACAGACAAAATGCTCCTCATTTTCTCTTTCCCCAAAAATTATACTACATTTACAAAAAAAGAATTGCTCCACATCATTTTCGTATTTTAACGTGCAAAAACATACATATTGAAATCAAAACTCTTCAGGTAAATCACTTAGGCCTTCCTTTCCACGCTGAAAACGCACGTTGATAACGACAAACGTGACGCAAAGGCCTGGTCACGTGACATCTACCCGTTTGCAGATTACCGTTTGAGGGTTTTTCGGAAAGCCTGGTGCTAAATTTCTCTATTGAAGGAAAACAAACGGCAACGTGTAGCCAGTATATACTGCAATGAGTAAAAAAGAATATTGTCATCACGTGTTATAATACAAACAAGTAGTTTTAAACCATGAAAACATATTTGTTCTAGAAGTAATCGAGTAACAAATCGTGTTTCGTATAAAACTGCAATGAATAAGAACAAGAGGCGAGAAACGTCAACAGGAAGACGAAGAAAACAGGGAGGGGATGTGCCAGAGGAAGGTAGGTAAAAACGAAACTAGACGCATTTTTCCTTGAACTCGGACTTTCTTTGCAGTGAATCCTGAGTTTCCTCTGTGAACATCGTTCCTCTTCATTTCTTCCCAGTGAACCTTCGAGCTAACGCTAACGCGCGTATTATGACCATACATGCGCACTAAGACCTGGATTGGGATAGGTTAGTGAACGGGAAAAACAAAGCCCGAATCTAAACTCGGAGAAAGGCAAAGTAAAAGGGTTTTTGATTATACGTTAGCTAAGAGAATTTTTATGCTAAACTGTTCACAGCTAATTCAACCCACTGCGTGGACAAGGAAGATAACTGCACGTACTTAGCATATCGTGGTGATTGTCGCGCCAATCAAGGTTACATGATGGATCACTGTAGAAAAAGCTGCACCAGATGTGAAGGTAAAACAGCAGAGTTACAAAAATGTACAAAGACCTTTAAATTTTGCCCACTACCTTCCGGTGAAGTTTTTCTCTGCGACGGTGTTGAAGCTATGTGTGAAAGAAACTTAATTTAAATTTTAAGCAATGCTTTTTGTGCGCTGGGTGCGCAAATACAGAAAAGAGGTGTACGCGGCTTGAGTTACCGTTAGACAGTATACAGCATATCTAGCTCTCAGGCCAGAAGATACGTTAGTTAATTTTTTAAGAAGAGGGATATTATAATAAGCATAATAACAGCACTAGCAATAATTCTTATTCTACTACCACTACTTCTACTGCTACTGCCATTCCTACTCTTACTCCTACCCCTACTGCTGCTGCTACTGCTGCTACTGTTGCTACCACTACTACTACCGCTACTGCTACTGCTACTACTACTGTTACTACTACTGTTGCTACTGCTACTGCTACTACTGCTGCTACTATTGCTACTATTGCTGCTGCTACTACTACTACTACTACTACTACTACTACTACTACTACTACTACTACTACTACTACTACTACTACTACTACTACTACTACTACTACTACTACTACTATCCCTATGACTATGACAACTAGTACTACTACTACAACAAGAGAAAAAATAATAGTAATGATAATAATAACAACGATGAAGATGATTTATCGGTCTTATTATCAGACCGTATATTTTTAAATAGAAATAGCATAAATATGTAAGAAATAGGTCAGTGAGTAAAATGCTCAAGTACAAAACTTAAACAGATGCACCTTCGATCTCTATCTAAAAACATCTACTGATAAACTCAACTCAAAGCAAAAGGCAGCAGTCGACATTCAAACGAAACAAATAAATGCAGCAATGTTGACAGAAATCTGAATGTTGCCAGGTAAAAAAATGTTCTACCTGGCGATCCTCAATTAATCGTATCCTCTATCTTCCGTTGGCCACTCCCAAGAGTGGCTTTATAGATTTTACACTGTCTAACGGCAGACGATTTTACACTGTCTGACGCCAGACGATTTTACTACTTTCGAGTGAAAGGGTTAAGACATAAAAGTGCTGACTTGATACACAAATGTGGGCGTCCGTTTCTATGTCGGGTACTTGTACTTGGAAAGGAGACACATAGCATAGTAACACGGTCCGTGTTCATTTGTTACATACAGGTTTCTTTGACAAACACGAACATTGCTCTTACTGGGTCTCAAAGGAAGAATGCCTCAAGAGGCCAAGTTACATGAAGTTCTATTGTCAAAGGAGCTGCAAAATATGCAAACGTGGCGAAAGCAATGTAAACGAATTTTATTATGAATATCATTAAAATTATTATCACCATTTATTTCTTACTTAATTTTTTAGTTTATTTCATTGTCTAAAAGATTTTAAATAGCTTGTTATTATGAATAAATTTGCTTTTTAAATCATGCCTCGCACAAATGCTCAGTACCTCATTATGATATGTAAAATAGTGAACTATAATTCGCTAATTTACCGTGAACAATTTGCCCGCGGATAGCACGCGGATGACGTCATAGCTTTGTTTATCCAGAGCAAAAGTTTCTGTTTTTATCGAATTAATCGCAAAGAGAGACCTATGTTGAAGAGAAGAAAAAATACTGGGTAAGATTTCCGTACAGGTCCCTACTTCATTATGCATTCTGTAACTATACTATTTCGTTATTCGAACACAAGAAATATTTGCACGTGCATTACACCAGACAAGAGAGCTTCAGCATGCATAATGACCAAATACTGCCCAACGTTATTAAGATTTACCGACACAGATTATCCACAGATGATATAGTTCAGACCATTGTATTAAGTTACCATTTACTAGAGCTCGAGATGTGAAGTTCATTTGTGAAATAACAGCTGTATAGATTGTAGTGTGGAAAATAAACATTTTGCCAAACTTTCTTTACTTGCCGCTGTGTTTATTTTAAATTAATTTGGGTAAGATTTCCCTACAGGTCCCTACTTCATTATGCATTCTGTAACTATACTATTTCGTTCTTCGAACACAAGAAATATTTGCACGTGCATTTTACCAGACAAGACAGCTTCAGCATGCATAATGAAGTAGGAACCTGTGCGGAAATCTTTACTTAATTTGTTCTAATACGTATTGAGATTCATGATCACGTCAAACTGGCAAAAAAACGTTCTCAAAATTTCGCAGACGTAACAGTTGATTTCGGAAAGCTTAGGTTTCACATACCTGCATTCAATGATATTCCGACCAGAGAAATTAACGGTGCGACCCGTTTTCTTTACAGGACACTTATTGAGCAGATAAAATGTATCCTTCCGTTTAAGAAGATAGAGTTTGTCTCACGTTTTGACCTTGTCAAGTCTGTATTTTCTGTTAGTAAATGGATTTGCTGTACAAGAGGGCTCATAAAGCAAAACACGATGACTACGTCGGCGAGGACGGCAACAAACAATAGCTTCAAGAACGAAACAATAAAACTGCACGGGCAAATACATCGTGGTGATGAGCTTTTTGCCGTCCAGTGCAAGACAACAACGTGAATTACCATTTTTCAAATTTTCTCGTAGACTCGAGTGTACAAAGGCAAAATTGCCTAGAGTAATCCAGGATGAAATGCAAACAGTAAAAGTTGAAACATCCTACAGTTTAATATGAATAATGGAAAGAAAATAAAACAAGCCCGCCTTTTCACAAGAGGAAAACAAATTCAACTTTTCACTGTTGTCGTACTCGGCGTCGTCATCCCTAGCAATTCATTTGATATCGCTTTTTATCGTGAAAGACCGCGAAGATCTTTTCACTGCCACTTATAATGCTTTTATAAACTCGCGACCTGGTAGTATCTACGGTACTTGGCGCAAAGAAACTTCGAACGGTCATAATTTTATCCTACTGTACCTTTTATCTTTGTTATCACAAATGCCAGGATTATTCTTTAGCCTCTTGACAGCCTCTTGGTTTTCATCTCCTACTGTAGGCTCACCATTGCCTCTTAAAACTCACAAAAGCGGAACCAAAACGAGCTAAAATAAAGTCCAAGTTCGACACTCAAAGAACAGTCCAAAATGGCGGGTCCCACATACATTATTGTACCCAGATCCCCAGGAGACCTACTCCAACTAAATATCCCGGCTGCTTGCAGAGAACCGTGATTGGTCACTATTACTAATAGCAATGCAGTCCTTGGTAGTCCTGAAAGTTATTAGTACCTCACCGTGCTTTCAGGGTTTGCACAAAGCTCGATAAATCAAACGAATGGGATGCCTTTA
Source organism: Ricordea florida (assembly GCA_949710005.1). NCBI lineage: Eukaryota > Metazoa > Cnidaria > Anthozoa > Corallimorpharia > Ricordeidae > Ricordea > Ricordea florida. The sequence goes on along the minus strand of OX453281.1, from coordinate 20,074,744 downwards.
TTTTAATACGAGCCCGTTCAAACAAAAATTGGTTGATCGCAGAATATTGCGCATAAGCATATACCATCCCTTCAAACGACTATAATCAGGGCTGATATCAGGCAGACTAAAAGTTAATTCTGTACCCGATTAAAAGAACACCAAAAAAGTAGTGTTTCTTTCAAAGAAGGTAAACTTTGCCTTTGCCGAACGTGCCTGCCTAATCAACAATGCTATTGTGTGGGATAATTCGCAAATTATTTAACAATTATTCGCAAAAGGCGAAGTGACTATCGATGAATATTCACCGATAATCACTTCGCCTTCGGCGAACAATTGTTAATTAGTATAAATACGCAGGTGGCTTTTTTAAAAAAAGAAAAGAAAAAGCATTGTACAACTCGAAAATTTTATTTCATCAAAAGCGCGTGAACGACTGACAGCCATTTTGTTCGTCGAGGTGATTATCGGCTGATAATCCGAGATAGCGAACCAATCAGAGCGCGCGATTTTGTATAATCACCCGAGTATTTATACTAAAACAATTATTGGATGAGGTTTTTCTGATATCCAGAATAATCAAGGTCGAGGTAGGGGTTATCTTACCGAGACATTAGAGGATGTTAGCATCAAAAACGAGTACGAGTACGAGAACGACTTCAAGCCGTACTCGTACTCGAAGTCGTTTTCTCAGCTTTCTATGTTAGCGATGACACCGAGTTCGAGTTTATGGAAAACAAAATTATGGGATTCCGCATTAATGGACGCCAAATTTGAGTCGAGGTAGCGCTTCCACGACAATTTCGAAAACACAAAATGACTCTAAAAACGTTCAAGACTGCTTGTTAGTCAGTTACATGGAAGATTTTTTGGACGAAGAAGAATGTTGTGCTTTATATGATGTAAACAGCACAGATTATCCTGTATTTGAGCATGGAAAGTATCGAAGATTCGACCTGAATGAAGTTTCCGAGGAAGAGTGCTTCAACCGCTTTCGGTTTAGCGACAAGATCATTCCCTGCATTAGTCGTATTTTGCGTCTACCTAGGTAACTCGAAGGATGGTTATTCGCGGTCTTAAAACACCCTAAAACCCATCAAATTCAACACAACAACCACACCGGATAAAGAAGTAAGTGTATTCTTTATTGATATCTTCGACTGTTGGGATATTTTCGACCAAATAATGGCAATTTTCGGGGTTATTTCGTGAGCCTGTGAGGCCTGTGGAGAGACAGGAAACTTTCCCGGCTAAATGCAAATTTACTCTGTGTAGGAAATATCGCGTTCGGTTGCTTTTCCTCGACTTCAAAAGCAGTATTTTACATAAAATATAATATAAGGAATGTTCAAGATGATAAAGAGAGGCTAGAAACGAAATGTAAATGCATTAAACGATCGGAATTTACCTTTGAAAACCAGCTCTTCCCAGTCGTTCCACCAACTTCGAGTTTTTGGTGAGAACTCGTCGTAGTGCAACTTGACAGGACGACTTGAAAACGTGGATATGCGCAGAACGGATGCGCAGTACGCAAAATCGCTGATCTCGTTCTAGAACTCGTACTCGTTGTCGATGCTAACATACTCTAATATAACACATTGAACAAAAAAAAAATGGTCAAAACAGAGAGTGGAACTGGTAATTTATTTCTAAAGGAAGCAAACCTAAAAGTCATGTTCTTCCTTCTTCACTGACGGCAAGCTCCACAAAGCCAAAAACTTGACATGATTACCCTTAGAAATCATGCACCGCGGTCATACATGGCATGATTACCCGTGACGTTGAGTGTCCTTGAAAAGATTATTGTAAATAAATGAATAAATAAATATACATTTATATAGCGCCATTTTCCACTAATTGTCCATGGCGCTTTACAATGCTTTAAAATTAAAATCCTAATTCTTTAAAAACCTAAAATCCTAAATCCTAAAAGTTAAAATCCTAAGAATTAAATACGCTACATAATACAATTAGGCTACAAATAAAAAGTAAAAACTACAAATCAAATGCACGCTTAAAAAGATAAGTCTTAAGATTAGCCTTAAAAACTGCCTCTGATGATGAAAGTCTGATCTGGAGGGGTAGTTTATTCCAGAGCCTTGGTGCCGCCACGGAAAAAGCCCTTTCACCATACGTTTTAAGATTTGCTCTAGGCTCATCAAGCAACCTCTTATTTGAAGATCGTAGTGTCCGACCAGAAATGTTAAATCGCAGTAGGTCTCTAATGTAATCAGGGGTCAGTCCATTCAGAGCTTTGTAAGTTAACAACAATATTTTGAAAATAATCCTAAAATGAACTGGCAACCAATGTAAGCTCCTTAGTATTGGTGTGATGTGTTCATGCCTTCTAGTCAAGGTAACAAGGCGAGCTGCGGAGTTCTGTACAAGCTGAAGTCTATTAATCAGATACTTTGGGAGACCGTACAGTAGGGCGTTACAATAGTCCAAACGCGATGTTATGTAAGCGTGAACAATGGTCTCAGTAGTACTCTGGGATAGGTATCGCCTAATTTTAGCTATACTACGAATGCGGAAAAATGCGCTCTTGCAGATTATTTTAACGTGTTCTTTGAAATCCAAACATTGATCGAATGCAACTCCTAAATTCCTAGCCTGTTTACTAGACTTGATTACTTCATCACCAACTCGTATATAGTCGAGGGGTGGTCGTGGACGATATTTAGAACTAATAACCAAAAGTTCAGTCTTATCCCGATTTAACTTAAGTTTGTTGCGCAGCATCCAGTCCCCAATGTCCTTAACACATAATTCTACTGCCATCTTTGAGCTTGATAGATGATTAGGGCAATTGGACGTAAACGATAAGTACAACTGTGTGTCATCTGCATAGAGATGAAACGGTATGCTATGCTTTCTGGCTATGTCACCCAGCGGACTTGTATAAAGGGAATACAACAAGGGTCCCAGTACAGAACCCTGTGGTACCCCGTAGGGTAAATTCTTCTTTGACGATTCAATTCCATTGACAGAAACAAACTGTTCGCGTGAGTGAAGATACGAATGAAACCAATTAAGAGCAATGTTCCTAATACCAAAGCGATTCTGTAGTCTAGATAACAAAATCGAATGATCGACAGTATCAAACGCAGCCGATAAATCGAGCAATAATAATATAACCGATCTGTTATTGTCAATAGCCTTCAAAATATCATTTTGAACTCTCACAAGCGCAGTCTCTGTACTGTGATGAGATTTATATGCCGACTGAAATTCTTCTAATAAGCCTTCATTATCATTAAGGTGGTCCATTAATTGTGCTGCAACTGCTTTCTCCGTAACTTTGGATAGAAAATATAAATTTGAGACAGGACGAAAGTTTGAAAATAGTTCATGATCAGCTCCACTCTTTTTCAACAACGGCTTCAACATGGCAACCTTGAATCTATCAGGTACTTGGCCACTTGTAAGAGACAAGTTAACTATACGAGTGATCATTGGAAGCAGATAATGACGGCACCCTTTGAACACTGAGGATGGAATTGGATCAAGTGTACAGGACTTTGAAGACAGGTGATTCACAAAACCAGATACGACCTCCTCAGTGACCCGTTTAAATTCACTTAGCAGCTGACCAGCTAGACAGCTTTCAGACTCAGCATTGCATGAAGTAACTTGACCGTCATTCAGAGTTCCATCAACTTTGTCAACTTTGTCAAGATCATTACGGATTTTAACAATTTTGTCACTAAAATATTCAACGAATGATTCGGACAGAGAACAGTTATTAGGCCCAGATGGATAACGCTGGACTGGATTGGAGTGCAGAAGCTTCTCTATTGTCTTAAAAAGAAGTCCAGAGTTCCCTGAGTTTTCCTGGATCACTGATGAATAAAATGTGTGCTTCGCGGAGGCAATCATGTCATTAACAACACTGTTCTGAAACACATACCGTTCTCTATCTGCAGGTAATCTTGTACGTCGCCAGTTACGTTCGAGCTTCCTCCTTATGTTCTTTTGAACACTGATGTCAGTTGAATACCAAGGCGCACAAGGACGAAGAACTACCTCACGGGTCCTTTCGGGGGCATAAACATCAAGGGTGGACTTCAAGACCCGATGATAGGAATCAACTAACGAATCCAAATCACGCTGTGATTCGTCAAACAAGGACGAATTCATGATAGTGTCATTGAATTCAGCATAATCAATCGAACGCAGCTTCCGGTGGCGAATAGTTCTTGTTGGAAATTGTGGTTTGTGCAATAATAAATGCATAAAAATAGCGTAATGATCAGAAATCAAAGGGTCATGAACCATAACATTGTCTATAAGTTCACACTGATTTCTAGTAATGATTAAATCCAAGATATGACCACTTGTGTGAGTCGGCGTAGTCACCCATTGTTTCAGATCGAAAGATGTTTGGGTCACAAAAATGCAATGCGTTGACATCACGCGAAGAATCCACATGTAGATTAAAATCACCGACAATTAAAAGCTCGCCTGATGCTGTGGCCAATTCCTCAAGCAGGAGAGAAAATTCATGATAAAATGTTGACAAAGGCACAGATGACGGTGGGCGGTAAATAATTATCATCCTGATCATCTTTGAGCTCTTGAAACGAACATCCAAGAATTCGAACGACTGGAAGGAAGTGCTCCACTCACTATTTTTGCATTTAATATCCATGCTTTCTTTGAAAAGCAAGCCGACACCACCACCTCTCGATTCCCGTGGAATGTGGATAAAATCATAACCAGTGGGACATAAATCACCAATCTCAACACAATCAATATTTCCAGGTCTGAGCCACGTCTCCGTCAAAGCAAGAAGATCAATATCCTTGTCAACAACAAAGTCTTTCAGTACGCTAGATTGTATAATCTGCAGTTATGACGTCACAGGCGCTGATTTCCAAAATTTACTGTACGATTTCGCCCAATCAGAAAAGAGATAATGAGTTCAATGTATAATAATAACCACTAATCGTCGCCACCGTCAAAGACGTTCCTTTGAGGCTTAGCATATCAATAGCACCCTCGCTCCATTGAACCGCAACGATGGCGGGCTAATACTCAACGCTTATTTACACCTTGCAAAGACGCGTTGCTTAGTCGCTTGGCATATCAATAGCGCTCACGTTTCACTGAACCGCGACGATAGCGACGCTCATTTATACCTTGTAATTAAGCATCACCACTCAGCGTGGGAACAAAAGGAGTTTCAAAGCCTTGCCCAATCACCCCTGAAGAAGACACTAGATCCTCGATTATGAGAAAGGAGAACTAGTTTGCACGACTAGAACTGACTTTGTTGTTGCTATGTTAACAGAACCATGTTGCACACCGTTGTGGAATATAAAGCTCGTCTTATTCGCACTTTATTATTTCAATATGGATCTCATTAGATATCCATTTACAATACACGCGGTTTAAACTGTCATATAATAACTCTTAACTGCTTTTAATCGTTTCATCAGTTGGTATTAATAAAAAGCTTTTGCTGATTCCTAAAAAAAGCTACTTTTTAAGTTTGTTAGAAAAAGCAAAGAAAACAATAGGAATTCCAGCGATTTTTCTTGAAGGCACTTTAACAACGGAAATTCCTTGCAAAATCGTCGAGCACCTTCTTCTGTTTACTGATTGAGTCAGAAGGCCACTGCATCACAAAGGATTTCTTGTTCAACCTATAATCACCCCCAACGTCCCGACCCATGAACAAATATTCATTGGGCTCCTTCAGATCTGACCTGTGACATACACCACGTGTCTGGATCTTGATCTTTGATCCAACATTCAGATCTTGATTGCCTTGCTGTATTATTTGGACAACCTGGACGTGGTAGGTGATCATGGTCTCCTCCTCGTCTACATACAAGACTTTGCCTTTGATAACTGTAACGGGTAAGAAGGAGCCATTTGATTAGATGCCAAAATCGAGAACACTGCTCTAAGGGAGTTAAAACACTGTAAATGGTGCATTATGTACCATCACATTTATATATAGGTACCTTTATGATGTTTTTCCATCGGAACACACAACTTCACTGATCAGAAAAGCAGGCGCGCTAATGATATTTTGTATGCTCCCGCTGAATTACACGAGATACTGGCACCTACATTTCTCTCTCAGGAATACGGTTACACGAAATTTGTTCCTATCATATTATTTGCGAAAACAGTCGCCCACTGACTCCGCTAAGGGATTCAATCCCTTTCCGGAAACCGCTTTCAAAATGGGAAGCAGGGCATAAACACCAGGTATATCTTTTTCAAGAACAAGAGCTGGAGCCTCAAAAAATATTAATACAAATATAACAATTTAGCTGTTCCAAATTGTTTTTGAAATTCGCTTAAAACAGCTCCGGAAATAAGAGCTATAATCAGCATTTCGATTACAACTTCAAGTTGAAATTGACCATTTAATTCCTGCACGCCCCCCCCCCCCCTTCAAAAAAAAAAGAAACAAAAATAAATAAAAATAACAATAGCGACTATGACCTAAACCTGTTTGAGAAGACACCAAATAGCATACTACCATCGATTTAATATTTAATATTTAATATCGATTTTTTATTTTATCAATACTACAGCCTACTATTTTGTTCCTATGTTGGCGCACACGTTTTTGCTACTCGGCTTCGATCGCAAAATCGAGACTAAGCATGCTTATAATTAAGAGACCAGGGGCGTTTACCAGGTGCACGGTAAATTGAAATGGAGCTTTTGTAATGGTACAAGATTTTTCCGCTATAGCGTTTTGCGAGGCCCGAATCCCTCGCGGAAGAAAAATAAAAACAATAACAAACTAAAATGGCGGTGTCGAAAGCCGGAAAAATCGGCCGGGGTGAACCGGGTCGAGTGGGATTTTTAAGTAATGGTCCGGCTAAAAGGTAGGCAGGTGAACGGCAAAACTCATTAAAAAGGTGCGAACAGTTAATTGTTAATTCCATTTAAATCGCCTGATCTCATTGGCTAATACCAAAAAAATCCCGAAAAAACAATGAAAAAATTCAAAAAAACGAAATTTTTAGACCTTGTCTTTTCCATATCCTTATTTTCTCTCTCTCGACCAAATTTGGCTCTTGTTCTATGCGCCAATTAGCACCACCAAATTAACTGACATATTGCCGAGCCCTATTGTTTTCCTGCCTGCTTCTTAGCCGGACCATTACTTAAAATCTACAGGAATTTCCGGTTGGAACGGGAAAAGAGGAATACGTCTGAGGATTTTCATCTTTTCCGGAAACTTCCCGGTGGAATGCGCTGTACCATTTGAATTTCCAATCGGAATTTTCGGGTTTTGTTGCCAAGTGGTAAACCCTCCACGAGGCTGCAGTATTCGGAATAGTGTGTAGTAGTATAATCTCACCGTACTGAAGTTTGCACGCCATCTTCATCAACCTAGCAGCATCTTCAATAGGCGCCTTTGGAGGGCACTCGTCTAATAAACAAGTAATTTAAAAAGTGCAAACGCCGTTTTATAGAAAAGTATAAGTGACAAGATTATACAACAAAGCATACAGCCCTTTACTCTATGGCTTCCCTGGTCCGAGAGGTAAATTAACGTGTTTTCTGATTGGTTCGATTCCCTGGGCGATCCGGATTTTCTTGTTCGGGGCGCACCGTTCACAGATTGATTACCTCAGTCGTCATTTCGTACTGAAGCTTTGACCCTGACCAGTCGCGTGTTCGGTAGATAATTCCTGTTTTCTTCTTAGCCCTTGATTTAATCACAAATTATTTGAAGGTAACTGTGTTCTATTTCCATGTAAAATTTGGCGCTAGCGACTGGCAATTGATCCGGGGAGGAAGGGGTACTCCCAGAAAAATGTGTGCGGCCAACTTCCCAAAACCCTTACCCTATTTATGACCAAAATATACGCTTTTCCGTACAGTATTTATCACATGACCCTTAAATCAATACCCAGTTTCAGACCTGCGTGTTATTAATTTCCCTACTTCAGGTCAACGTTAAATGCAATGTGTATATGCGAAGCGCGGACTGGAGTTGGCATGATGAAGAAGTAGCTTCTTAAAGAACAAACAAACAAACAAACAAATTGATGACTATAGTGCAATAATCGATAAACTATTTATAACCAAAATGGCGGCAAAATGGCTAAAATCGATACCCAATTTATGACCAAAACGGCTGAAAAACCATACCCTTTAGGACCGCACATACCTATATAGCTCATTTAAGGGAGTACTCCTCCCCTCCCCCTCCCCGGGCGATTGATGCAACCATACAGAGAAGCCATAAAAATAGTTACTCTATTTGATTGTGTTAGCTTATCCAGTCCGCGTGCTGGGAAAGTATTGGCCCGAAGAATTGGTATCTTTTTTACCATAACTTGACCAATATTTTCTCTGTACGGACCTCACGACTGGTTGATAACTTATACAATTATACTTTGGTATTAACCACTACCTTGAGTACATCTGCAGGACCTAGAACCAACGTCACACACTCCAAGTCTCAAAGTACTGGATTTGTCGGGTCCATAGAAGGCGCTGCACGATCGATCTGTTGGATATCAAATGAACGAAATTTAAGTCAATGCCATGTAAGAGTAACCAAAAAGGGTATCGACTGTATCGAGTAGTCCTTCAGAGCATTTACGAGCATGCGAACAATGTGATTTATTTCGCGAGCACGAGCTATGACCGAATTTGTCTTGCGAGCAGCGAGCACTTTAGAAAAATTTTAACTGGCATACATGTTTAACTTATGTTATTGTAGGTTATTGTCTTTTGCTTTCAACTAAACTTGACAGCCACATTGACATGGGTTCAGTGCGATGTAATATCTAGATAGTAGATGTAACCCGGGGGGGGGGGGTACTTGGGTTAATGTTTGCTGGGTATGTGCCGCTGGCCTCTCAGAGCCCCCACCCCATTTTAGTCTTTTTTTTGGCCAATTATAGGCCCCATCTTAGTCAGTTTTTGGAAAATGTAATTTTTGCGATCCCAACTTAGTCACTTTCTATTTATGAATCTACCATTTAAAAAGCCGGGTCATCCAAAAATGAACTGACACAATTTTTTTAAAGTGAATAAAGAACACTTAAGTTTCAACTAAATAAACAACTTTTTGATCTTTTTAACCGAGAATCTTCCCATTTTGATTCCCTATTTACCCCCAAAATTCGAAAATTGGCGACCCCATTCTAGTAACTCTATAGATCGTTTTCACTCACGTGACCAAATCCCTGACAACTGTTGCTATGCCGCCATGTTTGTGTACAGACATTGCAAACAAATCGACTGCGTCCATCAAACGAAGATGGTTTTGTGTTTTAGTGTGGGCTGTAGGAATAGAAGTGGACGGGATAAAGGATTACATTTTGCCAAAGTACCTTCCATCATTGGAAATCAAGGGAAAGAAGCCAGAGAATTATCAGAAGAAAGAAGATCGCGCTGGATTTCGGCGATTAGCAGGGACGACCTCACTGATACCATTTTGGAGAATGATCGGGTGTGTGAGAAGCACTTTGTTTCTGGAAGTGCCGCAAAACCATGGATAAATTCAACGTTGACTTGGTCCAAACTTTGAATTTAGGGCATAATAAGAAGACCAGCCTTAAAGACCGAGAAAAAGCGGCGAAAAGATGCGAGAGAGCGAGGGAACGCGAACTTGTAAAGAAGCCGGCGTTTGCTAAAAGGAAGAAGGAACTTGAGTCTGAGAGGGAAGCGAAGAGGTCAAAACTTACCGAACCAGGGCAGCAAATTTTAGACGTGAACTTCGAGGTCAGCGAAGGAGAAAGTTTAGCGACGTCGACAACCACAGAGAAAGGAACACAAACTGACGCAAAAGTAGTTGTTGACACCGGCACACAATCAGAGGAGCGCGTAAAAGTCGTTCATCTCTTCTTCTGTGCGAACTGGAATTGTCTTTGCAGTACTACCATGGATTGTGGAATAAGCGACAGGAGGATCAGAATTTGGAACTCTCGGTTGAAGATTAGATATTTTCGAATCTAGGTCAGCTTTCATTTTTTTAGCCGATGTAAAATTTATATCCCGGGCCATCGCGTACTCCACGTGGTCTACGTAAGCGGGACAAAGCCACGAGCATAAAACTTGTCCACGCTTCTAAGTAAAACAAAACGCTTGCGATGTGTGAGCAAGATTCCGCTAGCCCAGCCTTACAACCTAGGCAATGAGCAGACATGACTGTTCGTTCTCTTTCTGTGATGATCCAGATAGAAATAAAGAGTCATTCATCCTCTGTGAATGTCTCACTTTGGCTAACACAACAAACTTGTTTGAGATTATGTGGCCTTTCACGCTAGTAATAAACCCCGAAAAGCTTTAAACTGTTGTTGTGTGTAGAAACTCGTCTCTAACACCAGATAGAATAGAAGATCTGTGGATTCTACGGGAGGCAAGCAGTCCGGTTCGAAACGCTTACCCTCGATGAGAACAGGATCGATTCCAATCGCCGAAATTTTTTCTAAATAACGCTGCTTCACTCGTGGTTCAAGCTTCTTGGCATAATCAGAAAGAGGAGGGCTTTTGACATCGGGATTGCCGCCTAAATTTGCTTCAGCTACTGAATTATTCATTTCTAAAGGCAAAAATTATAGAGGTGACTCACATCTGCATTTGTTATGCAATTCAAAGCTGTACACAAATATGGCAACCGGAAATAGTGTGACGTCACTTGAAAACGATCTATTGAAAAAATGCGACCCCATTATAGTCACTGCAGTTGTGAAAATGCGACCCCATCCAGCAGCACATCCCCATTAGGCTCCTGTAAGGGAGTACCCTCCCCCCACCCGGGAGATGTAAAATCTACAGGACTCATTTACGGCTCAGGATCATGACATGACCAGGAGCACACCTGACGTGACACAAAACGCATGAAGTATTCTCTTTAGTGTTCAATAACGAAGGAACACACAAACTACGGGAAACCACTAGGCTGAAACAAAGAAACTAAACCACGCGCAACAGCCCTCTGCTTCTCTAAATCACAGTGGCCCCCTTGGTGGGATGCTGTTTCATCGTAGTTTGATATATCACTGGTACCCGATTATCCCGCCGTGGGTGGAGAGCCCACACATATGATAAGAGTCTCTCTAAACTGTAAATGATTTGAACCCTGAAGTCTCAGACGTTTTTGTCGAGTTCGATAGACCGAGTGTTTAACTGTTTAACATAGAAACTACAGGGAATGATGATGACTTCCGCTCAGGTTGTCGAAACGGCAGTCAAAGGTAACAACAGTTATTGGAAACCACTCACTCTACAATGCTCATCATAGACAAACAATGTTTCTTTTGTGCAAAAAGACTAACCCTCGCGGGGCGGGAGGAAAGCCATGACCAATAATAAATGGTAAAAAAAAAATATTCTGCTTTCAGGTCCGAAGCCCTAAACGGCTAATTCTGGGAGTACACTATAGGCTTTCTGTAAGCTCGTTCCTGGTACGTAATTACAAGCTTTGATTATGCGTGTTTATGACAGAGTAGAGGCAACAGTATCAATCGAAAAATTGAGTGTCTACCAGCATGTCGCTCGACTTTCAGTCGGCATCTCTCGGTGGGTTGGAAAGGCGACAAGCAGTCTCCACAATAACAACGCCAACAAACATGATCGACCGTTGGATAAAACATTTCCTCATTATTGTTTTCACAATCATCGCTCAACAGTTGGGACTTATTGCGTTCGACGAAGGAGAACGCAATCCTAATTTCGTGCTGTGAGTTGGATGTCCTGTGGCCGCTATGCAGAAGATTTTGACATTCCTGTAAGGGCACCAAAATGGCCCCCCGCATGATGTTTTCGCAGGGGCATGTCTCGGTCAGAAAACTGGTACAAATTTATGACGTTGACGTGCCGACATGTGGCACGTGCTTCGTGCGCTTCGGTTCGCTTTTACTATTGTTTTCAGGCGATATATTTTTCACACGTTTTGCAGGTCGACCAAATAAACTGTTACAGTTGTATTTATTACTACAGTAATCTGAATGAGTTTCTTTGCTATACTTCAATGTTGCAACTTTCTAAAGATGGAAAACATTGAATCATGAGGTGCTATTGGTAGCAGAGTGCACTGTTCGCCATTTAAGTCTTCTTAAACAAAGAATTATACACAGAAAGTAATGACAGTCCTCATAAACATCGCAACATCTCAACCAATGAATCATTAATATCCTACATGCCAAATGATATGACTTTTTCATTCCCGTTTACTTTTGTTTTGTTTTTTTACATAGGAACTTCCAGAATTTTATTCGCTATCATTTATCCATTCTTAAATGGCTATCCAAGCTCTTCAAACGCACTTTTAATCCCTGATTACTTTTAGTATTAAATATGCTGCATCTTGGGTCACAGTCGTTCCACACTGAAGCGAATAAAGAGCGATAATTGGCCCGTTGTGTCAACCAATCCAGGCAGACAGGTGCCCTAGTAATACATGCCCCGCAAACCTCTCCACTAAAAACTGACCTGGTTCGTAGTAGTCATATACGTTGACTGGCACTGGCTGAACCACGCCCACATAATGTTCACGTTTAAGCAAAATGTTGAGGCATATTTCTTGATCGTGCGGAATCTGAAATGAGTCACTTACTATAGTTTTAGAACATTAATACTTAGACCACGACAATCAAATTCAAATACATGTGTAATGATAATGATAGAATGAAGATGATAATAAAAATAGTATTAATTACAATAACAACAATATCATGATGATCGTTCCCCTAGTAACACTAAAGGACAAAATTTAAGAAACAGCAGGATTGGGTACTTGAAACTAGGACAATAACAAAATAGTTTCTTAAACATTTTTTGATCAATAAGTCCGCCGTTTGTTTCCGTTTTGTGAACCATTTCCAGGGCCAAAACGTTAGATCCGACAGAATGTTTTGGTGACGCGTAAGGTACACCCCAGTCCTCCTTCCCATCTCCACCACCTGCAGAAGCCCAACCAAGGTGGCAAGGATCCGGTTACTTCCAGGGCGCGAATGGGGGCTTTGCTGTTCCACTGCAATCCAGTGATCAAATACGCTTGCTTCGTGGACAGGCCTCTTAACACCGATGCTGACGTTCTGTTTCCTGAAATCATTCAACTCTGCTTTCAAAAAGCCTATGCGCCCCACATGTGCGAGTTTCTTCGCGTCCCAAAACGTGTCGACGAGTTTAAACAGCTGGTTCAGACAGCTCAAACTCTCGTCCACAATGTGGAACGCGAGTTTCTCAAAGTCTTCGCTGTGGAAGCTTACTCACATGGGCAAATAGATTACTCATGCGTGGAAGCTGTCGATAAAGCGTTATTTGTTTATAAGAAAAAAAGTATAAAAACGGCAGCCAGGCAAATTCTGCGCGATTTCGAGGAATACAAGTACTTGTTAAATATCTCACCTTGAGAAAGTACAGTATCAGCGCACGATCTGATTCTTCTTCCATGAACAAGTCAGGTAAAGCTTGCTTCACCTAAAAGCATGGCACACACAAAAAAGCAATTACCTTCCGTATGATTATCAACTGCCATTGCACTTTATGTTGTTTAAATATTAACCAAATCTTTGAAGTGATCAATGCGCAACTTCTCTTCATTAGCCAATACATATTGCAATCCAAACAGATGATGAGAAATGTCACCGACTAAAACTCTATATTTCATGGATGTGGAAACAAGGACATGCATGGTACTGATACGGAATATTGTTCGAGGAGATAAAAGGATTAAAAAGTTCAGATGGAACGAAAGATTCCCAGAATCTATAATAAGACTTTTTAGTCATTTCTGAGCTGTTAGAAGATAAATTGAGCATCTCTGAGAGTTTCATTGTCCTCCACCTGATTATGCAAACTAATAATATAATTGCCAGAATTTCAACGCGCTGATTGGCTGAGAACACGTAAATTAATCCCAAACAGTGCAGAATGTTAAACTTGAGCGCAGAAATTTGAAATTAATTTTTTGCATATATATTATTAACAAGTATCAAATGATTTACAGAGAAATTTTGTATAAATAAGTTATGGTAATTATACGGTTTTTCTCTTTTAATTTGGAATTAATTTGTACTTGTGAGTTTTTCAAGAAGCTGAAATTGCACAAGCCGCTTCGGCAAGTACAATTTCAGCTTTTGAAAAAGTGCAAATTAATTCCAAATTGCACAAGAAAACCCGTATGATTACTTATTGATAATATAAACATGAAAAAAGCATTGGCCAAAGTAAACCTTTCTTTATTTAATGAAGCCATTTTTTTTCACTCGAGAAAACATTTTTCAAAGTTTCCGCGGAACATTTTCGTCATCATTTCATGTGATATCATTGGCTTAGAAATTTTCCTGTTGTCTTTCAGCCAATCATAATCCACAATTTCGATGTGTAATTTGCACTAATGTTACACTTTCTGCACTGGTGTTACACTTTTTGCACAGGTGTTACACTTTTTGCACTTCACTGCTTTCAGCCAATCAGAATCGAGTAATTTTCCATGTATATATTACCACTGGCAAATTTTCAAAGACAACAAATTGCACTCGCCCTACAGGACCGTGCAGTTTTTTTCAGTCTTAAAGAAAAATTTACTCGTGCTCATTTACTCCAAACTTCACTCGTAACCATTTGAATACCTATAAATATTGCAGTTTATCTTTTGGCCAACACAAGAGAAAACAACAAAATGTATTGAAATTTAGGCTGACAAACTTGTTTACAACTCGAAAACAAAAGTCTCCTGATAACTTAAAAACATAAGAATGCACTTGCAACACTTAAAGAAAAAAAAACTGGCTAGGTAGTTAACTATGCGATTAATAAATCGGTTACCTTGTTCAATGAATCTTTGTCCGGTTTAAAACCTGTCAGCAAGCCTATGTCTAAGATGGACATCCCGGCATACTCTGCTCCCTTGTACCTGAGATATCACAACTTCATACTGTGAGCAACAAAAGTAATTTAGGAAAATAGTCTAACAAATAGAGATTTTAACACGTTTATGTCTTTAGATTGTGTTTATGAATTGTTCATGTGTTTACATTACACCGTTTGTGTATTGTGTTTATGCAATGTTTTGATAGGAAACCTTTCAACCACTACATGCCTTTAACTGTTAGCTTATTTTTTTTCTTTGAGAGTCACGGATCCAAAAATATGTTCCCTTCATGTAAGAGGATTGGGAGACGGTCATAAAAGAAGGGTAATATTTAATTGGCTTAGATCAAAAGCTTTTTCAATATACATTCTCTAAGAAGTTTACTGTTCTGAAAATGTTACTACTATTTGGTCGGCTGAGTGGGATTACAGAACTTTTTTCAGCAGCTTTTCTAACGCCAAAAGGAGAACCGCAATTTTATTTAACAACAATTTTGCTTTTCAAATCCAAAAAAACTTACGCAGACTCAAATGGTAGATTCATTACATGTGACAGTAGAAAAAAAATACATTACCCTAGCAATGTCTACGCCCCTATTGTAAATGATTATGAACCAATATTCCTTCAAGATTTCCGTAGCCACCTAGTTGATTTCCAAAGTGAAGATCTTATTATTGAGGGAGATTACAATTTGGTTTTAGATCTTAAAAAGGACAAAAAAGGCGGTCTCGCCAAAACTCATTCAAAGGCCATCAAAGTATCGCACAGTTTTATTACCGAGCTTGATTTGATAGACGCCTGGAGAGTCCTTGACCCTGATAAAGGTACACATGGCGTCAAAAGAAACCTGAACTCCACCGCCGACTGGACTTTTGCTCCCAAAAATAGAAACTTTCCCAAACTTTGCCGCACTATTCATTTAAAAATAATCGAGCAAACTCCCAATCCTCTATTTATTTTATTCATTAATGATAGCCATGTTTCGTCTTTGAAAAGAAAATTTTATCAAGCACAGGTTTTTAAATTTTCCTTTTTTGTTTTGGTTGTTGTATTCTTATCTGATCACTGTAAGTATTGTTTAAAACTGTTAACTGAGATAATCTATAGAAAATTCGTCGAAAAACGGTTGGTGTGTTTCCTGTTACCTCGTGCAAACCTTCAGTAGAATTCCCTTGACTGGTTCAAACTTCGGAGGCTTTTTCTGTTGTCTGCATTTCTTTTCCTTTTTCCTCTTTCCCTGACAGCTGTGTTTCCCCTTTCCTCCAGACCCTCGCTTTCCTCCCTTTCCCTTCTTTTTTTGCTTTCTGCCTTTCCTTTTTCCTCTTCGTTTTTCGCGTTCCGAGTCCGAGTCTCCGGCTTCTTCATCGTTTTGTATCGGGCCAAATATTCTTCCTTCTTCTTTTGTTTCATGCGTCGTGACCCGCAACACAAATTTGCATGTTTTTCCTCGAGAAGAGGGTACGTTATACCAGATTTCAACCTGAGGATTAAAAAATGAACAAAACTCATTACAAATTATACGCCACTTTTCTGCAGAAGTGTTAAGCAATGGCTTGCTTAATAGCATTTTCAAGCGTCTACAAATCTATTATGCATCGGATTTATTTATTAGTTTTGCATCTTATTATCAAGTTGTAACAGGAGCGATTCGCTCCTGGTTGTAAATATAAGTCGTTTTACAAGTATCTAATTAGTTAGACTAGTATAGTTTTAGTATTTCAGCATATTGAAAAATGAAGAGCCACTATGTGGAAATGTTTTCAATAAAGGTCATTATTATTATTATTATTATTATTATTATTATTATTATTATTATTATTAGAGGAAATCACTCGAATCAACGTGTGGGGAATTAGCACGGAAAAAAAAAATGTCATTGCGCTGTATCCTTACTGAATTTATCGTTCAACTAATATTAACTAGTCTAGACGTTGACGATCCTTATAAAACCAAGATACCAAGGAAAGCCAGCAAATATTCATTACATTACAAGCAAGACACAAGTATTAAGTGTTTTAAGATGTATTCGTGATGGGTTCTACCCTATTACAACCAGTCAAATGTACGTTGTCGAGGGGCTAAGATCTGACCTGCGCTAATGCAACGCCAGTGCCACTACTATCCACAAACAGATTTCCACCAAGAAAATTCTTGATCTGCAGAATAAAACATGAACTTAGCGGTTTGTTAAATAAACAGAAAACAAATAAGAACATTTCATTAAGTTGATGGTGTTACGTTGGGCGGCATAAGGGGTTGGGCTCATGCGGGCTACAGTAAGTTATTCTTGGTGCGATTCTCGGTGTGCATTTCTTTTGATATGAGCCAGATAAGGATTGTGATCCCAGACCGACCGGATCATAGTTCATTAAACGAAGCAATGCATCTTTGTTCCGAGTGGTTCAGTGTGATTTACAATGTAGTTCAGGATTTGTGTTCCGTGATCACTCAAATCTTGGTGCATCAAAGGAGCCAATGAATCATTGCACCATGATTCCATTGATCGTTGATCAAAGACTCTCAGGGCTTCTTCCTCCCTTCTTCCTCTTCCTACAAGACCACTTCTTTTCTACAATTTTAGGGATTCTTATGAGCGTGCAGAGAGCAGGAATGTATAAAGGTAATGGTTAAGAGGAGTTTAATCGCTGCTTCGCCCCTCACGCGGCGTCTGAAACCACTTATTTCACTCGCGTATCGACCCCACGACCCCAAGGGTTTCTGAGGATGTTGTCACTGGGTGACAAAAAAAATCATGGACGGTTTCAAAGTCCAATAATCCGTGTAAAGCATAAAGAGACGTGCAGAGCTGCAGCTCTAGCCTCTGTAATTACCAGTGATTTCCAGGCAAATGGTCATTGCACAATGCTTTAATCAGATAAGTAGGTTGTTGGTACGTGTATACCACTTGATTACCTATTGATATCTTGGGTGACAAATTGCTCCTTAATTTTCAAACCTATACGCCATTTTGGCACCGTAGGAGAACTTGCCATAACAACATTGCAATTTCACATGTGAAATTATAAATTAACGCTGAAGTTTCGCGACAAAATTAAGGAGTAATTTGTCACCTACGATATTAACAATGATAATTGAACTGAGTGGAGTGCAATTTGTGATTTCAAATCGAACTCGCGCTGCGCCCTCGTTTGATATTTAAAATCACACGTGTGATTTCAGACCAAAATTGCTCGACACCACGTTATTACATCCAGTTTTGAAATCGCTCAATTAAATAGTGAGGATTTTTGTTAGTGAACTGGCAATATTTTAATGATCTCGTGGCAAAAAGAGGAACGCGCTACACGGTCGTCCGATTTTGTTAATCACTCGTACGATTACAGACCGAATTGGACTCCACTCAATCTATTACCATTACAAATCACTGGTACAAATGCGTCAAATCATTAGTATATTATAGAAACTCTTATAGAAACTCGCTCTTAACTTACGTCAAATTCATTTCGAAGTAAGGAATTGTCTGGTGTGATGCGAAAAACTTGTTCCCACGAGTCATCTTTTTCAGCCGTCAACCTTACTCTTAAGTCCAGGCCTCTAGCATCAGTTTTCTCGCTGTACAGGGAGAGAGCCTGTAACGCCACCACCGTATCCTGGATAATCAGAAAACAAACGGTTTGATGCGGCACGCACAAGTTCTACACAAGGTACAGTTTTACAATTGAGCAGCGATATATATAGGACTCCCTTAATCACTGTTGGACGAATGTTAAGTGAAATGTGGAAAACCCTATGAACGGGCCTTTAGTTGTAAGTGTTAAGTAATTCTAAACAAAGCAACGCGATTTTAACGGGTCAGATTTTGTGGTAATCTAAGGAGTCCGGAACAACATACACGAATCATAAATAACGAGGGCCTTAACAACAACAGAGGAGATTGTTCCGGATGCATGAATATTACCGTTCATTCATGAATATTACCGTTTTTGGACTATTCGAAATCGTAAGTATTTACGTTGAAAGATGCATATGAATTCATAATTGTTTACACACGTCAATAAATCCTGCAGTATTGTGATAAAATAGTTATCAAGATACTGTTCCCTTCCTTGACATGACTTAACTCAGAAACAAAAAGGCATGCGAAAAAAAAGCTAATTTTGATCCACGTGTCGCTTAGGCAACAAATTCGAAAGATGACGAAGTAAACTTCTGCTAGGAGTTGTTCTTGCATATTGTTCCAAAAGTGTCCAAGTTGTTGATCCTGTTGTTGTCGTCGCCTTTGATAAAGTGTGCAAAAGTTGTTGGATTCAAAGTTCCCACTTTGAATTCTGGCACTTTCATATTACGGATTCGTCTTATCGAGTGTTAACAACAAAACGAATCCGATACTAAATAGTCCTGGATTGGTAATACATCTAAAAATATCTGCATTATCAGAGTCGTTCAGTTAACTCTCTCACCTGGGTGGACACAAAAGTAACCGCGCCGCTTCTTTGATTAGTTAGGTACCTCACAATAGGTCCAGCATAACCAGTGCGCCCGAGATGTAGCTGGGTCATCAGTGCGTAGCCAGCGGTTTCGACTTTTAGACCATTACCATCATGATGAGCGTTCCAATAGCGCGACTTACTTCCTGATTGCAAAGGAGAATTTGAATGTAAAACACGGATTATTTCCATGGAAAAAAATGAGGAAAAGTTGGTTCATTCTTAGCATGTGTTTTATCAAAGTTTCACACAGTCAAATCTGTCGATATTCTCATGACATTAAACGAAAATTAGTTGTGAAAGCGAGGGTTCCTTTAAAACAGACATCTAATCAGAATCCGACCATTTATTTGACATGCAATTAATTCGCGTTGTTAGCAAAAACTCCAAACTATTTGACATTCAAGATTGTGTCTTAATGTATGCACAAGTGATCACTACACCGTTTATTCTACTGAAAAAGTAGTAAGCTCCAGTAATGCAACAACTGCATTTAGTACGATATGTATATATTATTATTATTATTATTATTATTATTATCGTCTAACTGTTTACAGAGAAACTAACCAATAGGGGTGAAAATAGCTACATTTATTGAGATGACCATGACGCAACCGACCTAGTTAGAACGTAGAAATTTTCAAAACTATAGTATTTCAATTGACCTCACGACAAATTCAACGGCAGTATAAAAAATTCAATGATCAAACTCAACTTTGTCAACTTAACGTAGGCGCAGCATTATTTTAACAAGTATTTTTGGCTAGTTGATATCGAACTCGGCCGATAATATCACTACTTTTTGTTCTTTGATAGCGCATAAGTGCTTGGGTAGGAACCTCACTGAATGCTTTATGTAATGGCCATGATGGCTTGCATGATTCATCTTTTGACTTTTTTTATTTCCGCCAACGGAGTTGGACAGAGGTTATGTTTTCACCGGCGTTTGTTTGTTTCTTTAAGTGTTAGCAGCCTAGAGTCCACATCGCTCAACCAATCATCACCAAGCTTGGTCAAAACATTAGCTATGGTCTAACTTAGAACTGATTTAATTTTGGGGTATCTAGATCAAACGTCAAGGTCAACCTCACGGAAAAACGAAAAAATCATTATTTCGCAATAAATCACACTAGAATCATCATATCAACTTCAAACCAAAACTAAAATATGCATCTTTCAATTCTGCATCTGCACATATGTCACATGATGCAGTAACATCAGTACCCTTGTTGGCGGTAGTAGGTCGAATGCCCTGGCGGAGGTCTGCGCTCTCAGAGTGCTCTTGTTTCTAATGCTATTTAAAACGCTTATCAATTTAGCGAAGGCATCTTAACCCTCCGGGAGACACAGAACGTCGGTTATGTGAATTGTAAGGTGAATTGGGGTAAGTTCATTGAGTCTGATCTTACACCTTACTCTCAGTGTTATGTGAACGTATGATTTGTTTGATTGCTTTCATCTTTCTACGTTATAAAGTCCTTGAAGTAAGTGTGCAGCGAGCTACTGCTTACCTTCGTCGAATAGAGCATTTTGTATAAGTTTCTCGTTCGCCTCATATCTTCTTTGACTGCCAACTCTAGTCAGGGCATACGCGGTAATTGCCATGCTATATGGGTTAGTAAGGCCATCAAGGTGGCTTTCCAGGTATCTTTGGGCTTTTTGCATTGCTAGTCGTCCCTTTAGAAACACAATTGAGAATAAGCAATGCAAATAGACCATTCTACGGTTCTTAGTACCCTCGCCTCCGAATAGAAGTGAGGCTGGAGGTGATCTTGTTTTCTTACAAACCTTCCTGTTTTTCATGTGTAAATAAGATGATTTGCACATGAAAGGCAGGGAGATTTGTAACCAAGCAAGGTCACCTCCAGCCTCGCTTCTATTCAGAGGCTAGGTTCCTAAGGACAAACTGTAAAATGGCCTATTCTGGAACAACTAGACCCGAAGACGAGATGTCTGTTGTGAACAATCGGAAACTGTACTTTGTTGGGTCCAAGCCCCACCCGGCACTGGACCTCGTTCGTTAAATTTTCTACGGTCACGTTTTGGCCGGCTTACAAGTTGTGTTGTTTTCTCCACCCTCTTCCTCTGAATATTCTTGGGGAACTTCACATGGCTGTAAGTGACCATAACCTGATTAATTTTATCGTATTTGCTCACTCTTTGTAACTTTCTGTATTTGAATTTATGTCATAGCAAACCTTGCTTACGTGCGTACGAGCGATGAGCGAGTATTAAACGTTTAGCTTCCATCGGAACAAACGTATTGAAGTGTGGATATTTCTACTCTATCGAACCTCGAACAATCTTTAGGAAGCGATAACTACAATGTCGTTGACAAGGTGTTATTGGCACTGGTGTTAGTATGGTGATAGTGATGAGGATATGTAAAAGTGGTGATGGACTCAAGGTAGACAAAAGTCTGGGGCGAGCTTAAAGATACCTGCAGGCATCATTTTGAGCTATGTGTCTCACACATTTTCTTTTATTCTACCACGTTTCGTGCTTTTGTGGTGAAATGACCAATCCTGAAAAAAAAAACCTCAAACCAAACAAGTGGGTGGTTGGAAGACTTTCAGCGTCGTCTAGAAAAATGCATTAGCATTTTTTCTTAATTTTCCTTTTACAGTTAGTACAAGGGCAAAAAGTCCTTTAGTTCCTTTAGGCCTACTCTGGGACCTTAAGTCGCCGTAACTTTGGGCGATTTAAGGCGACTAAAGCAAAATTGACAGAAAAAAGAAAAACATGGCGAGTTAAGGCGGCGTTTTTTTTTTGTTTTTTTTTTTGAGGCGACTTAAGCAAAATTAGCAGAAAAAAAGATGGCGACGCGACTTTAGGCGACTTAAAGCGATTTAACGCGACTAAAGGAAGGTCCCAGAGTAGGCCTGTGCTTTCATTAACTGGTCATCTGTAGAGCCTTACTTACTATCTTTAACAAAATATTTGAGACACCTTTTTCCATGTAGTAGTGATGATTCCCCTTTCATAAGGCCCCGTCCACGGAACGCCGAATAAATTTGAAAACCCAACTTTATTTTTCAATAGAGAGGTAGGTCTATTTTACCGGTTAGGCTTTCCGTTCGCAATAATCCCCACGAATCCAGATAAATTCTCCAACGGAAACGGAACTTTTAGAAAACGGTCTTTATAGTGGAAGAATTTCAAACGCCGGCTAGCCGTTTTAGTGTAGACGGAAAACATATTGAAAACGAAACTTTTCGAAAGAGGTGACGCCATGATTGTCATATGATTTCATTATCCGAGTCTTTCTGTGATCCCGAATCCAACAAGGCAGACGAAGATGATGATGATACTTATCTTGTTGAACAGAATATCTAGTTTTATTGCTTTTTTGGAGTTAAACGTTTTGTGATCGACTGTGACATTCAACAGCAATTCCATAAGACCATGAAAACTAGTCGGTTTTGTTTTTTCATCCGGAATTTTTCTTTTGGCGGCCTTATTTTGACACGTTAGATGGAATTCAAAGAATCTTTCATGCCATAGCAACCTTCGTGTAACAAGGCTAAACATGGCGGGAAGGAGAGGAACTCGGCGGCAAGACGAATTTATGCGGGCTCATTGCCTCAATATGCGCAGGCTCAAAGGTTCGTTGAAGCGTTTTTGCCTCCTCTGATCATTGTAGTGCGGACGCTGAACATTTTATCCGTTTCCATGTGTGTACAGAAAACTTTTGTTGCGTTTTCATTGTAACAATGCCGTTTTCAAATTTATCCGGCATAGTGTTGACGGGGACTTAACCTTCCCCTTTTTCTTAGCTCAGTTCGTTGTGAAGACACTCACTCCGAGACATGGGACTTCGGTCAACGTTTTATACAGCATCTTCTAAATGTATTCAAAGGCATCAGAGGCCATCATGTTTCCTCGCAGAATGTACTTCCTCCTATATAAAAAAAATTCTCTTACCATGCCATTGCAGTCGCACTCAGCCAGGGCGGATAAAACGAAAGCTGTCATGCTAACGTTCCCGTCACTATACGTTCCTCCCTAGAATGGAATAGGGTGAGGTCACGTCATACACATTAACTTATATTGGAGCCCATTTCTAGAAGCGTTTCATTGCCCTATTAGGCTTTTACCAAGCGCTGTAACACACGAGGCTTTTTTTTGTTTCGCGGTAATGAATAATAAAGAATTATTACACTGACCAATAAAACTGCGCCAGGTGACTTCTTTTAAAATGGCACATGCTAGTGACGCATCTAGTGATCATTTTTCGAATAGTTCCAGGGATTGTTTTTGGGTTTTCTCCAAGGATCGTACATCTTCTTGTGTGGGTTACATTTTCGTGGGAACTATGAGTTCTAAAACTAGCCTCATTTGCTACTGTGATGAGCACGCAACCCAACAACTAGGAACGCTTTGGGCTCCTTTTTATATTAATACTAAGCACATGACTTCAAATACCAAAGTACTTAGTAAAACGATCACGATCAACCTTTTTAATAAAGAAGGCTGTATACGTAGCTTGTGGAGAAAAGAACTGGAAACTTAAAGAAACGCTAACAATAACATTTCTCACATTTAAATACTCTTTGAGTTCAGCTGTGGCTTAATATCAATTGCTATTTATAAAAAGTACAATTTCCTTGATTTTAATTGGTTTAAAAAAACTCCGATTCTCCACTATTTTCAAGTTGCAGTTTGTTATCGGACAGTATATTATAGGAAAATTAAAGAAGCCAATCATATTCAAAGTTGTAGCTTAGACCAACCAATCACATTCAAAATTGTAGTTTAAATCAATCAATCATAACCTTGGTTTCGATCACCTTAGAAACTGTGTACAAACCACTTTCTTCAAAATCAAGAATTTTTTTCCCTTGAACAATGAAAATATTTGCTTTCACAACTTGCATTTGGCTCTTCTTCTTTTCTCGAAAATTGTAATTTTTACGATTAATTGGTTTAGGATTGATTTGTCCTGTTAAGCAAATCGATCGCCCGCCGCGCGGTCGTCCGATTTTGCTATCACTCGTGTGATTACAGACCGAATTGGACGACACGAAGTCTTATTACCATTGCTAGAAATTACCTACAAAAATAAACACTGCGAGAGTCAAATATTCAATTAGAGTTCTTCTTTGGTGATCATTTCCTTATTGTCTCGTTGTGGTCAATCCTGTACGTGAAGCGATCCACCGGAACCCTACTGATTTGATTTCTAACATGCTCATTATTCTCGCGTACATCTACACTAGCACATGAATTAGCGTATCTTACCGCCAGACGAAAACCATTATTCACGGGACGCTGCTCGGGAATTGCACCATTAGTCTGTTGGACGCTCACGATATAGTTTAACGACTCGCAAATCACATTCTCATCAATGTCTACCGCTTCGAACTTTTGGGCTTCACAGAAGACTCTCATCACAAATGCGGTCAACCTACAAACACACCGTGCAAGAGTGGTTCAATTACAACGTAAAGCATTAGGGCTAAGCTCTTTAAACAGGCTGTGCAATAGAACAAAGGTCCCTATTTAAAGAACGTGCTACAGGGCAAGAACCTCATTTGCGCCTGGGTGACTACAATGGGTTTTCAAAATTGTTAGCCAGCGTAAATCACTTGATTGGTTGAAAGTGTTTGATCAAATTGAATATGACACAATATTTATTTCTCCACTCTGTCCTTTGGTCTCTATAAAAACGAATTTAAGGATCGTGGATCTCGGGAATAAAATGAACCGTTTGTTCATTTCCCTTTATTGTTTTTACTAATTGCGACGTAATTATAAGGGGGGCTTAAGCAAACAGGACGACAACACCGAAGACTGCAGCAGTTTGTTTACCTCTTGTATGTTTGCTGTAGGCAAGTTTTGTTTCGCTTCCTCAAGAGAAAATGAGGTAAGAGAACGCACCTTCCATACTAAGTTCCCTTACTTTGATAAGGGCACAGAATCTATATTTAGATCCGGAAACTGTTTTAACTGACCAATGACTGATGTCCTTCTCATCACGTGGTTGTAATTTCAATGCGCCATGGGGAAACCGCGCAGCCATGCAACGAGTTATACATAGACTCAACGCTAAAAATAGATTCTGTTCCCTTATCACATCAGACAGGGTTATGTTCTCTTTCCTCATCTTCTCTTGGTTTCCTTTTTCTTTGAGACTAAATAATTTTCTAATTGGCATCGTATGTCTTTTATTTTGAATTCCTAGATACAGTTTTTTTGCCGTTGTTTCCTTGTGCCTTCTTCAAATTGGTCACTTCACGTGCCAGTATTGTTTTTTAGAGTATGGCAAGGAAACTCTCCAAACTGTATCCACATGAGCAGTTTTATCGTGTCGTTCAAAACCGCCATTGTATCATGCTGTTGTGGTCAACGTCGTCGTCCTGTTTTACTTAGTCAAGATCCCTACTGTTAAGTGGCGGCTAAACTGTTTACGATATGTTTGTCTTATGCCTTCCTATCTTCGCTGTCGTCCAAGTGATATTAGGGACCTTATGATACAAGGTCAGGAGACCAGGACGAGGAAGGCACCGAACGAGTAAGACTAGGGCGAGTCCCGGATTTTCGAATTAGACACGATTGATGCAAATGAATATATGAAAGACCATATATTTGAACTGCGGAGTAATATGTAATGACATTAATTGATCATCACAGTTATGTACACAACTTAAACAGTTGTGAAATTAAAGCTTAAAAAAAACTCAGGCCTGAACGAGATTCGAACCCATGACCTCTGCAATACCGGGGCAGTACTCTACCAACTGAGCTATCAAGCGAACTGGGAGCTGGTCATATTGTGAGTTCGTAATATACCCGTAGATGCCGGAGAAGAATGAGGAAAGACCGTATATTTGAACTGCGGAGTAATATGTAATGACATTAATTGATCATCGCAGTTATGTACACAACTTAAACAGCTGTGAAATTAAATTTATTCATATGTAGATATTCATTTGCATCATTCTTCTCCATCTAGGCCGGGTATATTACGAACTCACAATATGACCAGCTGCCAGTTGGCTTGATAGCTCAGTTGGTAGAGTACTGCTCCGGTAACGCAGAGGTCATGGGTTCGAATCCCGTTCAAGCCTGATTTTTTTTTTTCAGGCTTTAATTTCACAGCTGTTTAAGTTGTGTACATAACTGTGATGATCAATTAATGTCTACTTAGACGCGATTGAGATACAGAAGGCAAGTTAATATCGAATCATCCTTCTATGGTACCTTAGTTAATCGACTTACACATCATTCCAAACAAACGTCTTCAATGTTTACTTGCACTGATTTACATTTCTTGCCGGAAAATTCCGTGGGAACATTCATGGAGGACACTTATCCAGTGAATTTATATACAAATAATTTCCTCTAATTCAAGTAATGTGCGATACAGACACGAAAAATATGACCTACAAAAACATTTATGTCACGATATTTAAGACTAGAATCGACTTCAACGCTGTTTATGTCAAAGCAAGACAAAAATACTTACGTTCTCGAAGTGGCGGCAAAACCTGGCCGAGTGGCGTCTTCGACGAGGGCAGGACGGCAAGCACTCCAGTTGGGAGTTCTCGTGCGCATGCCCTGTTTGATAGATTTACTTCCGGCAGTCGTCCTAGCTGACTCCAACCTCGTATCTTTAGGCCCCTATTTTCTTCGAGGTCGCTTAGAATATTTAAAGGAAACTATTTCACGGGAAACTCCGACATTTTTTGGTCAGTTGGAAGATGACGTGAGCTCCGAACTTTGATAAAGGACGCAGTTTGGACCGATCATATCGCGAGAAGTATAGGGACTGAATTATAAATATCTAATGTTACGAAAGTTAAACTAAGAATATTTATAGATGTATTTGTGCCATACATAGTACTCCCTGGAGTGCTATCTCCTCCTGCACTGAAAGCTTTGTCTTTCCGACGAAATCTGCTAAACTCACGATGGTAGCCTAGAAAATAACAAGCCACGGCAAAATGACAACAACTCTGATGTCCTTGACAGTTACAAACTACATATCGTTTGCAATTGTATTGCCTATTACCACCCACCGGAACCTTTGCACGCTATATTGGTGAAAGGCGTTTATACCAATTATCAAGAAAAGCTTCTTTAAAATGATCCAAGGTTGACAAGTATTTTCATTCTCATCCTAAATTTTGATCTTATTTATTTTTTCTTTGGGTGGGGGGCGGTTAAACTTATATATATGTTTAATACCAACATGGTAACTTTTTCGCCTCAAGACGGCTATCAAGGCTAATGGGCGATCTTCAACAAATATCTTATACCCAGTTCTACCTTGCCATGTTGTCTTTTTGAGACTGGTGCTTTTTTTGTCGGGGGTGGGGTGGAGGAATTTTGGTTCTGAGGTTAAAATCATCTGCTTTTTTATTTGATTTCACAACTTTGGGACGGACCATTAGAAAAGTGATGGAGGGTTGGGGTGGGGAATTTTCAGCTTGCACGAATTTTTTTTTCGCTCATTGCCTGTGCAGGAATTTTTTTTTCAGGTGAACCCCTCTGCACGAATTTTTTTTTTACTACGTGTGCAAAAGTCACAATTGGACCTTCCTTCTGCATGAATGTTTTTTTACTTTCTTTGCATTTTTCCTTGCATGAATTTTTTTTTTTGTTTTTTTTCCCCACCCCCCCCCCATCACTTTTCTAATGGTCCGTCCCTTAGTTGTTTCAGTCTGTAACAAGAGCCCATCACCAGGGGCGTTCCTCTCCCATATCAGCCCTTTACCCCATCACAGAAGTAGATGGTGCTATATTTAACTTCTATTTCGGGGCAAAGAAAACAAATGTATTATTACAACGACCAATCAAATTGTGCAACGTACATGTTACTTTCTGATACGAATTTCTACTGTCGCTTTTAAAATAACGGAAACCGCTTTCACGGGCAATATATATTTCAAAAAATAAATAAATAATTTTATAATATAAATAATAATTTAAATATAATTTATAATGGCGGAAACCGCGTTCACGAGTTCTAAAAATAACAAATAGGAACGCTCCTGGTTATGGGCTCCTGTCTGTAATCAAAGCTCTTGTGTGTTTCTTTATTTTGTCAGTGGACTCGATAGAGTTAGTACGTGACATTGCGGGAGGGAAGGGGAGGGGGAGGGAAATAGAGGGGCCTGGAGGGGAGTAATGTATGTCTGGTGAAAAGAGAAGCCGCAGAAAATTCAGTTTTACAGCGATGAGGGTCATTCCTTCGGAGCCGAAGGTAATAAGGTATCGCATTATTTTTGGTGCGGTATTGCGTTATTTTTTACTTGAAAGTATGATATTGCGGTATTGCAAGACCAAGCGGCTTCGGTATTTGGTAAATCTCAATGCGGTATTGCAGTATTTTTACTTTTGTCCGTGCGGTATTCGGGTATTTGGAACCCCCTTATGTCCTCTTCAATAACAGACGGCCATTTCTAGCGCCTACCTCTTCGGTGTTCGACCTCAGAGGAGGGCGAGGACAACTTTTTTTCGAAATAGGCAGCCAACTCCGTAGAAAACAACGGTCATTTAAGATACATGTCTCCAGTAGACATTGACATAAAGTAAATAAAAGCTCTTGTCTTCAAAAATTCGAGGTACGAGGTGGGCGTGTTAAGAGTCTTTGTTTAAGAGTATTGCAATGCAATGGTTGCGTGCTCTAAACGAACAATTCTGGGGCAACAAAACTTTAGAGCAGTACACTATCTGTAAGAGGAGCACTTATAAAGAGCGGTTTAGAAATAAGGGCTTTCCATCCGCGGCGTGAAGTTTGAAATGAAAAGTTGGTCACTCGCTATTTTCTCTCCTTTTTGAAAAATTTTGGTTTCAACCTACCATATTGTATGTGTTCGTATGCTTTTTTCTCATCCTCTCCGGTGAGTCGCTTGACTTTCGTCAAGTATTTTAGAACGTAAACATTGGGCGCTGTGTATATCATTGTTTGTTCGCCACATCCGTGGGGACGAACGAAATGTTTCTCAGCTAGTCCACCTTCGATTGTGGTGTTAACTACAGGACCAAGAAGATTTCCTGCCAAGAAAAACAGAATGAATAAAGTCAAGAACGAAAGAAAACAAATTGCAAAATAGTTACCTAGCAACAGCTTAAAGACCCTTAAACTTCCATATTGGTTCCATGCTTTCCTCAATTTCACTATAGCATCAAAAGTAAAAAAAAAGAGAAAAACAAAGCCACTGGGAGAAATTGGAGGAAATACAAAATATCGAGAAACAAATGAAAGCACGAGGCCGCTTTGCTAGGAGGTAGATGGTGTTGAATATCTCGAGGTAGAGAGCCAATCACATTGCTCAAAATGCCAAGGCTTTTAAGTTGGTATATACTAACACTGAATATCCAGAGATGGAGAGCCAATCATATTACTCAAAATGCCAAGGTTGCTGAGTTGGTATATACTAACACTGAATATCCAGAGATGGAGAGCCAATCATATTACTCAAAATGCCAAGGTTTCTGAGTTGGTATATACTAACACTGAATATCCAGAGATGGAGAGCCAATCATATTACTCAAAATGCCAAGGTTGCTGAGTTGGTATATACTAACACTGAATATCCAGAGATGGAGAGCCAATCATATTACTCAAAATGCCAAGGTTTCTGAGCTGGTATATACTAACACTGAATATCCAGAGATGGAGAGCCAATCATATTACTCAAAATGCCAAGGAGTAGTAGCAAAAGGCGGGGACTGGGACACGGTTTAAAAAGCGAATAAGGTGGCTTAAAGAGGGCTTAATTGGGCCACGGTCTAAAGAGCCAATTCAATAATCTTAACTGCGAATGAAATGTCTTAAAGAAAGGTTAATGTATATTCAAGGACCGATATGAGTTATAAACAAAGAGCCAACGAGATCCGCGCAAAAGCCATGGAACGGATAAAACGTGGACGTGAATTACGTGAAGCGCAGGGAATGTCTAAACCAGCACCTAATACTGGGGGCATATGCCCTCATGCTAGGCGTAGAGTTCAGTGTAAAGATTGTATGGGATCACAAATATGCCCTTTTTTAAAACAAATAGCATTTTGCAAAGAATGTTGGGGGAAGGGTATATGTAACCATGGTAAAGTAAAATATTATTGCAAAGATTGTGGGGGTTCCCAAATATGTTCTCATGGCAAAAATAAGTATAGATGCAAAGAATGTGGGGGAAAGGGCATATGCGTTCATAAAAAACGTAAAGATTGTTGTAAAGATTGCCGTAAGATTAGGGAGGGGAAATAATATAGTGTACATCTTTGTAACGCGAGTCACGTTACAAATTGAATATGTAATTTACCTAAATAGAGCCCACGCTAATCCACCGGCTGCAATTGTCAATGCTATCAGATTATTTTCATGCTGGGTAGTGTTAACTGGGGGAGGCTCTTTGATTTCAGGTTTAACATCCATCATTGGCTGTTGCACCCGTACAGCTTCAGTTTTGACAGACGCGTGGGGTAACTTAACTTTTGAAGACCCTAAATTATGTGTTATCCCCACAGGTTTGGTCTCCAGGTTCACATCTGAGTTAACTCCAAACTTCATGTCATCCGTGGCCTTCATCAGATTATTATTGTACCCAACCACACTCTCCGTATTTATAATCATGTTACTAGGCATCAACCAAACGCCAGGTGCAATCGCCATATCGAGCCGTAACTTAGCTTCTTGAGTGGCAAGCTGATATCTCTGAACCGAGCTTGATATATCATTCTCAATCACACTACTCTCAAACAAAGATAAGAACTCTTGTTGTGTCTCAATCGCCCCACCGCCAGTGCCCACGATGGAGTTTCTAGTGTTAACTTGTGAACCTAACACACAATAAACGAAAGCCTCGACAGATCGATTCAGTCTACCCAGTCCAGCCTTGGTCAATCCATGACTACTAGTGGGTATGAACCAAGCATACTTGTACCCAGCGAAATCATCATTCCGCATGAACGAGATGAGGTTCCCCTTATCCTTCTTGCCACCATCATCCAAGAATTTACCTCCTGCACCAGGCCATTGGTTTGCCTCTTCATCGTAGTTTCTAATGATGTGAACATTCTGAAATCCCCCACCTCGTCCATGATACCCAGCTCCATAGTCCAGGAAGATATCACCCAGACCATGGTTTCGCCCACCTTTCCATCTGAAATCGGAATTGTTGGCTATACCAAATTCACTGCATAATCTTTGATAGCCAACCTTACTATATGGATTGTTTGATATATTAAATGGCTGTTCATCTGGTAGTGGTACACTTAATTCGTACAATATTCGCCTTATGGTGAAATAGATGTGAACTTAACGAAGCTATTAGCGACTTTGGGGTAATTCAAACTCTCAAAGGGACTAATTCCACAACCAGATGTCGCGCACCATACTGCAAAGTTCAATTGTTGCGGCCAATAATTCATATCGGGAGCGTTCAACCACTTTCGACTCTGATCGCCAGACTTGAAAGTAACGACTTGGGATGTGAACACGTTCCGCATCTTAGCGGTGAACTTCTTGGTATTGGATACGTATATGTCCAAAGAAGTTAGTATCCCTGTGACATCAGTGGTGAAATCATCGAAATCAATGGCTGGGATGCAATACCATCGATCGGTTAGAGTTAGACTATTTGGGAAGGAGCTTACATTTTTACCACTCAAACCCAAATCAGCCCACAATTCCCGCTTCAAACTCCGTGGAAGCTCGTCAGTCCATGTCTTACCACTAGGGTCATCATAAGACATGATTGTCGTGCCGTTCCTTTTCCACCTCATGTATCCGCCATAAATATCAGTCGCATATGTAAATTGACTTCGATCAGCGTTTGGGTATCTATTCCTAAAATCTTCAAGCAAGCCCATCTTCTATCCAGGGTTTAGATAGAAGGATTGTTGGGTTTAACTCAATAATAAACCTTATCGTATGTTATGGTTATTACCCTCCTTTTAATTCTTTGAGAATTTCTTTTCGGACCTTCTGTTTCAAAACCACCGGATCGTATCCTTTCAGTGGACTTTTTTGAGCCTTGATTCGTATCTCATCCTTCATTTTTTCAAACTTATTAACTTCCTCGATTATCATGGAGAACTCCTCGTCAGAGATCTTATTATCACGAAGTGCTTTGGAGACCAGGTCCTCGATCGTGTTTATTTTCGCTTTTGCCAGGGTAACAGTACTTTGATGCTTGACGGCTTTCCTGGATAAACTTTTGGAGATCTGTTCACACGCTATGGATGTACAGACAAGTAGCCCACTCGCCACTCCTAAGGGTACAGCCGCTATAATTCCTACCCCACTCAGAGAGCTGCCTAAACCACCTGCTGCTAAAATACAAGATAGAATACCACAGGTTGAACTTGCATTTATGAGCGTGCCTTTTGATCGATTGTACTTTTTTAAAACCTTCTCATAATGCCTCAACTCGTTTTTCAGTCTATCAAGTGCTTCACAACATTGCTGTAGTCTGAAAGTCGCACCATCAGGGGGAGGCGCCGATGCATGTAATTCAGGATAAATATTATTGTACTCACCCATGGTTTAGTTACAAGTTTTACGTTCTTTTAAAATATTATCTGAATCTTAAACTAACGGTGATGGAAAACCCTTTCAAATCCAATTTTTTCCCTTCACTATCCAAAATGGTTAGAGTGAAGTGATTTATGGGGGCTTTCAATTTCTGAGCCGGTACAGCCGCATAATCCGGCGAGGGTATGTCAGCAGGGAGATAGGAGGGAGAAATCTTTACCGAGTCAACAAATCGACCATTGTTCATGTAGGATGATCGATTATCCACCAGACTGCAGGTAAGTTTCAGAGGCTCTTTAATCTGGACATTTATGGGGTATAACTTTCCGGGTGATATCACTTCAGGTACCCCAAGCCCAAACTGTAGCCCTCTCGAAAGTTTAATGTTATAACTCTTATTGGAATACAGATAATCAACAGTATCAGTCTCAATGATTGAGAGTTTGGCATTATCCGTATCATTGAGAAAGATCGCATGGATACTACGCAATGAATATGTACCGGGCTCGATTATTATGAAAGGGCGATTATCTTCTTTGAGTAAACCCTGGCGATCTTTGAAATTCACCAATCTTTTTGGTATCTTACAATCCAGGAGTTGTATCTCCCGAATCTTATCCAGGGGAGGATCCAAATATACCCTCGTTTCAGAATCGAACATGGTGACGCTCAACATTTTTGGGTTATCTTTTGGACCTCTTTAAATTTTTATAGTTGGCCTCTGAAAGGAACCGAACCTTTGTTATCCCACAACTCGAGCATCTGCATTTCATCATGTACGAACCATTGGAGGTTTTGGTGTATCTTTCACTACCAGGCACACATTCAGTCTCCTTTCTCTCTTTGACACAATAACTTCGCATTTTATGATTAGCGATTCTTCTTCTTTAAATTCTCCACGAAATACACGACAACAGCGACGATCAATAGCCACGCATTCTTCCCCAGAAAAGAAATGACTTCTCCGGCAGTCTTGAACAGAAAGCTAACGATCGCTCCCACCATACCGGGCAATATCTCGCCAAGCTTCTTACCAATGGTCTTCAGCCCATCCCCAACGCCTTTACCCAATTTCGACAGCCCTTTGGAAAGATTAGATACGATAACGCCAATGACCACACTAACTGCACTCACAACGGCAAATACTGTGAACCCATATTTCTTGAAGATGGCTTTTACCCTATCTCGCAATGACATTCGTTCTTGTATTTGCTCATTCTCCTCCTCTGTGATACCCAACTGTCTCTCCTGTTCTTCCAACTCTCTATTTAGCGATTCAAGTTGAGTTTGCTCCTCCAATGTTTTATTGGGCTTATCTAAGAGTGATTTTATTCTTTCCTTTTGATTTGAAATAAGTTTTTGAGCTTAGTGATTTTTCCATCATTAGCTTCACCAATTGCCTCTACGCTGAGGCCGAGATTATCCATTATGGTCTTAGGTATTTTATCATTCACTTCACCATTACTTTTGAATAATACATATGGTCTGGAATTACGTCTGGCCAATCGTACAACCACTCTACCATCGTTATCTGTGTCTGCTGTAAATGTAGAGTTTACAGGATCAACGTTGGGGAATTTGCGCTTAATCTCATCCCAAGCATAATCTTGATCGCCTTCCCTTCGTATCAAGGGTCTGTTTTCATCATTATCATCAATTAACGAAGTTTCTTCTATGTCTGGGTCAACACGAGTGGTAGATGTTGATGTATACGTAGTAAGTGGAATATCATCATAACCACCACCACTGGTACCTGGTTCATTTAATTTAGTCGGATCGAGCTCAGGATCAGCCATATTGGATATCAACTATGGAAATTTCTAAGTTAGTTTATTACAACCACTTGCTAGCGATATATCCCAGGGCTAACATCCCACCGGAGACATAAGCCATCTCACCCATTCTTTGGTCTCCGTTCGGTCGGTAATAGTCAGAGAACCTGGGAGGATTGGCTTGACTGTACAATTTCAGCGCTTCATCTGTCTTTGATATATTCTCAGAGGCTTGGTTCGCATCCCCCTTTCTCTTGTTCATGAAGTCAATATAAGCCAGCCTCTTTTCCTGGTAGTCAGCGTAGTCTTTCTGGTATTTCTCTAGCGCTTTGTCGTGCCTTTCCCTTTCGAGTTGGAGATCGGTGGATGATGACCCACTGAGGGCCTTTGCTATATAATTCCCACCAATGAAGGCCGTTGCATTGAGGATTGCACCTCCAAGCATGATCGCTATACTTGCCATTTATAAATCTATTGGAGGATTTCTTAATACATTTCATCCAATTATGAAATCCTCCAATTTGGGGGTATTTTTCATACGATTAAGTACAGCCATACTGAATCTTTTCTCATCAAAGGATATTTCAGTCCCATTACTCTCTATAATTATGAAATCCTTCAAATTAGGCTCATCTTTCATATGATTAATCAAAGCCACTTTGAATGTCCTCTCATCGAATTTCACCGTACTCATTACTAAAGGCTTGTGGGTAATGTCTTCTGATCCTATAAGTAAGTTTTGAGACACATGCTTGCCGCTAAAACAGCGACCCATTTTCCATAATTCATGATACTAGACGACGGATCTCCAATGAATGATTCTTTCAGAGCCTTTTTCCCCACATAACCCACAGCGGCGGAGAGCCCCACGAGAACTGCAGAATCGGTAACAGTCTTTACAAGCTTATTGTCTGACATTTTATGTATCACATCCACTCATCGTTTAAACTATTTTGGTCAGCATTCTTCATGACCTCACCGATGTTTTTGGCGGGGGGGGGGGGGGGTTTGAAGGTGGTAGCGGGTACATGTAAGTCAGCTATGTTGCTTTTATATTTCGTGAATAAAGAATAAGCAGTAAGTCCTATGGACCCGAGTGTTAACACAGTTTGGAAGGACAAACTAGGTATCCAGGCATTAATATCCATCGAAGATACCTCCTTATCTTCTTTCTGGTTATTTATCGATGCCTCCTCCTCCTCTTGCTGTTTTTTCAATGCCTCCTTGGCCTTCTTGTGGTAGGCAGCTAGTTTCTTTCCAGCTTCCACTTTCTTAGTATCCTTCACTTTATTCTTGACAGTGGGTTCCTTTGTGATTTGCTCAACAGGTTGCTCAGCCATATATCCCCATTATCACTAACCTTTAAATCTCCTAATAGGATTACCATTAGGAGGAGAGTTAAGTCTTAATTAGTATACAGTATCAAATTCAACTGGTGCTGTATTGGGACCCAACATGCGGTGATCAGGTAGGTTGATGATTTTATTATTATCTGGAGAGAAGTTCATCTCAGAAACACGAAGACGAACTGAAGCGCCATAACCGGCTTGTCCGTGGGAACCCCAGAATATACCATCCCAATGAACAACAGGATGGCCATTACCGCTTACATAATTATCAGGCTGCCACATGTATTCAAATGGGTGAACTATTTTATCGCCTGGGCCATATACAGCAGTTTTGGATATTATACGCTTACCCTTACCCTTGGTCATGAACGTTAGGTATGCCCGCTGTGGTCTGGACTCATCCATTAATTTCTCACCCGTCATTGGATTCGTGATAAATGGACAATCGTATATGGGCTTGACAGCATAAGACCAGTCATTTTCATTTTTGGCAGTTATATATGCATTGTAAGTGGGGCCTGGTACTAGACGCTCAGACTTGGATTTTTTACAAAACCTCTTAAGTGAAGCCAATGTGATTTCCCACACTTTATCGAGTGCTTCGCAAGTCTGTATCTCTTCAACTGTGGGGTTATCCATAGTCTCAATAGATGTAATTGGGTAGTAAATCTGGAATCCCTCCACGTTTTCAAAACTACGATCCTCTTTCTTGGTTCCAATTGACCATATGCCAGATACGGCCTGAAAAGTGTTGTTCGGCTAGTTCAATGAATATAGGACGTTTCTCACCGTTTGGGCCTTCCACATAAACATCCGAAGTGATCCATTCAATTGGTAAGTCCCCTTTTGTGAAAGAGTTTTTCTTAGGTTCGGACACAACGACAGTGCTCCAGTCAAAATCAGAGTCAAGCGAAACGAAGATTGGTTCAGTCATGTTCAACAAGTTTCTTTGGGTGTATAATATACTTACTAGTACCCTTTAAGTCTCTTAATAGGTGTGCTATTAAGAGGTTTACAATGGTATCAAGGGGTTCTTATTTTATACCCCATCGTTCTTTTATCCCTTCCCTTTCCTCATGGTCAACACACCAGTCCAATACACGATCGGGGTGCCACGCTATGGGTACTAATTCATCACACAGAGATTTGTAGAAGTTCATTTTATGGTGGTGTTTATCCTCGTTGAGCATCTTGATGGTAGCGTACTCAAACCCTTTATACTCAATACGTTTTGCCATCATTCTAATTAAATCATCAGATAATTCCTCAGAATCATCATATAATTCATTCTCATATAATTCATAATCAGAAGCATAATCATAATCATCATCAGAGTTATAATTGTCATAATTGTCATCATAATAATCATAATCATAATAATCATAATCATAATCACGAGTATGAAAACCAGAAATACCGTTCTCCATAGCAAAATCTATTGAACGAGACACTAGAATCATTATATTTTTCATAATATATGTGATTAACATATCTATAGAGCAAGTACCATAATATACTATTACTTGTTCATGTGGGGAGTATGGAAACTTAATATTAACAGTTGTATAAGAGGGGTTAATTCTTTCAAAGAAACCACCAACCTCTGTCCTTATCCTTTCCATAGACGTATAGAGACCATTTACATGGTCATTCACACCGTATACCGTAACTGTATCAAACTTAATTTCATTGAGTTGCATCCTGCTTTGTTGTTGTTGTTGTACATATAGTCCACCCCATCTTTAAACCAGTCGCCATTTTTTAATGCTCAGGTTGTGTTGGAGAATCTACAGGCGCCCGCTCAGGTTGTGTTGGAGTACTGTTGGGCACATGTTCAGGTTCACTTAATTTGAAGTGCTTTGCAATGTGAATTAGCGCTGAGAGTATTGCTGTTAGTCTTCCACCTTTTAGTACAAGTAAGCCAGATAGCTCTGAGATCTCCTTCAGTATCAACTGATCATTCTTCCAGTCATTCACAAGACCGTCCTGATCATCTATACTTATGAATTTGTTCACCACCTGAGCTATCAATTGGAACGAAGAATCCACCAAACCGTCGGCGATCTTCCTACCAGACACGACTTGGTATCTCTTGTAGTACTTTTCCACGTCCTTCTCTGATAGTTTGTGTATATCTTTGAGATCCATATCAGTGCCTATGTATTCTTTCTTCGCCCCCATGCACGCTAAAATTGAAAGCGATTCCCTCTTACATCCCACATCATCAGTGGTGTTGGTAGTTGGTGGGTTGTTACCCACTGGTACTTCATCATTCAATATATCTTCAGGGTTGGACATCATTATGCACCAACTTCGGGTATCTCTAAATAACTTTGAAATGGATGACGCAGGCAAAAGCACAGCCTAGCATACTTTTCCTTTTGAGTACCTTCTCTAGCCTTTTGCGCGTGTCGGCGTCCAAAGTACCACCATAGTCTTCAAATAACATTTTCATTGAAACTTGGGATGGGTTATAAAATGATATCACACACGCGACATTCTCTCGGAAAGGTTTGGCGATCGAAGTAAGCTGTTGAGTGAGAACCCACACAGATATATTATCATGCCTCCCAGAGAATGCCAGATCGATGAATTTATTTGACCGTTTCTTCAGGTCTTTCGATACAGCGCAGTCATCCAAGATTATGAGTGTATTCTCACCCGAGAATAAGGATGAGCAGAGTGCCAACAATTCATTAATTTCATCCTGGTCACTCGCGTCCGGTGAGAATACAAAGAATCTTTTATCACCAGCCGCAAACTTCCTATAAGTCTTATTCTTGGCGTAAGTCGGGCATATCAGTACAATATACTCAAATGCCTTCCTAAAATGCCCTCGAAGCTGATCCACTAAGTACTGAGTCTTTCCACAATTTGTGGGCCCCGTAATGATACAGTTGAATGGGATTTTATCCACTAATTCATTCATCCTTCGATTCTACCTAATACACTATCTCTTTTAAATTTGAATTCATGATGGCCATGACGGCGTCGGCAACCACGAACATGTAGCAGGTAAGAACCCTGCCTCCGGTCTTCTCCCTGTTAATCTCGAGTTTTATACCATCACGAGTAGTAGTGAGCTCCAAACCGCTTCCATGAACATTATTATCCGGGTAACTCCTGAGGTCAATCCACAAAGCAAACTTATTGGTGTAGAAATCAACCTCCTTGATGGAATCACTAACACCAACTCGTTTAATTATGGACTGCCATAAATCAGTGGGTATCATGCCTTTCGAATAAAGTCGGTTTCGCACTCCATCGCTGTTAATCTTAACCGATATTATCGTTGGGTTTGCAAAACTCTCAGAGTCCCTAGCGCCTGCTGCATAAGGAGCCGTGAAAATACATAGTATCCCAGTCATGGATTTCCTAGGCACGTTAATATGCTCATTAATCACACCATCATTGGGCTCAGAGATTGTAAACGTTTTGTGAAGAAGTATTTTCTCATACTCGAACCCCCTTCCACCCTGATACGAGGTAACAGCTTGATTAGCCAATTGATTACTTGATATGCAGTAATACTCCAGTTCCATGTTTGTTAATTTGTAATCAGGTGGTGTTTCAACGTTTGAATAAACGACGACATCAGAAACTGGAGCTAGAGTTATTTCAAATGTGAGGGGGTGTGGTAAGGCTCTTGGATAGAAGACTTCATGATCTTTCAGTATTGTATGGTCCAATGGTATTGCGTATTTGGTGTTATGGATAACAGCTTAAGTATTATCCTTTGCATTTGAGGTAACTTTGTCCCCAGCATTGGTTCTAATTTTCCTCACATTCTCAGATGATATACCCTGTCTCAATCTGTTCTCACGATCGGTCTCTGGCAAAAACAAATCATGATAAGTCTTGAATAAATCAAACCTATTAATGTCATCTATAATTTCACCCCCGAATAGAACCCTGTATCGTGAAACGAGGTTCCTTCCTAAGTTATTAACAAGGGTGTTGTTCTTGTGGCATGTTACACTAATATCGAAAGTGATGTACACGCTACTAGGCACAATCACTAGGTTATCCGACAGTTTTGGTATGTCAATGTATAATGTCTCACCTGGATTGGCTGATGAGGGAGTTAATGTGATTCGATTTAATGACGACTCTGCCTTCAAACCTTTACGCATTCTGGGAACACGATCAGGATCAAGAATGTCTATTATTTTCCCTGCCATTTTAAATGCACAGAATCTTGTTTATAAATGACCGATGACAATATTTTAAGTCAGTTATATTACTCAACCAGTGGATATTGGAAAGGATATGCAGCCATACCCAAATTGGCGAGTGCAGCCAAAGTAAGTGAAAGTGTTGCGAGAGAGTGGTTGGAGAAACAAGCATTATGGCAAATATATCTTCCACCCCCGAGGTATATACCCAGACCACATTGGGTCGTTGATAAGCCAAATCAAATTCATCAGGCGGATCTATTATTTCTTCCTCACGATACAGTGAGAAGAAAAACATATCGCTATGCGCTGGTTGTGATTGATATTGCTTCCAGATACAAGGATGCTGAGGCACTGACCTCGAAGTATAGTGGTGAAGTAGCCAAGGCTTCTGAGAGGATTTATGCTCGCAAGCTAAAGTGGCCACATACATTAATGGTGGATCCTGGTAAAGAATTCATGGGTAATGTCACACATTTGATGAATAAGCACCAAGTAACCATACAGCGAAGTGAAGCTGGGAATCATCGAGCGCAGGCTTTTGTCGAGAGGGCTAATAGAACGATTGGAGAAAAATTATTTAGTCATCAATATGCACAGGAGATGGTGAGTGATGGTAGGTCTAGGGTTTGGGTGAAAAGGCTGCCCGCTATTATGAAGACTTTGAATTCTGAACCCACACGTATCACAGGTAAAGAACCCGATGAAGCGTTGGAACTGAAAGAGATTGATATTAAGCCCATAGAATACAAGCGGCCTGTGGGATTGAATGAGAAAAGGTTACCCCCAGGAGTTGAGGTCAGGTATTTATATTCACCCGGTGAAGATGAAGGTGGTGATAAACGAAGGGCCACTGACCCTATATGGAGCATTGAGATTTATGATATAGCCAGAAGTGTAATTTCACCAGATCAGCCAGTGTTGTACTATTTAGATGGAGTATCAAAGCGAGGATTTGTACGCGAGGAACTTCAAGTTGTGCCCGAAGATACTGAATTACCACCTGATAGAGTTCTGAAGTAACATTGAGATGTCCACCATTTCACGAACTGTTTTGATTAATGTAATATCCGAAATTTTAGCTTTGTTGGCAAAGACACGCTTTGTTATATCTATTTTGTTTTTATACTCCTGATTTAGACATAAGTAAAAGAAGACAACTCCCACTGCAATTGTATGGGGATTACTACGCTCAAGAATTTTTGATGTCGCGTCAAAGTACTGAGCAATGGCTAAAATACGTCTATAATGAGATCCATCAACTCCAGTAAGTCTCATTATCCAGGGAATAAGTTTCCCTGGTGTAATGTGGTTGATTCGGGCCTCTGGGAATGTTTTTAAATACATAGTTAAACCATTTGACATGGCTCTTTGCTTGAGTCTAAACAAACCTCTAATGTAGTCCACCGTACGATATTCACCAAATTCTTGGTATGTATGAAACAAGCATGAAGCCACCACAGATTCACGACTCTGCCTGCGAAGAACTTTATTATTACCCTCAGACTGGAGAATCTTTTTATACTTGGCTTCTATGATATCCATCATCATAGGAAGTATGTCCAATTTATGTTTTTCAAATACAGTACGAACTCCCTTTGGTGATGGGGATCTTCGCATATCACACCTAACAGCTGAACTATTGTACCACCCCCATTCTTGTTGAAAGTTCATCGATTCGAGTTCAGTATTACAGAGACTACAAAGAACAATTCCTGAGTTATCCTTATACACACTATCATGATTACAGTTTGACACAACAGAATTAAGATCTGAAGAATCTGTAAAAAACTCTCCACATGTTATACAACACCCTCGCCCATCAACCCATTTCTCGATATCCGTATGTTTACAACCTTGTTCGTATTCCACATCGGCTTTCTTGAACAAAGACTGAAAAGATTCGTCAAGGCTGCAATAAGGTTCCTCTGAGTCGTAATAATCCATACCAGCTTTGTCTAGTTACATATATGTATTAATAAATCTTTAGGTTTTTCCCGAAGATAGCGTTCTGAAGTGACCATACGCATATGTGTGTATCCCATCTTCCTTTATCAGCCTTTTGTCATCTTCCTATGATAGCGCCACCTTATTCACAGTCTGTGTACACATCATGCAGATGACTCCTGATAATATTCATTTTCCTCATCTGTGGTTGTCGGTTGAAAAGGCAATCCTTGTAATCGTTGAAGCTTATGCTCTTTCGCACGACCGCTTTCTTCACACCCTTATATTTCTTTTCCTCCTCCTTTCCCTCACCATTATGTATGAATATAGTTTGGCTCGGAGACCGACGAATTCCGTGATTTGTTGACCGCCCGCTTCATCCTTAAACATACCCCCAACTTTCTTGTTCACGCCCACCTCAATTCCGGATGAATGATTTTTAGGGTAGTTGCTGGTGTCAAACTTGTCTTTCACATCTGGGCTGATATCCTTGCAGAAATGATCCGTCTCTATCTCATACGCCAGTGAATCAGTGTCTGTGAATAACAACTTGGCCTTCCCACCATACTTAGGCTTGATGTAATTATAGTGGAAGTCGTACATTATCGTTTTACTTAGTTCCAGAATTGAAAAGCCCAAGTAAATGGGCTTATCCATTACCAACTTTGTCTTCTTCATTTGAATAGCAACCAGATTCTCACAAAAGATGGTGCTGTGATGATAGTTTGGCTTTGATACCAACTTTTTAGCTTTTGATTCATTCGTAACTAAACGAACATCCACCCTGTTCCTTACATTCTCCATTGTCTTCCCAAAGACGGAATTGTTCATCAACTTGAAAAAATCCTTCTCAAAGTCGTTTGTTGCTTTCGTCCTTAGTTCAGTATTCAAGTCGATATAGGGTTTTAGCCACGCGGACTCTTTGAATGTGATGCCTCTATGTATTTTGAAGACTCTTAGTCCGAGACTTAAATATTGTTTTAGTGTCTCGTGGTGAATAATGTATTTTCTTTTATGCCTTAGGTTTGGAATTAGTTTATCCACACCATTCACCATAACTCTCTCTGGAGCTAACGGATAGTCATTGTGTAGGCTATGAAGGCGTCGTGGATACATCAGATCAACCTCTAGTATGCATGGTATATCTTTCCACTTCGATATAAGCTCTTCTTCAGTCAACCATCTAAAGTCGTGTGTCGGTAAAGGTTTACTCATTGCACATCCATACAAACCGTTTGCATCCAGATATGTGATATACTTTGTGGGTAATTTAGGCTCATATTCCTTCATGTATGGATTGTTAGCTTTACCATACCTAGTGGAGATCATGGAGATACCCCCTCGAATACCCTTCTCAACCATAAGAAGCATGTCTGGGTCTTTCAAAAGTTCCAATCTCACCTTGGTCATTTTCAGGGCAGCATCCCATGCCAATCCGGGTGCTGTGTAATACCAAGCTGGGTCCAAGTCATAGTTCTTCCTACAAACATCTCTAAAGTTCTCAAAGACATCGGCCAACAATAACACATCCATCTCAAGGTAGAGGTCGTGATATTCCCTAAAGCTTTTAATCTCGAAGGTTTCCCACACATTTTGAGCATGTTGATATTCCTCTTCCGATATATCAGCATCGTAAAGCTTCGAGTAGAACTCGTCCTTTGGTGGGAGATGCGTTTCACTGAGTTTATCAAAACCATCAAACCAATCGTATAGAAATACTCCCTTCCTAGTTAAAAGTTGTAGGGTTTGCTTATTCTCATCCAAACACTCAGGTATCTCGTTATCCGGTTCACTTTCTTTTTGAGTATAATCTGGAAGAATTCCATCCACAAAATCCCTGATTTCTTCCTTACTCATAATAGCCTCACGATTTAGTCGACGATAAAACTCTTCCATAACCATACGCAATGTCATAACATCGAAATTATCGATATTGCCCAAGATGTTGCGAATGATTTTCTTTTCGCGGTTGAGTTTCTCCTTTGGTGACATTACCCTTTCATACCATCTCGTTACGTTTCCCAGAGAAGATTGTGGTAGATTATCCACCAACCTTTTGAGTCCTGTTGTCATGAACCTGAAGCTATCAATGAACCTAATTTCTCGTTTAACACTAACCGTGTTTCCTTTCTCATTCTTAAAAGAGTCAACAACAATTTCCTTTGTGAACGAAATGTACTTTTCATCGTTGATGGGTATGCAATTTATCTTACCTTTCGATTCCCCTATGTTAACGTTC
This sequence comes from Ricordea florida, assembly GCA_949710005.1. Classification (NCBI taxonomy): domain Eukaryota; kingdom Metazoa; phylum Cnidaria; class Anthozoa; order Corallimorpharia; family Ricordeidae; genus Ricordea; species Ricordea florida. The sequence goes on along the minus strand of OX453281.1, from coordinate 20,030,540 downwards.
CTCACGAATAAATGACCATCGTATCCAGATAGGTTGTGGAATATGATTGGGATAAATTTTGGTACCTTATAATTTAAGTTACACTCTTCATGTGCGGCGCCTCTATACTTTCCAGTAAGGTGACAATGGTCTAAGACCTTATTGTGACCCATCAACAATCCACAAATGTGACAGTGTGTGGCATTTTGATAGGCTATTTTATCATCCTCACTAATACGAGCATTCTTAGGGAACTTGAATTTATTATAAATGTCCTTAATATCCGACTCTAAATGTTCCATAAACATCTTTGAGATATCATCGTTTGGTGATTTAGCTGTGTGCCTTACAAGTTTGGGTTCGAATACAGCGTCATCAAAGCACTTAATCAGGTAACAAAAACCTGATGGCTTGTGCTTCTGGTATTTATTGGTAAAGCTTGTACCCTCATCTTGGTAACACGTGTCTATTTTTTCCGTATAGCACTCAAAATCCGCATACACAACAAAAGGGACTTCCATCTTTCTGTTGTTATTTTTGAAACCAAAGAACTTTGGACTTCCATCTTTGTTAATGGGGACTTCCATCTTAACCGCTTCATGATTGAGGCAATATTCGAGATGTTTATTCAGTGAGGATTGTGAATTGAATAAGTTTAGACATCTATGACAGAAGTGTATCGTAGATTTATGTTTATTGACTTGTGAGGCCAATAATCTACTCATACTCTTAATCCAACAGTAGTGATTCGTTTCACTGTTGGATAATAAAAGTAAGTTTATCACTGTCACTTCTCGCCGCTTACTGATTCTCAGAACGTTCACCTCAAAGTCATCACCATATTCATATACGTTAATAGCATACTGGTTTTGCCTCTCAAACTTATCAATATCTCTTAGTGTAACGGGGAAATCCATTCCCAACCAGTCAAATTTCTGAGAATTCTCCCTCATTTCATCATTTAGTCTTTCACCATGATTCTCTTTTGGAAATACAGCAGATGTTAATGCCCATTTGAAACATTCATGGTCCTTCTCGTTCTTGACATTTATGATAGCTTTTTTAGCAGCCAAAATTGGGGGTAGAGGAATATAAGAACTCCCAGAAAGAGGCTCAAATGGATTTATATGTATATCAAAGTACTCCACACGATCAAATTGCCATCCGGATTTTTCACTTTGATATTTCTCAACCTTTTCAAGCTGCAATTCCGTCATCGTATCAAATAATTTAGAGAAATCAGTTGAATCTGTTATTATTTCAAGAGTACTATGAAAGTACCCATCTCTCTCATCAATCTTACCCGTAGCAAGATTCTCTTTTATGAATTTGCAAGATAATACAAACTTCAGCTTGATGGGTTTATTTTTACCATCGATGAGACTCACAACCTTTGGTTTTATCTTCTTAATGAAGTCCTGAGGACCATATCCTCTTTTCCCATCCACACGATAAGTCTCGAAGAACCCTTTCACTGCCTGTTCCTTCTCTTTCACTTTGATCGGCTCGAGTGTTTCCCAGATGCCTCTTATTTCCTCCTTCAACCTTCTGATTCTTTTATTCAGAGGCTTTTTGATCCTCTTTGGAACATAATTTACAAGCCAATTTGCAAACTTGTTAATGCGTTCCCGCACTCTTCTCAAATAATTCGAAACCACTCTTTTCACAACACTAGTTGGATGCACATATTTGGTGGGTCTCATAATCGGAACACTTATTTCAGGTACCGATTCATCGAGAATATACGATGTATCTCCAGTATTAGGTGCTGGTTTAGACATTCCCTGCGCTTCACGTCTACGCCTTATCCGTTCCATGGCTTTTGCGCGTACCTCGTTGGCATGTATACGCCTTATCCGTTCCTTGGCGATGGCTCGGATCTCATTAGCCTTTCTACTTGTCATAATCCGTTCCATGGCTTTTGCGCGGATCTCGTTGGCTCTTTGTTTATAACTCATATCGGTCCTTGAATATACATTAACCTTTCTTTAAGACATTTCATTCGCAGTTAAGATTATTGAATTGGCTCTTTAGACCGTGGCCCAATTAATCCCTCTTTAAGCCACCTTATTCGCTCTTTAAACCGTGTCCCAGTCCCCGCCTTTTGCTACTACTTAAGGTTTCTGAGTTGTTATATAGTAATTAAAATTATCCGAGTATCCAAGTTTTTACTGAAGACGACATGGGGCTTTTATTTGTTCAGTTAAAGGCAACATTCATTAACGTGCTCTTTAACGAAACGGTGTCGCAAAATATGTATACATATATATACACGACCATCCAAAGATCATAAAGAACCTTTTTAGCGGGTAATTATTGGCTGTTCAGACTTTGTTTACCAAAGCAATCTTCCTTCACCTTTGCTCCGAGATAACTGTTCACTTTTCCGAAAAGAACTGCCCATGCATGCATATTTCCGCGCAAAATGAGGGAAACTACTATCAATATAAGATTTTACCGTATAGAATGCTCAAAAAGTAGTTGGAAGTGCAATATTTATTTAAAGCATTTAAGGCGTATTAAGACAACGGAAACGTTTTTTGGTTCTTGAATGGAACCAAACTATCTAAATCTATTAAGCCCTTTCTCTTTCCCGCAATTCGTTGTCATGATATGCTCGCGAAATGTGACTTCTCTTTTAGTGCTTTTCCCGGACGTTAATTTCGTAGTTTGAATCCATAAAAAATCTCCCACAGGGAGAAAAAAATGACAGCAAGCAAAATACGGTCTATAAGTCTCCGCTGTGCGTCCTAAATCTCATTCTCATAATGCTTCGAAGCCATTCAGAAAAAAGAGCAATATCTTGCTATTATGAAATGAATGAAATGAAATTGTAGTCGTTCTGGGGTAGCTATCTCGACTTTCTCGTGTCAAACAATTGTTAAGAGTAATCAAGGATTGCTAACCTGTCACGTAAACAACGGCTCCAACAGAACCTTCAATTGAAGTACCAGCCTTTCTAAGTAAAACAGTGTCTGACTGTCCGTGCGAATGTCGTCGAGCTACAAAAGACCATTATTGGTTAGCTTTTAAGTCTCAGTAGTGACCAGCATCCAATTTCTCATTACAATATTTACTCTTCATCAACCATCCAGATTATGAGAAAAACGAAAATGATCACCAAAAAAGAGCTGTATTGATATTTAAACAAATTCTCCTCAGTAGTAGCATAACAAATATATATAAGACCAGTTAGTGTTCGAATTTCATCCAGAGTTCAAGAAAAAACAAGGTTGCTGAGTTGGTATATAATACATTTCATATATTATACTCAATTGCTGAATGAAATCCCACCTAAAGGTCCGGTAATACAAGCAATTTTTTTCTTTCAGCTTGTCCGCAACGTTGTTGCATTGCAAATTGAAGGGCGTTGTTGCCCGTATTACCACTCACGTGAGCAACTCGTCAAGCAGCAAAATCCAGTGTTGCAGGTTGCAGCACCATGTTGCACAAAGTAGACTTGAGTTCTACTTTCTGCAACAAATTTTAGCTTTGTTGCTCATATTACCACTCACTCCACAACTTGACAAGTTGCTCACAAGTGATATTACGGGAACAATGCCTTTCAACTTGTAATGCAACAATGTTGCGTGATAAGTTGAGAGAAAATGTTGTTCGTATTACCGAAACTTAAGGCACATTTGAACTTAGTCAAGGCCACGTGACCAAAAATCAGCTAGTCACAGTTCCAGCTTAGATGAGTGAAAAGTCTAGTACTATTACAAATGTGTGGCCTTCCCACTTCTCTCAAATATTACACATGATTTTGCTTATCTGTTACTGGGTAGATTTCCAGGGCTTAACTGCGATACTTACTGGACATCTTGAGCTGGTTTTCATTTGAGATGTTGATCTTTTTTTCTCCACTGTGTGAGTCACTACCCAAAAGATCTGTAGATGGGGAAATCACAGAGAAAACATTCTACTTGAAAAACGCAAATTCCAACTGCTATCCGGCAAATCTTCAATATTCGACCCTTTTCCTATCAATTACTAGTAGAAACCAATTCGCATTCTATCTGAAATCTGGCAATCTGACTGGCTAACGTACACACTATCCAGTCTTTGATAACAAATAGCGAAAACGCACACGCTTGGAACAAAACAAAAAACTTCAAAAGCCCATAGTTCTTTGTTGTGGAGTTTAGAGTTTTAAACCGTTTGGCCACTCAGACATCAGCATGGTTGATTACCACACAATGTTTGATGATGTTTGGTCGACAAACATTTCCCGTTTGGACGGGCCTTAACAGTGATAGCAGCCATGGTTATTATCATTCTAGTAATAGTATTAATAGTAAATGTTAAAAAATGAGTCATTAGGCTAATAGTAATAACATTAATGATAATACCTTTTAACCAATTTAGCACAGAATTCAATCAATAACAATCGGAAAGGTAAAAGGTCAAAACATGCAATCAAGGGCGCAGCGTCCATATACGCACATAGCCCCTGTATACACCTGAAATCTGGAAAAAAATATATCTTTTTACTCCCTGAAAGCATTCTTATCATTAAATCGGGATGACTGATAATTTTTTTCGTATTATGTTGGTGTTTTTGTGTTAATATTTCCTTTATACTTTTATTCTGAGTCCATACAGAACGGCAATAAACGCTATAACATAGCTTTAGGAAAGCGCACGCTATGATTAGCTAATACGCGCGATCCATTAGCCCATGAGGTGCATGCTGACGTTGTGAAGTCTTATTTTATAAAAGAAATGGTAAACGTGCAGCGTGCAACCATCGAGCTATGGACGCACTTGAGAGGTTTACGGTTTCTTCATTATACTTTTCTTCCCGTGCGTACACCTTCAAAATCTCACGCTACGCTCCTGGCAATGAACACATACCACCTGGATCCAGTATAAACGACTGCGACAGACGCTGTTCAACTCCCTCGGGCTAAAAAGAATAGTAAATACAGCATTGTCAATAATTAACAATTAGATTATGAGCTCGAGATTTCTATTTAAACAACAGAGTGAAAAGTGGAAGGTGAAAATTTGGAATTGAACTATGACCTCATAAAATCGAGAGCGAACAATCTAATTGTTTTAGTAAAAATCATAATAAACGAATCACGTGTAACTGACAAAAATACTTAAAAATACTTAATCTTCCTTCGAAACTTTGTTAAAGCGCGAAGACGTCGCCATTTTGAAAACGATCTTCAACAAAGTGTTGGCTAATGGCTGATAGTCTGCAATAGATGAGCCAATCAGATTGCGGTATTCGCATTAGTCTATTAGTATATTTTTATTAACAGTTAGCATGCTTGGTTTGCTGTGGAACGGCAGACTGACGGGGACACACTAACACTCACACGCTCACGCTCACAGTGCATCCTGCAACTATATAGCAAGACAAATGCGCTATTGACCAATCGTGAGGTCAAGATGGCTACAAATTGCTCACGTTCTTTTTCTGTAATTCAATAAACGAGTAGGAGTGCTTAAAGCACGAAATGCGAGTTTACTGAACGGCCTCAAAAACTTTTTACGTAGACCTATTCATTTTTTCACTAAACTTCGGATTTTGGTGTATTTTGACCAAGAAAATCGAACGCAAATGTTAGCCTTGTCTATATCAAATATAAAGAGACTCATTAAACATTGATTTCCTTTGTATTTTCTTTATGAATTATGAATGCCTTTTTGAATGTGTTTTTGTCGACCGAGACGAAGTCGAAGTCAATAAAAATGCAAAAAAATAAAAAAACAAACAACAACAACAAAGCCAATGCCCAGCCGTCTTGACCAAATATGTGGATCAATTTTCTAAGTAACAAAAGTTAGCGTTAATGTTGGGTTAGGGGAGGGGTAGGTGCACAGTTGCGCAGATACTTTCATTGATCCAAATAAGCTTGGTCAATGAAGGATTTATTACGTAGCATGGCCATTATTACCTCCGCTAAGGAGGTTATGTTTTCACTCCTGTCTGTTTGTCTGTCTGTTAATCGTTTTACGCAAAAACTAATCAACGGATTTGCACCAAATTTGGTGGAAAGGTCGCAAATATACCCAGGATCAATCGATTAAACTTTGGGATTTATCCGGATTAAACTCCGGATCTCAGATCCGGATGAGTGTAATATCAGGTGTACATAAGTGGCGGGGCGGAGGTATGCGCTCTACCGAGTGCCCTTCTAGTATTGTTTTGTTTTGTTTCGCTGGACAAAGCATGCAATCCCAATCAGGCAAGATAAGCCCATCTTGTCCGCTCAGGTAAGCAATCAGAACTCAGGATTCGCTTCATCTTGCCGGTCTTAAAAAGCATATTTCATCAGCGAAAAAGTGATATAAACAATTTGCATACCTCGACAAGTAGCTTCTTTCGCACCCTATCCCCACCGGCACTGACGTAGCCAGATCCGTAAGAATGTTGAAAAATCACGAAAACCTCAATTTCTATCCACCCGAGTTTTGTGGCAACAATCGGAACTGCCACGGATTTAGCGTCTTTCGCTGGAACATCCACCGTTCCAATTAATACTCTTCCATTAGATCCAGCCATAGAGCAGAAATCTTTGGATCCAATGAGAAACACATTTGCCTGATACGAAGAAAATAATTTTTATTGCTTTAAACCCTATGTAGAGCTGCAAACTTCTGCGTATTTGAATCTGCCTGAGTGACAATAAACTTCCACAAGATACCAATTAACGATCGCTTGCCACTTTTTCTCTAGAATATGTGAAGACGTTTTCTGTATAGATAACAAACATTCCATGAAAATATAATGAGGTTGATACAACTATATAACACTTCTGGAGCCAGAATTGTACTGGATGCAGTTCGTTTCTACCTTTTTCCTTTGTGGATTGAAACATGCTGTGTGAACATTCTTTTGACAAGCAAATGAAAAGTACTGCACTTTTTGTTTTATTTAATAGCGTGCGGGTGCTAATTTTTTCTTCTGTGAATGACCTTTCTTGTGACCATTCTTTCGAAACCAACTGAACAGTACTATGTTGGACTGCTTTTCTGTCAAGTTTTTCTTTTTTCTTTTTCTTTTAAGGCTAGTTAAGATTACTGTATACCTTCAGATCGGCAATTTTCTTGAAATTTAGATTTTTAGATTAAAGTAATCATCGAAATGTGGCCTCTAATGTACGAAAAAAAAATTATTGAAAAAGGCTAATTAATGGTGGAGAAATGGCGGTTTTACGCTTTGGCCAGAAATAAGAATTACCCAGTTGATTGACATCCTTAGTGCTGTTTTCCAGACAAAAGGGTGACAGGGAAAAAGGACACATTAAAGAGCTAAAACGCAAAGGGAATTTGTGGGTTTGCCTTCAATTTTTCATAGTGGGTAGTTTAGCGTATAAACAACAAAACTGAGTTTGCGAATCTTTTATTTCGAAATAGTTTTTCTCCGAGAGCGATTTTTGTACGATCACTTCACATTTTTCTAACACGATTTCGAAAATGTTCTATATATAACGTTTCATTTTAATTGAGTATGGCAAAACGCAGACAAGTTTTTTTAGCGCTTTGCGTCTGGAAACTGACGAACAAATAAAACTAACGAAAGACAAAATTCGTTTTGACTTGTAGCTTTAAATAGGTGATTCGGGCGCTCGCATTTAGAGGTCGTGAAAAATTCGACAATTCATTTTATTTAAACGTTCTTGGTTTAGTTTTAAAGTCAGCTTTATAAGTTTTATTTTGATGTCGGGGTTTATTTATCCACACTTTAAACTGGACGCGCTACATCACTTCTATGTGAGACACCCCTGAAGGTATACAGTAACCTTAACTAAACTTCGATTCTTTTCTTTCGATTTGGCAACAAAAAGAATTTATCTATTTGTCGTAAGAATATAAAGTACATGAAATAAACAGCAGTATACTGAGAAACTGTTTGTTTCACTATACAATATGGTTCTAACATTTTCATCTGTGGATCTGTACTTGACCATTCTTTAGAAAGCTACTGGACAATACGGTCGACAACACGGTCGTACTGTTTGTTTTACTATACAGTCTGCTTCTAACATTTTCATGTGTGGATCAAACCATGCACTGTGACCATTCTTTGTAAAGCTACTGAAGAGTTCTGTACTGTGGTACTGTTTGTTTTAATACACATTGTAGCTCTAAAGTTTTCATCTCTGAATCAAATCATGCGGTATGATCATTCTTTGGAAGCTACTGAACAGTACAATGTGGTTCATTTGCTGATACTTTCTTTCATATGGTGCTGCTTGTTTTATTATAACAGATACCAGACGGTTATCATTTTAATAAGGTACCTACAAGGCTATTATTATATCTACAGCCGCTAGTTTTGAGCAAACGAGCGATCTTAATCTTAACATATATGATAATTCCACTCAATCTCGCCGTTCATGAACTGTAACCACCTCGGTGCTATGCGCCTCGTCGGCAGTAAGGAAATTAGCTCATGTAAGACTCGATTTCGGGGATCAGTTAAACGATTCAAACGTCTATTCATACATCACCTTTATACCGGAGTCAATATAGTTGAAAACTGTTGCGAGAAGTGAAACCTGCTCTCCCCTTTTAACAGAATACGGCAGCTTCAAAGAAACAAATTGCTCCAGGAATCCCACAATTCGTAGAGGCTTGGCTAGTCCCAGGCCTGTTTGATTGTTTATTGCCACAGCTTGCATGACCCACGTGGTAATTGTATCGGGCACGGTAGCATTCAGCCGGAATCTTCCGTCACGACTTAAAGAAGCAGCCAAAAACATACATATTACTATCAGCATACGAATCATTTAGGGTATATCGTACTTAAACCCATCAAAAATAAATGAGAGAAATACAAAGAAAAACAAGCACCTTGACGTGTTTGGATATCTGATCAAGCACCGCTTGTTTTTCCATCGTTTATTTCTCCTTTCAAATAATTTCGTTTGCAAGTTTATATCAACTATATGTCCGCCGGGGATATATAATTTATATGATATCATGCATGGGTGACAAAATTAGGCCTACATGTGAAATTATAATGTTGTTATGGCAACTTCTCCTACGTGCCAAAATGGCGACTAGGTTTAAAAATGTGTAAGAGTTATTTGTCACCCATGTTATTAATAGTTATCAAATGGTGTACGAATGAAATCTGGGAATAATTTCACTTGCCTTTTGTCCAAAATCTCATAATTTCGAATTTGGACGAAACGCGCGTTAAATTATTCCCTGTTTTGTAAGTATAAATATAAATCATTGAAGCAGAAGAAACAAATGAATTTTGAAAATTAGGCAATTTTGGATGGCGGTTTTTTCTCCAAAATTGAACGAAAACGGCAAACAGGTCGAACGTCCTAGATTCTCGCGTGTAAAGTGACAATACTTTATCAAAGAAATGCATGACACAACCAATACATGAACAAACTTACCCTCTTGGAAATATTATTTTAGTGTACCATGCGGAGCCACATCACATTGATGGTTTTTTTTAAATTTGCTGTTACACTTAGCAAACTGCTTCCACAAGGCTTTCCCAGAACCCCCGGTACTATCCACTTCCCGAGATAGCGAGCCAATCAGATTAATCAAAATGCCAAGGTTGCTGAGATGGTGTATACTAACACGAGGAAAATCAATAATGAAACTTCTATTTAGTTTTCCAACCAACTAAAGCTTGTTAATGCGCGATAAGATGTCAATACAAGCAAACAAACAAACAAACAAACAAACAAAGTCTGACGTACCCAGCCACGCCCTCGTGGAGCAACCAAGTTTCACGGAAGTCAGCTCTCAGATGCGTTCCTTCGAAAATTTGGTCATCGCTGATTGTCTCGCCGTTTAAAAAACTATCTACTTCTACCTGGCTGCTTCTTGCCAACATCCCAGTATCTAATAAATGAAAGATCCTCGCAGTTATGTAAGCAACAGAGTCAGTTGCCAAGAAAAGACCTGAAAGACCTGAAAATATTCAAGCTGTATCTGCCAAACAAGCGACAAAAAGATCTCACATATAGAGAAATTGCGATTAAATTGGCCGGTTTGGTAGTCTTACGATAAACGTATGCGTTACTTTGGTAAAGATGGCTGGGTATTGGCCAAGTTCTTTCTTCATTGAGTTTCTACTGAACGAGGCCAATATCCAGGCATCTCGACCGAACGAACTTGGTCAACAAAGGATTTATTATACGGCCAAAAGACTATTTAATTAGGACAACAATTACTCGTCTGTTTCAGAGCCCCAGGAAGAAAAGCCAAATACTGATGGCGCGAGTTCGTTACTGTCTTGCGACTCCGCTGCTGCAGGAATTGACTAATAACGGACTTTGCCCAAAAGTCACGAACTATGAAAGCCAACTTAAAGCATTTAGTTTTGCTGGACAAAGCGGGCAATCCCTTGCGGGATAGATATGTACATCTTGTCCGCTCGGGCAGCCTCTCATAACACAGGATTCGCTTCATCTTGCCTGCTAGCGCAACTGGCCACAACTGTAATAAAATTGACTTATTGCGCCTTAAATTTCAGGGCCAATTAGTTAAGCCTGTTTCGTGCAATAAGTTTCTGACATTTAGGTTCCGTTCATTGTCTTATTGACGAATTTATTGACAGTTTAAGTTAATTATGTAATAAGAAAAAAAGAACGCGATTTGGTGAATCGACAGTTCGGATGAACCGTGAAGTTTGAAGAACTTACTGACCTGTTTTCTAACCTGTGCTCATAATTATAGTTAGGTTGAACCGTTATGATCTGTAAAAGCTTTACTGTATGTTGTTATATGTAAACAATGTACAGTAAACAGCTAGGTCGCACGCGTTCAACTGTGCTTGGCGATGACAAATTACAATTTATTATATAGATACCGGTGAAGTACCAGGATTTTTCCAGTGACGAAAAAATCATGTCTTCATCGCGCGCAGTGAAGATATTATTTTTATCTTTCACGTGTGAGGATATTGGTGTCGCCATGGTTATCAACATGATTAGCCAATTACAAGAGAGCTTCCCGCTCAGGCACGTGGCCGGTTCGAATGAAATTTCATTCAAAAAATGACTTCGAGGTGCGAAGACGGTACGGTTACGGGTGACTTTCTCGATGAGCAGCCAAAATTTAACGTCGATATTTTTTCCGAGCTTGTAGAGCATCCAGGAAGATTTGTCGAGGTTGTTTTATGTGGAAATTTCATCAGTATCTATAAAATAAACAGAACATTACATGGCTGCTTGGAGATACGAAATTTCTCTTTTCGTGTTGAAAAAATATTTTTCAACACGAAAAGAGAAATTTCGTATCTCCGCGCGGCCATGTAATATCCTCTATACAACTTGTTTTAGTTCTCACTCCATTTCTTAGACTTTTTGCATTTGTCGTAATTGACCGGAGTAATCACCTAGGTTTTGAGCTTTCGGCAGAAAGTTAAAAAACGCTCTAATCGATCTATTTCTAAATTTCTTATCTTGATTATTCCTTAAACCGCTTTGGTCGAAAAAAGCTTTGGTATGCGAATAACCTTAATTGTGATCCCTTGATTTTTTGGATCTCCCGAGGTATGTTATCAGTAAAGTTTTGGCCAGAATGTTCACGTGATCTTACAGGTTTTAATCTTCAAAAAAGTGCAACACTCTTCAGGGCGGGGGGAGGGGTGGGCGTTTACTGTCCTGACTTCTGATTGGCTACCCGGGCGGGCCAGATGTGTGATCTAACAGGTTTTGATCTTGAAAGAAGTAGAACAGCCTTCGGGTGGGAACGGCCGTTTACTGTCTTGAGCGCCGTGTTGACCGTTCTTTTGTGGTCTTTACCTTTGCCAGAGCCAAGTAATCAACGTATCTCATTACGGAAATTCAATAGCTCATCCTCGGTGTAAAAACCTGTTACCCTCACGAGTGACGTATAATGAAGACAATAAAGAAGACAAGACAATAGGCTTAAGTAGCCAATCAGAAACTAGGCATATAATAGTGAAAAAACAAAGAAAAGCTTCACAGGTTTTTACACTGAGATAAACCCAATTTATTTTTTTAAGGAGTTTAAGAGGAAAATGTTTAAAAGAACAATGAACTCGGCCATCAGTGATAGCAAATTTGAATCCCAATATGCGTAGCATATTTTATGAGCGCACTATGGCTCTCATCACACTAAGCTTGGCGGTTAGCGAGAGGGTCTTTGACATTAAGCCAAACTGGCGTTCAAGTTTTAGGTGAGAAGAAACAAAAGTTTATAGTGCTGTTCCAAAAAAGATTGCCTACCTTTTATTCCATACATTTGCGAGCAACATCTCCAAAATTCTTTCCTACATTCTAGGCTGAAAGTTCTTGTGCTATCGGTTAATCGCTTCCAGCAGGTTATAGTGACGTTTTCTTTGCCAAGATCGCAACACATCTTCTTTTCAGCTAAAAAAAGATAATTAAAAATAGGCAAGCTACTGGCTACTGCATTTATTAAGTTTATTCTGACCTTTTTGTCATGCCTATCTCGCGAATTGTATTGTGCATTGTGATTGGCTAAATTCTAGTCACGCGCTGATTGGCTCCTTCACTCACTCAATCACTCGTGTTTCCTTTGGCATTTTGGCTCTTGCATTATTTCATATACAGTAGAAACATACCGTAGAAATTAAGTTAATGCCTGCTGAAATTAAATAAGCCGCCCTCCTCTCATATGCCACCCATCTTAGACAAAGAAACTTATTAGGCCACCCAGCGGTCCTTAGCAAAAACCAAAGCACAATTCCCTACTGAGGTAAGGGACGGACAATTAGAAAAGTGATGGGGGGGGGGGGGGTGGGGAATTTTCAGCTTGCACGAATTTTTTTTTTCGCTCACTGCTTGTGCAGGATTATTTTTCCATGTGAACCCCTCTGCGCGAATTTTTTTTACAACGTGTGAAAAAGTCACAATTGGACCTTCCTTCTGCATGAATTTTTTTTTACCTTCTTCTTTGCATGAATTTTTTTTCTTGGCATTTTCCCTTGCATGAAGTTTTTTTTGTTTTTTTTTCCCACCCCCCCGCCATCACTTTTCTAATGGTCCGTCCCTAAAGAACTATGAATAATACACGTAAAAGCAGTTTAGTTTGTAATGGTAATCATACGGTTTCGAGTTCAATTTGGAATTAATTTGCACGAGTGAGTTTTTCAAAAAGCTGAAATTGCACGAGCAGCTTCGGCAAGTGCAAATACAGCTTTTTGAAAAACTCACAAGTGCAAATTAGTTCCAAATTGAACGAGAAAAACCGTATGATTAATTATTAATATTATAAACATGAAAAAAGTATTGGCCAGAGTAAACTTTTCTTGATTTAATGTAGCCATTTTTTCTCACTCACAGAAATTTTCGTCATCCTTTTACGTGATATCATTGGCTTAGAAAATTTCCTATCGTCTTCCAGCCAATCATAATCCAATTTCGATGTGTAATTTGCACTGCATTGCGCTCAACCAATCAGAATCGAGTATGTTTTAATGTATATTATTAGTGACGTTATTACACCATTGATTCGGAGAATGATTAACATTAAATCATGACTTCCGAGTCCGTGAATAGCCTGTAAGGCGGCTTTCCTGTAGATTTTTATGGTAATTTGCATTTTCGGAGTTTCTTGTCGCACAAAAACCCTAATACATGTACAAACTATTAACAAAAGACCTCGTTACCTTGACCTGTGGTTGCATTGATGTCTCGTTTCTGTCGTGATGATTCCTCGCATCCATGGTCTGTTGGTAAAACGGACAAGAGAAAGTCAAAGCGCGTTTTCTGTCTGTTTGCAGTAAATACAGAAAGTGATATTTGACAAACACCGAGACGAAGTCGAGGTGAATATTCACCGATAATCACTGAGCCTGAGGCCAATAATTGTTTGAGTATAAATACACTTGTGATCTAAAAAAAAAAGAAAAGAAAAAGCATTGTATAACACGAAAAAATTTTATTTCATCAATAACGCGCGTCACAGTTGAGAAACGACTGGCAGCCATTTTGTTCGTCGAGGTGATTATCGACTGATAATCTGAGATAGCGAACCAATCAGAGCGCGCGATCTTGTATTATCACCTGAGTATTTATACTAAAGCTGCATATTGGCCGAGTTCTGTTTTGCGTTTTTATTGACCTTGACGTGGTCAAAAAAGAGGCCAGTATTGAGCCATCTTGACCCAACAAGCTTTGTCAACAAAGAATTTATTATATGACCATTCGCTTTCTCTTGTCCGGCAAGATAACGCGGAAAATCATCTTGCCCGCTCGAGTAGAAAATCAGAACTCAGGATTGGCCTCATCTTGGTCGCTCGCGGAACCAGTCATATTATGATACTAACATGATTAAGTGAGCCAAAAATTACTTTGCATGCGACTTACTTTCTCTTCCAGAACTCATCATTCCGTCCGTTAACAGGACAACACCAGCATTCTTTAGAGGCAAATAAAACGAAAACGTTAACGACGATAACTGGATCTTTGACGGCGTCCTTAAGAACACTAATCACAGAACAAAGCCCAAATGAGTGGTCACCCACCAAGGGAAGTGAAGGGCTTCCCAAAGTCCTTTGCGCGTACGAATTTAACAAGATGGCGGCTCAGTGATTAGGTAGGTTGGTAGGTACGTAAGTAACTTTGTCTATACACGACAAATTTTCCTTTAGTTTGCACTGTTATTCTAAAAAAAAAAAAACTATCATTTCACGAAAATACAAAATAACTGAAATTAATCACACTTCTATTCAAGGATGCCGTGTAGGGTAAGTTGTGATGGTTCAGTTGAAGTTTGAAGATAGTTAGAAACTATTCAGTTCGTGTATCATTGGACAGGCAGTTAAAGAACTCAGCAGCTCTCTCAGAGAAACGCTTCCGTAAAAAATTGTTACGGATCTGCAGAAGGGTTAATTTATTTATACAACCCTTTTAATCGGTTAGAGGTGATTTGGTGATTACAGCGTTCAGTTGCTCAAACTCATTCGAAACCAACCTTGAAAATGTCCATGCTGTCTTTGCCCCTTCCCACTCCACAGCCAAGGTCAAGTTCCTCCACAACTTGAATAATCTGTTGACGACAACTTGGACTAGCATTAGAAGCCACAATAGCCAGATGACATAGCGTTTACTGGTGTAGTGAATCAGGTAAGCCTTTACAAAATATCCCGAGGGGTAGTGAATCATGTAAGCCTTTACAAAATATCCCGAGATCTTCTGATTACCTCCCCCCCCCATACCCCCCCGAGGAGATGTCGGGATATTTTGGAAAGGCTTACATGATTCACTACCCTTTTACTGAGAGAAGGCGCAGTTGAGTAGTTGTTAGAGTGCTAAACTTCAGATATAGGAAGATAAGCTCAGGTGGTTCAACCACTGTAAGGGAACGTTCCTTACACAAGACACTGAACTCCACAGTTTTATATGTGGGTAACCGTGATATAATGATGCAGGTATTAAGTCCTGCAATGGGATTGCGTCGAATCGAGGATTGGGTATGGATATTCCAAGGCGATTATCTTCAGCCCTTTGAGCCTCCAGCGGATCAAAGATAAGAGAATCGAAAATGCACTCCAGTCATTTTTTTCTCTTTTCTTTTATAGCAAAGCAGTCATCCCTTAACTTCGAGATCGCTAACGTTTCTTCGCCAGGTTGTTGTCGTTAAGACTGCAAAAAAACACCTTCTGGTTCTTCCACCAACCTCCCCCCACCCCTCGAAATTCTTCTTTGGTGATAAAAAAAAGTTTGCTTTCTTCAGGCACACTAGGATAATTGTGTCACTTACTTTAATGTTACAAAATATTTCATTGGGGGGGAGGGGGTCGGGTGTCCCCTCATTTCGTCTAGCTCCCATTACGTCGGTAAGCAATTAGAAACAAAAGCAGCATCCAGAAGTCAGTTTTTCACTCACCCGCTTTACCGTGAGTCTGTTTTTGTCCCTCAGCAAGTAAACACTTTCGTCGACTCCCAAGATTCCCAGAAGTGTTCCCTCAGGAGCTTGAATGTTCAACTGATACAATGACCCTGGTTTCGTCTCGACAACTTGCTCTGTTGTCCCATCGTCCTGTCTTCTATAGGTTTCTGCCGAGAAGCTCACCTAGAAAAGCAAGACCGTCGCTGTCCAATAAGTTTCAAAATTAATCAAGTCAATCATAACATTCAACTCACATGAATAATCACAGGAATGTAACACTAATTTTGATTGTATCTGATAAAACACGGCTCGTTTTGCATCGTTAATTTCTCCTTCTGAATATTTTTGTTCGAGTTGCTATATCAAACACTCGATACAATCATCTCATCAAATATCAAACACTTCGAATTTTGCCAAAAACACTCCGCTACGCGTCGTATTTTCAGCTCTCTTCTCGGTGTTTGATATGTGATGAAACCCTCTATATCGTGTTTGAGATATTACTTCCCCACACGGGCATATAGGAATCCACTATTGACCTGCTCTTAAAGTAGAAGGCTGGTTTGGTTTAGCTGATTATAGCGTGGCCCCGATAATAATAATAATAATAATAATAATAATAATAATAGCATTTATTTATACACGATAGTTAAAAATACGGCATTGCTGATGTGGTCGTGTACAATCTAAAACGTTAAAGTTACAAATTATAAAATAAAAGCTAATCGAATAAAGTAAAATTGTCTAAAACATTACTTTTGGTTACTTTACGTTTAAAACTATTTACATTATCATCTGCCCTAAGATCGTTACTTAAAAAGTTCCATAAGATGGCGCCACGGTACGCAATAGATTTCTTTAAGAATTCAGTCCTTGGACGGGGCGGCGAAACGCACATCTTCTGTCGCAAGTTATATTTCGGGGTGCGTTTGTTAAACAGCTCTGTGAGAGGAACCGGGGAGTTTCCATGGTAGCAGTTATGAACAAAAACAAGAACCCGTTTCAAGTAAATATGCTTGAGTGACTTCCAGTAGGTGCATGTAAGGACGTCCTCAGTGGTCATATTCCAGTCAAGGCGATGGATAATTTTTGCAGCCCTAACATGAATACGCTCAAGGCTGCCGAATAATGTCTTGCCACATGAGCCCCAAATTAAGAGTCCATAAGTCACCCAAGGTAAAATAACCTTAAAATAAAAGTCAAGTCTGGCCCCAATCGGTAAAAAATAGAGGGATCTCAAAAGGCCTAATTTCTAAGAAAAGCTCAATTATTTCACTAACGTGGACATTCCATTTGAGTTCATGGTCAACTTCAACACCTAAACATCTGGAGGACATGACTTGCTCGATGTAACAGTTACCAAACTTTAAACCCGGTAGTGGGCCAACAAAGCGGCTACGACTTATTTACATGAACTCGGTTTTACCGGGATGTGGTGTTAGAAGAGAACGGCAACACCACTCGAAAAGTAAAGCTAAAATCTTATTTAAGGCCATAATGACCAAATCTCGAGAAGTCGCTACTACATACATCGTAGTATCGTCAGCATACATGTGAATGACACCATCATTACCGGTATTCGCGAGATGCGGGTTCGGACCCCGTTTCAACTTGCTCTTTTTTTAAGCTAAATCACAGTTGCTTAACATGGCGTTAATACTGCGAGAGGCAAATTTTCAATTACATGTACGCAATTTTTACAATTGGTTTACAAAATAATTCTTAGAACTAAGGCCAAAGTACCGGTACCGTGGTCCAAGAGTCTTTCCGCTTCTCTTTATCTTTCACTCGTTTTCTCCACGAAACGAGTTACAAAGAGGAAACCTTTGGAGCCAGTGTAAAGTACTGGGAGGGTTATTCGAAGCAACCCAGGGTAAGTGCAAATTTTCAATGCAGATATGAGAACTTAAAAAGCACAAATAGTATAATCTTTTTAAATTAAAATTTGATGATTTTTTATTCTGAAAAAAATAGAGAAAGTTATCGCAAAAAAATGCTTTTTAACAAGAGGAAATAAAACCCCGGTTAAAATTTAACCCTGGCTTAGCGCTAATCGGCCTTCGAACAACCGGTCCCCGGGCTTACGAAAATTAGAAAAAGCACACGACTTAGTTTCTTCAGAATGGTCGATAAAGTGGCGCCACATATTTTTTAACCAATCAACTTCAACAGTCTTGCAAAACCAGACTCTCAAGTATGTATAACAGGGATTTTAGACCACCCTTAGTCTCGTCTAATAATTTCAACTACTTTCCAGACCTTTACGGAAAGGTTGCCTTCGATTTTAATAAGAGAGATTGAAAATCACTCTAAAATACTATACATCATCTTTTTTTAATATGCCTGGTTCCGCGAGCGAGCGAGATGAGGGGACAAAGTGGGCCTATCTTACCTGCAAGGGATTTCCCACTTTGTCTCGCGAAACAAAACACCGGAAATGCCCATATAATAAATCTTTTATTGACCGAAACTTGTTCGGTCAAGATGGCCGGATAATGGCCTCAGCCTTTTTTTGCTTCTATTGACCACAACCACGTCTCAGTCCATAAAAACGCAGAGAAAGATCTTCGTCAATACGCAGCCATCTTGACCGAACAAGCTTGGTCAATAACCAACATATAATTTCTACCATCCAAACCTTTGCCGAAAGGTTGTCCTCGATGGTGATAAGGATGCTATCAGCTACAAGTCTTCCCTGGCTGTCAATATAGTAAACAATGAGACGCATTGACGGCGACATCTCAGGTGTCATGAAGAAAGACCAACTCGTGATTGTGCTCTGGGTGGGTTCAGTAATGTTGTGGTAAACTATTTTACCACGAGCAATTACCTGGAAAAAAGGAGAGAGTCATGTTTTCAACATTATTGCCTGAAGAAGACCAGTCGAAGGGTGTTCGTTCAAAACGTCAGCATTCCTCTTTTCTTTCGGTAGTACAACTTATACGTGTAATAAACCCATTTTTGTGTACTTCAAAAAGTACACAAAATTCGTGTACTTCAATTTTCCTAACATGAAACCCCTTGATGCCTCTCAGTTACTAGGTAATTTTGGACAAGCTAGAGAAATTACGAATTACGAGAAGTGGCAACCTCTGTTGGTATATTTAGTATAGTTCATTTTTGCACCTAAATGTAACTTTTGTTAATTTAATTGTAATTTTTTTTTCAATTTAATCATAGTAATGCATAGGGGAAATGTATAGGTTTTTGTGTATTTGTTTGTTTGTTTTAACGCAGATTTGTAACGTAGTTTAAATGTAGTAACGTAACGTAGTAACTGTATAGGTGTAAGAAGTGTGTTGAAAAGTCAAATAAAAAATGTTAAAAAAAAGGTAATTTTGGACGACTTATTTACTGGTCGCTGCTATCGACCAATAACATCGCCTGTCTATGGCACCTTAAAAGTTATGTTTAGTTGAGTGAAAGTCTAGGAATATAACGATGGCTATTGAATTTGCTGTAGGAAGCAAATGTCCTTTCAGGCCGATCGCATCGAAAAATCTTCTTATTCCGCCGATCAGAGGTCAAGATTTTGAACGCGTAGAATGCCAAAAGGTGATGGATTGCCGAATCGGTGTGCAAGACACGAGGGGAATAATTACGGGAGTCTCTGAAAAAGAGCAGTTATGCATAACTCCTCGAAAATTAGTTTTTCGTTTAAAGCTTTCCATGAGATACTTAAAGGCTGTCGAAAAAACATTAAGCGATCGTTATTCCCGGGAGTGGGGAACTGTTCCTTTCGGCCTGCCGGGGGTTGGGAATAGACCGTCAGAAGAGAAAAAAAAACTTGCAAATCTCGGGGGGGCGGGGGTGGGTTACTAATATATTTTAAGCAGTGACTTACCGCAAAAGACAGTCTTGCTGTTTCAGAACTGACACGAACACTCTCGCACTGGAATTTGTCATCAATCTATCAGTGAAAATACACACGGATCGTGGTTAAAATAAGTAGCAGTAACGGCCAAACAGATGAATAACACGTTGCTTGCTAAAATCGTCATGGCACTAAAGCTGAGTCAAAAGTAAAAATGCAAAAACGCATCTTTAGAGACTACATTCAAAGCTATTTGAAACGAGCAGCGTCACAGCTTCAACGTTTTCAACTAGTTATTGTAGTTATTATATCATGCAAGGCTGAGGTAACATCTGTTACATTATTACCTTGTCCAACTCAAGCGGACGCACCATAATGAAGGACCTGTCTGTCTGTTGAACTGCCTCTATTCTAAAGATCGCCTCCGCATTTTGATTCTCTTCCAGATCCGGATTATCAGTGTGTACCTTTACAAAATGCGAAAGAATGAAGATAATTTTAAAGTGCGCGAGGCGCGAAGACGTCGCCATTTTGAAAATGATCTTCAACTAATGAAACAATAGTGAGTTCCTGTTGAGAAAATATCGGCCGATAGTTGCCCCGCGGAAATTTGACGTTCTTAAAACAAATATTTGCCCTAGAAGCGAAGCTTCGATGGCAAATATGCTAGTTTCTCCGATTCTTATTGGTTTAAATTGATCACGTTACACGATAGTATTCGTCCGCAGAGAGACACTGTCAGCCCATACTACCCTTCCAAGGAAAACACCCGGAACACCGCTCCGGGAAAATGTGACTTTTCTGACAGTTACTACGTATTTTTTATGCAATGTACGTTGCAAATTATTGAAATTTTTGGCTGTGCGCATGGTTAAATACTTGGTAGACCTGCATTTGGTGGGTTTTGAGTGGTTTTATCTGGCGCGCGGAAGAAAATTTAGTGGTGAACTATAATAGTGTGCAGTAGCTCAGACAATCAGATTGTGGCATTTGCATTAGTATAGTAGTAAATTTTTATTAATATACGGAATTGTTCTTCTCCTGTTGCGTACGTCGGTATCGGGAGATCAAATGTCCATTTATATCTAGCACCCATGCATAGTGGCAATAGCAGCTGCAGTACCAGCAGCTACAGTAGCAGCAGCAGCACTAGTGGCATTAGCATTAGCAGCAGTAGTAGCACTAACACTAGCATTATTGGTAGCAGTAGCAGCAGTAGAAGTATCGGACATAGCCGCGGCAGCAACAGCAGTACCAGTAGTGAAAACAATAGTAGCGGTAACAGTAGCAGTAGTGGCAGCAGTAGCAGTAGACAAAGCAGCGGTAGACGTATCACGGTTAGAAGCAGTATCAGTAACAGCAGGAGCCGCAGTACCAGTATAAGAAGAAGAAGAAGCAGCAGCACTAGTATAGCAGTGGCAGTTGTGTTTATGTTGGTGGTGGCTGATGTACTCTAGGAATAGTTAAATCTTTACCTTCATTACTATGCTGTTGCATGTGGAACAGGCATCTATTTTAAAGTTTGCTTCCCCTTTACTGTTCGTCATTCCGTCAGTGTTAGCACTTCTTGTCCTAATTATGAAATCTTCCAATCTGCTTCCTCCTGACTGGCTTTTCTTCGCAGATATAAAAACTGGCACCCCTTCCGCGAGTTGTTTGTTAGGATACATAACAATAACCTTCAGGGATAGAAAACAACTTCTTAGAGTCGATGTAGTTCACGAATACTTATTCTAGAAGTAAAGAGATATAAACCTTTGAGTGAAGATTATTCTTTACAAGAACGTTTTCAGCGTTTCTTTACTGCGACTGCTGTAGCATTTTGAGCTGGATATGTGTATCTTATCACTCGTTACTTAGGGATCTGCTGGACATGGGCGCTTAGTTGGCAGCACTTGCTATCGCTCGCATAAAACTTCAAATTTACTGTTCATGATTATTTGTGTTCAATCGCTTTGTTTGGAAATAGGTAGTTAAACACATCTCTTTGGCTCTGGTCTACTCTAGATCTTTTTTGAAAGCTTTTTCATCGAATATTCCAACGCGATGTCCATCATACTTGTGGCGACGCGCGACTGACCACGGCAGTTAAAGAGTGAAACCAACGCGTAGGGGTTGCGGTGGAGGTCAACGCAGACGAACTGGCTTCAGTTGATTATAAAGGCTTAATTTCACCTCCGTGTGCTGTCTTAATTCACCCAAGTCATCCATTTTCAACATTTCTACTTGATCTACTGGAAATTTCGAAGACGAAGCATTTTTGCATAATACTTCAAGAAAGTCATTTAATATTCAAGTTAACACCTCTGCAAGCATTCCAGACCATCGGATCAACCCGCGAGATCCCGGGAGGAGTTCATGGAATATTAACAGTCATAGAGCCAATTCTGTGCGAGACAGCACGCGGGAAACGGGATCTCAGGGAAGACTTGCTCACAGTAAATCGCATAATGCCCCTAAAATTATGTTTAGAAATGTCATGTCACTTGTACCAAAGATGAGTGAGGTGAGTGAATTCGTGTTACGCAACCAAGTAAGTCCCGCTTTTGCAACCGAAACATGGCTCTAGATTTCAACTGCTGATTCACTCATTGATATTCCGGGATACTCATTTCTTCGTAGCGCCCGTTCGTCTGACCATCATGGTGGTGTCTGTCTCTACAACAATGTAGTCATTTGATACAAACGGCTAGACGATCTGTCGTGCTGCCCCGATCAATAGGCATTATGGATTCAGCTATGCCCCGGGAGGGACTCCCATATGGAATGGACGGGGATGCTCGTCGTCTCGCTTAGGGGTGTAAATTCCGGATTTTGGTGTCGCTTGGGGTGTTTTGGGCAAGATGTCATTATTTTTAGCGGTCAAGGTCTCAGTAAGGTTTGCACGCGAAGAAATAACAAAACAGAAAGAATTATGATTCTTCATATTTACTCAATTCATATAAACAAAGTTTTCCATACCATTAATATAAATTAGTCTGTTTTATAAACTGGTCTCTTTTAGGGGTTAAATTCAAAATTTCCGACGAGCATCCCCGTCCACTCCATATGAGAGCCCCCCACCCCTCCCCCCAGGAGCTACGCTTCCTTCCCTGATAGTAGATGTCGTCTATCATCCACATTGGACTGCAACCCTGAACGAGTCTATGCGAAACACTTGTTCCAGTCACTGCATCTTGTTGAGTCACGCTACTATGATAGAGTTCTTTTTGTGCCAGGTTTTGACACGAGGCCAATCGAATGGGACTTCCGGCTTGGATTGTAAAAAAATGCAATCTTAGATCGTGTCCTCACCAACCTGCACCGCTATTACGATACCTCCAAGGGCTTCCCGCCTTTTGGCCTATCCGACCATAATACTATCATCACTGTAGAAGCCAAAGTGAGGTAAACATGTTGTCAACAATCTAGATTTGTGTTCAAGTGTGACAAGCGGGAAAGAAGGCGAGCTGAGCCTGGTAGATATCTGCATGCAATTGATTGGGCAATGTTGTTCTCCTCTGCTAACTGCTGTCAAGATATGATTGCCATATTCCACAAGGTGTACACAGGACGTGACCTTCTGACGCCCACCAGGATAGTTCGTGTCAATACATCGGATGCCACATGGATGAACGAACAGCTTAAATCACCCATTCAACAAACGACAGAAAGTCTTTCATTATGGCGGCACGGAGTCACTGCAGAATACATTTTATAGGAATGTTCTTAATCATGAAACGATATCGTGCAAGGCCTCGTTTTATAACTCTACGGTCGAGCATATAAAGGAGAACCCCAAGGTTTGGTGGAAAGGGGGTCAAACGCTTGTGCGGTTTCAACCTAAACACGCGGAACTTTTCTAGTCAAATTCGTACAGGAGGAATTGAAAATCATAGTCTCCAGGATCTTGCAAACGCTATCAAAGAAGCCTTTCTTGAGACTCTTGAAGAATGTCGCCTGCCCCAACCGCAAACCAAACGTTCCTGAGCCCTGAGCTTCGTGAGGTTTTGGAAATGCAGATGTAGGCGGCGCATTTCATTCTGAGAAATGACTAAACTGGTTATAACTGTACTTCATGGAAACACTATTACACTTTGTGGCCTTATACACACTGTAATTTTTTAGTAAAGCCGTATATGGTGTGTTTCGATAATATGCCCACGTAATTTTCTAAATTTAACATTTCGCAATGTTTTGGCTTTCCCACTGTGCAGTTTCTGTAATTTTGGTAATTTTCTAATAGTTACAATATTATTTAACTTTGTAAATATGTGAAAGGTTTCTGATAAATGAAAAAAAAAAAAACGTGGGCTCCCAAAAGAGAAAGTAGTTGAAAATTGGCCAACAACTAACGATTTCAAATAACTTCATGTGTTCTTGTGGCAGAGAACGGAAGTAAAGCCTGTTTGGTTCATAATTATAGTACCCCGTGATATGCTGGTGCCACGAGCGGGCAAGATGAAGCGAGTCCTGAGTTCTGATTGTCTACCCGAGCGAGCAAAATGGGCCTATTTTGCCCACTTGTGATTGCTCACTTTGTCGCGCGAAACAAAACAAAACAAAACAAAATTGACACATAATGAATTCTTCATGGACCATGTTTGTTCATTCAAGATGGCTGCATATTGGTTGTGTAGAACTCGGCCAATATGCGACCACCTTGACCTCATCCTTGGTCAATAATGCATATATCTTGACCTTACGCTTGGTCAACAATGCATATATCTTGACCTCACGCTTGGTCAATAATGCATATATCCTATCGCACATTTGGGTCGCACATTGGCCGAAATATTACAGCCTGGCAAAAAATTGAGACCTATTCAAATCTAATATTACATACCTTGACGCCTACAGGTAGTGAAGGCATAAAATACTTCGGGGTATTGATAAACTTGATGCGATAAGGAGAAGATGTGAAGTAACAGGAGTTGTCCACAGAAGTTTCTTTGTGCCCCGTTGCTTGTTCGACCACACTCACTTCAACCAAAAGCCGTCTTCCTTCTGGGAATGCCCCATTCATTGTCACCGTTCTCACGCTATTCACCCTCTGTTTATGAAGCATTACACCGCTTCTATCTAACTGGTAAACACAATTTGCCATGATTAGCTGGTCTCATGATACTGTCCCTTGAGAAGAGGGGCGATAGGGAGATGTCGATGTTTCCTTCGCATAATTCATACCTTTTAATAATAATAATAATAATAATAATAATAACTTTATTTCAGCATTTCCACAATAAAGTGGCTCTTCGTCTGAAACAATTCAATTCAAATCAAATCAAATCAAATATTGGTTTTAGTGGAGAGGGGAAAACCGGAGTACCCGGAGAAAATTAAACCTCTCGGAGCAGAGTAGAAAACCAACAAACTCAACAGCTATAAATTAATAGAATCTAGAATATGATAGGTCATAATTTTAAGTATTCTAATTCTAGTATTTAGCAGAGAGAGATGAGTTTGTTGTTGGTTCTCCCCTTGCTCTGAGGAGTTTTCTCCGGCTTCTAAGGTTCTTCTCTTTTCATGAAATTCGATCATAGGCTACGTTTGTAACCTCCCACTGCTCCTTCTGTCATTAGACTACAGAAACGTTATTTCATCACATTTTCTTTCACTTTTTCAATCTCTTTTTGGAATGAAGTCTATGAAAAACTATTAAATAAACTTTGCAGTTGCAAAAGCTTCTCCCCAGAATATCGTGTCATATTTCAAGGGTTCTTAAAAGGAGGAGATGGATTTACTAAATTATATACTTTTGTTGGCGGAAACGTACTTGAGGGCTTGCCGGTATAAAGAAACAAAACCGTCTTTGAGCCATTTAAAAGAATTTTGTTAACTAAATATCAGAATGAAAAATACATTTCTTTTAAATTTAATAATATAAATTTGTTTAGAAAAAAATGGAAAGGTTTGAGGAGGCAAATTTTACAGACAATTGAGTCGACAATTATGTGAATTTGATAAGGTAAGTTTAGAATATAATTTAATTTATTAATTTGCTTCTTGTAATTGAATAAGTGCTGTTTATCTATAATTGAAGTTAGTTTGTTTGTACCATGTATGTACTGAATATATATATATTTACTTGAAGAGGAGTCTTGCTTGGCAAAAAGTGCTCGATGCTATAAAGCAGAGCTTTTCTACGGTGTAGTTAGGTCAAAAAGGAGGCATTGGTTTGCTGTTAAAAATAAAAAAACTCTGAGTTTCGTCAGACAGACTTTTATTACAATGAAGAGATATCTTTGGCCTTTTATACAGTTTGTTTATGCTAATTACGCTAATTACAGTAATTACAGTAAAATGTGTTGATTAGGTGTGATCTGCTTTGAGGTTCATTAGATAAAAGTTGTTCTCGTGGCGGCATTTGGAAACTAGCAAACAGCAAACCAATGCCTCCTTTTTGACTTAACTACACCGTATATATATATATATATATATATATATATATTAAAAACGGTTATAAAATGCCTCAAGCCAACAAAGAATGCCACTGCGTCAGGAGGATCAATGAAGATTCACAGTCCAAGCCTCACCACAAAAATGAATTTAAAAACGTTAGATAAAGCAAGGACGGACAACTTCTGACGATAAAAAAGTTAAAAAGTTAAAAATTTGATAGAAAAAACGTTTCGGTCTTAGACCTTCGTCAGTTACCTGTCAGTTACCTATCAGTTACCTATCAGTTACCTGTCAGTTACCTATCAGTTACCTACCTTAATCAACTGACGAAGGTCTAAGACCGAAACGTTTTTTCTATCAAATTTTTAACTTTTTAACTTTTTTATCGTCAGAAGTTGTCCGTCCTTGCTTTATCTAACGTTTATATATATATATATATATATATATAAGTGTAAAAGTTGATTAATCGTAAAACAGTGCTCAATACGTGAACGTAGAGCGAAGTAGTTGTTGCGGGAGAAAAAAACACACAATATCCCCTGATGAGTGGGCAACCACGAAACAGGCTTGTAGGGATAAACCTGTAGTTTGTTTGTGTGTTTTTTTTTTCTCCTGCAACAACTATATATATTTAGAAAACAGTCCTAAGAAAGTACGCGCGCTGATTGGTTAGAAATCGTGTTTCTATAACTCGATAGAAACACAGAACTAGCACGAGCTGTTGACGTAATGATGACGCGAGCAAAGAGAATTTACATTTTGATAATCAAAGCTAACAAGTTGCTTTTCTTTTTTTCGTCGCGGTGTTTTCTAAAAGTTCTTCGTGTTTCTATTGAGTTATAGAAACACTCGTGAAAGTTTGGGAGAACTCGAAAAAGCTGTGGAAACACTCGCCTGCGGCTCGTGTTCCCACAGCATTTCTCGTTCTCCCAAACTTTCACTCGTGTTTCTATAACTCGATAGAAACACGGTACATGTTTTCTATTTCTTTAATATATATATATATATATATATATATATATATAGGCAATTGTGGAAAACGAGGACGGACAACTTCGAGCGAAAAAAAAAAATATATATATATACAGTAAAAAATCTAAAAAAAGTTTAAAAATTTAATAAAAATAGACGTTTCGGTCAATGACCTTCATCAGTTGCAGTGCCAGGTTGCAAGTTGCAAGTCAGTTGCAAGTCAGTTGCAAGTCAGTTGCAAGGCACTGCAACTGATGAAGGTCATTGACCGAAACGTCTATTTTTATTAAATTTTTAAACTTTTTTTAGATTTTTTACTGTATATATATATTTTTTTTTTTTTCGCTCGAAGTTGTCCGTCCTCGTTTTCCACAATTGCCTACAAATTTCATTACTCGAGGTTTGGACTACGAATCCTTTTGGATCCTTCTGGCGTGTGGCATCCCTGTTGGCTCGAAGCATCATAACTTTATATATATATATATATATTTTCAGTACATATATAGTTATTGTAAAATATGTGATTGTTAAAAAAATTACTTCTTGAAAAAATTACTTCAAGAACTTTGTCAAATGCCTATGATTGTGGATGAAGCTATATAAAAAAAATTCAATCTGGAAATTATAAAGGGACCGCAGTAAATGGACTTCTCTGTTGTGGCTTCCATGCCTGACATAATTCCTACTAGGCAAAAGTCGAGTAAATAAATAAATAATTACGTAAACACCTTTGTTCTGAAAAGCCCATTTGAATTAAACGAATAAATTTGGAAAGTGTGCACGTATGTTTAGTGGTGCTTGAGAGTAAGTTAGAAAAAAAAAAAAATTACACCTGCCAGTTACCGTATTTACTAGAATAAGCGCTCATTCTCAAGGTCTAAAAATTTAATAAGCGATCAGGGCGGTAATACGAAATAAGAACGGTAGTAAGATTGCGTTAACAACGCAAAGGGCTTTTCATCCCAGGTATTACAGATCTTACTATCAAAAAATGCCGATCAAACTGCGTGGCGTCCGGGTCGACGCCGTCAGCGTCAAGTTTCAACAGCAGCGTAGCGAAACCTTGAACTGCCTTTCCGTAAGTGTACCTACCGAGAAAAAGGTAAAAAGTTGCGGTTAGGATGGCCATTGACTTATTGCCCAAGATCTTTTTTTGCATTTTTGTTCACCGAGACGTAGTACGACTGAATACGAAACGACCTTGGGTACGAAACGACTGATAACCAGTATTTAAGCAATTTTTAAAGAAACTGCGAGAAAGCCTGTGGTATGCTGTTGTACAAAAGGATTGCGTGCTTGGAAAGCACTCTTAAGAAACATGCGCAGTTTGTAGTACGTGCACCCTCAGATCTAACTAGTTCCTATTAATTTAATCCCTAATTGCTCTTTTTTAAACCCGAATTTTACTTAAGTCACGTACTTAGTTGGAACCGTTTTAATTAATGACTAAGACTAAATGTTCAACTACGTTTCCATTTGCAGAGCAAATAGACATGACCTGTTTAATAAGCTCACATTGTTCAAGCAGTCTCACCTGACGTCAATCCTTATGTTAAAAAACTCATCGGTGTTGAGTATGAAAGCTGGGACTGAGAGTTTCACAGAGAACTTTGGAAGAACTGAAAAGGACAAAGTCCTTTGATTACTATAGGTAAACACTTGGTTACGTGTGGAATTTGGAATAAATGAGCACGTGTAAATTTCTCAAAGACCAAAAAAATGTATGACCCTGTATGGCGAGTGTAATTTCTTGTCCTTGAAACAAATACGATTTTAATTTAAAAGTTAATTTCAAATTTCTGCACTGCTTGGGATTAATTGACGTGCTCCCAGGCAATCAACACGTTCAAATTTTTTGCATGTATATTATTAAGGCCAAAACAAGCACTTGTTGCTTCTAATGCTGGTGACATTTTTCACAATACGAATTTTCAAGAATCCGCAAAGAGAATTATCCGATATCGTGGAGGCTTAGCCGACCGTTGTGGAAATATAGTGGTTCAATCGTTTCCGCTAACGGAATAACGACACATATCCATGTTTCCGTCGCTAGGCCTACTCTGGGACCCAAAGTCGCCGTAACTTTAGGCGACGTAAGGCGACTTTAGGCGATTTAAGCTTATTTTGCCCAAAATTTATGGCGTTTTTGGGCGATTTTAGGCGACTTTAGGCGACTTTGGGTGCCAGAGTAGGCCTGTCGCTGCCGTTATTCTTGTTTGTAAGGGTTAATTTTAATGCTAGTGTACGTTGTTAATGTACAGCCATTGCTTCAGAATCACTTGCCAGTCCAGCAACTTCTACAACTACCCCCAATGCCATAATACTCGTTTCCTTTGATTTGGGCAAGATTTGTCTCATTTTCAAACTGTTTTTTCTGTCACTTCTGGTCTCTATCGTATGGTCTTGCGTGTTTCGGTTCAGTAAACATGACCTCGAATGACCTCTTACGCGCGCAAGCATATATTGAAAAACCCTTCCGTTTTTCTTTTTTCCAATGCTAAAAGGCCATATAATAAATAACTTATTAACCTTGTCTGTTCGGTCATTACAAGGAAATCTCAGACTTCGGCCTTGACTGAATTGACCTCGCTATCGCTCGGTCAATACATCAAAGTCTCGGCCCGAGATTTCCCTGTAATGACCTCACTATCGGATAATAAGTATTCTGTGTAAGTTAAATAAAAATTGACTTGAAAATTGAATTGACTTGACGGAAAGACTAACATTCCTGTTCAGGACATTAAGCGAGCCCGACGTACCGTACTCTCTCACTTCAAATTGCACTGAGGCGTTAGTGGTTTGCTGCAAAGAAGGAAAGGTAACGATGAGGAGGATTACAATAAGCGGGAGAGCGATGATGATGGTGAGACTAAGGCTTGGGATAAAGAAGAGGGAGAAGAGGAATAAGAAGATTGCGATGATAATAATGATAATGATGATTTTGATAATAACGATGATGATGATGATGATGAGAAGGCGGATGAAGACGTACTTCCTGATTTTGCAGCCATTTTTAGATCTAGAATTAAACGCTTTTACTCTAAACAAGCATATCAGCTGAAGTAACATCTACAACCTTTTCCAAAATACATTGGACTGATTGACAGAATTCGTTGTTTTCTTACAGATTTCCCGAGTTAAAGGAAATATTACGCCCATTCCACCCTACCCCCCTCAAACAATGTTGGGATACAATCGACTCCCGGTAGCTCGAACCTTCAAGGGAAATTGAAAAAGGATGGAGTTATCGGTAGTTCGAGTTATCGGGAGCTGAGAACAAACTTCCTAAAATAAGGAAAAACTGGTGTTTTCTGTTTTACTATTCATACAGAGCACATTTCCATCAATCTGAACTGGACTGACATGCAGTACGAAAAGACCACATAACAAATTCAATGTTTAAAACTATTAAACACTGTTTTGTTTTGTTTTGTTTTGTTTTGACAGGTATTGACAGACATGGTTCTAGTTATCGAGAGTAAAATTACTGTAAGCGTTTTTTAAAAATCAAGGAGAAATCAATTTTGGTTCGAGTTAGCACGAGGTTCGAGTTAGCGAAGGTTCGAGTTACCAGGAATCGACGTAAGGTATATTTCCAGACGCAATACCTTGGGTATAAAAAATAACATGGTGTCGTATCGGTTACCCCAATATAGAGAGGGGAGTGGTAAGAGAAACTTAGAAGAATTAATTCCCATTTGTTTGGAGTAGGAAAAAAGCGCCTGTCGGTGCAATATTTTTGGATTGTAGTTACTTATGTGCAAGCGTTGTTCTTGGAGATTTCCTGCAGCTAGTTCACAGTTATTGTGTAAATTTTTATACTTTTAGATATGAAATCTGTTTTAATTGTTGTTACGCACCATTGAACCCATTGAAATGACACCACAAACTTTAAATTTCTACACTGCTCCATTTCTTAAATGGATCCTTGTGTTCTAAATCTCCAGGAAAGTCATCCAAAGCAATCAAATATACAGAACCTTAAAGCCATAAAGAACTGCTATCGTCCAAACGCCAGTGATTTCATTATTCCCCAATAACAATCTCTTCTTTATAACTCCTAT
Organism: Ricordea florida; assembly: GCA_949710005.1. Lineage (NCBI taxonomy): Eukaryota > Metazoa > Cnidaria > Anthozoa > Corallimorpharia > Ricordeidae > Ricordea > Ricordea florida. The sequence continues at coordinate 19,999,511 of OX453281.1, read as the reverse complement.
TCAAAGAAATCAAATGACCTTGTTTAGAGTGAGGCCGATGAAAATGAAGAAATGGTAAACGTGCAGCGTGCAACCATCGAGTTATGGACGCACGCGGGAGGCTGCTAAGCACGAAAGAAGCGTAAGAGATCTCTAGTTTCTTGAATGCTTTGCAATCTCCCAAGTGCGTCCATAACTCGATGGCTGCTCAGCTGTTGCATTTACCATTCTTTTATAACAGAAGACTTTCCAACTTCACAATCTGACGTCAGCATGCAACTCCTGGGCAACTAGATCGCGCGTATTAGCCAATTATAGCGCGCGCTTTCCGAAGCTATGTTATAAAGGGACATTCCGTTCTCATACTTGCACTTTTATTGGTGCGCATTACTGGTATGATGAGATCGTCTTGAACAAGCGTTATGTTTCTCTGTATGGCGACCTACCTTGCGTCGCGCTGAGGTCCTTCCATTTTCTAACTCTAACACCCTGAGGATTCTAAAGGAAAACATATACTACACTAAACATTTTTTTCTTTTAAAGATTTACAATGCCATATTAAAAGTTATGATGTGGATCTACAATTCCAAATAAAAAAAAAATGGACAAGAAAGCAGAAAGACAAAACTAAACAATCGCAACTTTGACAAATTCAAACCGGTCATCGAAAGACGACTTTACAAAAACCTTATTCATCTATAAAATCCACTTGACTAAGAGCAAACTTTAGAGCTTTTTAAGTTGGCCAAGTTTTCTTCTTTGTTTTTCTTTTTAATCATTATCAATAAACTTAACTAATTAATAGTTATTTATAAGCGAGATCTTTACCTCGACCACTAACGTGACCTGTGGAGAGAAAAATAAAAAGAACATTTTAAAATGGAAGGAGCGTAACATGTGCAAATTATTAAGCAATGTTTACAAAACTCATAAAAAGGCCTTCTTATATTAATAAAAATAGAACGCTGGTGCTAGTACGTGATCTTCTGGCAGAGAAGGACAATATATATATGTTATTTACCGGGTGGGAGGTCCGTATGGAAAAAAACAGTGCCAGAGGTCTTGAGTACGGCCAAGAACTCGGGCACAAAGTAGCTGTCCGTTTGTAAAAATATCTACATCTATATGGAAAAATGATGTGGATAAAGAAAATACATTAAAAGTCCCTTGTGTAACTCTTTGTATTCAGTATATAAATAGCCATGTACCATGTGACAGAAAACAGTCACTCCTCCCCTACCCCCTACCCCTCACAAAATCCTCGATCCGCGCCTGAACTAAATACACACAGTAGAAATCCATAGAATTGGTTTTGTTAAACGGAGTCTACCTTGTTGTTTGAGGGCTTCAGATCAAGTCCAAGAGGAAACACCCGGATACGCACTTAAAAAGGTAATATCAAACAAATATCAGCATTCAAGTGACATTGAACAAAACTGAAGAAGCTAACTATCGAAATAACAAAGAAACGAAAGACATGGAAAAAGGTTGCGTACTCAAACAAGTTGATGAAGTCAGTTGCACTATAAAGATATAATCAAGAAGCCAACGTTTGAAGCAAAAGCCTTTTATATATCATATTGTTTGGAACAACTCATTTTATGAACTGAGCTTAAACCGCAATTTTTGTGTCCTCACTTAGCAAATCAAACTCGAGATTTCATCTTCTTAATCTCATTAATAATGCATGAGGGAAAGACAAAGGAAATCAGGCACCGTGACGTGTTTGGATATCAAATGAAACACGGCTCGTTTTTGCATCGTTAATTTTTCCTTGTAAATAAGTTCGTTTGAAAAGCTGTATCAAACACTCAATACAACTATTTCATCACATATCAAACACCTCGAATTTCGCTAAAAATACTCCGCTGCGCGTTTTATTTTCAGCTCTCTTCTCAGTGTTTGATATGTGATAAAACACCGTATCTCGTATTTGATATATTACATAAATTGTCGACACATTGACTCACCGCTCTGTTTCGGAGTGTAGATAGGTTTGTCTGTCTGTAAAAGCACTACCCCATCTCGGTAGCTCAGCAAAATCTTTGCTCTTCTGTAGAACGAGAAATGAGCGTCGTCCGATTTGGCCACCAGATAAACAAACTGTTTATGCCTGTCCGAAATATGCTCTGGATCCACCTTAACGAGATAAGAAATAGAAAAGTGAATAGCAGAGGAAACGACAGAATATGGCCATTTGAACTGGGCCGGTTCATTTGGGAAAAGATAAGGGCTAATACAGCGGTGTACAACGACTTATTCTAAAGTTTGGTAGACGTGGCAGTACTTCTCCCAGCTCAACGGTGACCCACTCGTATGGCTTCAAGGCTTATTCTACGGATCATGCTATTTTTTTTTACTTCCTCCATAAAAACCAACACCTCCAAATTCCAATTCCGTCTGGATTCGAGGACAACGTATTTATCGGTTTTAACTCAAGTGTTACCCTTGTGAAATATGGTTATCATTATCAGCATTATCATTATCATTATTATCATAATTATTATTATCATTATCATAATTATTATAATTATCATTGTTTATCATTATTTCTATTATTATTATTATTATTATTATTATTAGTGTACAGCATCGCAGGCCTAAAAGATGCTCCTGGCCTGGTCAATTACTTCCCTTGAGAGCAAGTAACAACTAGTTCCCAAAGGTCCCAAGGGAGTCCTCTCCTGAATCCCTACGGGGACAAAACGTTTCTTAGAAGCCTGGCCGTTTCCAACAGAGCAGTTTTCTGAATCACGTCAAGCCTGATGGTGGTGCCAAGCTTTTCCATGTGTTTGTCAAGCATATCAGATACAGCCCCTCACAACGGGCTCTACAGTCATTTTCCTCAGCTTCCACAACTTTCTTTCTTCTTCTTTTTATTATTATTATTATTATTATTATTATTATTTCTTATTATTATTATTATTTTTTATTATTGTTATTATCATTTACCCGGGATATCGCTAAGCCACGGTTAAAAAGGACTTAACTCTTAACGTTAAACTCTGGAGCAACATTACACCATAGTTAAACGGTAAATCGCACCCAACACTTTACCATGGCTTAGCGCTGATCCAAGTTGTAACAGCATTTAAAATTCTTAAGGACTGAAGATTAGATTAGGCTTATTCCATGGATCACTAATTTTCTCTCAACGTTTCATCATAAATTGGAAATGTTCCATGATAAACAGCAACTAAATCTTAATGTCTAACCCTTTATTAGCGCTTATCCATAACCATGGATCATTAACTATCCTTAAGACTTAAAGGGGCAGTGTCACGGTTGGGCATGCGCATTAGGACGGTTACTTTCTGAGAAATTTTTCAGCTGTCCGCCATCTTGTATTTTCCAAGTTTCTTCGATCTCTAGCCAAATACGCGCTCATAGATATTCGAATACTTTTCTTCTTCTGACTGGCTGGTTCCCACATTATACGTCTCTCGTCTTGCCCAGTTTTCCAAGAATGGATAAAGAAACTCGAAGAGATTCCGAGCCGGTAAGTTCACTTCATTCGAATTCCTCCCGTAGGTGATAGATTTTACTTGACATTTATTGTTGGAAACGTGTAAAGTATTGAAATATCCATTATTTCTTACTTTGTATTTGGTTTACTTGTAGGAAAATCGTGTCTCTTGCACTTGTACGAACACATGATTGACAAAACGGACAGCATGCAACCCCAATCGAGGATGTCCTTGTATAGAACCGAAGGCTTACACTTTGGAGCATTGCGCAAGTGTGTATCTGCAGCGAAGCCTTGTAATAATAAAGTGAGATCGCAGTGTGATTTATGCATTATCATGTTTTTCCTCTATAGGCTTAGCCAGTGGACGGGTGTTCTTGTTCTTGCTGGTTAGGTCTTTGTGTCATGTTGGTATTGTGTTACACTTGCAAGCTGTAGGCTTCCTTGTTGCCAAATACGATGTTTATCTGTAAAATAACAATTTTTATTTGTAGATTTTCTTTTCTTCGGATTATAACATTTGTGAAACGCTACTGAACAAATTTTTGTTGGAAATCGTGCTATATAGTAAATGAATAAATTACTTTTGTTATTTCAGTATTTGGTACTTAAAACATTTCCATAGCTTTCAAGTCAGCTAATTATTTCTTTTTCCATTTCAATTGGCAGTCACATTTTGTTCAGTATGGGTGTGATGCCTTTGACTCAATTTTTACTTTCCATTTTCATCTAGCCTAGTGAAAGTATTTCCCCCTCAGCCAGCCAGAGACCAAGCCAACCATATAGCAATGCCAATGATAGGCCCAGCAAAGATGAAGAGCAGGTGAATGAGAACAAGGATGTGAATGTTAGCGAGCCAAAGATCTTTACACAATAAATATTTATATGTGGGTGACCCAATTCCAATCCACCAGAAACATAAGCATTGTATTTATATGAATAAGAACCTGTGCCCTGTATATCAATAGTTCATCTTTGACATTAGATTTCATTTCCTGTCACATTTATTAGTTTTCCATTGTTATCTCTGGGATACTAGGGCAAAGTTGTTTGTTTCTTATTTGGTAATTCTCTGGATATCTAATTATTGTATATCATCCTTTTAGGAATTCATCCGAACATTGGATGAACCAATGATTAGAAAATTGTTTATTAGGAGTTTATAGAGAGGGAGAGGTAGTATGGATTACATCAACACTGTTAATAATGGAGGATGACCTGGATGAAGGTGCAGAGGTTTCAGCTTCTCACATGGCTGCACAAACATCCCTTGAAGGATATGAACCTGGCCCATCTTGTGTCAGCATTGCCTTGGTGCAAGAGTGGGATCAGTAAATGCTGTGGGCAAAGGTACTTTGTCACAAGGCACACAAGGTTTCAAAAGCTGTGCCTAGACCCCGATGTCCTCCAGCTGGCTGTCAGGAATTCTGGCAACATCTGTAACAACAGGGTAGACATCAGCACTAGGTCCTTCTGAAAGGCTAGTTACATGCAGTATGTTCTCGATAGGTATGAATATCTGGGAAAGGGGAACATTGAAAGTGTGCCCCTCGTGTGCAGTTAAAGTGGTTTGTCAGCATAACCCATCTCAGACAGGAGTTTATATGGGAATTCCATCTTGAATGAAGATAGAACCTGCTCTATTAGTGCTTGCATGAACAATTGTAAATAAAGTCAAATTGTCAGGAACATAAAATTGAGTGGAGTGCATTTGGCAGTGATAGCATAGTGAATTTTGTAGTTGTGTGTAAATTCCACTGTTGGCATTACCTAAATGATAGTGTATAAATATTGTTTTTGTCATTGAACAGTTCATTTTTTTTTAAATAAAAGGATTCTTTTCCTCTTTGGCAAGACTTTATAATAATTTTATATTCTTGTAATTGCAAGATACATTTTTTGTGAACTGCAGCAAAAGGGCAAATTTGTTTTTATTTCAACCCTTGCAATGTTCACATTTGTAATAAGAATCTAAAAGCCACTCGCATGAACTGTTCTCTTTTTAGCCCTTTCATGGAATATGTGTGCTGACCTAACTCACAAAATGGACAGATTGGCTCAGACAGACACATCTGTTTTGCACATTGATGCAAGGCCTACAAACGAAAAAGCAACCAATGACCATAACCAACCACATGCAGAAATGTGATTGAAACATACCGGTATTGTGATTTCTTTGGTCAAGCCTTAGAATTCTCAGGAAAATTAACCCTGCTAAAACCACAGATGCAAAGACCCTTCTAAATAAACAGCCAAACCTCTTCTTATGGACACCATGAAACCCCTAATAGACACCTATGGGAGACAACAAGTATTGTGGGGATAGTTTCTAAAGAAACTGGCGCTGCGTCGGTGGGAAGATGAAACACAAGAAAATGGGTAAATCGCTCCGACGAAGGGCTAACGCTCGAAACGTCAGCACCTCCTTTTTACCTTACGGTGGTATAAATTACTTAATCAACTCGTTTGATTTACCCATTTACCTATGGGAGACAGTTGATTTGAGACAACAAAGAATTTGGCTTTTTTATAACCTACAGCCTGTATGTATAACGATAAAACCGCATGTAAAAGATAACCATTGTAATAAATTGCAAGTCGAATGTACATCTCACCTTCAAGATGGCGTTTAGCAGGAGGAGCCTCAACCTTCTCTGACCTCGTACTTGACGTCACAATTGCTTTTTTTTCCTAAGAAGGGAAGTAGGGTTTTCTAATACGTATACTGAAATATAAGTTTTTGCAGTAACAGGTAACCAACACTTTCTCTAATCGACACTGACCTTCGCCATACCGGAGAAAGAAGACGACCAGCAACTTGTGAGTCCGTGGTGTACCCACATTTGATCTTCGCGGACATCCAAGAAGAGTGCAATACCCTGTCTAATGAAATCCTTCAATGACCCCCTTGCCAGACTTGACTACATTGCATTTGCGAAGTGTAGATTCGTTTGCGATCGCTTCCAGTTTGACGGCCGCCATGGCCCGACATAACAGCATACGAACAAATCGCTTCTTAATGCCCCAAGCAGCAAAGGTGTTACCAAAAATTATAACGGAAGCAAAGAATGGACGTTCCTCTGACTAAATGACGATATTGTTGCACGCGATGAACAACGGTGGCTTCGATTCAACAAGATAAAAATCGCTATTCTAGACACTCGGCGATTTTGAAAGACTTTGCCAATTTTATCAAAATTTTAGGTGCGCTGTTGCGCATGCCTCACCCGTGACACTGCCCCTAGACAAGCGATGATCCATGGTAATCCGTAACTATATCTCAATACTTAAAACTGTATTTAATACTAATTCAGGGTTAAAAGGCAACTGACCCTTAATACTTAACCCTGGTTTGGCTCTAAGCCGCTGTCAGACAGGAAGTCAACTTTAACACTCATCACTGTAAAGTAAACCCTAAAAGAGTAACTACCTCTAGACATGTTTTCCTGGATTAGCGCTGATCTATGGCAATCAGTATATAAATCTTCACGCTTTGCGCTGGATTAGCCCTTATCTAGGATCAAACAATAGCCAGATCGTACCACTGGACCCCAGATTAGCACTTATTGGCTTTTCTAGAACACAGCCAGCATATTATCACAAATGTTCCAGTTGGATTAGCCAAGGTAGTCACTATCAACAATAAACAATAGAGTGCCCAACACAACAGGAATACAAACATGTGGAAGACTCCGACAAAGGTCAGGTTCAAGCGTCAAACTTTACATGTGCGGAGCCTAATGCAAATGAGGAAAAGCAATAGATTTTTCTCACTTGCATACACCTTATTCCAAAATGGCGGAAAATACATTATTCTTTTGTCTTCATGTTAATTGGCCCTCATTGCCTCGTTTTAAGCCAAAGATTCTTTTAAATTCTGCAGTTGCGATCGAGGCAATGAGGGCCAATTAACATGAAGACAAAAGAATAATGTATTTTCCGCCATTTTGGAATAAGGTGTATTAGGTTTGGTAAGTGAAAAGTTCGACGTTTGAACCGGGCCTTAGAAATAGAGTTGGCCCGCAACGTTATGGGGATTTTGGAATACAGGCTTCTGTATCCAATGAATAAAGAGAAAATAAACGACGAGTAAGAGGCAACGTTTGCAGGTGTTGCATCAAAAATGCCGATGGTCCATAAAAGGCATAGAGAATCGCCCCGTTGCAATCAATTGGTTCGCCGCAGACCTCAGCGGCGCTTTGGACTTTTTGAGCAAATACTATCAATTAATCAATCAAATTAAACCTTACCTTCACATAGAGAAATATAGTTTGTCCTGCAACAAAAAAGAAAAAAATGGTAAGTACTTGGTTAAGGCTGCACTCAAATAGTAGGGACACTAAAGTAAGCATGGGCTAGGGATGATTAAGAACACTGAAGTACGGCTAAGGATGAGTACGGCTAGAGTACAGCTAAGGTAAAGATTGGCGACTATATTTATAACGCAGACCACTCTTTTAATGGGTGAATCTCTCAAACCACAGCCTGCACCAAGTATTTACCAAAAAATAAAAACTTTAATCATGGACGCATCTGCAAGTTTAATCCTTTCACTCTCAAGATACAAATGGAAATCCTCACCGTTGAGTCTCAAACACCTCCACATATGCTAGTTTTGAGAATTTTGAGATTGATCAACTCAAATAAAGCAAAGTGATAAATAACCTTCAGTTTTTCTCAGTGCTTAAGATCGTATCTTAAGATCGAAGAAGGGATAAGACCGCTCTAATTGCTACCAAAAAAAAGTACAAAAATAGAGTTTAAAAGCCAGGAGCCATTGACAGCTTTTTCGGCTTGTTAGGTCTCATCTAGGCCGAAACAGCTGTCCATGGCTCGAACAAAAACGAAAATATAAACATGCTATCATACTTAATTGATGGTATTTGCTCAACAAGTCCAAGAATTCAAACAGCTGGCAATGGCTGCTGGCTTTTGAGCTCTATTTTTCTACCATTTTTTTTTAGTAGCAATAAGGTCTTTCTACCATTGCCGCCTTCGTGCGCATATGTGTGGCTTTAACCAAATTTACTACACTTTGATTTTGTCATTTTATGCCACATCCCACAACCATACCATTTTCCATTACCTTACTAAAGACATGGACCGGTTATTTTAACTATTAGCAACTAAATCCACTTGGGATTTAAAATTGGTAGTGTTCGAAACTGACAGCAATTAGCGATTAATTAAATCAGACTAATTCATTTTTAGTGAGAAGTAATTAACTACGTATTCTGATAAGGTATACAGCGATTAAAAGCTTAAGTTGGAGCTGCGCAAACTCAATTTATACAACGGTTCCGTTGAGCTCCGTCTAAATCTCGTTCAAATAACTGATTAAAGTTTGAAAGATGCAAGACAACTTTGACAAGAATGTAGTGTATCCACCTTCGTCCACCACTCCTTGTACTTGAGAAAACGTTTTTCTTCTGAGTGGGAAGTCCTGGAGGTATAAAGTGACTCTCACAGGGGCCTGCACAGGGTCAAACACGGCTACGGACACTCTCTCCTTCACCCCAACGTGGAAAACATTTGGAGCCATTATGGAGAATCTACAAGTTAGAACAGATTGCAAAGATGAAGTTGCTCGAATGCATGTTCAGCTGTAGCATTACCGTGGGTCTGTTAAGGCGGGAAATTGAATGGTAAGGCAGTTAACTATCTCCTACTTAGCAAGTTCAAGGTTAATATTCTAAATTATCTATTTTATGCATAAACTATTTAAGGTCTGCGAGTCTCAAATTCGAGTAAAAAACAAAGACAATCATTAACAATTATTAATTAATACCAGGCAGTTTTCATGTAAACATTCAACTGGACCTTACAAGACGAATTTACGTCCCCTACTCTTCGCGAACAGTGTGTGGGTTCTTTAACATCCCACAAAGTTACTGTTACGAACAAGAGTTGTGAGATGGGGTCTACGGTTTCTCATCCTTCTCCGAAAAGACTGGGAAGCCTAATCATTCACATATGTCAATGCAAAGACAGCACTTTCCCCTCAAAATTTCAGACTCATAGTGATGGTCCGGCCAAGGTTCGAATTCAAGACCTCCCGCACTATAATCCAGTGCTCAACAAACTGAACTAACCGGTCGGCGGGAGAAAGAGAAAGGAACGAAATTGCATTTAAGAGGGAACTCGTTTGAGATGCGAAGTTTCGATGGGCAAATTTTCTCTTTCTCCTTTTTCTTCTCCTTTTTATTCTTTCCGTCGTCACTTGTCACGACGACCCACTCAGGTTTAGACCTGTCCATTTTCAGATCATGGTTGTTCTTTTGTTTTGTGTTCCTCTCTTTATTCAAACTTAACCTGTGCCAAGCAAGTACGTCTTGGCAAGCATCGTTCATCATGTTACATGCCCGGCTTTATCATGTGGTTGGTTCCACAAGCAGGCAAGATGAGGCGGAAGCTAAAACCCACACTGTATGGTACAGTACTGTTCACTGAGTAGCTTTTATAAGAATGGTCACACGGGGGGGGGGGGGGGATGGATTCATAGGTAAAAAAGCTTGGATCACACAGAATGTATAGTAAACTAAGCAGTATCACAGTACAGTACTGTTCAATCGCTTTCTAAAGAATGGTCACATTGCATGGTTCGATACACAGATAAAAAAGTTAGATCCAAAATGTATAGTAAAACATAACCACAGTGCAGCACTGTTCAGTAGCTTTCCAAAGAATGGTCACACTGTATGGTTTGATCCACAGATGAAAAAGTTAGAACCACACTGTATAGTAAAACGAACAGTACCACAGTACAGTACTGCTCAGCAGCTTTTCACTGAAAGAATAGTCAGTACAGCAAAGTTTGCACCAAATACAAAAAAAGTTGGAACCATAGTGTATAGTACAACAAACAATACCAAAGTACAGTACTGTACAGTAACTATATAAAAAATGGTCACACTGTGTAGTTTGATTAGTGGGTGAAAAGTTTAGAACCACATTGTATAACCCGAGTTTTAATTTGGAAAATGATTATAAGCTGAATAAGCGACAGCATACGGAAATAGAGATCGGAACTCTTCCAAAGAATGGTCACGACATGCTGTTTTAGCTTCAAATGAAACATTGCAGTCACACTGCACATGGAAACCTGAAAAAATACCACAGTGCGTTACTTTTCACTAGCATTGCAAAGAATGGTCACACTGCATAGTTTGTTACGCAGATACCAGATAGTACAACCCAGCGTGAGATACAGTTGTTTTAAACTAAGTGTCATGTTCTTCGTGGTTTTGCATCTCTCTAGACAAATTAACGTTGAACTACAATATATTGGGCCGAGTTAAAAGTTCTGGCGATATGCTGTATTTATCATAACAACGAGTGAAATGCATGTCAATACAAGCATAAAGCTGAGGTCGTTGACAACGGACTTCTAGGACTTTATCCCCATAGGTATTATTCTTTTGTAGGTCAATGTATCAAAAGTAAAACTTGACACGACGACGGAAATATCGAATCGAAAATACCAGTTACCTTTTGGCCGAGACACTGGCTATCGTAAGGAGAAGCACGAATGCTGCCAATCCCTCCATGGCTACTTTGAAATCAGAGGCACACAAACTCTGCGAAGTTAAAACCAACTAGCTTGTTTCCTTGCATAAGAGAGGAAAATTAACCAATCATTTACGAGATTGGCACGAGGACCGGAGACACAGCTGAGATAGATTCCAGCGCCTCTTGCCAAGCAGTTTTCAGTTGAACTTCCCTCACGACTTAATCAAAACCGACACTGCAAGCAACACCGACAAAATAAATGGTGGATAAGCTAATTCCTGTGTCACAGGTCACTAAGAAATCGAACGCCCTAACGATGGAAAATACAGTGAAAAACAAACAAAAGAAACATAGATCGTAGAAATAAGTTCGCCACATTTAAATGAATGGATTTATTCCCAGATGGGAGCTCAGAACCACAGTAACTGGTCATCAAACTGCTCGAAGCTGATTTGCAGCGCTTAATATTTCGAGCCAGAATGTCTGGATATCGCGCGTAGGCGGCTCAGTGCAGTTGAAGACGAAGAGTTAGCCATTGTGAAGAAGCCATATAGAAAAGTACCGCACTGTCAAGTAGTTTTCCATACAAAAATTTCAATTTCCATGGTATTTGTTTAGGTAGTCAGATGGTTTCGAGTGCAATTTGGAACAAATGAGCGCAAGTAAACTTTTCAGACTATAAAACTTGTACGAGCCTGTAGAGCTAGCACAATTTAGTGTCTAAAAAATTTATGAGTGCTTATGTATACAAAATTACACTCGAAATAATTTGACTGCTTGTTGATAGAGTACATGCAAAAAGTTAAGTTTAAATTCCTGCACTCAATTTCAATCTCATTCAATCTTGTGGTTTCAATTTAAAATTTCTGCAGTTTGGAATTGACGTGCTTTCAGCCAATCAGCGCGAATTAACACAAATAGGCAAGTGTTAAATTTTGTGCGCTTAAATCTTCATAGCAGTGCTGTTTACTTAAAACCAAAGCGGATTCTAAAATCCCTCGTCCAAATACCTATTAGCAGTCTATTCCTGCTACCGAGAACAATACATAGCAATAAACATTGTCACAAGAAACAATATATGGAGTGAACACTGTTGATATCCTGACACAATCTCCTCAGTGCCACTGTATGAAATGTAAATAGACCACAAAGGAGAATTTGTATCGTAACACTTGTGCTTAATGGGTTAATTGAAGCTTTCAACAAAGGGGACCACGAGGGAAGACGGATGCAAGGAAGAAGAACGCCCGATACAATTTACTTTAGGAGTAGTAGTGTTTGGTGGTGATTTTTGGGGGTTAGTTTGGATAGTTTAAAGGGGTCCGTTTTTCTGGTTAGTTTGGACCGTTTTTCCGGTTAGTTTGGATGGTTAACCCTTTAAGCCCCGATAGTGTCTCTATAGATTTACTCTGGCTAACGCCAGACGATTTTACTCGCCACAGGGGAGACCCCGCGGGGCTTAAAGGGTTAAAAACTATCTCCTTAACCCCCGATAGTGTCTCTATAGATTTTACTCTGGCTTACGCCAGACGATTTTACTCGCCACAGGGGAGACCCCGCGGGGCTTAAAGGGTTAAAAGAGGTCAGTTGTTGCTGGTTTGTTTGGATGGACAAAAGGGACTAGTTTTTGCTGGTTATAATTAGTTTGGATGGTTAAAAGAGGTCAGTTGTGGGTGGTTAGTTTGGATGGTTAAAAGGGACCAGTTTTTGCTGGTTATAATTAGTTTGGATGGTTAAAAGAGGTCAGTTGTGGGTGGTTAGTTTGGATGGTTAAAAGGGACCAGTTTTTGCTGGTTAGTTTGGATGTTTAAAAAGACCCAGTTTTTACTGGTTATAATTAGTTTGGATGGTTAAAAGAGGTCAGTTGTTGCTGGTTTGTTTGGATGGACAAAAGGGACTAGTTTTTGCTGGTTATAATTAGTTTGGATGGTTAAAAGAGGTCAGTTGTGGGTGGTTAGTTTGGATGGTTAAAAGGGACCAGTTTTTGCTGGTTAGTTTGGATGTTTAAAAAGACCCAGTTTTTACTGGTTATAATTAGTTTGGATGGTTAAAAGAGGTCAGTTGTGGGTGGTTAGTGTGGATGGTTAAAAGGGACCAGTTTTTGCTGGTTAGTTTGGATGTTTAAAAAGACCCAGTTTTTACTGGTTATAATTAGTTTGGATGGTTAAAAGAGGTCAGTTGTGGGTGGTTAGTTTGGATGGTTAAAAGGGACCAGTTTTTACTGGTTATAATTAGTTTGGATGGTTAAAAGAGGTCAGTTGTGGGTGGTTAGTTTGGATGTTTAAAAAGGACCAGTTTTTACTGGTTATAATTAGTTTGGATGGTTAAAAGAGGTCAGTTGTGGGTGGTTAGTTTGGATGGTTAAAAGGGACCAGTTTTTGCTGGTTAGTTTTGATGGACATAAGGGGTCAGTTTTTGCTGGTTAGTTTGAATGGTTAAAAGGGACCATTTGTTGGCGGTTAGTTTGGATGGTTAAAAAGAGAGTTTCGGTGAAAAAATTTGGTGATTCGAAAAGGGGAGTTTTAGTAACTGTTCTGATTGGTTAAGAACGGGCAGTTTTGTGGGGGGTACCTTTGATAGTTTAAAGGGGGAAGTTTTTTTTGCATGGTTAAAACAGTTGTCTTGGCTAGTTAATTTACGTGGTTTCGTGAAAATGGCAGTTTTTGGTGGTCAATTGTCTTGCACGGTTAAAGAGGAACACTTTTTGGTGTTTATTTTGGATGGTTAAGTGGGGGCAGTTTTGGTTGTTATTTTGATTGGCAAAAGGGGCAGTTTTTGGGTGGGTATAGCCCATGTCTAAAAATAGCGTGGGTTCTTTGTCTTATTCGGTCATAAACGCTTTCTCAGTTTACATTTTGGTCATCAAAGTTAACAAGTTGTTTTTCTTTTTTTCGTCGCGGTGTCTTCTTCTCGTGAAAGTTTGGGAGAACGTTAACTCGAAAAAGCTGTGGAAACACTCGCCTGCGGCTCGTGTTCCCACAGCATTTCTCGTTCTCCCGAACTTCCACTCATGTTTCTATTAAACAATTAGATTATTCACTCTCGATTTCTATCGCGTGATAGTTGACGAGGGCGCAGCCCGAGTCAACTATCACGCATAGAAATCGAGAGTGAATAATCTAATTGTTTTAGTATAAATCTACTAGTCCTTCAAAACTTTGTCTGCTCTGGAACAGCCTCGACCAGTAAACTGTCTAAATCTTCTTCACGGACACTTCTATAACGTGAAGAAGCGGCCGCCATTACGCTACTCACTATCTATCACAGAATAGATAGTGAGTAGCGTAGCCAATCAGAGCGCGGCATTTGTGATAGAACGCTAGTAGATTTATACTAAAACTCGATAAAAACACGGTACATGTTTTCTATTTCTTAAATATCAACGATTTGGGGGTGCGTTCCTTTGGAATGATCCGGATTTGGATTTGTGATCCGACATCAAACGGATCATAAATGCTCAAACGAACCGATGGTCACTCTGGACAAAGATTCACCGTTTCCTTTAATGCGCCACGATCCGAGTGATCTAGGATCATAAATCCAAATACGCATCATCGCAAAAGAACCCACCCTCAGTTTGTATGAAACGAATCATATATTTGCTCTGCGTTTAGAAACGTGATGGGATATTTGACCCTCGGAAGAAAACGTCATAAGAAACTTTAGTTTCATAAAACACGACATCGACGTCGATGAATGCACCACATTTAAAAATAATTCATATTTAAAAATAATTCATATTTAAAAATAATTCATATTTAAAAATAATTCATATTTAAAAATAATTCATATTTAAAAATAATTCATATTTTGGCGCTTTTACTGGCTTAATACATTTGCTCGCGCTGGGCTCGTAACGGACCGATCTGTGTTAATCCAGTTTCAAGCATGAACCATTGGGGCTTGATTTCCGTATCACCTCATACTTCATTATGCGTATTCTAGCTTAACTGTCTCGTTCTTTAAAAACGAAAAGACAAAAAAAGAAACGTGCATTACCCAAAAGAATTCGCTACAACATCTATAATAAACTAGGGGTGATACAGAGAACAAGCCCTTCTTTGCTATCAAATTCACAGAACACACGGGGTAACCGTGTAGATCGCAGCTTTATCACAAAATTTTTCAAACTTCTTGATAAACCATATTGGCTGAAACAACCTCGTATAATCCTTGTTTTTTTTCTTTGTTTTAGTCTTGCAATCTTATGGTTGACTGCTATTAAGTAATAGTTATGAAAACAAACTGTGCATGAACTATAGATGATACTGACTCCAACGCTTCCCTCTAACCTGTTTCAGTTATCAAAGGAAAAGTTCTGCTTGTAGACGAACAAAACACCTTGCTCACGTACGTTGTTAAAGTTCTGGACATAATGCAACAAGGAAATGTAGATTTGAAGGTGGGGGCCGAAATAGAACTCAAGAAACGAGGCGCTTGCCAGAGTCCCAACCTGAGGAGAAACGCAGAATATCTGTTCATGGGATTGGACAAAGGAGGGGTATACAAGCTCGATCAAACCTCTTTTGTCAAGGAGTGGGTCAAGGGAAAAGCGGACGAAGCTGTCCTTAATCAATTCGCCAAACAGTACCAGTGTTTAGGATGACAACTTATGCTGTTCGGGAATTTCGGAATTAGGCAAACCTAAGACAAAAGTATTACATTTTCACGAACAAAAGAGTTGAGAATAGCCAAGGATATCATAGTTAGTATAATACAGCATATCTTGTAAACATTAGGAGGACGCCATGATGTCGCCCGTTAAGTAGGAACCAGAGCACGTTAGGGTCGCACCTTGTTTTAGGAAAGGAAAACCTGAAGCTTAGTCATAATGTTGAGATCCGTTTGAATCAATCTAGACGTCCTTAGGTCACGGTGGGTCTGTTTAAAGCCTGCAAGTACTTATTACGCCTATAAGAAATAAAAACCGCGAGGAATATTACAATGAAGGCCTCCGAGAATGCGTTTTTTGGGAGCTCAAGCAAATACTACGTCGACGCCAAGGACAACACTAGGGAAAAATGAACACGTTTTCCTGCTATATTGTCGGCGTATGGCTCGTTTTATTTCGCTTACATTTTTTTTCTTTCAAACTGAAGAATTTTTTTCAGTCAATACAGTTCTCTAGATTTCCAAATTTACCTAAGCAATTTTGCCATTCTCCTCTACTTGAAAAATGACATTTCGTGTCGTTGTTTTGCAGAGGACGGCAAAGAAACTTACGCGAATTTACTTTGCGTTTAAAATTTTGTTTCGTTCATAAACGCTGTTGTTTGGTACCGTCTTATTCGACGACGCCATTTTTTTTTCTTATCCCCCTTACTGTCAACGGAAAAGCAAACGCAAGCAAGCACATGTGCAAGAACACGCAAGCATGCGAGAAAACTGTGTTAACTGCAACGAAAGCGAAGGTGGCATCATTGTAGAAGCAATCGCTAGAAGCTTAGCAACTCAAATAATAATAATAATCATAATGAACTTTACTTGATTGTCAACTGTATCTGGCACCGACGTACTAATTGGGGACACTGTAAGGCATGAATGAAATAAAATCAAATCATATTAAATTAAACCAAATCAAATTAAATCAAATGTTGGTTTTTGTGGAGAGCGGAAAACCGGGGTACCCGGAGAAAAACCTTTCGGAGCAGAAAAGAGAGCCGACAAACTCAGCCCACATATCACCCCCAGGGCCTTGAATCGAAGCCGGGCCACACTGGTGGAAGGCGAGCGCTCTCACCACTGCACCTAGCCTACGTGTAGCCGCACCCTCCCCCCCGATGGAAAAAAACGGGAGGAGGGAACGTCTACGAAAACCTGACACAAATCGTGTCGTCACCCTTTAACAAGAAAATGCGTAGTACTTTTTCATTGGTGAGCCATTTTCTCAATACTTACATGAACTCTGATTGGCTTAAGTCTGTTATAGTCTCGAGAGAACCATCAAAGAAAGTGCCCCACAACATTCTCGCGCAACAACGAGCTATATCGCGGCTTTGAATTTTTCTTTAGCGGCTCTCGGAATAGAGAAATTTCATGGAGAACAGCAGAAAGCCATCGATTTGTTTTTTGAAGGGAAGGATATCTTCGTTTCTCTTCCAACCGGTTCCGGGAAGTCGATAATATTTCAAGCGATACCGTTGATCGCCTCTACTCTTTGGTTTATGAAAAGTTGTGACAGGCCTACACGACTCCCGCTGTTCGCAAGTTTAGTTTCTTTGCCTTTAGAGTTTGGGTCTCACGAGTATGTCCTTGAGCGATTTTCCTCTTTTGTACGAGGTGATGTGAGGCTCTTTGTATATCTCACTTAGTAAAGGTTGTTCCTGTATTAAATGCCATTTTTGTCAATAAAATATTTTTTTTAAAAATAGGCACCGCTGGGTGGTATTGTGTGACAAAAGGAAGAATTATATTGTGGGTTCGTTTATTTTGTTGAAGAGCCGACTTTCTCTCTTCGAATTTCGCTTCTGAGAGTACTTCATTTACCAGAATATCAGGATAACCTCTCGTGTAAAGGCGTGATCTGAATGCCACAATATTCTCTTCAAAAGTATTTCTTGAAGAGTTAGTTCGAAGCAGCCTAAGTGCTTCGCCTTTGATGAAGCCTTTACTGACCCCTGGTGGGTGGCAGGAAACGAAATGTGTGTACTGAAATGTTTCTGTCGGCTAAATGTAGCGAGTTCGCAAGTCCCTGATAGATCTTTTTCTAAATCTATCGCCTTTGTAAACGCAAGTATCCAAGAAAATGGTTTCTTTGTCTGATATCACCGAAGTCGACGTGGGCTTTTCTATAGCTTTAGAATTAACTTGCTAAATTTTCAAGCGCTAGACTTACATCAAACATAGTTTTCCTTCTGCTCTTAACCAAATATCTCTTATAATCCTTGTCGATCTCTTTAAAACAAAGAGCACAATTGTAAACGGCCATTAAATTGCAAATGTGTTCGAAAGGATAGGAACGTGATACCTTTGTTTACACAATCGGGGAAAGTGCTGAGACATAAGTTTGCATAAATTAGAGTGACGTCACATAACACGATTTGTGTCAGGTTTTCGTAGACGTTCCCTCCTCCCGTTTTTTCCATCGGGGGGGAGGGTGCGGCTACACGTAGGCTACACTGCACCAACCCTGCTCACCCATGCAAGAAATCACATACTCCGACGCTGAAAGCGATTTTTTGTTTACCAATGACCCACTGAAAGTTTTCTGCCCCCGATTTCGTTTATCGTGGACTATCTGTGCATTTTTTACAGGATTTTTTCAAGTGTGAAAAGTCAATTATCATACATTATAACATAGCTTTGCGAAAGCGTGAGATTGGCTAATACGCGCGAGCCATTTGCTCATGAGTTGCATGCTGAAGTCAGATTGTTAACCAGTATAAAAGTATAAAGTCTTATAAAAGGAATGATAAACACAGCAGCTGTGCAACCATCGAGTTATGGACGAACTTGGGTTCATCCTCGGTGTAAAAACCTGTTACGTTTACGCACTTCGAAGCCATTTAGTGAATGAAATTTCAAAAGAACCGGCCGCGCGCCTGAACTGGAAGCTCTCTTGTAATTGGCTAATCATGTTAGTAACCATGGAGACACCAATATCCTCACACGTAAAACATAAAATTAGTATCTTCACTGCGCGCGATGAAGATATGATTTTTTAGTAAAAGGAAAAATCCTGGTATTTCATCAGTGTCCATAGTATAAAAGTACTTTGTCCTCTACAAGCAGCCATTTAGATATTGATAAGGTAGCGGTTGTGGTCTCAAATGTCTCTGTTGCCTCGTAAAAATAAAGAAGACAAAATAAAAAGGTTTTCGTCGTGCCACATCCACTAGGTCAACTTCCCCACTCTTCGCGAACAGTGTGTGGGTTCTTTAACGTCCCACGAACAAGGGTTGTGAGATAGGACCTACGGTTTATCGTCCTTATCCGAGAAGACTAGAAAGTCTAACCATTTACAGATGTCATTACAAAGGCAGCACTTTCTACTCAATTTTTTAACCTCAGCGATGGTCCGGCCGAGGTTCGAACCAACAACCTCACGCACGATAGTCCAGTGCTCAACCAACTGAGCTAACTGGTCGGCGGAACGGTCAAGTGGAAGTTTTTAGCCATTTTGCTTCTCTGAACAGATATTTTACAGAGAACAGTCGTTGGGTGTCCCTGTTCAGTGTTCATTCACACGGAGTGACTCTTGATGTGGCACGTGATTCCAATGTGGACTGATTACCCTGAAAAAGCATCTCCTGAAAACGCGACGCGCTCGCCTAATGCATCCCCAGTAATAGCACAGATGAAAAGGCTAGAAACAGGTACGCAGTCTAGCAACAGAATTAGTAAAAACGAAATTTTTACAATATGGCTACTCTGCATGATCAAGGGCAAAGTAAGCACCGCTGAGCTTCATGATACCGCTACTTGTTTACCCACGAAGGAACAACCTAATAACAGCTGTGCGACTGCCATTATTTCTATTACTGAATAATCGAATTACAAACACGTGACTCACTTACATACTACTCGTTTCGCTGCTAGTCAACTCAGTATTTAGAGTAATAGCGAAGTTTGTAAGGGATACACTAACTTGAAGACTTGCTGTCAGGTGAGACATCTGAAACATTTTGATCGCGAGCCAGTACTTAAAGAATTATTTCACATATAACATTAATTCCTTTCCACAAGATTCTAGCATGTACACCGATGCCTTACACATGTGTATTCAAAATAATGTCTTAACTTCAAGGATTTCGTGCTTTTCACTTGCTGATGTACTTTGGTTTTTTAAGCCGAATTACTCATTAAGTTCGCGTTATCAGCGCTAGATGTTCATCACTTTACGTGACCGTATGTTTCTGTGTGTGTTGTTCTAACTTAGCAAGCGACGTTTCACGGACATTCTATTGGAGGTAAACCTTTTTTTCAAAATTTCGAGTCGTAAGATGAAAGACTGATGATGTTTTAATATTCTTGTCTTTTTATGCTGTAATAGTCAGGTTGACGGTGATAACTACAAACCAGTAGGCTGGAGACTGTTGACTTCATCTCATTCTATTGCGCGATGTGGTCTAGATATTAGTTGAAAAAATCATATAATGCGGTAAAACTGATTTAGTTACAAACCGTTCTCCGCAGTGCTAAAAATCCGTTTAAATCCGACGAAGATACAGCAAAACCATTGCTTGGTCATTGCTTTTATGTTTCGTGATTCAAATTCTCTAATATGTGTGCTGCCACGCACTTCCTGTAACTTGCCGACAGATTGAAGGTGAGATCACACTATCAGTATGAAGAGAGCTACTTACTGAACAGATCTTTTTACGCTGCAGCCCCGTACATACATTCTTTCTGTTGCTACAAAACAGTTAATTTCGAACTGCTTTCTATTATTTCTGATAGCTTGTAGAAATCTTAGCTTAAGAATTATCTAGCATAGGGGCAAATTTAGTCGTCACTACCCACGTAATTCCAAAGTCCGACTTTTTTAGGTTTCCAGCTTCCATGTATATGGCACTGGAATCCTGGAGCCTGTAGTTCATATGTCCTATTCTAGACTGGAAATGACATCATGGAAATTCAGCGTTTTCAATTCTTCTGAGCTATTACTTCTATGCGGTGGAGCAACTAATCAGTTATATGTTTACAAATTTTCATTTCAAGAGAGTTCTCCGTTTTGTGATAGAATACCATAGAACTTCTAAGCTCTTCCGTGACGCGACATTTCATACAGGTATAAAAGTATCAGTACTTGTCTTGTGAGATTTTGCTATCTAAACACTCCTTGAGTGCTTACTCCAATGCTTATGAGTTCCTTGAGAATTGAATTCACGCTTTCGCACCAAACCTCGATGACATATGTTTCTGCTAGTTTCTGACTGCCATGTTGGTGCCCCTCTGACGGATGCAAGGCCCTTTGCATATTTATCTTCTATCATTTCCCAGATTCTGGGCTTAATCTATTAATTGGTTTCTAAATTTATTTTTTGGATAGCTTGAAAGTGACAAGCAGAAACCACATTAACCGTGAACCAATTACTCCAGTTTTTATATTTCACAAGCACGATGTCCTGTTCTAGACCACCATTTTTTTTACTTTTTCCACCCTTTTTCTAATCAAATTGCTAGAAACGCCTTCTTTTCATGATCACTTCGACAAATAGCTGCAATAGCTCATATCAGGAGCCTGCCCATATATGGTAATACCAACGGATCAAAACGGATCTGAGCTGAAAAGCACTTCTGCATGAGACTGCAGTATCGCACTGTTTGCAAAAACAACTTTTGGGATTTTTTACTAGATCATTTAGATCATGCATAGCTGACTGGATCCGACGAAGTAGAAAACTGTTATTTCTACCAACGGCGATGCTACATCAAATTGCATAATTTTTGAAACACTGAGTAAAAAAACACCCCTGGCTTACTTTTATAAATCACAACTTTCACAGAACCTTGGCGATTTTCCAGCTCCCCCTCCCTATCCCCCTTTCCATGTTGCATTTTAATGTTTTCGGCATGATTTCACATTGGTAGCATTGATAAGGGAAGAAAGGGGGAGGGAAACTCTAATGTATGAGACCATCGATAAATTACTGATATCCCAAAAGGGTGCAGTGTCTCAACTAATTTTGCACCTAGTTTTAATTTTTTTTAAAGCATTACATGATGCGCCAGGGCCTATATAACTAATTTCTGAATCAAACTTAATTTTGAAATGTTGTATCAAAGCTTGAGAAATCATCACTGAAATTCAAACTAAAGAATTGTTAATTCTTCTGAGCTTTTACTTTAATGAAGTATTAGAGCAGCTAATCACTTATTTGTTGACAAATTTTCATATCGAAAGGGTTCTCCGTTTTGTGGTACAACGATCTTGCATTTCTAAACTCTTACGGCGGTGATGCAAAATTGTAATGGCGGGCGAGAAACATGTCATATAGGTTAAGTACCTCTTATCTCGCTCAGATATTGCTGCTCAGATCATGGGTATTTAATAGTTAATGTATAAAGCATATCTTATATTTGAACTGGATGAAAAAATGTAAATATGAAACAACAGCGCCAAATGGAAATTTAAGCCAATGACGTCGCGAATACCGGTGCGATGCTCTATAAAAGAGACGACTATCGAGCCATCCACTCCGGGAAGTGACATCTATGAACAGCTCATGTTGGTAGAGCCCTGCACAGGATCTCTTGCACCAAGCTGTTTCGTAATTCCTTTTCTCAAGTATTATCGAATTTGTTAAAACATGGCCGACGCCTTATGATCTGGTGTAGAAAATCTAAAATATCTAGTCCCGTTTAATCGCTGAGTTAGCGAAACGTTCCAGTCTAAAGGGTACCGGAAAATCATATTCCGCGAGACTCGCACATGTGCTGTGTCACCTTTGAATCCCCTCAAAACGTCTTAACTAATCCGCGTTTACTCATTTTGTTGATTTTCTTTAGCTGCAACAAAATGTGGCTTCACTTGTCTACCGGGATATTATTCCTGTTGCAATTTGGTTTGGCCGTGTCCTACGACATCACAGCAGACCCTGGTAAGTGATTTTAATTCTAACATAACCGAGTAGAGTAATGTCTCAAAAGCCTCGAAAACGTTCCGGATCCAAAGCGAACGCACTCTTAAAAAAACACTGCCCTGTGTTCCTTTGACAATTAGTCTAAGGACTGCCTGCATTATCTGTGTATGTGAACTTTTTTAGGCCGGTTATTTAAACGAGATTTAGACCGAGCTTATCAAAACTATATATGAGCTCCTCCAACGTAACCTTTCAATATCATTTATACCACACCAGGACAAGTGCTCAATACCTGATCACTCAAAATGAATTACAGTTTCATTAAATCAGTCGCTAATTGGTGAGTTGCGAAGTTTGAAGTTTGAATTCATGGGAATAGATTTTGGTCCCTGCGACTAGACTTTGTGGCAAAAATGGCCAGTTCACAAGATGCGACTTGTCCCCGTGACCTCTTCCAGGGACGGGTCGCAGTGTCTGGTCCCCTCGTGTGTGACGACCTTTATGTCTCCTACGAATCGAATTTGGACTGTTTTCATATTCAAGATTAATCCATGGAGTGCTTACTTGGTGGGAATATAAGGAACTGCCATGATTTGCATTTTTATTTTAAAGCTCTTTAAAAGCAGAGAAATATGATCACAATAATACAGTACGTTTTCAATTTCTGCCAGGAACCCAAGGTTTAGAGGCATGACTTCCCCATACTAAGTCTCTGTTGCTCTATTTTTACAACCGAAGTGCATTTTCTCAAGTTGGAACAATACAAATTAAAGGGCTATGAGAGAAAAGTCGGGAGGTTTTTCTCCGGTTTTTCCCAATCCACAAAAACCAACATTTGATTTGATTTGGTTTCATTTGTACGTTACAGTGTCCCAAATGAGTACGTCAGTGCTAAATACAGTTGACACTCAAATAAAGTTCATTATTATTATTATTATTATTATTATTATTATTTTGATAGTTTTTAAGTTGTTTTTTATAGTCTTTCATATTAGATTTGGAATTTATTGAGATTTGTAACCAAAAAAATTACATTGTTGTTTCCCATGATTATATTTCATAGAACTGCTTAATTTTTGTACCTTAGTTTATGGCGATTTTAAAGAAAATAAATATTTTATTAGTCATTTGAATGTCCACCCCGATTCTAATTTTTTTTATTATTTCATTGTTTTTCCTTTTTAGCTCATGAATGACGTAGTCATGCAATGAGCTGTAGGAGTGGACCGCGAATTCACTCGATCACTCACTCCATTCTGTTAGACAATTAATTTATGCATTAAAATTTGATTAAACTCTTCTCACCGAACCTCCCCTACAAGGTATTCTATATACCCAATGTTGTGGCTTTGCTATTTGGGCAAAAACTTTGCGGGTAGTACTGTGGCAGAAATTTGCTCAATCACACAAATGAATGCAAAATCATACAAAATGGCGTCAGCCTAGCGTGCCAACGCAGACGTATATATTTTCCCGCCGTGGCTTGTGTTCTTCTTGTTCAGAGCTGATCAAAATACAGCTTTATAGAGTTCAAAAATGATAGAATACTCAGCTGCGGAAGAAATATGTGACCTCTCACGCGAAAACGTTCCTTAGGAATGAACGCACGGCAAGCGAACGCACAGCAAGCGAAAGGATGAGAAACGGATAGCCAAGCCGTTCGAAACGGAACAGCTGAACGGATGCACGGATGAAGAAAATTTTTGAACGGATGCAGTCAAACGAATACACGGATGAAGAAAATTTTTGAAAAGATGCAGTCAAACGGATACACGGCTGACGAAAATTTTTGAACGGATGCAGTTAAACGGATACACGGCTGACGAAAATGTTTGTTTCTGCTTCTGTGTTTTCACTGCTCGCGATTTGTTATGAAGCAAAGGAAAGACCGCTTTTGTTTACAATTGTCTTGCGAAGCGAAATCGTAGTACAGAAATTCGACAAGAATTTTCCCTTTGTTTTTACCTCTATGATTTCACTGCGCGCGACTTGTTACAAAGCAAAGGAAAGACTGCTTTTGTTTAGAATTTTCTTGCGAAGCGTTATGAAGGTAAAGATACTCTGAAAGATTTCTTCGCTTTCAATTATGCTTTTACTGCGCGAGACTGATAATGAAGGAAGAAAAGACCGCTTTTGTTAAAGCGAAGCGAAATCATAGAACAGAAACAGATACAACGAATTATTTTGGCTATAACATTTAACACAGAACGGATCGAAATTCAACAGTTTTAATTGATAAATGGAGAGTATTTCGTTTCTAACAGAGTAGATGAACAGAGGCATGAATAACTAACACGAGTTTGTGTTTACATGACCAGATGACAGGCAGCGAGAGTCCCACGGGAGATACTAACCACTACAAGCGTTTGAAAAGGTCAAACCGTGACTACCTTCTTCGAAGTTGTTGAATATTCAAGTCTTACATAAAACGTATACCGAGAAACAAATGTAATGAAAGCCAAGATGCCTATTCAGCAGAACACGTACCGTGACAATTCACTCTAGGTTTGTCAACATATTCGCTTGTATCAAATGATTTACATTTCTTGACAGGCTTGTCGCGTGACTCCCGCCAGAGCGAACCGATTGACTTTTTGAACGAATAGCTCGTCAGCCGTTCGACAGAATGACAATTATTTCTTCGAACAGATGACAATTTTTTTCGCACGGATAGCCCAAGCCGTTCGAACGGATGCAGATTTTTTTCGAAAGAATAGCCCGAGCCGTTCGAACGGATGCAAATTTTTTCGCACGGATAGCCCGAGCCGTTCGAACGGATGCAAATTTTTTTGGCACGGATAGCCCAAGCCGTTCGAACGGATGTCCAATCCGTTCGAACGGCTAATGCACGGCATACGAATGGCTATCCGTGCGAAAACGGAAAATCGTAAGGAACGTTTTCGCGTGAGAGGTCACATATGCTATACAGAAGGTCGTACAGGGGTATTCGTTTTAGACAATCTCTTCACAAATCCAATTCATTCATGAGCTGGCTCACAGGAGCCTTTGATTACCTCATGGTATGTACTTCATACCATGAGGTATAGTGATGGATGGATTTGTCACTCCATTCCCGTTTGACAATTAATTTATGCATTAAATCTGCATTAAATGTGAATTAAACAGATTCTCCCCTGTCTCCCCTACTAGGTTTGGTTTTGTCCAAAAAGTCGTGCTATTGTTTTATGTTCACATATATGGGGGGGAGGGGGTGAGACAAAGCGGCAAAACATGTTTACAAAATGGCGTCAGTTGTGTCGAGCCCGACGTAAAGATTGTCAAGGCGGGTTTTCGTTCCTTTTGCTCCATCTTTGATCAAAATACACTAACAGGAAATGTGTTCAAGAATGCTCGAGGGGAAAGAAATGGGTTTTAAAGTCTTAAACGTGACGATGTCTCCAATTTGGAAGACGAGTAATCGATCAGTCGTAGCAAGAGTGCACAAAACGAACTATTCGGAATGAACGCTTTATTGTCTGAGGAAAGGACAGCACTTCATGGAATAATTACCACAGACCATGAGGTAGCTCAAAGGAGCCTTTGATTTGTTTTACAAACGATAAGCTCAAAAAACACAATAAAATAAAAACAATGAAGAAAAAAAGGAAAATGAGAAGACAGGTAAATTAAGTCATACGCGATCACGAAAACTAAAAATCACATCAGCTAAGTAATTCTAATGCCGAGTCCTGATTTCGATTCTGTTTTACTGTACGCTGCTCGCAGTCAAACGAGACCCGGCAATAATAAAACTTTGAGCATACACTGTATTTTCATGAGTGTTAAAACTTTCAGTTGTCGCGTCAGCGTTTAGACCTTGGTTTTTGTTATGGAAACATTCCTTACTCTCTATGCCATTTTTTTCTACTTATTATATAGAAGTCCACCAATGTGAGGATCAGTACAGGAACTGCACATACTTGGCACTTACTGGCGCATGCGCAAGATACCCGGATTGGGCATTCAACCATTGCAGACTGAGCTGTAAACTGTGCCAAGGTATAGCCCTAATATCAATATTCATTTTCTCCTAACAGTTCTCATACATTTGTTATATGGTACTAGTGAGGAGAATTTGTTTAAATATCAATACAACTCTTTTTTGGGGATCATTTTCATTATTCTCGTAACATGAATGGTTGATGAACAGTGAATATTGAAATGAGAAATTGGATGCTGGTCACTATTGGAACTAAAAGGGTTAACCCTTTACCGTTGAGATTTAAAAACTGAGTAATTCTCCTAAGAAACCTCATGCATTAATTGGAGAATTCGGTGTTCAGATAAGTGTTTGCGTGGTTGGGGGGCCGGTGGGTGGGTGGACAGACAGACAGCCTCCATAATGTAGCAGAAATTCATTGTAATTCAATTTTCTTAAAAGAAAAGCTTCTACCGCTAGAATTCCAATATTATGAAAAAAACTGCTAATTTAATGTACGACATCAATACTAGTTTTGCACCGCGTAACATTCCGCATTTGTTTTCTAAAATTACTAACGTTCACTCTTACAGCACCTCAAGCGCATCAACGTCTGAACATTTTTATACCAAAAAATCAGCACTTAATGTTCAAAGTAAAGCCTTTTCGCGTGTTGGCGTTAAAATTTGGAATGGGATACCAACTGGTCTCAAAATCTCATCTAAGAACTCCTTCAAAACATCCATTAGATCACAGCTAATCGAAATTCTAGAAGCTGAAAATTCACTAGACCAAAAGCCACATTTTAATCACATTTAAGTTGCATTAAACAACCCTAGAACTTGGGTCTACATTTAAGTCTAGTTTAATTGTTTAAAACATCACTTAAATCAATGCTATTGTCATAGTGGGGTTTAAGTGCCCCTGAAACATACATTATACACCTGAAGCCATTTAAGTTCCTTAAATGGAGATTAAACATTCTCTAAATTAATGGTTGTGTTTTGGTTCACATAAATGACTATTTATTGATATATAACAGGAATAGTAAGAATTATAATTGTCCAGTGTGTAACATCACTGTGCACTTCATTGCTCAAGTATCTTCAAATTGTCTCTTTTCTCCATAACAGAATCAGAACACCAAAACATGAAAGCAACGTAAAAATGTCTTGACATTTTGAACTCAGTTCAATAAAAAAGTAATATAATTTTAAAAAAATATCATCAAGAAGAAAAATGACCATATTTCACTAATCACACTAAGACAAGTGTATTAAGAAACTTTAATTTTATCCGTATATGTAGTTTCCATGTCCACAGTCATGTACCCTTATTAGCTTATGCATCAAAATTTTGATACAGTGTATATATGTTGTCAAGTAACCACAATGTACAAATGTGTCAATCTCCAAATCGAAAGACAATGTAAGATGGAACAGAACGATATTTTTACACTTACACAACATTTGCATCAACATTAACACCTGATCTAACAAGTAGCATATGACAATTTGCAAAAGTGGTGTGAACTGTCAATCAAAAGTAGTCATTTGTATATGCACTTTCCTATGTACCAATTTATTTCAGCTGGTTAAACCTAAGTTTGTATGCAATCCGTAGTGCCACAGTACTGTTAAGAAAATACTGGTGCCTTCAGAACTCAAATACTGTCCAGTCATATCATAATAAAAATTATTTTTTCAGAGAAAAAAAGAGAAATAAGGAGAACGTTTGCTTCAATGATACAGTCTCTTCTTAGCTAAGAACCCTATCAATGATTTAATCTAAATCTGTAAAATGCCAGCACGACGAGGTATAGGGCAAACTGCCATAAGTTTGGCATTACCTAGAGAAAGATAAGCTGCAGTAAAGAGGCTGTGGATTCTGTGCACTTTAGCGATTGAGATGAACATTTCGTTTTTGTGTGACGGCGATACGAAGATGAATGTGCGAAGGACTTTCCGCAAGTTTCACACTTATCACAGAAGAAAGGGCTTGGAGTGTTTTCGACGAAACTTGTTTCAGGATAATCTTCGGCCATTTTGTTGATTATCAAAGACGGAAACCGCAATCGGTAATGATTGATTTGCGTCACGAGCCATGAATGGCCCTATTGTTATCCCAAGCAATTTGCATTTGGTTTTTCTGCTTCATTGCAATTGGTTGGTTTTCGATAGTAAGCCAATCAGAAAGTGAGAGTGTCGGTCGCGGGATGTATGTTTCATGTAGTTAGCGTCATTTAGAAGTTCGCATTCCAGCTTCGTTCCTTGCCGTGTGCTCGCTCGTGTTTTACAGTTAGTTACACTTCACTTTTCCGGTAACGATGACTGCACTAGGTGCTCAACAGGAACGACAGCTTCTTCTGATTGAAAGGATGAGCGGTAAAATGGATGCGATTTGCGACAGTCAAAAGAGACTCCAGGATGCCAATGCAAGCCTGCGACAGGAGAACGAAAGACTAAGAGACGAATTACAAAAGAAGGAGAAGCAGGGCAACCGACGTGGTTTGAGAAATTCACGGCGGAGTTCTACAGTTGAAATTCCAAATGAACTAAGGGTGAGTAGATCTTTTTGTTTTCGTGGAGCAACTTCAGAATACCCGTCCACTCATTTACATGTGTCGGGGGCTTTTGAAGAACGAGGTATATCACAATGGACTCTTTTGTTATTCATCAGTATGTAAATAAGTGGACGGGTATTCTGGAGTCTGACGCCATTTCATTTACTTCTTTTTGTTGAAGCAAAACATTGTATGCTAGATGAATTCGAAGTAAAAAGACGAGTACCTATTATTATTAGTTAGTATACCTATTACTTCGTGTGTGGGCGCATGAAGCTCGAACGTGGTGGTGAGTTAACTTTAGTGTGGGGACGAAGTGACTGGTTTTCAATTTGCATCGTGTACTCAAGCCACAGCTGTGCGTGTATGAGGGCCATGAGACGGCGATCTTTTCAGTTTTGTTGAAAATCTTTTCAATCTTAGCTTCAGTAAAGATCTTTTAATCAAAGATTTTAATCTCCTCAAAAACCACAAAAACTCAAGTTCATTTCTTAATATAATTATGCCCCGTACTCATTGCACTTGTTTAGAGAGGGCTTTGCGGTAAGATTTCCGCACAGGTCCCTACTTCATTATGCATTCTGTAACTATACTATTTCGTTCTTCGAACACAAGAAATATTTGCACGTGAATTACACCAGACAAGACAGCTTCCGCATGCATAATGAGTAGGGACCTGTGCGGAAATCATTCCGCGCGACTACACCAGGAATAATGAAGTATGGGGTTTAATAGGGAATTCTTGCCCTTTTTACAGTGTTTGATTCGATATCTGAGAAGCAGTCTAGTAATACAGGAAAGTGGTTGCATTATCTTCCTTATGCGCGACAATATGTAATTAGCATCGTGAGGAGCAGTTGTTCCGACCTGTAACCTCAAAAACTTCATTAATTCTTGCACTGATTTTGTATTATCACGCTCTTGCAGAAACGGTTTCGATTTATTTACAAGAAGTTGGTGGAAAAGAAGATGTTAAAGGGCTTCATTGTTGATGAGGAGTATGTATTCAATTTCCTTTTACATTATCAGAGCCATGATCAGTAATTTAGAGATGAACCAAGGCACTTTCCTTTGTCATTTTTTCCTTATTTCCTGTACAACATTTAACATGCTATTGTTTTAAATTTAGTGGAAATTGGGATCTTGATGACTTCTGGGGCTATATAAAACACAGAATGTTTGTAAAATAATACTGATCCCATTGCTGTCATCATAAACACCCCAATTATTTAGAAATAGAATTTAACCAATTTACATTGCCTCATTTTTTTCTGGTTACATTCTTGGTTGTAGATATAAACACTGAGGACATTTCCTTATTTCCAAATAATTTGACTCAAGAGTGCGGTGGTGGGCATGTATTTTAAGGTGCTCGGTATTCAGCGATAAATTGTCTAAACAACACTAGTACTTATAACTGGTCTGGGAGCTCTACTACTACAGCAAATGAGAAACATGCTGATGCTGGAGCTGGCTACTTAAATTAGTGGTCCTAGCTGGTGGTGTCCACTATAGGTTTATTAGAATTTGTCCATGCACAAGCGTATAGGTTGTTTTGAGTTTTTGTTGGGTAGGCATTTGTAGAACCGGCTGCTTATGGAAATTTCCATGGGAACCTATATTCCAGAGAGTTAATGTTATGTGCTCCACTTAAAGCACAGTCTGTGATGATTGTATTGCATGACCTTAAGTTTTGTTAAATAATTTTAAATATGCTGTTTTTTCTTTTAAGTCCATCGTCTGAGGGAAACCAGATTGTTTTTACCCAAATTAAAGAAATTTTGAGGAAAGAACATGGTGGCGAAAACTGTCCTTGGACTGAATTACAAATGGAAGGTTTGTACATTATTTTATTCTGTTCAAAGCTTATTGAGAGATAATATTGTGTGGTGCAAATGTCTTTGTTGAATCAAAACCCAAAGTGTTTTAAAACTGTAGGATTCCATTTTATATAAATCCTAGGGAGCACGATTTATTTGATATAATTGTTAATTGATAATTTTTCAACAGCCCAGTTTTGTCGCTATTTCACTACAATACGGGAAAGGGACTTGAGGATCAGGACAGGCAAAAATAAAGAACACAAAGAAAAATGCAAAAAGAACAGACGGCTGTTAACTGTGAGTCTAGAAATATATTCATTTAATTGATTATTGCATTTTGTAGTAATTATAATTTGTGTGTCAAATTGTTTTAACCATAAAAATGTATCTATTGAGCTGAGGGCTGATAGTTCCTTTGTCTGAACAATTTGCATTTTGATCCTACTGGGATGTTCAAATGTCCTGCCTGTTTCCATGCTTATAACAGTGTGCACGTAATGTATGGTTCTGAGGGAAAGTTTCATGAGAGTCCTGATGTTTCCTGAGATGAAGTCGAGGGAAACTTTAGGACCCAGAGGAAAACAAAACTAATCGTTATATACCTAGACTTTCACTCAACAAAATGAGCACTGTGATTGGTCGATTGTTGATCACATGCCCCCGATCAAATTTAAATGTGTATTACAGGAAAAATTAACAAAGATGATACAACTGGCACACAGACAAAATTCTAATATTTGGATTTATGTTTTGATATTTAGACGCTTATGGTACCGTAGATATGAATTTTTTTGACTAGCTTTTATATTATAAAGATTAAGAAAAGTTGGAGAATTCGGACTTCTTAAAGTTCTTATTATTTAAATTTTCAACCCTGCTTTCAGAAATTATCACAAAAAAATATGCAATATAGCAAACAGGTTATTCTTACCCTTGGACTCTCAATGTTTGACAAGTAAATAATTATCCTTGGTATATTTACACATTTGTTGGTTTGGAGAATTTTGTAGGTTAATTCAGTATTAAAGTGTTGATAATTGTAATGATGTTTATGATATGATGCTTAACCCTTTCACTCCCAAGAGTGACTTTATAGATTTTACTCTGTCTAACGCCAGACGATTTTACTCGTCAAATGGAGACCCCTTGGGAGTGAAAGGGTTAAAAACTATCTCCCTTAACCCTTTCACTCCCAAGAGTGACTTTATAGATTTTACTCTGTCTAACGCCAGACGATTTTACTCGTCAAATGGAGACCCCTTGGGAGTGAAAGGGTTAATGATGATATGATATTAATGTCAGCTGCATTGCTATAGATTTTACTCTGTCTAACGCCAGACGATTTTACTCGTCAAATGGAGACCCCTTGGGAGTGAAAGGGTTAATGATGATATGATATTAATGTCAGCTGCATTGCCATAAATTTTCTATCTTATCAAAAAGCTCCTTATAACTTTTAGAGTCAGGGGGTTGGGTAAAAATGAATCACAAACTCATACAATTGAAGGAGTATTAATTGAACCTTGGATTAAGCACCTAGAGTGAATCAGGCTTTTTTTTCTTTGCTTTGAGCAATTATTGTTTTTTTCAATGTAGCAATCATCATTTCCTCTTGTACTTCTTCTTATGACTTAACTTGCAGCTTCCTTTATTTATTCTCAATTGATTTAATATCATTCTCTGTTAGAAACTGGAAAGACGGAATCGTGCATTTGAGTTGGTTCAATCAAGCATGACAGCAACACAACGGCAGTGTGCTAGTGAGGTCCTGTTTATTGACTACATGAGCAGTGAGGAGTCAGATTATGATGAGATAGAGGACCCCATTACAGGAGAAAAGCAGAGAAAACTTGCAAGATACCATAAAAAAAGGTTGCCATGGGAAAGGTCAAGCCTAAAAAACTTGAAACAAAAGTTGGATCGCGCATACCATGACAGCCTGTCATTGCATGCTAGAGCCATGTCCAAGGCCAGAGAGGTGCATGGTGTGTCAACAAGACCAGCACCTGAAGGTCCAGCTTGGGCTGTTAGACAGATTGATACTGTTTATTCTTAGGCCAATGGATCTCATGCTACTTTAAATGAGACCTTTTTTTCACACAGCAGACAATTGGCTCTACTGTAAAAAATGCTACCAAAAAAGCAGTGTACTTTTAGATATTTTTAGTCACAACATTGTGAAACATTTTTCATATGTAAAGATTTATGACATGTAGGTCTTACTTAATTGAATAAAAAAAATGTTTTTCTTAATAAAAGGTATTTTTAATATAATCAAACAAGTGTACTGCAAGTGTTGGGTGGGTTTGCTGCAAAGCAACAACAACTAAGACAACAGCAAATGAAATATACACTGTACATGTAACGACCAAGTAAAAAACACCACTGTTTATGAAGGAATACATTTGGTGGGTGACTTAAAACATGCTTATGAAATGAATATGGCCAAAAAGATATAGTTGAACCCTCTAAAATTAAATATAATTATGATCATTTAATTACCCTAAAACATGACTTTTACACACATTTAGAATGTGTTTAAGTTTCTAATTAAACATAACGTAAACGTCAGAAGATATTTTGGTTGTATTTAATGCTCACTTAAACATACATTAAGCTTTAGCCTTAAGGGTGTTTAAGGCGGGTTTAAGGTGAAATTAAACATATTTTTAAGTTCTTAAACCTCTAATTAAATGTAGTAAACATAAGTTTAAGCCAAGATTAATTTCAGTTTAAGTCTGCTTAAATGTTCTTTTTCTCCTTGTGAAACTACTATGTTTACATAAATACTTTAATTAATAAGATGAAATATTAAATTTATAACTGTTATTATGTTTAGTCTGTAGTTTTCCTCTTTACATATTACTCCTTCACCTAGATGTTTGAAAGCACAAACAGTAATGTCTGCATGTTGTAATTGTATGTGAATACTTACTTATAAAATTGTGTTAAATTAATTGTCAACTGCCTGGTTTGCCGCGATTAGCTCTTCGCTATTTGCAAGCCAGCCTAGAGGTAAATCTCTGATTTGAACAAATAAAACTCGAAACTTGAAACTCTAGTTCAATATCTTTATTACGTTTCTTATATTTTATCTGCCTGTTTCACGTCCACGGAAAAATCATGGATTGTGATAAAAACGCTTAAGTAAAGTTGATTATAACGTTACACTCAGATCAAAAAAGTGATGAACTGATTCCTTATTAGAAATCACATTATTAACCCTTATCTCAATCAGGGCATGTTTAAATCTAATAAAAAAAATCCTGTGCTATCTTCGGCTAGTTGTCTGGGTAAGATTTCCGCACAGGTCCCTCCTTCATTATGCATGCTGAAGCTCTCTTGTCTGGTGTAATGCACGTGCAAATATTTCTTGTGTTCGAAGAACGAAATAGTATAGTTACAGAATGCATAATGAAGTAGGGACCTGTACGGAAATCTTACCGTTGTCTGTACGGGCTATAAGTATGGCACGCTAACCGACTGTGCTACAGGAGCTGAAGTATAAAAGACATGTTAATTTAAGCTATTTATTTACCCTTTAGAAATATCCAGCATCTTTGGGTGTAAGGATTATCATCAGCACTGTGCTTACTGGGCCTGGAATGGAGAGTGCGCACGAAGACCTGGTTATATGTTGGTGAATTGCAAGGAAAGCTGTAACTTATGCGATGGTAAGATAACTGCTCAAATATAAATGGTAATTTTTAGGTATAAATTTGTTATAGTATCAATCTCAAGCCATGGTCCACAGAGTATAGTAAAATCTTCCTTTGGGCACACTGCTTTCCTTAGGATAGTCACTTGGCATGGTTTGATACAGATGAAAAAAAATTAGAAACAAACCGTATAGTGAAGCAAACAGTACCACGGTACAGTACTGTTCAGTTGCTTTCCAAAAAATGGTCACACTACTTAGTTTGGTCCACAGATGACAAAGTTAGAACCACGCACACTGTATAGTAAAACAAACAGTACCACAGTACAGTACTGTTCAGTTGCTTTCCAAAGAATGGTCACACTGCATGGTTTGATCCACGGATGAAAAAGTTAGAACCACCCTGTGTGGTAAAAAAAAACAGCACCACAGTATACAGTAATGTTCAGTGGCTTACCAATGAATGGCCCCACCGCATGGTTTGATCCAGAGATGAAAAAGTTAGAACCACACTGTATAGTAAAACAAATAGTACCACAGTACAGTACTGTTCAGTACCTGACCAAAGAATGGTCACACTGCATGGTTAAAAAAGGCACTCAAGATCATCTGTATTTGGTCAAGATAAGAATAGTAAATCTCGTTGATTCATGTCACACACATCCTTTTTGTGTGGAGAGAAGTTGTATATCAATCACTACTAAATTTGAGCTATACGGCTTCACAACTTTTGCCGGAACCTTGTCATCTTTTTCTAATCCTTTTGTAGGAAAAGACAGAACAGATTGTCAAGATCAACACGAAAACTGTGCAGAATTTGCGAGGGAAAGGCGATGTTTAAGAAATGCATCATTTATGCTGGTCAAGTGTAAGAAGAGCTGTCACATGTGTGGAAGTAAGTGACGAGACAGACACGTATATGTTGTGGTTCAATTTTTTACTTGGTTTGAATTTTACTTTTCTTTGCTTTTTGGTATGTTGATAATGAGTTTGAAACAAAGGAAAATAATATTTAAACTAAGGACAAAATTGAACCACATCATATATACCCAGGACGCATCCCATACCTTACTATTCATCAAGTAACAGCGTGAGAAAACGTCGGAATTCTGCATGAAAATCATCGAAGTAAGACATCATTAAGGTAAACAAGGCATTACGTGGTACACAGAATCCAACGAGGAGTGAAATATCCATGACATCGACGTATTCTGCAAAAGCTTGCCAAAGCCACCATATTGAAATTGCGCAGTGGTTTTTTTCAAACAACGACAAAGTGCTCCTCATTTTCTCTTTCCCCAAAAATTATACTTCGTTTACAGAAAAAGAATTGCTCCACATGATTTTCGTATTTTAACGTGCAAAAACATACATTTTGAAATCAAAACTCTTCAGGTAAATCACTTATGCCTTCCTTTCCACGCTGAAAACGCACATTGATAACGACAAACGTGACGCAAAGGCCTGGTCACATGACACCTAGCCGTTTGCCGTTTGAGGGTTTTTCGGAAAGCCTGGTGCTAAATTTCTCCACTGAAGGAAAACAAACGGCAACGTGTAGCCAGTATATACTGCAATGAGTAACAAAGAATATTGTCATCACGTAGTTTTAAACCATGAAGACATATTTGTTCTAGAAGTAATCGAGTAACAAATCGTGTTTCGTATAAAACTGCAATGAATAAGAACAAGAAGCGAGAAACGTCAACAGGAAGACGAAGAAAACAGGGAGGGGATGTGCCAGAGGAAGGTAGGTAAAAACGAAACTAGACGCATTTTTCCTTGAACTGGGACTTTCTTTGCAGTGAATCCTGAGTTTCCTCTATGAACATCGTTCCTCTACATTTCTTCCCGCACATTAGGACCACACATGAGCACTAAGACCTCGACGGGGATTTGTTAGTGAAAGGGAAAAACAAAGCCCGAATCTAAACTCGGAGAAAGGCAAAGTAAAAGGGTTTTTGATTATACGTTAGCTAAGAGAATTTAATGCTAAACTGTTCACAGCTAATTCAACCCACTGCGTGGACAAGGGAGATAACTGCACGTACTTAGCATATCGTGGTGATTGTGGCGCCAATCAAGGTTAAATGATGGATCACTGTAGAAAAAGCTGCACCGGATGTGAAGGTAAAACAGCAGAGTTACAAAAATGTCCAAAGACCTTTAAATTTTGCCCACTGCTTTCTGGTGAGGTTTTTCTCTGCGACGGTGTTGAAGCTATGTGTGAAAGAAACTTAATTTAAATTTTAGGCAATGCTTTTTAAGTATGAAATATGTGCGCTGGGTGCGCAAATCCAGAAAAGAGGTGTACGCAGCTTGAGTTACCGTTAGACAGTATACAGCATATCTAGCTCTCAGGCCAGAAGATACGTTAGTTAATTTCTTAAGAAGAGGGATATTATAATAAGCATAATAATAGCACTAGCAATAATTCTTATTCTACTACCACTACTTCTACTTCCACTGCTACTGCCATTCCTATTCTTACTCCTACCCCTACTGCTGCTGCTACTGCTGCTGCTGCTACTGCTGCTGCTGCTGCTGCTGCTACTGCTGCTACCACTACTACTACCGCTACTGCTACTACTACTGCTGCTACTATTGCTACTGCTGCTACTATTGCTACTGCTGCTACTATTGCTACTGCTGCTACTATTGCTACTGCTGCTACTATTGCTACTATTGCTACTATTGCTACTGCTACTGCTACTGCTACTGCTACTGCTACTGCTACTGCTACTGCTACTGCTACTACTACTACTACTACTACTACTACTGTCCCTATGACTATGACAACTAGTACTACTACTACAACAAGAGAAAAAATAATAGTAATGATAATAATAACAACGATGAAGATGATTTATCGGTCTTCTTATCAGACCGTATATTTTTAAATATAAATAGCATAAATATGTAAGAAATAGGTCAGTGAGTAAAATGCTAAAGTAAAAAAAGAACTTAAACAGCTGCACCTTCGATCTCTTCTTAAAAACATCTACTGATAAACTCAACTCAGAGCAAAAGGCAGCAGTCGACATTCAAACGAAACAAATAAATGCAGCAATGTTGACAGAAATCTGAATGTTGCCAGGTAAAAAAATGTCCTACCTGGTGATCATCAATTAATCGTACCCTATATCTTCAGTTGGCCACTCCCAAGAGTAGCTTTAAAGATTTTACACTGTCTAATGGCAGACGATTTTACACTGTCTGACACCAGACGATTTTACTCCTCAAATGGAGGCCCCTTTCGAGTGGAAGGGTTAAGACATAAAAGTGTTTACTTGATACACAAATGTGAGCGTCCGTTTCTATGTCGGGTACTTGTACTTGGAAAGGAGTCACACAGCATAGTAACACGGTCCGTGTTCATTTGTTACATACAGGTTGCTTTGACAAACACGAACATTGCTCTTACTGGGCCTCAAAGGAAGAATGCCTCAAGAGGCCAAGTTACATGAAGTTTTATTGCCAAAGGAGCTGCAAAATATGCAAACGCAGCGAAAGCAATGTAAACGAGTTTTATCATGAATATCATTAAAATTATCATCATTTATTTCTTACTTAATTTTTTAGTTTATTTTATTGTCCAAAAGATTTTAAATAGCTTGTTAGTATGAATAAATTTGCTTTTTAAATCATGCCTCGAACAAATGCTCAGTACCTCATTATGATATGTACAATAGTGAACTATAATTCGCTAATTTACCGTGAACAATTTGCCTGCGGATAGCACGCGGATGACGTCATAGCTTTGTTTATCCAGAGCAAAATTTTCTGTTTTTATCGAATTAATCGCAAAGAGAGACCTATGACGAAGAGAAGAAAAAATACTGGGTAAGATTTCCGTACAGGTCCCTACTTCATTATGCATTCTGTAACTATACTATTTCGTTATTCGAACACAAGAAATATTTGCACGTGCATTACACCAGACAAGACAGCTTCAGCATGCATAATGAAGTAGGGACCTGTGCGGAAATCTTACCAAATACCGCCCAACGAGATTAAGATTTACCGACAAAGATTATCCACAGATGATATAGTTCAGACCATTGTATTACGTTACCATTAACTAGAGCTCGAGACGTGAAGTTTATTTGTGAAATAACAACTGTATAGATTGTAGTGTGGAAAATAAACATTTTGCCAAACTTTCTTTACTTGCCGCTGTGTTTATTTTAAATTAATTTGTTCTAATACGTATCGAGATTCATGGTCACGTCAAACTGACAAAATAACGTTTTCAAAATTTCGCAGACGTAATAGTTGATTTCCGAAAGCTTAGGTTTCACATACCTGCATTCAATGATATTCCGACCAGATTCCAGACCAAATCAACGGTGCGACCCGTTTTCTCTATAGGACACTTATTGAGCAGCTAAAATGTATCCTTCCGTTTAAGAAGATAGAGTTTGTCTCACGTTTTGACCTTGTCAAGTCTGTATTTTCTGTTAGTAAATGGATTTGCTGTACAAGAGGGCTCATAAAGTAAAACACGATTACTACGTCGGCGAGGAAGGCAACAAACTATAGCTTCAAGAACGAAACAATAAAACTGCACGGGCAAATACATTATGGTAATGAGTTTTTTGCCGTCCAGTGCAAGACAACAACGTGAATTACCATTTTTCAAATTTTCTCGTAGACTCGAGTGTACAAAGGCAAAATTGCCTAGAGTAATCCAGGATGAAATGCAAACGGTAAAAATTGGAACATCCTACAGTTTAACTGATATGCATAATGGAAAGCAAATAAAACAAGCCCGCCTTTTAACAAGAGGAAAACAAATCTAACTTTTCAATGTTGTCGTACTCGGCGTCGTCATCCCTAGCAATTCATTTAATATCGCTTTTTATCGTGAAAGACCGCTAAGATCTTTTCACTGCCACTTATGCTTTTTTAAACTCGCGACCTGGTAGTATCTACGGTAAGCAAATTTCGAACGGTCATTATTTTATCCTACTGTACCTTTTATCTTCGTTATCACAAATCCAGGATTATTCCTTAGGCTCTTGACAGCCTCTTGGTTTTCATCTCCTACTGTAGGCTCACAATTGCCTCTTAAAACTCACAAAAGCGGAACCAAAACGAAATAAAATAAAGTCCAAGTTCGGAACTCAAAGAACAGTTCAAAATGGCGGGTCCCACATACATTATTGTACCCAGATCCCCAGGAGACCAACTCCAACTAAATATCCCGGCTGCTTGCAGAGAACCGTGATTGGTCGCTAGTACTAATAGCAATGCAGTCCTTGGTAGTCCTGAAAGTTATCAGTACCTCACCGTTCTTTCAAGGTTTGCACAAAAGCTCGATAAATCAAACGAATGCGATGCCTTCTTTTATTTTACTACGAGCCTGTTCAAAGAAAAAAATGGTTGATTGCAGAATATTACGTCTAAGCATATACCATCCCTTCAAACGACTATAATCAGGACTGAAATCAGGCAGAAGTTAATTTTGTACCCGCTTAAAATAACACCAAAAAAGCAGTGTTTCTTTCAAAGAAGGAAAACTTTGCCTTTGCGGAACGTGCCTGCTTCACCAACCATGCTATTGTGTGGGATAATTCGCAAATTATTTAACAATTATTCGCCGAAGGCGAAGTGACTATCGGTGAATATTCACC
Organism: Ricordea florida; assembly: GCA_949710005.1. NCBI lineage: Eukaryota > Metazoa > Cnidaria > Anthozoa > Corallimorpharia > Ricordeidae > Ricordea > Ricordea florida. The sequence continues at coordinate 19,959,433 of OX453281.1, read as the reverse complement.
GACACGAAAGTCGAGGTGAATATTCACCGATAATCATTGAGCCTGAGGTGAATAATTGTTTTAGTATAAATACACAGGTGGTTATTTCAAAAAAAGAAAAGGAAAAGCACTGTACAACTCGAAAAAATTTTATTTCATCAAAAGCGCGTGAACGACTGGCAGCCATTTTGTTCGGCGAGGTGATTATCGGCTGATAATCCGAGATAGCGAACCAATCAGAGCGCGCGATTTCGCATTATCACCTGAGTATTTATACTAAAAACAATTATTGCATGAGGTTTTTCTGATATCCAGAATAATCAAGGTCGAGGTAGGGGTTATCAGCCGAAGGCTTCAGCTGATAACTCCTACCGAGACATTATTACACATTGAACAAAAAAAAAAATAGTCAAACCAGTGAGTGGAACTAGTAATTTATTTCTAAACGAAGCAAACCTAAAAGTCATGTTCTTCCTTCTCCGGACGGCAAGCTCCACAAAGCCAAAAACTTGACATGATTACCCTTAGAAATCATGCACCGCGGTCATACATGGCATGATTACCCGTGACCTTTTGTGTCCTTGACATGGTTATTGTATAATCTGCAGTTATGACGTCACAGGCGCTGATTTCCAAAATTTACTGTACGATTTCGCCCAATCAGAAAAGAGATAATGAGTTCAATGTATAATAATAACCACTAATCGTCGCCACCGTCAAAGACGTTCCTTTGAGGCTTAGCATATCAATAGCACCCTCGCTCCATTGAACAGCAACGATGCCGGGCTAATACTCAACGCTTATTTACACCTTGCAAAGACGCGTTGCTTAGTCGCTTGGCATATCAATAGCGCTCACGTTTCACTGAACCGCGACGATAGCGACGCTCATTTATACCTTGTAATTAAACAACACCACTCAGCGTGGGAACAAAAGGAGTTTCAAAGCCTTGCCCAATCACCCCTGAAGAAGACACTGGATCCTCGATTATGAGAAAGGAGAACTAGTTCGCACGACTAGAACTGACTTTGTTGTTGCTATGTTAACAGAACCATGTTGCACACCGTTGCGGAATATAAAGCTCGTTTTATTCGCACTTTATTATTTCAATATGGATCTCATTAGATATCCATTTACAATACACGCGGTTTAAACGGTCATATAATAACTCTTAACTGCTTTTAATCGTTTCATCAGTTAGTATTAATAAAAAGCTTTTGCTGATTGCTAAAAAAAGCTACTTTTTAAGTTTGTTAGAAAAAGCAAAGGAAACAATAGGAATTCCAGCGATTTTTCTTGGAGGCACTTTAACAACGGAAATTCCTTGCAAAATCGTCGAGCACCTTCTTCTGTTTACTGATTGAGTCAGAAGGCCACTGCATCACAAAGGATTTCTTGTTCAACCTATAATCACCCCCAACGTCCCGACCCATGAACAAATATTCATTGGGCTCCTTCAGATCTGACCTGTGACATACACCACGTGTCTGGATCTTGATCTTTGATCCAACATTCAGATCTTGATTGCCTTGCTGTATTATTTGGACAACCTGGACGTGGTAGGTGATCATGGTCTCCTCCTCGTCTACATACAAGACTCTGCCTTTGATAACTGTAACGGGTAAGAATGCGCCATTTGATTAGTATATATAATAGAACTCCATGCTGTCCAATTAAGAAAATATTGGATGAGAAAATTCAGAAGAACACCAAAATTGGACAAGGGCGCAGGCCGAGTCCAATTTGGTGTTCCAAGGAATTTTCGAATCCAACATTTTCTTAATTGGACAAGCACGGAGTCCTGTTATTTGTTAATTATATAGCTACCTCTTAATCCAATATTGACAACTGTCCAATTTTTCTTAAATTGGATAGGTGTCCAATTTAAGAAAAATTGGACAGTTGCCAATATTGGATTTAGAGGTAGTTGTATAATTAGATGCCAAAATCGATAACAATGCTCTAAGGGAGTTACAACACTGCAAATGGTGCATTGTGCACCCTTACAATTTATATTTAGATACATTTATGCTGTTTTTCCATCGGAACACACAACTTCACGGATCAGACAAGCAGACACGCTAATGACATTTTGTATGTTCCCGCTGAATTACACGTGATACTGGCACCGACATTTCTCTCTCAGGAATACGGTTGTACAAAATTTGTTCCTATCACATTATTTGCGAAATCTGTCGCCAAACTGAATCTGCTTAGGGATTCAATCCCTTTCCAGAAACCGCTTTCAAAATGGAAAGAAGGGCATAAACACCAGGTATATCTTTTTCAAGAACAAGAGCTGGAGCCTCAAAAAATAGTAATACAAATATAAAGATTTAGCTGATCCAAATTGTTTTTGAAATTCGCTTAAAACAGCTCCAGAAGAAAGAGCTATAATCAGCATTTCGATTACAACTTCAAGTTGAAATTGACCATTTAACTCCTTCAACCCCCCCCCCCCCCCACAAAAAATAGTAGTAACAATAACAATTTCGACTATGACCTAAACCTGTTTGAGAATACACCAAATAGCATACTACCATCGATTTAATATTTAATATCGATTTTTTATTTTATCAATATTAGAGCCTATTATTTTGTTCCTATATTGGCGCACGCGTTTTTGCTACTCGGCTTCGATCGCAAAATCGAGACTAAGCACGCTTATAATTCAGAGACCAGGGGCGTTTACCATTTGCACGGTAAATTGAAATGGAACTTTTGTAATGGTACAGGATTTTTCCGCTATAGCGTTTGGCGAGGCCCGAATCCCTCGCGGATGGAAGAAAACAATAAATTAAAATGGAGGTGTCGAAAGGCGGAAAAAGAGGCAGAGGTGAACCGGGTCGAGTGAGATTTTTCAAATGGTACAGGAATTTCTGGTTGAAACGGGAAAAGAGGAATACGTCTGAGGATTTACATCTTTTCCGGAAACTTCCCGGTGGAATGCGCTGTACCATTTGAATTTCCAATCGGAATTTTCGGGTTTTGTTGCCAAGTGGTAAACCCTCCACGAGGCTGCAGTATTCGGAATAGTGTGTAGTAGTATAATCTCACCGTACTGAAGTTTGCACGCCATCTTCATCAACTTAGCAGCATCTTCAATAGGCGCCTTTGGAGGGCACTCATCTAATAAACAAGTAATTTAAGAAGTGCAAACGTCGTTCTTAGACTATAGAAAATTATAAGTAACAAGATTATACTACAAAGCATACAGCCCTTTACTCTATGGCTTCCCTGGTCCGAGAGGTAAATTAACGTGTTTTCTGATTGGTTCGATTCCCTGGGCGATCCGGATTTTCTTGTTCGGGGCGCACCGTTCACAGATTGATTACCTCAGTCGTCATTTCGTACTGAAGCTTTGACCCTGACCAGTCGCGTGTTCGGTAGATAATTCCTGTTTTCTTCTTAGCCCTTGATTTAATCACAAATTATTTGAAGGTAACTGTGTTCTATTTCCATGTAAAATTTGGCGCTAGCGACTGGCGATTGATCCGGGGGAGAAGGGGTACTCCCAGAAAAATGTGTGCGGCCAACTTCCCAAAACCCTTACCCTATTTATGACCAAAATATACGCTTTTCCCTACAGTATTTATCACATGACCCTTAAATCAATACCCAGTTTCAGACCTGCGTGTTATTAATTTCCCTACTTCAGGTCAACGTTAAACGCAATGTTGATATGCGAAGCGCGGACGGGAGTAGGCATGATGAAGAAGTAGCTTCTTAAAAAACAAACAAACAAACAAATTGAAGACTATAGTGCAATAATCGATACCCTATTTATAACCAAAATGGCGGCAAAATGGCAAAAATCGATACCCAATTTATGACCAAAACGGCTGAAAAACCATACCCTTTAGGACCGCACATACCTATATAGCTCATTAAAGGGAGTATTACGCCCCCGGGCGATTGATGCAACCATACAGAGAAGCCATAAAAATAGTCACTCTATTTGATTCTGTTAGCTTATCCAGTCCGCGTGCTGGGAAAGTATTGGCCCGGAGAATTGGTATCTTTTTTACCATAACTTGACCAATATTTTCTCTGTACGGACCTCACGACTGGTTGATAACTTATACAATTATACTTTGGTATTAACCACTACCTTGAGTACATCTGCATGACCTAGAACCAACGTCACACACTCCAAGTCTCAAAGTGCTGGATTTGTCGGGTCCATAGAACACGCTGCACGATCGATCTGTTGGATATCAAAAGAACGAAGTTTAAGTCAATGTGACGGTAAGAGTAACAAAAACGGGTATCGACTGTATCGAATAGTCCTTGCGAGCATTTGCGGGCATGCGAGCACTGTGTTTTATTCCGCGAGCACGAGCAATGACAGAATTTGTCTTGTGAGCACTTTAGAAAAATTCAACTACATGTTTAACTTATGTTGTTGTAGGTTATTGTCGTTTGCTTTCGACTAAACTTGACAGCCAGATCGACAGGGGTTCAGTGCGATGCAGTCAAGCATTATCTCTGTACCAAAACATCGACGAAGAACGGTCTACGAACTTTCGAGCGAATCGAGCAAATTTCAACGAGAATTCGAGAATGCGAGCAATTGCAAAAAATTTGCGAGAACGAGCAAGAGAGCTCTCGTCTAAAATTTGCGAGCAAATCGAGCAACGCCAAATTTTGCGAGCACTGTTAGGGTTACCATTGGGTACACCTAACAAAGCCTATTAGTATATACTAACTCAGAAACCTTGGCATTTTAAGCAATCTGATTGGCTCTTCACCTCGGGATATTCAACACTATCCACTTCCGAGGAGGTGAATAAGGCCGAGGCTTTTGGGTAATCCTTGTGTAAGGGAATTTTCGTCGACAAAATCATAATGGCGGCGAAACAAAAAAGATATTGCTGGCGTCAATCGTCGCTTTGCATCTGTTTCCAAGAGGTGTCACCAAGGAGGTTAATTAATCAAAACACCTCGAAACAAAGATGTCGCCCAAGAAGACAACACACAATAGCGCTAATGAATGACGCAGTGATACTGCACGACCAAAATAAGTTTCTTTGCCGTAGATCCTTTGCAAAACAATGACGTGAAATGAGAATATTTGAAGTTTTCTGTAGCACACTACCGTTTATATATTAAGGGCAAAATATCCTTACAAAACTCTGGATGAAATTCGAATCGTAACAATTAAAATATTTTACCATTCGAAAGGGAAAAGGAATCAAATCATCGTGAACGAGCCTGCCGCCAGCCGCACAATCACGGTAAGCGATTAAATTTTTTCACCTGCGTGTTGTCCTCGGTGTCACCGTCGTATTTGCTTAAGCTCCCTACTGAGCTTGCTTCGTTGGTATATACTAAAACAATTATTCTCTTCAATATCGGCAAATGGTGGCTTTGGGGATATTTACCTCCATTTCTGAGAATAATTGGTAAATATTAGCTAAGTGAAAAAAAAAATAATGGAGAAAGGAATAAAATATCTACAGGATTCATTTACGACTCAGGATCATAGCATGACACAAAACGCATGAAGCATTCTCTTCGGTGTTCAACACACGAACTACGGGAGACCATTAAACCGAAACAAAGAAACTCAACCACATCCAACAGCCCTCTGCTTCTCTGGACCCACTGACCACCTCGGTGGGATGCTTTTTCATAACAGCTTGATATATCGCCGGTATCTGATTATGCCGAATTGGGTGGAGAGCCTACACATGTGATAAGTGTCTCTCAAAACTGTAAATGATTTGAACCCTGAAGTCTCAGAAGTTTTTGTCGAGTTCGATAGACCGAGTGTTCAACTGTTCAACATAAGAAACTATAGGCAAGGATGATGACTTCCGCCCAGGTTGTCGAAACGACAGTCAAAGGTAACAACAGATTTTGGAATCCACTCACGCAATGCTCATAATAGACAAACAATGTTTCTTTTGTGCAAAAAGACTAACACTCGCGGGGCGGGGGGAAAGCCATGACCAATAATGGTAAAAAAAATTCTGCTTTCAGGTCCGAAGCCCTAAACGGCTAATTCTAGGAAGACACTATGGGCTTTCTGTAAGCTCGTTCCTGGTACGTAATTGCAAGCTTTGATTATGCGTGTTTATGACAGAGTAGAGGCAACAGTATCAATCGAGAAATTGAGTGTCTCCCAGCATGTCGCTCGACTTTCAGTCGCATCTCTCGGTGGGTTGGAAAGGCGACAAGTAATCTCCACAATAACAAAGCCAACAAACATGATCGACCGTTGAATAAAAGATTTCCTCATTATTGTTTTCACAATCATCGCTCAACAGTTGGGACTTATTGCGTTCGACGAAGGAGAACGCAATCCTAATTTCATGCTGTGAGTTGGATCTCCTATGCAGAAGATTTTGACATTCCTGTAAGGGGCATGTCTCGGTCAGAAAACTGGTACAAATTTATGACGTTGACGTGCCGACATGTGGCACGTGCTTCGTGCGCTTCGGTTCGCTTTTACTATTGTTTTCAGGCGATATATTTTTCACACGTTTTGCAGGTCGACCAAATAAACTGTTACAGTTGTATTTATTACTACAGTAATCTGAATGAGTTTCTTTGCTATACTTCAATGTTGCAACTTTCTAAAGATGGAAAACATTGAATCATGAGGTGCTATTGGTAGCAGAGTGCACTGTTCGCCATTTAAGTCTTCTTAAACAAAGAATTATACACAGAAAGTGATGACAGTCCTCATAAACATCGCAACATCTCAACTAATGAATGATTAATACCCTACATGCCAAATGATATGACTTTTTCATTCCCGTTTACTTTTGTTTTTTTTTACATAGGAACTTCCAGAATTTTATTCGCTATCATTTATCCATACTTAAATGGCTATCCAAGCTCTTCAAACGCACTTTTAATCCCTGATTACTTGTAGTATTAAATATGCTGCATCTTGGGTCAAAGTCGCTCCACACTGAAGCGAATAAAGAGCGATAATTGGCCCGTTGTGTCAACCAATCCAGGCAGACAGGTGCCCTAGTAATACATGCCCCGCCAACCTCTCCACTAAAAACTGACCTGGTTCGTAGTAGTCATATACGTTGACTGGCACTGGCTGAACCACGCCCACATAATGTTCACGTTTAAGCAAAATGTTGAGGCATATTTCTTGATCGTGCGGAATCTGAAATGAGTCACTTACTATAGTTTTAGAACATTAATACTTAGACCACGACAATCAAATTCAAATACATGTGTAATGATAATGATAGAATGAAGATGATAATAAAAATAGTATTAATTACAATAACAACAATATCATGATGATCGTTCCCCTAGTAACACTAAAGGGCAAAATTTAAGAAACAGCAGGATTGGGTACTTGAAACTAGGACAATAACAAAATAGTTTTTTAAACATTTTTTGATCAATAAGTCCGCCGTTTGTTTCCGTTTTGTGAACCATTTCCAGGGCCAAAACGTTAGATCCGACAGAATGTTTTGGTGACGCGTAAGGTACACCCCAGCCCTCCTTCCCATCTCCACCACCTGCAGGAGCCCGACCAAGGTGGCAAAAATCCGGTTACTTCTAGGGCGCAGTTGGGGGCTTTGCTGTTCCACTGCAATCCAGTGATCAAATACGCTTGTTTAGTAGACAGTCCTCTTAACACCGATGCTGACGTTCTGTTTTCTGAAATCATTCAACTCTGCTTTCAAAAAGCCTATGCGCCCCACATGCGTGAGTTTCTTCGCGTCCCACAACGTGTCGACGAGTTTAAACAGCTGGTTCAGACAGCTAAAACTCTCGCCCACAATGTGGAACGCGAGTTTCTCAAAGTCTTCGCTGTGGAAGCTTACTCACATGGGCAAATAGATTACTCATGCGTGCAAGCTGTCGATAAAGCGTTATTTGTTTATAATAAAAAAAGTATGAAAACGGCAGCCAGGCAAATTCTGCGCGATTTCGCGGAATACACGTACTTGTTAAATATCTCACCTTGAGAAAGTACAGTATCAGCGCACGATCTGATTCTTCTTCCATGAACAAGTCAGGTAAAGCTTGCTTCACCTAAAACCATGGCACACAAAAAAAGCAATTACCTTCCGTACGATTATCAAATTCTGCCATTGCACTTTATGTTGTTTAAATATTAACCAAATCTTTGAAGTGATCAATGCGCAACTTCTCCTCATTAGCCAATACATTGCAATCCAAACAGATGATGAGAAATGTTACCGACTAAGACTCTATATATTTCATGGATGTGGAAACAAGGACATGCATGGTACTGATAGGGAATATTGTTCGAGGAGATAAAAGGATTAAAGAGTTCATATGGAACGAAAGATTTCCAGACTTTTTAGTCATTTCTGAGCTGTTAGAAGATAAATTGAGCATCTCTGAGAGTTTCATTGTCCTCCACCTGATTATCCAAACTAATAATATGCATGCAAAAATTTCAACGCGCTGATTGGCTGAGAACACGTAAATTAATCCCAAACAGTGCAGAATGTTAAACCTGAGCGCAGAAATTTGAATTAATTTTTTTGCATATGTATTATTAACAAGTATCAAATTATCTCTAAAGAAATTTTGTATAAATAAGTAATGGCAATCATACGGTTTTTCTCGTTCAATTTGGAATTAATTTGTACTTATGAGTTTTTCAAAAAGCTGAAATTGCACAAGCCGCTTCGGCAAGTACAATTTCAGCTTTTGAAAAAGTGCAAATTAATTCTAAATTGCACAAGAAAACCCCTATGATTACTTATTGATAATATAAATATGAAAAAAGTATTGGCCAGAGTAAACCTTTCTTGATTTAATGAAGCCATTTTTTTCACTCGAGAAAACTTTTTTCAAAGTTTCCGCGGAACATTTTCGTCATCATTTCATGTGATATCATTGGCTTAGAAATTTTCCTGTTGTCTTTCAGCCAATCATAATCCACAATTTCGATGTGTAATTTGCACTAATGTTACACTTTCTGCACTGGTGTTACACTTTTTGCACAGGTGTTACACGTTTTGCACTTCACTGCTCTCAGCCAATCAGAATCGAGTAATTTTTTCATGTATATATTACCAGTGGTAAATTTTCAAAGACAACAAATTGCACTCGCCCTACAGAACCGTGCAGTTTTTTTCAGTCTTATTTACTTGTGCTCATTTACTCCAAACTTCACTCGTAACCATTTGAATACCTATAAATATTGCAGTTTATCTTTTGGCCAACACAAGAGAAAACAACAAAATGTATTGAAATTTAGGCTGACAAACTTGTTTACAACTCGAAAACAAAAGTCTCCTGATAACTTAAAAACATAAGAATGCACTTGCAACACTTAAAGAAAAAAAACTGGCTAGGTAGTTAACTATGCGATTAATAAATCGGTTACCTTGTTCAATGAATCTTTGTCCGGTTTAAAACCTGTCAGCAAGCCTATGTCTAAGATGGACATCCCGGCATACTCTGCTCCCTTGTACCTGAGATATCACAACTTCATACTGTAAGCAACATAAGAAATTTAGGAAAATAGTCTAACAAATAGAGATTTTAACACGTTTATGTCTTTAGATTGTGTTTCTGAATTGTTAATGTGTTTATGCAATGTTTTGATAGGAAACCTTTCAACCACGACATGGCTTTAACTGTTAGCTTATTTTTTTTTCTTTGAGAGTCACGGATCTAAAAATATATTCCCTTCATGTAAGAGGATTGAGAGACGGTCATAAAAGAAGGGTAATATTTAATTGGCTTAGATCAAAAGCTTTTTCAATATACTTTCTCTAAGAAGTTTACTGTTCTGAAAATGTTACTACTATTTGGTCGGCTGAGTGGGATTACAGAACTTTTTTCAGCAGCTTTTCTAACGCCAAAAGGAGAACCGCAATTTTATTTGACAACAATTTTGCTTTTCAAATCCAAAAAAACTTACGCAGACTCAAATGGTAGATTCATTATATGTGACAGTAGAAGACAAATACATTACCCTAGCAATGTCTACGCCCCTATTGTAAATGATTATGAACCAATATTCCTTCAAGATTTCCGTAGCCACCTAGTTGATTTTCAATGTGAAGATCTAATTATTGAGGGAGATTTCAATTTGGTTTTAGATTTTAAAAAGGACAAAAAAGGCGGTCTGGCCAAAACTCATTCAAAGGCCATCAAAGTATCGCACAGTTTTATTACCGAGCTAGATTTGATAGACGCCTGGGGAGTCCTTGACCCTGATAAAGTAAGGTACACATGGCATCAAAAGAAACCTGAACTCCACTGCCGACTGGACTTTTGCTCCCAAAAATAGAAACTTTCCCGAACTTTGCTACACTATTCATTTAAAAATAATCGAACAAACACCCAATCCCCTCTATACATTGTATTGTATTCATTAATGATAGCCATGTTTCGTCTGTGAAAAGAAAACTTTGTCAAGTAGAGGTTTTTAAATTTTCCTTCTCTGTTGAGGCTGTTGTATCCTGACCTGATCAGTGTAAGTATTGTATAAAAAACTGTTAACATACGTTTCGAACTCAATTAAGTTGCCACCTATTAAGCGGCCACCCTCCATCAAACGGCCACTTTCTAAAGTCCCGAATTGTTTGTCACTTACATGCTGTATTCAATATCTCATTTCAATGGCCACCTCCATTACGCGGTCGCGGTCACCTTTTTGTTGTTGCAAGATCATTATTTATTGCTTTTTTACCTCTATTAAGCGGCCAGTAAGTTATCTATTCGAGCGAAATGATGACACGACGGCAATAAAAATAGGTGATAACTGATAACAACAAGAATGGCAGTTTTTAACTCCATTTTGCATTTTGCTATCATGATATAGAGTCAATAAGTCATGTTGACCGCCATTTCTGCCCAATTTATATTTCATCCTTTTTTAAACGGCCAACCTCTATTAAGCGGACACCGTGAGTTTCAAAGTCCCGAGGATGGCCGATTTAATAGAGGTCGCACTGTAGTTGGCACTAAGTAAGTAAGTTGGCATAAGTAATTTAACAGTTTCAAAGTTTACGGATCATTGAAGGGTAACTCGAACAAATTTCACTCTCCCTACAGGTTCGTGAAATTATGTTTTCTTACGTACTTGTACTAATTACTGGGTTGCTATGGCAATCCAGTATTAAAATGGGGTTGCTATTTTTTTTTCTCCGTGAGAAATTGCATTTCTTGCGCAATATTGCCTATACAAGGGTTAGCAAAGACGCCGCCGCTGTGTGATTGGCTCGGCATGAACATCGCAATAACAACCTGATTGAAGTAAGCACGACGGTGAAGAGAACGTGAAAAGTTTCATGTGGACTCCGTTCGCCTAAATGTTTTTCTTGTGCAGAGCTGCTCTCTTTTCGAGCTGTTAACTCGATTTATTCACTAAATGACTTTATTAGTGTCTATGTTTGCTATTCCTGGATATTTTTACGTGCTGGAGAGTGTTTTCTTCTTTAAACGTTGAGGTCTGTTGTGTTAGCGATTCCCTCGGTGAAAGGATTCACATCTTTTCTGTTGGAAATGTAGAGCTTATTTTTAAGAATTGGTTCACGCTTAGCAGACCACGTCCATCGAGTTCATGAGTCGATCCACGCGTGAAGTTTAGAAAGCAAGAGTGTGGCTCGCTGTGACATGTAATATATAGATTTAGCCAAGCCTAAAAGCGGGGCTCCCGTTAGTACTTTCATTTCACTTTAAACTGTAAAAGCATTCTCAAATATTGCGAAGGAATTCACAAACGTTTTTAACTATAGTTAAGTGTCAAGGTCGGTTAACTTGCTATGATTTTTGTCTAAACTTTCGTCTGCCATTAGTACGGTCTTTCTACCTACAAAGTCATGGAGTATATTCTACAAAAAACATAAATTATCAATGTACTATATTCTATTCCTGATGAAATTAACCATTCTATTTGCGTAAATGTATTTAAAAGATTTGTACACGCTACTGGGAAATGCAGGACACAACTCTTGTCATTTTCGTTTTAAAACGAACACCTCGGTAAAATAAATGTTTACTCCAAGCAGGGTGCAAAGAAAATTAATTTTACAGATTGCCCTTCGGGCAAGCTGTAACCAACATCTACCAGCCCGAAAAACATTTTTCACGAGAATGAAAAAATAATTATTAATTATTCTTTTCTTAATTACATTGTAAGTTTAAAAAATTACTGCCTTCATTTATTCACTACAATCAGCTGTAGTTACTTAACAAAAGAAATAAATAACGGTAAAAGTGTGAACTATAAGTAGACCTGGTCCAACGCAACACGTGAATGACTAACATACATTTGAGACATTTTACAATTTAGAAGAACATTTTTTACGAAAACAACGGCGTTGAAACCAAAGTTCTCAATCGACACACTAAATGACAACGTCGACAACGCGAAAAGCTGCCAGTGAAAGCGCTACATTCTGCAATTTGCCGCCAAGAGAAAATTCCCGCGGGAGTATTTCTTAGCCGTCGACAGGGGAGATGTTTATATGATTAAAGGACATAAAAATTTGAAATCTTTCATCAGTTTGCTTCTCATTCAAAAGTAGTGCATTCAGAAGATCATTTTTCTGAAGAAGGTTTGTTTAGAAGTCGGTTTTCCAAGTCAAGTGTCAAGTTTAAGGGAAAGTGGAAAGTGCGAGTGCTGAGTCACGCATCAGTGAGCAAATATTATGCAGACAAAACTTATGCAAATTTGTGGTCCATAGCACGGAGTCTTCCCACTTCTCGGCTTTCTTCGCTACAATTTTGTCTGTTTTCCACAGCACGGAGTCTTTCCGCTTCTCGGCTTTCTTCGCTACAATTTTGTCTGTTTTCCACAGCACGGAGTCTTTCCGCTTCTCGGCTTTCTTCGCTAAAATTTTGTCTGTTTTCCACAGCACGAAGTCTTTCCGCTTCTCGGCATTCTTCGCTACAATTTTGTCTGTTTTCCACAGCACGGAATCTTTCCGCTTCTCGGCGTTCTTCGTTAACATTTTGTCTATTTTCTCGAGCCCGGACTCTTTCTGCTTGTCGACGTTCTTCGCTATAATTTCGTCTCCTTTCTCTTTCCCGAGCGCGCCTTCTTTGGCGATTTACTTCGCTCATTCTTCCTCAGTTAATTCTTGCTCTCTTTCCCGTTGCTCTTTACCTGAACCCTGTGTTCTGCAAATTATATTTTCCCTGCTATTGTTTGTTGACATGGCAATAGAAATTGTTTCGTTTATCCTTTAGTAAAACTTTAACAGTGTAGAGTAGTAATATTGTGTCTCAAAAAGACAATGAACTGAAAATTTCTTTTTCAGTCGTCAACGCAATTTCCCGCCAAAAATATGCGGGTTACCAGAACAGCTTCCAAATAAATCACGTCACCTCGATGAGTTGACACATGAGCCCACAATATGGTCATGTGATCCTGGTCAGTGGCTATCCCGTTTTGACAGCTGTCAATTGACCATATTGTGAATGTCCAATATAAAAGATGTGGATTTGCCAAGACACGCCTGAGATACCCCTCCCTTCCTTTTGATAGTCTTCCCTACCCTACCCGTACAATCTGTAGACGCGTACGGACGTACGGACGTACGCTCGGTCAGTCACGTGACAACCAAAGGAAAAGAGGTTGACCATATTCCATGAGTATGGGGCTCTGCTCCACGCGCGCTTCGCGCGCGGGAGCCCCGCTATTAATATTTAATCTTCATTAAATGTACTAAATCCATGCGCGTGATCGGCTAAACTCAATCACGTGATTTTGTGATACGTCACGTCATCACCTAGTAACCGTGCACTAATGAGAATACATCATGCCATCACACAACGGCTGGCATCAAAATGGCCGGCTCAAGCAGGTTTTGTATTTTATTGAACTCAGATTGAATATTAAAAGGGTTAGAGACTTGAAATGAGTGGTTTGTTTACAAATACACGCACTTGCTGGCTGTAAAATGAACTTGAAATTGTCAATACTGCACTCAGCTGCGCTTCGTGCAGTATTGACAATTTCTCGTTCATTTTACAGCCAGCAAGTGCGTGTATTTGTAAACAAACCACTCATTTCAGTCTCTAACCCGTAATTATTTTGAATCCGAGATAACAAGCTGGTTACGCACGTCAAAATACGGTACTTCGTCTTAACTTGACTTCTAAAAGCGATCAAATCGAAAACATCGAGGGAAGCATTCTCATAAAGTGTTCATTTATATTTATGCGTTGGATCCTCTATACTGTACAAAAACTACAAAACCCGATATATAATCAACTGGAGCAAAAACAGTCCGGTGGTATGCAGCTACATTGAATTTCAAAATCATTATTTGCGACAACACCGAAACCGGCACATACCCACCAATTTAAGGAACTTATTTATTTCTGGTGAACTTCACGCTTTCAAATAAAATGTTGAACCTCCAAAACGGGTCAGAGAAAGGGAAAATGCCAAGTATTCACGGCTGGGTTTGTGCTGTCGTGTCACGTTTCAGGTTTCACTTTCCGCATAAAATAAAACACGTTCGTCAATGTTTACCACAAATTTGTCAATTCTACAACGGCATCTCCATTTTAAATATCGGTTTCCAGATAAAGCCTCGGGAATGACGGACTACCTTTCATGAACGTTGAAAAATGAGATATAATTTTTACAACTTAACTCAGAAGAGTGTACGAGCGAAAGATCTATAACATATAAAATATAAAATTTACACTATTTAACTATGTAATTTTGCATGGTCTAATGGATAGCATTCTGGACTGTGGAGCAGATGGTCCGAGTTCAATCCCCAGTGAGGGTACCCTAGACTTTCTTTTTTTGTTCTTTTTTTTTAAACTGAATCGATTTTCTTTTCCTTTTTTCAAAGATACCCTTGTCTATATAGAATGTGAAGCTGTATGCAGGCCTTGGCTGTCTATTTTTTTTAAATTGGTAAATGGAACACGAGATGGCAGAGCCCTACAGGCCTTTCTTGATTAAATTATTTGAATGAGTTCTGAAATCTAAAATTCTCCTTATGTGTCACCGAATGCATTCATGAGTTTGTTCATAGGAGCCTTTGATTAACTCCTTGTACACTTCTCTTACTGAACACAACTGACACTGCAAACTAAAATGGATTGACAAAACAGTTTCAAAAAATTGAGCCGTTTGCGTACTAAGGGTTCACAAAGGCAACCCAGTGAAGGCTTTTGAAGTCTCTTGTTTATTCCAAATTGCAATCGATTAGATATGATTACCTAAAGTGTTTTTAAGTTGGAGTGACGTGTGTCATGCCGGTTGCCTAATGTTCGAAAAATGGTGACAATTAGCTCTATTTCTCACAAGATCAGAGAACTGATTCTCCTTACTGAGTGCCACACTCTTCCTCTCATGCCGGGTTGGAGAGTTAAGCATTACATTGATCAGGAGCCCATCACCAGGAGCGTTCCTCTCCCATATCAGCCCTTTGCCCCAGCAGAGTAGCACATGGTGCTATTTTTAACTCCTATTTCGTGGCAAAGAAAATGGGCTCCTGCTTGATTCAATATCCTTGAATTCAGGATATGTGTCAATTTATACCAATCAGTTGTTTGCTTTGTATAGGTAATGAAATGGTTTTGAGTGCAATTTGGAATAAATTAAATGAGCATAAGTAAAAAAAGGAAGAAATTCTACGAGCCTGTAGGGCGAGTGAAATTTCTTGTATTTCCAAAAAAAATATGAGTACCCTTTATACAAAATTGCACTCGAAATCATTTGATTACTCGTTAATAATATAAATGCAAAAAATTCATTTGAAATTTTCGAACTAAATCTCAATTTTAACTTTCTGCATTGTTTGGGGTTATTTGTCGTGCTCTTAGCCAATCAGAGCGTTGAAATTTTTGCATGTTTCTTATTACAGAATGTCGTGCAAGTGCAAAGAGAACTTGCTTCTTAGTCTCCACAGCGGGGAAGGGGGGATAAATAGCATACCTGCAGTTTTAAGAATAAAATAGGGGCCTCGTCAAAAAGTTGTCTAAGCTTGTAATGCGTCCCTCAGGATTTTGTCTCAGTTTCATGTCTAAAGTTGAGATAAACTATAGAAAATTCGTCGAAAAACGGTTGGTGTGTTTCCTGTTACCTCGTGCAAACCTTCAGAAGAATTCCCTTGACTGGTTTAAACTTCGGAGGCTTTTTCTGTTGTCTGCATTTCTTTTTCTTTTTCCTCTTTCCCTGACAGCTGTGTTTCCCCTTTTGTTTTTCGCCTTCCGAGTCCGAGTCTCCGGCTTCTTCATCGTCTTGTATCGGGCCAAATATTCTTCCTTCTTCTTTTGTTTTATGCGTCGTGACCCGCAACACAAATTTGCATGTTATTTCTCTACAAGAGGGTACGTTGTACCAGATTTCAACCTGAGGATTAAAAAATGAACAAAACTCATTACAAATTAAACGCCACTTTTCTGCAGAAGTGTTGAGCAATGGCTTGCTTAATAGCATTTTCAAGCGTCCACAAATCTATTATGCATGACTATTAGTTTTGCATCTTATTATCAAGTTGTAAATATAGGTCGTCTGATTAGTTAGACTAGTATAGTTTTGGTATTTCAGCATATTGAAAAATGAAGAGCCACTATGTGGGAATGTTTTCAATAAAGGTTATTATTATTATTATTAATTTTATTATTATTATTAGAGGAAATCACTTAAATCAACGTGTGTGAAATTAGCACAGAAAAAATGTCATTGCGCTGTATCCTTACTGAATTTATCCTTCAACTAATATTAACTAGTCTAGACGTTGACGATCCTCATCAAACCAAGAAACCAAGAAAAGCCAGCAAATATTCATTACATTACAAGCAAGACACAAGTATCGGGTGTCTTAAAATATATTCGTGATGGGTTCTACCCTATCACAACCAGTCAAATGTACTTTGTCGAGGGGCTAAGATCTGACCTGCGCTAATGCAACTCCAGTGCCACTACTATCCACAAACAGATTTCCACCAAGAAAATTCTTGATCTGCAGAATAAACATGAATTTAGCGTTTGGTTTTTGTATATTTAAACTTTATGGAGGTTGACAATGTAAAATGATGGAAGGGCCAACAAGCAGACAAACAACAAACAAACAAAAAATAAATACGAAAATTTAATTTTTAAATGGTGTTAAGTGGGGCGGCATAAGGGGGTTGGGCTAATGCGGACTACAGTGTGTGCATTTCTCTTGATATGAGCCAGATAAGGATTGTGATCCCAGACCAATCGGATCATAGTTCATCAAAACGAAGCAATGCATCTTTGTTCCGAGTGGTTTCTGATTTACAATGTAGTTCAGGATTTGTGTTCCGTGATCACTCAAATCTTGGTGCATCAAAGGAGCCAATGAATCATTGCACCATGATTCGATTGATCTTTGATCAAAGATTCTCAGGTCTTCTTCCTCCCTTCTTCCGCTTCCTACATGACCACTGCTTTTCTACAATTTTAAAGATTCTTATGAGCGTGCAGAGAGCAGAAATGTATAAAGGTAATGGTTAAGAGGAGTTTAATCGCTGCTTCGCCCCTCAGGCGGCTTCTGTAACCACTTATTTCACTCGCGTATCGACCCCACGAAAAAATGCAATCAATGTTTTCGGAGGATGTTGAAACTGGGTGACAACAAAACCATACGTTATAAAGTTCAATAATCCGTGTAACGAATAAAGAGGCGTGCAGAGCTGCAGCTCTAGCCTTCTGTGATTACCAGTGATTTCCAGGCAAACGACCATTGCGCAATGCTTTAATCAGATAAGTAGGTTGTTGGTACGCGTATACCACTTGATTTCCTATTACTATCATGGGTGACAAATTACTCCTTAATTTTCAAACCTAGAAGCCATTGCAATTTCACGTGTGACATTATAAATTAACGCTGAAATTTCTCGACAAAATTAAGGAGTAATTTGTCACTTACGATGTTAACAATGGTAATTGAACTGAGTGGAGTGCAATTTGTGATTTCAAATCGAACTCGCGCTGCGCGCTCTTTCGATATTTGAAATCACGCGTATGATTTCAGACCAAAATTGCTCGGCACGAAGCTCAATTACCACTTTATTACATCCAGTTTTGAGATCGCTCAATTAAATAGTGAGGACTTTTGTTAGTTAACTGCCAATATTTTGTTGTTCTCGTGGCCGGTTTTCAGAAAAAAGAGGAACCAGAAACGCTGTTACATTTCAATTCAGTTTATTCTCATTGGCTGAAAAAAATGATGCGATTTAGAGCCTAAGATAGCGCAATTCGTGAAGAAATCACACTTCTGTGGGCCAATCAAATTGCAGGGATCAACTGTGATTTCAAAATGGATCTAATAAGTAATGGTAATAGGACTGAGTGGAGTCCAATTCGGTCTGTAATCATACGAACGAAATCGGACGACCCCGTAGCGGGAGTCCGATTTGTTTAATCATGAGTATGTTTGCAGACCGAATTGGACGACACGAAGTCTTATTACCAATTAATAACAAAATTTGTGATATGTAAACTTATTTTTTTTTAAACCAAAACACATGAAATTCCAATATTTATTCTTTTTTTTGCTAGCAGTGAAAAAAGAAGCCATTTAAGCGCTCGCATGATGGCCCGTACTGTCCAATTACTCAGGCATGACGCGTACTGTCCTATTTAACTGTCCTATTAAGGCTGAAATCAGGGCAGTTGATAGCCAATCAGATTTGAGAATTTTGTTATAGTTATGATTAAGCATAAAATCAAATAAAGATGAGACCATTTTAATGGGCAATTATGAATTAAATCACTGGTACAAATGCGTCAAGTCATTAATATATTATAAACTATACATATTCGCTCTTAACTTACGTCAAATTCATTTCGAAGTAAGGAATTGTCCGGTGTGATGCGAAAAACACGTTCCCACGAGGCATCTTTTTCAGCCGTAAACCTCACTCTTAAGTCCATGCTGTTACCATCAGTTTTCTCGCTGTACAGGGAGAGAGCCTGTAACGCCACCACGATTTCCTGGATAATCAGAAAACAAACGGTTTGATGCGGTATGCACAAGTGCTACACGAGGTACAATTTTACAATTGAGCAGCGATATCTATAGGACTACCTTAATCACTGTGAAGAATGTTAAGTGAAATGTGGAAAACTTTATGAAAGCGCCTTTAGTTGTAAGTGTTCAGTAATTCTTAACAAAGCAACGCGATTTTAACGGGTCGGATTTTTTGGTAAGCTAAGGAGTCTGGAACAACATTCACGAATCATAAATGACGAGGTCCTTAACAACAGCAAAGGAGATTGTTCCGGATTCATGAATTTTACCGCCGTTTTTGAACTATTCGGATTCGCAGTGTTTACTTTGGAAGATGCATATGAATTCATAATTTTTACACACGTCAATAAATCCTGGAGTATTGTGATAAAATAGTTATCAAGATACTGTTCCCTCTCTTGATATGACTAAACTCACAAAAAAGAGGCATGTGAAAAAAAGCTAATTTTGATCCACGTGTCACCGAAGCAACAAATTGGACAGACGACGAGGTAAACTTCTGCTAGGAGCTGTGCTTACATAAAATTATTGTTCGAAAAGTGTCAAAGTTGTTGATCCTGCCATTGTCGTCGCCTTTGATAAAGTGTGCAAAAATTGTTCGATCCAAAGTTCTCACTCTTGGACAAAACGAATCCGATACTAAATCGTCCTGGATTGGTACTTGTACATCTAAAAATATCTGCATTATCATAGTCGCTCAGTTAATTCTCTTACCTGGATGGACACAAAAGAACCCACGCCGATTCTTTGATTAGTTAGGTACTTCACAATAGGTCCAGCATAACCAGTGCGCCCGAGATGTAGCTGGGTCATCAGTGCGTAGCCAGCGGTTTCGACTTTTAGACCCCTACCATAATGAGGAGGGTTCCAATACCGCGACTTACTTCCTGATTGCAAAGGAGAATTTGAATGTAAAACAAGGATTATTTCCATGAAAAAAATGAGGAAGAGTTGTTTCATTCTTGGCATGTGTTCTAGCAAAGTTTCACTCAGTCAAATCTGTCGATATTCTCACGACATTAAACGAAAATTAGTTGTGAAAGAGAGGCTTCCTTTAAAACAGACATCTGATCAGAATCCGACGTTTACTAGAAATACGACTCCCGCAAAAACCTCGCGAAGCTAGTTTTTGAAGAAGTCACAATGCTTTTATATTTTATTTTTTATTTGATATTTTTCATGTCAGGGTAATCCCCATTATTTTATTTGTTACGCTGTGTTTGGTACACAATTAGTGACACCTGGTGCAAATTACATGATCAGTACACTGCTCAACACAGTGCTTAAAAATTGACCTTTATTTAGCTCTTTCACTGCCACTGAGAGTGCACCAGAGGGAATAGAAGTAAAATTAATTATTGATTATCTTGACAGGGAATACAGAGTCGATGAAGTATCACAATAATATTCACTTAACACAAATTGAAAATGATTGTAAATCTTTTGCAGGTGAAATCTTAAAGAGTTAATATGAATGCTTGTGTTTACCACGATGTAAAAACCTGTTTTTTTTTTAGTTTTATTTTCTTAGTCTGAGTCTACTGCTTTGTCTTCTTTGTTGTACATCACTTTTAAACACAATATGTTCTTACACCGAGGATGAATTGAATGCTCCAATTATTTTTTGTTTATGTTTTTTGTTTATAATTGCATGAGATTCATTGTAAGAAGAATCTTCTGATTAGATATTTTATTGTCTACTGCAGTCATTATTTCATTCCTAGGTAACCACAATTGAGAGCATTATGAATAGTGCATGTTTCAATTTATGTACTCTCTTCAGTTGCAATAGTACCCCCAGTGATGCCATATCAACAGAAGTGTGAGATACAATGTCATTACATAAAATAAAAATTGGGGGTAAAACAATTGGATTCTACAAAAACTTTAAATAAAGGTTTGGTAATAGTGAGTGCCGACTGTATAGTATGTGGTCGTCCTATTTTTAGGTCATCTCATAAAAACAATACATGTAAGAAAGAGTTATTGAAATCTTAATATGTTGATAAAGATTGCTGCACTACGTAGTCCTGTAAAAAAATAATGTGAAATCAACATCAATCAGTCAAAAGTGTATACCACATGAAAGTTTAATTGTGCTGTTACAGAAACAGAAAAAAATATCCATAACCAACCAGAGAATAGTATATTATTTTGAATATATGAAAATTTCTAATATAAAAACTGCAGAAGAAAGATTTAATATACGCATGGTATTTCATGTAAAAAGTCATGGCAGGCAAAGGTATTGAACTTGTAACCAATGACATATAGTAACGAGAAGCACTATCATATTATTATTATCATTACTATTATTATTACTGGTATTGATATTATTATTATTGTTATATTTTTTACGTTAAACATAATATATTTTTATGGGGTGGGATGCATGTTCTAATCTTGGTAAAGGTATTGCTACTCTACTACTACAAGCAATACAAAAATCTTCTTAATAGGCTTTCCATCAGAGGTGGTAGTAATCAAAACAGCTCCAAAGAATACCATTTCTTCTTTAAGACTTAGAATCTATGGCACTCATTTGTCTATAAAGTTTGTGTGGAAAATCATTGAAAGCATAGGGCATTTAGGAAACTTGAAACACTTATTACTAAATACAGCACACATGCAATGAATATATGAGAAAGATCATAAACATTTTGGCATTATAAAATTTATTTTCTTCTTTATAAAGTTTTTCCAGTGTAAAAGGTTAACCTTATGTTGTGGTTGTTATTAAATATTGATATTTGCATCATAAAAATAAAGTAAACAGCAGAAAATAACAAGGTTAATATGTTATGTCTAACTTTGCAAATTAAGGCTTGAATTAACATTTCATTTGTGGGAAAAGGGCAACGGTTCTAGATAGCAATATTATCAGGGGGGGTCATTGAACTCTGAGGTAAAACTGACCCATTGTGAAAAGGCTATGAAATTAAACTTGTTGTCTGTACACAATACTATTGAAACCGCAGTTCAAATTATTCCGCAGTTCAAATATATGGTCTTTCATATATTCATTTGCATCATTATTGAAACCTTTCAATCAGAGAATACATACATAAATATAGATAGAGCAAAGAGAAATACTACTCAGAAGTCAATAATAACATTTGCTTTATTTTCAAATGATCGCATTGATCATTCGATAATGCCTTTTTGAAAGTAATGTAAATTTTGTGGAAACCGATTTCACTCGTCCTGGAAGTACATCCCAGCAAGATGATCTCCGAGATATTCAAGAAAGATTAGCACGAGATCGTCGCCGAGTAAAAATTATTGAAAGAATCGTTTCTAAATTCGAATACCGTTAAAATCAACACAAGGAAAGCACGACTCAAAGCAGGGATAGAGAAACAACAGCAGGGAGAATAACGACAGACATCGCAGCAAAGACAACAACTGCTCGCTCCAGAAAAAGGCAAACGAAACAGCAGGGAAAAGGATCAGGAATTTAACCAAGTTAGTTTTGAATTTAAATATGTTATTGATAGAAATACAGGACACGAGTGAACGATTACATAACGAAATATATTGGCGTACTACATTTGGCAAAACGACTTAGAAGGGAAGCCGAGTAGGAACGACTTCAGGGATTGTAGATGTCTCTGGAAAATAATTCTATTAGTCTAAAAACGGAATCGGAAGACGACCAACAGATTACAATAGAATGTAAGTAGGTATTTTTCATAATAAAACGATAGCGTTTCCATTTTGAAGAAATTCTCAACACAGAGAGTTGCAGTTGTTATAGCAATGATTTATAACGATGTGATCTGATATCATTGCAACAGTGAAAATATTGTAAATTTTCTTGATCTAGCAGTTATGTTTAGCATTTTCAACAGAACTTATACCCAGGGTCACTATAAAGTACTGGTTCTGCAATTAATTCGCGTTGTTAGCAACAACTCCAAACTGTTTGACATTCAAGATCATGTCTAAATGTTTGCACAAGTGATTACTACACCGTTTATTCATTTAGTACATGTAAGCCCCAGTAATGCAGCAACTGCATTTAGTACGATAAAATACATATAGAGAAGGTTCATCAAACGAAGAGCTCTCAGTAGAAGGATCCAGCGAAGGATGTAACGTTCTTTCGAGAAATTGTAGCTAAGTATACTTGGGATAATCGAAAGAAACAAATTTCTAAAAGGTCCAACAACTTTGTTACGTTTCGGCCGTTCGGCCTTCCTGAGCTAAACAGATAAAAAGTTAAAAGCTAAAAATGGAATCTAAGAGCTGGAAGACGCTTACAAAGGAAAAATGACAAAAGCTAAACAATGGTATATCCATGACAATAAAATTTAAAAATTAAAAGTATAAAATCGTTAATTAGGCTTCAAAAAAGTTACATCAAGGCGATAGAGGTTGCATACCAAGGTTCGGAAAAATCGGCTAATTAAGGTGGAAGATAGTAATACGGCAATGATTTAATTGTTATAGCAAATACGTTTTTTTTATCTGAATTTCCGCCTCTTGTTGAGGCCATGCGGCTGCAATGTAAATAATTGGGTCATCCAATAAGCATCTCTAGTTAATATATATATATAGAGAACAGTCCTAAGAAAGTACGCGCGAGAAAACACGCTCTTCGTGTTTCTATCGAGTTTTAGTATAAATCTACTAGCGTTCTATCACAAATGCCGCGCTCTGATTGGCTACGCTACCCACTATCTATTCTGTGATAGATAGTGAGTAGCGTAATGGCGGCCGCTTCTTCACGTTTTCGAAGTGTCCGTGAAGAAGATTTAGACAGTTTACTGGTCGAGGCTGTTCCAGAAAAGACAAAAGTCGCAACGAAATATGGTATGAAGATTTTTCACGGTAAGAACAGGAGTGGAAAAATGACTTTAATGAACTTTATTACTCATTGAAACTTTTAAAAGTACAAAATTAAATTTTCAAAAGTTGCATTTCAATTGACACATTTTTTGTAAACAAATTTTAGAATGGTTCGCAAGCCAACAGAAATTCTCTCTTCCTATAGAAGAACAGTCCAAAGAAGAGCTTAACAGATGCTTACAGGTTTTTTATGCCTCTGTACGGCAAAAAAATGGAAGCGAATTCAAAGTTTCTTCGCTGCGAGCGATACGCGGTGCCATTGACCGGTATTTGAAGCAGCCGCCTAACAACAAGCCCTGGTCAGTTATCGGAGATTCTGAGTTTGCAAAGGCCAACCAAACGCTAAATGCTATTTGCAAAAACATGATGAAAGAAGGCAAAGTAGGCCCTGTGGTACATAAACACCCGATAACCAGCGAACAAATGCAAGAGTTGTTCAGAAGTGGTCAACTTGGCGACTCCAACACCAAAGTTCCCTCAAAATTACAGCGAACGGCCTGGTTTTACCTAATCCTTTACTTTGGAAAACGAGGGCGGGAAAATCAAAGAAAACTCACCAAAGAAATGCTGGTTCTGCAAACTACTCCCCAAGGAAGACGGTACTATGAGACTCGAAGGGATGCTCTAATTTCCACCAAAAACCACCAAGGCGGGCTTAACGATCCTACAGACGAATCCGATGGAAAGATGTTTGAAGTAATTAATTCTAGCCGCTGCCCCGTCAAAACAATTGAGAATTTCCTCAAGCATCTTAATCCCAAACTGGATTGCCTGTTCCAACGACCAAGGGAACTTTCAGCAAAATTCAACCCAGAGAAAGAAAGCATCTGGTATTGTAATTCACCAGTTGGAGAATCAACACTCGCCAATATGATGAAAACGATGTGTACGGCAGCTGGTATCACTCAGCATCTTACAAACCACTGTGTGAGAGCCACGGCAGTGACGGTTTTATCTGATCGTAATGTAGAGGCAAGACACATCAAGGCAGTTACAGGCCACAAGTCAGACAGTGCCATTGAATCCTACAACGCTAGAGCATCTTTCTCTCAGAAGGAAAACATGTCGAATATTTTGAGCGGATTCGTATCTGGAGAAGAATCATCACTCCAACCGCAAGCTATCCTGAATCGCTCCGATGTTCAGATTCAAATACAAAACGAGAATTATCCATCCAGCTCTTCTGCTGCCGTCACACCACAAGTTTATCAGCAGTCAAACAACCATCTTCCGCAGTCGTTCACCTTCCATGGTTGCACGGTCTCCATTGTGAACAACAGCAACTTCTTTCGTTAAACTGTGCAGTACGACCTTCCGGCAGTGCAAGTCTCTCAAGCCTTTGCTTAACGTTTTAACTTAATATTTTCTTGTCATTGACTGGCTTCCAATGGCATTTTTGCATCATTTGATCGTTGATATTGTAATCAAACTAGGTTCATCGGCTTGGCTCATCTTGAATGAAATGTGAAGATGCGCACACACAGAAACCAACACAATGCGATATATTTGTCAATTATCCTCGCGTGGCGTGTCCTGTTTTTATCATTGTTTAATAATAAAAACATGAACCTGTCTTGCTTTTTTAAGTTTTGAACGACTATTAGATTTATACTAAAACAATTAGATTATTCGCTCTCGATTTCTATGCGTGATAGTTGACGAGGGCGCAGCTCGAGCTCATAATCTAATTGTTTAATAGAAACACTCGTGAAAGTTTGGGAGGACTCGAAAAAGCTGTGGAAACACTCGCCTGCGGCTCGTGTTCCCACAGCATTTCTCGTTCTCCCAAACTTCCACTCGTGTTTCTATAACTCGATAGAAACACGGTACATGTTTTCTATTTCTTAAATCTATATTTTAAAGGTGTCCGTTCGCAGGCCAGGTAGCGCACTTGAGAACTGCTGAATTTCCGCCATTGGGAATTCGGTGATGCCTTTTTGAAAGTAATGTAAATTTTGTGGAAACCGATTTCACTCGTCCTGGAAGTACATCCCAGCAAGGTGATCTCCGAGATATTCAAGAAATATTAGCACGAGATCGACGCCGAGTAAGTTCGAATACCGTGAAAATCTTCACGACGAAAGCACGACTCAAAGCAGGGATAGAGAAACGACAGCAGGGAGAATAACAACAGACATCGCAGCCAAGACAACAACTGCTCGCTCCAGAAAAAGGCAAACAAAACAGCAGGGAAAAGGACCAGGAATTCAATCAAGTTAGTTTTGAATTTGAATGTGTTATTGATAGAAATACAGGACGTGAGTGAACGATTACATAACGAACTAGAAATACGACTCCCGCAAAACCTCGCAAAGCTAGTTTTTAAAGAACTCATGATGGTTTTTCACATGAGGGATAGAACCCCAATTTATGTATTTACTTATTGTTATATCATTATAACTTTTTTTACTTTCTCATTTCTTGTTATTATTATCATGATTATTATTGTATTACCATTATTATTATTATCATTATTATTATTATTATTGTTATTATTATTATTGCTGGTATTGATATTATTATTATTATTGTTATTTTTTATGTTAACATAATATACTGTTATGGGATGAGGGTGTATGTCCTAATCTGGGTAAAGGTATTATTCCTCTACTACTACAAGCAATACAGTTTTCTTCTGAATAGGGTTTGTATCAGTTGTGGTAAAAATTACTCATCTCTGAACAATACCATTTCTTCTTTTTGGCTTAGAATCTAGTCATGGTTGCCACAGCCACAGGATCTTGAAATTCCCTTACTTTTCCCTTACAAATGTAGAATTTCCCTTACAAACTAAATAACGAAACTCACAAATTAGTCGTGGTAATGGCCTCCAACCTCACCTCACAGCCAACCTCTCCACCCATTTATTCAATATGCTTCCAGAAAATCACATTCAGTGCATATGGATTGACAGTTTCTTAAGGTAACAAAGTCATGGAAAAAGGGTTGATTTTCTAGGCAATCCAAAATCAGCTTGTCATTTAATTCTACCACTCCACCACATTTCATGTCACATTCTTAATTACACCAAACCATAGCTGAATTGGCAATAAATAAATTAGAACTCTTAAATTTCAATTTTCCCTGACTTCTCTCCAAGACTTAAACTTTCCCTTAATCGAAATGACATTCCCTGACTTTTCCCTTCCCTGAAGAATTTTTTCCCTGACCATTTCCTGACCTGTAGCAATCATGCTAGTGCAGTCATTTGTCCATACAGTTAGTGTGGAAAATCATGAATGAAAGCATAGGGCATTTAGGAAACTTCAAATACTTGTTATTACATACAGCAACCTTGGAATGAATACATAAGAAATATCATAAAAAATTTGGCATTACAAACTTTAGTTTCTCCTTTGTATAGTTTTTTTAAATGTAAAATGTCAACTGTATATTGTGGTTGTTATTAAATATTTGTATTTGACATCATAAAAATGAATTAGTGCATACAGTCATTTGTCTATACAGTTAGTGTGGAAAATCATGATTGAAAGCACATGGCTTTTAGGAAACTTTAGTCTTCCCAATGTAAAAGGTCAACTGTATATTGCAGTTGTTTTTAAATATTTGTATATTTGACATCATAAAAATGAATTAAACAGCATAAAGGAAAAAAGATAAGATGTTATGCCTAATTTTGCAAAGTAGCGCTTAAATGAATTTTTCATTTGTGGGAAAAGTTTGGGGGCTAAGAGAGTAATTCCAAGGGATGCCTGGACCTCAAAGGTAAAAATCCATTTACAAAAGGCTATGGAACTTGTCAGTCCCAACGAAACCTTTTAATTACTTAATACATATATATAGGAAAGACATATAGCAAAGAGAAATACTACTCAGAAGTCAGTAATAAATACCATCTGTTTTATTTTCAAAGAATTGCATTGATCACTGACAATATTGCAGAACCAGTCACTGATTGTTAAGTATCTTTTCTGTTGAAAAGGCTGAACATAACTGCTACAACAGACAAATCTACAATATATTTTGGTAAGATTTCCGCACAGGTCCCTACTTCATTATGCATACTGTAACTATACTATTTCGTTCTTCGAACATAAGAAATATTTGCACGTGCATTGCACCAGACAAGACAGCTTCAGCATGCATAATGAAGTAGGGACCTGTGCGGAAATCATTCCTATATTTTCACTGTTGCAATGATATCAGATCACATAATTATAAATAATTGCTATCACAACTGCAGTCTTTGTATTGGGAATTTCTTCAAAATGGATAGCTATCGTTTTAGTACGAAAAATACCTACTTGCATTGTCATTGCTGTATTGAGACTACGTGACTTTAATCTTTTATTTCTTTGCGGTTGGTTTCTGTTTCCCCTTTCCTGGCACTTTTTTTCACGACGATATGGCAATCTGTTTTGTCGTTCGTCTTCTGATTGTGTCTGTATGCTGTTGCCATAATTTTCCTTAAATTCTCAATGCTGTATAGCTAAAACGAGTCTTTATTTCTATCGATAACAAATTCAATTTCCAATCTAACTTGATTGTATCCCTGGTCGTTTTCCTTGCTGTTTCCTTTGCCATTTCTGAGCGAGCAGTTGTTGTCCTTGCTGCGATGCCTCGTACTATATTATCGTCCCTTAACCGTAGTTTCTCAATCTCTGCTTTGAGTCGCCGCTTCCCGTGTGCAGATTTTTGCGGCATTCAAACTTACTCATCAACGATCTCTCGCCACTCTTACTTGTGCATCTCGGAGATCGTCTTGCTGGGATGTACTTCCAGGATTAGAATAATCGGTTTCCACAAAATTCACATTATTTTCAAAATATCATTCACGGTATTCCTAATGGCGGAAATTCATATGAAGTAATGTTGCAGGTAACCTGGCCTGCGAATGGACACCTTTAATATATATATATATTTATAACCCACTGATTAATTTTCGCGCTATTTTATTGGTTATCTTGGGTCACGTGGTGTCAAATAGCTGGACGGGTATCGGGCGATATACCTCGGCCGCGTGGATATTTGCCCTGCGATTTTTAAGTCGCAAGAAAACACAACAAAGTCAGTCTCTTTTTAAACAAACTCGTTTTGTAATCTCCAGTGATCGTAGTGAAGTAGTTAGTCGCAGCTGTAGCTCCGAATAAAACAGAAAATCAACAAAATAAGCTGTTGGTGTTTTTGGCCTCGAGGTGAGCAAAAGTTACGAACCCTTGGGCAATCAAATTCTTGAAAATCTCCCCACTGAAATGTGCAAAAAGGCTGGTTTTGCACAAAGCTACACTTCCCACTGTCTTTAAAGCTGCCAGCTGAGAAAACTTTCCAAGCCAAAAACGATAAACTACGCAAGAGATAATTATGAATCCCTCAAGTCGAACAATGCAAAGCCAAGTACAGAAAAACTGTTCGAGTCATCGGCAAATATCGGTCGATTAATAGCTCAACAAAATTCAGTTCAGTCCGTTCAATCTATTCTTGGAACTATAGTTCTTCCACCTGTTTTTTTTTCTTCGACCTACTCAGCGCCCGCCATTCAACAACAAAGCCAAGTTTGCGAACAATCCACTTTTAACGTAAATCCTCCAACAACACGAGATTTTCCAATTTCTCTTTTTCATGGGTGTAATTTCTTTCGCAGTGTTAGTGGTATTGTTGAATTTTCTTTTCTAATACACTGGAAACGTTTAGCTTTGACTTCTCGAACAACGCAGTTGACAAAATAAACCAAACTGCCGTGTTTTCGAGATTTTCATGTAAGGGGCGTTGCGAGAGTATGTTCGACATGACAGCTTGTCAAGCTCTGGTCCAATCACAGTTTACGTAAAACAATTTTAACCAATCAATGTACGTGCAGTGTTTGCGTCAGTCGCAATTCCAGTTAGACGACTTGTTTTTCTTTTCCTTCAACACGTTCAAAGTAAGAATCAACTCGCGATCGCGTTATAAAATAAATAAACCTCTTTCTGGCTTACTGGTATATGGGAGGATAATGCCCTTGGCTGAGAGATTGCCCTTGGCTGAGAGATTGTCCTCAAAATTTCACATATGCCCTCGAAGCTTCGCTTCTCGGCCAACTGTTCATTTTTCGGACAATCTCTCAGCCGCGGGCATTATCCTCCGATATACCAGCCGCCAGAAGGGGTTTTTTTACTAAATATATACATATATAAAAACTCTCGGCTCGATTTACTCGGGCTTGCGAGCCACGTGGTCTGACCGAAGGCGACACGATTAGTAACCTCGCTTCGCGAGGAAAATATATTGGCGTACTACATTTAGCAAAACGACTTGGAAGGGACACCGAGTAAGAACGACTTCAACGATTGGAGATTTCTCTGGAAAATAATTCTATTAGTCTAAAAACGGAATCGGAAGACGACCAACAGATTACAATAGAATGTAAATAGGTATTTTTCATAATAAAACGATAGCGTTTCCATTTTGAAGTAATCCCCAACGCAGAGAGTTGCAGTTGTTATAGTAATCATTTATAACAATGTGATCTGATATCATTGCAACAGTGAAAATATTGTAAATTTTCTTGATCTAGCAGTTATGTTAAACATTTTCAACAGAATATATACCCTGTATCACTATAAAGTACTGGTTCTGCAATATTATCAGTGATCAATGCGATCATTTCAAAATAAAGCAAATGTGATTACTGAATTCAGAGTAGTATTTCTCTTTGCTATATATATATGTATGCATTCTCTGATTGAAAGGTTTCAATAATATTGCGTAGAGACAAGTTTCATAGCCTTTTCACAATGGGTCAGTTTTTCCTTAGAGTTCAATGACCCCTCCCCCCCCCCCCCCCTCGGATAACATTGCTATCTAGAACCCCTGCCCTTTTTCCACAAATGAAATGTTAATTCAAGCCTGAATTTGAAAAGTTAGACATAACATATTAACTTTGTTACTTTCTGCTGTTTACTTTATTTTTATGATGTCAAATATCAATATTTCATAACAACCACAACATGCAATTAACCTTTTACATTGGAAAAACTTTATAAAGAAGAAAATAAATTTTATAATGCCAAAATGTTTATGATCTTTCTCATATATTCATTGCAAGTGTGCTGTATGTAGTAACAAGTGTTTCAAGTTTCCTAAATGCCCTATGCTTTCAATAATGATTTTCCACACAAACGTTATAGACAAATGACTGCACTAGATTCCAATCCTTTAGGAAGAAATGGTATTGTTTGGAGCTGTTTTGATTACTACCACCTCTGATGGAAAGCCTATTAAGAAGATTTTTGTATTGCTTGTAGTAGTAGAGTAACAATACCTTTACCAAGATTTGGACATGCATCCCACCCCATCAAAAGATATTATGTTTAACATAAAAAATATAACAATAATAATAATAGTAATGATAATAATAATGATAATAATATAATGATAGTTCTTTTCGTTACTATATGTCATTGGTTACAGTTCAATACCTCTCGCTGCCATGACTTTTTCGATGAAATACCATCCTTATATTAAATCTTTCTTCTGCAGTTTTTATAATAGAAATTTTCATATATTCAAAATAATATAATCTTCTGTGGTTGGGTATGGATATTTTGCCTGTTTCTGTAACAGCACAATTAAACTTTCATGTGGTATATACTTTTGACTGATTGATGTTGATTTCACATTATTTTTTTACAGGAGTACGTAGTGCAGCAATCTTTTTGAACATATTAAGATTTCAATAACTCTTTCTTACATGTATTCTTTTATGATATGACCTAAAAATAGCACAACCACATACTATACAGTCGGCACTCACTATTACCAAACCTTTATTCAAAGTTTTTGTAGAATCCAATTGTTTTACCCCCAATTTTTTTTATGTAATGACATTGTATCTCACACTTCTGTTGATATGGAATCTCTTTTGAGGGAAGAGGAATTTTTCTATCTACCACTGGGGGTATCATTGCAACTGAAAATAGTACACAAATCAAAACATGCACTATTCATAATGCTCTCAATTGTGGTTACCCGGGAATGAAATAATGACTGCAGTAGACAATAAAATATCTAATCAGAAGATTCTTCTTACAATGAATCTCATGCAATTATAACCAAAAAACATAAATAAAAAATAATTGGAGCATTCAACTCATCCTCAGTGTAAGAGCATATTGTGTTTAAAAGTGATGTACAACAAAGACAAAGCAGTAGAGACTAAGAAAACTAAAGAAAAAAAACACAGGTTTTTACACCGTGGTAAACACAGGCATTCATATCAACTCTTCAAGATTTCACCTGCAAACGATTTACAATCATTTTCAATTTGTGTTAAGTGAATATTATTGTGATACTTTATTGACTCTGTATTCCCTGTCAAGATAAAAAATAATTTTACTTCTATTCCCTCTGGTGCATTCTTAGTGGCAGTGAAAGAGCTAAATGAAGGTCAATTTTTAAGCACTGTGTTGAGCGGTATACTGATCATGTAATTTGCACCAGGTGTCACTAATTGTGTACCAAACACAGCATAAGAAATAAAATAATGGGGATTACGCTGATATAAAAAATAAAATATAAGATATAAAAAAATAAAGAATAAAATATAAAAGCATTGCGACTTCTTCAAAAACTAGCTTCGCGAGGTTTTTGCGGGAGTCGTATTTCTAGTTAAAATGTACCGCCAACTCGCAGGTCTTTTCGTTTAATATAATCAACAAAGGCGACGGTAGACGAAAACGTCATCTCCAAATATAACTTGGCTCTATCATATGTCTTTCACGATTATTCCGTCTTGTTCACGTCCTACAAAATGGGCGAAGTATCCTAAAAATTAATTGGTACGAGCGGTTTCAGAGTGAAAATAGAGAATGAGATTCTCTGTTACATACTTACGTTGTCATCAAAACCTCAAATTTGGTGATTTCATGTAGTCGTTATGCAGAGGACCGCTAATGAATTTGCTAAAATCAGTGCTGCACGTGCAGCACGATTACGTATACTCTTTTAACCAATGATATTATTGTTTTGTGGAGTTGGCGTAGTCGTAGCCGTCTTTTTTTTTTAGAGGGAAGAAGGTTTTATTCGGGCAGGGGGATAATTAGCTAATCGTTTTGAGTGCATTTCGTGTCATTGATATTTTACTACCTAATTCTTTCTATTTGGAGCACTGACTTGAAAGTTTAAATCTGTTACCATTTCAGTAGGTACAATCACGACACACATTTTCAGTATTGGTAGTTACCATAGTTAATTTATTAACTATGTAGTTACTGAAGAAAGTTATACCCCGGTAAAGTAAAAAAGGCTGCTGACGTTCAAGCGTTGGTCCTTCGTCAGAGCGAGTGACGCTGGAAAAGTCAGGACTCTCTTTTTTGCCTTTCGGTGATATAACTTGCTTTTTCAACTTGTTTGTTTGTCGTGTCGTAGCCGTCAAACTCTCTAGTGTGCAGCGAGCTACTGCTTACCTTCGTCGAATAGAGCATTTTGTATAAGCTTCTCGTTCGCCTCATATCTTCTTTGACTGCCAACTCTAGTCAGTGCATACGCGGTAATTGCCATGCTATATGGGTTAGTAATACCATCAAGGCGGCTTTCCAGGTATCGTTGGGCTTTTTGCATTGCTGGTCGTCCCTTTAGAAGCACAAATGAGAATAAGCAATGTATAAATTCTGGAACAACCAGACCCGAAGACGAGATGTCTGTTGTGAACAATCGGAAATTGTGCTTTGTTGGGTCCAAAACCCCCGCGGCGGTGGACCTCATGCTTCAAATTTTCTACGGTCACGTTTTGGCCGGCTTACAAGTCGTATTGTTATATACCTAGAATTTCACGCAACAAAACGAGCCCTGTGATTGGTTGATTCTTGGTCACATTTTAAGGGAAAGTCTAAATATATAACAAAGCACTTAATGTATTGTTTCTCGGGAAACTAATTAGTTTTATTTTCCCTCGGGTACGCATGTTTCCCTCGACTTCGTCTCGGGAAACATCAGGAATCTTGGGAAAACAAAATTAACTGTTTCCCTCGGGACCATACATTAAGTGTATATTATTTTCTCCACCGGACCCTCTTCTTATGAATGTTTTTGGGGAACTCCACATGGTTGCAAGTAACCATAACCTGATTAATATCATGGGTGACAAATTACTCCTTAATTTTGGCGCGAAATTTCAGCGTTTATACTACTACACGAGAAATTTCTGTAATTTGATTGGCTAAGAGCAGTGGTATTTCTGCTTAATTTGAAATACCTACATATGAAAATTACAAACCTTTTGCGAGTAGTAGTATAAACAAATAATAGCATGATTTGTACGTGATATTTGGCATAAATACCACTCGAGATATTTCAAAATTGTCTCAAATTTCACTCGCCTAACGGCTCTTGAAATTACGTACAACAACTTTGAAATATCCCTCGTGGTATTTATACCAAATATCACTACAAACCATGCTATTACCCATACTAATTTATAATTTCACATGTGAAATTACAAAATTGCCATGGCAACCGTTCCGACGCAGCCAAAATGGCGTCCAGGTTTGAAGATGTTACAGATTCTGATGTGGCGGCATTAAAAGACGCTGCCGAAAACTTGAACACCCGTAAAAGCACAGTTAACTGGTTGAGAGTTTTTGAGAACTGGTGTGATGAAAATGCCCTCGACAAAAGCGCTGAGAAGTTTCCTCCTGAACAGCTGGATAAAGTTCTTGAGCGGTTTCATGCCTCTGTCCGTAAACAAGAAGGAACCGACTACGAACCTGGAAGTAGTAATTTGTCACACCCTTGCCTAAAGGCTCGGGAAATTATTAGGATTTGGACAAAACGCGCGTGAAATTATTCCCTAATTCCACTCGTCACCACTTGATTACACATACTAATTTTATAGTGGTTGCTTACTCTTTTTAACTTTCTGTATTTGAATTTATGTCATAGCAAACCTTGCTTACGTACGTACGAGCGATAAGCGAGTATTAAGCGTTTAACTTCCATGAGAAGTTGCTTGGATTTCTGCTAAACGTTTCCCACAAAATCTTGAAAAGTTGCTCAAAAGTTGCTGTTTTTTCGAAAAAGTAGCTCAAACGTTGCTCGTTTCTCAAGTCCAAAAATTTAGTATTTACTTCTTTTTTTTTTTACTTCTAATTACATTTTAAAAATCCACAAATAATTTAACCTTTGAATTTCATACTCACAAAACTTTAATGAGTATGTTTGCTTGATTTTACAGCAGGTGGTGGGAATACAAAACCCAGTAAACATGTATAATCTCTTTTTCACTATCGATTAACCATTTGTTCGTGCTTTTGCTTCTTCGATTTGGTCGGTACTTGAGTCTTCACTAGCAGAGTCTTCCGAGCTTGAATATGTATCGCTTGGACTATCCGCCATTTTGAAAACGAGTTCACATAGATACCGCTGACCGTATATCACTTCAGAAACACAGGAACCCATAAACGGTAAGTGGTGATCTTCACAGAAAGAGCAAATCTATCAATCAAAGCTCGTAAGGTTAAGAGGGTCAAATTTGAACAGTGATATTTACGACAATTATGGAAAAAAAGGCTTTTTTTCTGTTAAAATAGTTTAGAAAACAGTCCCAAGAAAGTACGCGCGCTGATTGGTTAGAAATCGTGTTTCTATAACTCGATAGAAACACAGAACCAGCACGAGCTGTTGACGTAGTGATGACGCGAGCAAAGAGAATTTACATTTTGATATTCAAAGTTAACAAGTTGCTTTTCTTTTTTTCGTCGCGGTGTTTTCTAAAAGAAATAGAAAACATGTTCTTCGTGTTTCTATCGTGAAAGTTTGGGAGAACTCAAAAAAGCTGTGGAAACACTCGCCTGCGGCTCGTGTTCCCACAGCATTTCTCGTTCTCCCAAACTTCCACTCGTGTTTCTATAACTCGATAGAAACACAGTACATGTTTTCTATTTCTTAAATAAAATTTCTCTAATTGGAAAAAGTTGCCGGAAAGTTGCTCAAATCCAAGAGTTGCCAAAACGTTGCCGAGCAACTTGTGTAAATGCCTAGTGCCAAGGTGTTATTGGCACTGGTATCTAGATGGTGGTAGTAATAAGGATATGTAGCAATGGTGATGGTTTCAAGGTAGACAAAATACTGGGTCGAGCTTAAAGATATCTGCAAGCACATTTTGGGCTGGCTCGGCTTAAATAATATATGTCTCACACATTTCGTTTTATTCTACCAAGTTTCTTGCTTTTGTGGTGAAGTGACTAATCCTGAAAGAAAATTTTACCACTATACTGTATTTTCCTTCCCTCCTTTCCTTCAAACCAAACAAGTGGGTCGTTGGAAGACTTTCATTGACTGGTCATCTGCACAGCCTTACTTCCTATCTTTGACAAAATACTTGAGACACCTCAGGTTTTTTCCATGTTGTGGTGAGGATTCCCCTTTTATAAGGTCTCTTCCACGGAACACCGAACAAACTTGAAAACGCAACTTTATTTTTCTGGTTATGCCTTCCGTCCGCACTAATCCCCACGAATCCGGATAAATTCTCCAACGAAAACGGAACTTTTCGAAAACGGTCTTTATAGTGGAAGAATTCCAAACGCCGGCTAGCCGTTTTAGTGTAGACGGAAAACATTTTAAAAACGAAACTTTTCGAAAAAGGTGACGTCATGATTGTCATGTGGTTTCATTACCCGAGTCTTTCTAGATCATGAATGTAACAAGGCGGACGAAGATAACTGGATAATGATGATAGTCTTGTCCATAATGTTCGCTTGATAAAAAGGTATCTTATGTACAAGGCTAAAAAAATGTTAAAATGATTTTTGTAAAATTTAAAAAGTAAAAACCAAACGGTTTCGGCTGTTTGCCATCATCAGGGTTAAAAACATGACCGTCCGCGTGCATGTATATATATCTTATGTAATTCCCGTTGGGAAAAGTTTTGATACATAAGAAGTTACTTTTTTGTTTAAACTGGGGCGGAATTGTTGGATCATTAGCCCCTCAACGATCCTACGCTTGTGGAATGTCTGTGCTGAGGAGAGAACACGCCAGGTGAAAGAATGTGAAGGATTTTCTCGCAGGTGTTTTGCAGGTTCAGAGGTGTGAGCAGGATTTGAATGTTCCGCAATTCGTACTGCTAAATTTCTCATAGTCTCGCCAATATAATCAGCACCACAAGAACAATCTCCTTTATAAACAACCTTGGATCTATGAGTGTTTTTGTCTTTGTTGTTGAAGAGGCTTTTGATTCGCCTTGTTTGCCATAAGATTATAAAGATGAAATTGAAATTAGTAAACTTGTTGAGTTTTTTGATAAACGTTTTGCTGAGTTTTTCGTTTTTACCACAAAATGGGAGCTTAATGAAAACTTTCTTACGTTCTTCGAAAAGAAAATCCGGAATGATGTTGTCATCTTGTTAAGAACCGGTTAGAAAGTTGTTGATTGTATGCGAGATAAAACGTTTCGGATAACCTGCTTTGATGAAAGAAATTTCTAAAGTTTTAATGTCCTTCTCAAAATCGGTAGAGATGCGTTTAGCTCTGTGGAGTGCGCCAGTGATGCAATTCCTTTTCCATTTGGTAGGGACCTTAGATTTCCAATGTGTTGGTAATTTCCCCGGTTCTTTGTAGATGCTGCAAATGAACTTGTTGGTATAATTAAAGGCAGTATCAAGAAAATGGTCGGGGTTTTCTTCGGCAGTAAAAACAATGTTAGGGTGATAGTGATTTAGGCGTTCAAGTAGAGCATCAGGCTCGTCCTTTTTCTTCTTAGAGAAACAATCATCAACATACCTATCATAAAATGGTGGGTTGAAAGGTCGGACTATATCAGCTTCTAGTTTAGTCATGAAAATATTAGCAAGGACTGGAGATAGTGGGTTGCCCATGCCGCATCCATCAATTTGTTTGTAGAGCTTATCACTAAAACTGAAAACTGTATTCTTGGTGACATTATAGAGTAGACGTCTGAAAAGTAACTTAGAGCTGAGTTGTGGTAGCTTGTTGTTGGTGCGGATTTCATGAATGACGTGGTCAATAGTTTTATCGAGCGGGACTTCAGTAAAGAGAGAGGACACATCATATGAGACCAAGACTTCATCATCATCAACAGCGGACGGTCATGTTTTTAACCCTGATGATGGCAAACAGCCGCAAACGTTTGGTTTTTACTTTTTAAATTTTACAAAAAAAGATGATAGTCTTGTTGCTGAACATAATATCTAGTTTTATTACTTGTTTGGATTTAAACGTTTTATAATCGACCGTGACATTCAACAGCAATCCCATAAGACCATGAAAACTATTCGGTTTTGTTTTGTCATCCGAAACTTTTTTTTTGCGGCCGGATTTTGACACTGTTTTTTTTTTTTTTTTCAGTTTTTTTTATTACACCACTTGCAACTGACAAGCTACTTACGCTACTATAACAGTACACTACTTAATTCATGGCGGGCTCATTGAATCAATATGCGCAGACTCAAAGGTTCATTGAAGCGTTTTTTTCTCCTCTCAGATCGTTGTAGTGCGGACGCAGAACATTTTATCCGTTTCCATGTTTGTACAGATAACTTCTGTTGCGTTTTCATTGTAACAATGCCGTTTTCAAATTTATCCAGCATAGTGTGGACGGGGACTTAACCTTCCCCTTTTTCTTAATTCAATGTTCGTTATGAAGACATTCATTCGGAGACATGGGACTTCGTCAACGTTTGATACAGCATCTTCTAAATGTATTCAAAGGCAACAGATGCCATCATGTTTCCTCACAGAATGTCTTCCTCTGGATTGTTGACAATGTGAAACTTATGTCACAATAAAAAAAATTATCTTACCGCGCCTTTGCAGTCGCACTCAACGAGGGCGGATAAAACGAAAGCTGTCATGCTAATGTCACCGTCACTATACGCTCCTCCCTGAAATGGAATAGGGCGAGGTCACGTCACACACATTAACTTATATAGGAGCCCATTTCTAGAAGCGTTTCACTGCCCTATTAGGCTTTTACCAAGCGCAGTAACACATGAGGCTTTTTTTGTTTCGCGGTAATGAATAATAAATAATTATTACACTGATCAATAAAACTGCGCCAGGTGATATCTTTTAAAATGGCGCATGCTAGTGACGCATCTAGCGATCATTTTTCGAATAGTTCTAGGGATTGTTTTTGGGTTTTCTCGAAGGATCCTACATCTTCTTGTGTGGGTAACATTTTCGTGGGAACTATGGGTTCTAAAACTAGCCTCATTTGCTACTGTTCTGAGTACGCAATCCAACAACTAGGAACGCTTCTGGGCTCCTTTTTATTACCTCATGGTATGTATTTCATACCATGAGATATAGTAATGGTTGGATTTGTTACTCCATTCCCGTTAGACAATTGATTTATGCATTGAATCCGCATTAAATGTGAATTAAACAGGTTCTCTCCTATCTCCCCTGCTAGGTTTGGTTTCGTCCACAAAGTCCTGCAATTGTTTTATGTTCACATATGTGTGGGGGGAGGTGGTGAGACAAAGCGGCAGCACATGTTTACAAAATGGCGTCTGTTATGTTGGGGCCGACGCAAAGATAGTCAACGCGGGTTTTCGTTCGTTAAACAAATCGAACTCCCGCTGCGCGATCGTCCGATTTTGCTACCACTCGTGTGATTACAGACCGAATTGGACGACACGAAGTCTTATTATCACTGCTAAGAATTGCCTACAAAAGTAAACAGTGCCAGAGTCAAATATTCATTTAGATTTCTTCTTTGGTTATCATTTCCTTATTGTCTCGTTGTGGTCGATCCCGTGCGTGAGGCGATCCACATTGTCGACCCTGCTGATTTGATTTCTAACTCGCTCATTATTCTCTCGTACATCTACACTAGCACATGAATTATAGCAAGCTTGTAGCGTATCTTACCGCCACACTAAAACCATGATGCACGCGATACAGCTCGGGAATTGCACCATTAGCCTTTTGGACGCTCACGATATAGTTTAACGACTCGCAAATCACATTCTCATCAATGTCTACCGCTTCGAACTTTTGGGCTTCACAGAAGACTCTCATCACAAACGCGGTCAACCTACAAATTGAACACGCCATGCAAGAGCGGTTCAGTTACAACGTAAAACATTTGGGCTAAGCTCTTTAAACTGGCCATACATTAGAACAAAGGCCCCTATTTAAAGAACGTGCTACAGCAGTACAGGGCAAGAACCTCATATGCGCCTGGGTGACTATAATGGGTTTTCAAAATTGTTAGCCAGCGTAAATCACTTGATTGGTTGAAAGTGTTTGATCAAATTGAATATGACACAGTATTTATTTCTCCACTCTGTCCTTTGGTCTCTATAAAAACGAATTTGAGGATCGTGGATCTCGGGATAAAATGAACCGTTTGTTCATTTCCCTTTGTTTTTACTAATTGCGACGTAATTATAAGGGGGGCTTAAGCAAACAGGACGACAACACTGAAGACTGCAGCAGTTTGTTTATGTATGTTGGCTGTAGGCAAGGTTTGTTTCGTTTCCTCAAGAGAAAATGAGGTAAAAGAACGCATCTTCCATACTGGGTTCCCTTACTTTGATAAGGGCACAGAATCTATTTTTAGATCTGGAAACTGTTTTAACTAACCAATGACTGATGTCCTTCTCATCACGTGGTTGTAATTTCAATACGCCATGGGAAACCGCGCAGCCATGGAACAAGATATACATAGACTCAACGCTAAAAATAGATTCTGTTCCCTTATCATATCAGACAGGGTTATGTTCTCTTTCCTCATCTTCTCTTGGTTCCCTTTTTCTTTGACACTAAATAATTTTCTAATTGGCATCGTATGTATTTTATTTTGAATTCCTAGGTACAGTTTTTTGCCGTTGTTTTCTTGTGCCTTCTTCAAATTGGTCACTTCACGTGCCAGTATCAAGTTGTTTTGCAGAGTATGACAATGAAACTCACCAAACTGTATCCACATGAGCAGTTTTAAAACCGCCATTGTTTCATGCTGTTGTGGTCAACGTCGTCGTCCTGTTTTACTTAGTCAAGATCCCTACTGTTAAGTGGCGGCTAAACTGTTTATATGTTTTTCTTATGCCTTCCTATCTTCGCTGTCGTCCAAGTGATATTAGGGACCTTATGATACAAGGTCAGGAGACCAGGACGGGGAAGGCACCGGACAAGTAAGACTAGGGCGAGTCCAGCCAAAGCCAAAATACTTAAAAATGTGTATTTTCGTGCGGGAGAGCGAAGTCGATTTTTTCGCTTACCGACGGCAATGGCATCCTTTAAAGGTGTTAAGAATCTTTTTTTAGAAAGCTGAAGGATTGTGTCATGGATGGCGATGAATTTCTTTTGCTGTATGAAGGGACCTTTTCCAAGAATCCAGAATTTCGATAGGTTCGATTTAGACACGATTGGGGATACAGAAGGTAAGCTAATATCGAATCAACCTTTTATGATGCCTTAGTTAATCGACAAACAAACAAACAAACAAACTTCTTCAATGTTTACTTGCACTGATTTACTTTTCTTGCCAGAAAATTCCGTGGGAACATTCATGGCGGACACTTAACAAATACCCAGTGAATTTATATACAAATAATTTCCTCTGATTCAAGTAATGTGCGATACAGACACGAAAAATATGAACTACGAAAACATTTATGTCACGATATTTGAGACTAGAATTGACTTCAACGCTGTTTATGTCAAAGCAAGACCAAAATACTTACGTTCTCGAAGTGGCGGCAAACCTGGCTAAGTGGCGTCTTCGATGAGGGCAGGACGGTAAGCACGCCAGTTGGGAGTTCTCGTGCGCATGCCCTGTTTGATAGATTTACTTCCGGTAGTCGTCCTAGCTGACTCCAACATCGTATCTTGAGGCCCCTATTTTCTTCGAAGTCGCTTAGAATATTTAAAGGAAACTATTTCTCGGGAAACTCCGACATTTTTTTGTCAATTGGAAGATGACGTGAGCTCCGAACTTTGATAAAGGACGCAGTTTGGACCAATCATATCGCGCGGAGTATAGGGAATGAATTATAAATATCTAATGTTACGAAAGTTAAACTAAGAATATTTATGGATGTATTTGTGCCATACATAGTACTCCCTGGTGTGTTGTATCCAAATATACTGAAAGCTTTGTCTGTCCGAAGAAACCAAAGCATACGATGGTAGCCTAGAAAATAACAAGCCACAGCAAAATGACAACAACTCTGATGTCATTGACAGTTACAAACTGCATATCGTTTACAATTGTATTGCCTATTATCACCCACTGGAACGTTTGCACGCTATATTGGTGAAAGACGCTTATATATGTTTAATACCAACATAATGCATGCTAACTTTTTTGCCTCAAGGCGGCTATAAGGCCTAGTGGGCGGTCTTCAACGAATATCTCATACCCAGTTCTACCTTGCCATGCTATTTTTGTAAGACTGGTACTTTTTTTGTCGGGGCTGGGGTTGAGGAATTTTGGTTCTGAGGCTAAAATCATCTGCTTTTTTATTTGATTTCACAACTTAGTTGTTTCACTCTGTAACAAGAGCCCATCACCAGGGGCGTTCCTCTCCCTTATGAGCCCTTTGCCCCATCACAGAAGCAGATGGTGCTTTTTTTAACTTGTATTTCGCGGCAAAGAAAACAAAGGTATTATTACAACGACCAATCAAATTGCGCTACGTAATTTCTACTGTCGCTTTTATAATGGCGGAAACCACTTTCACGAGTTCTAAAAATAACCACATCTGCTACTGTGCTGGGGACGCCACCCAACACAGAGGAACGCTCCTGGTGATGGGCTCCTGTCTGTAATCAAAGCTTTTGTGTGTTTTTTTATTTTTTCAGTGGACTCAATAGACATAGTGCGTGACACCGCGGGAGGGAAGGGGAGGGGAGGGGGAGGGTAAAAGAGGGGCCTGGAGGTGCTTGA
The DNA here is from genome assembly GCA_949710005.1 of Ricordea florida. NCBI lineage: Eukaryota > Metazoa > Cnidaria > Anthozoa > Corallimorpharia > Ricordeidae > Ricordea > Ricordea florida. The sequence continues at coordinate 19,916,806 of OX453281.1, read as the reverse complement.
AGGGGAGTAGTGTATGTCTGGTGAAAAGAGAACCCGCTGAAAACTTCAGTTTTGCAGCGATGAGGGTCATTCCTTCGGAGCCGAAGGTAATAAGGTATCGCATTATTTTTGGTGCGGTATTGCGGTAGTTTTTATTTGAAAGTATGATATTGCGGTATTGCAAGACAAAGCGGCTTCGGTATTTAGTAAATCTCAATGCGGTATTGCAGTATTTTTACTTTTGTCAGTGCGGTATTGCAGTATTTGGAACCCCCTTATGTCCTCTTCAATAATAGACGGCCATTTCTAGCGCCTACCTTTTCGGTGTTCGACATCAATAGAGGGCGAGAACAATTTTTTTTCGAAATAAGCAGCAAACTCCGTAGAAAACAACGGTCATTGAAGATACATGTCTCCCGTAGACATGTACATAAAGTAAATAAAATCTCTAGCCTTCAAAAATTCGAGGTACGAGGTGGGCGTGTTAAGAGTCTTTGTCTAAGAGTATATCGCAATGCAATGGTTGCGTGCCCTAAACGAACAATTCTGGGGTAACAAAACTTTAGAGCAGTTACACTGTACACTAAATGCAATCATCTGTAAAAGGAGCATTTATAAAGAGCGGTTTAGAAATAAGGGCTTTCCATCCGCGGCGCGAGGTTTGAAATGAAAACTTGATCACTTGATATTTTCCATACTTTTTGAAAAATCTTGGTTTCAACCTACCATATTTTATGTGCTCGTATGCTTTTTTCTCATCCTCTTCGGTGAGTTTCTTGACGTTCATCAAGTATTTTAGAACGTAAACATTGGGCGCTGTGTAAACAATTGTGTTTTCGCCGGATCCCATGGGATGATAGAGATATTTCTCAGCTAGTCCACCCTCGATTGTGGTGTTAACTACAGGACCAAGAAGATTTCCTGCCAAGAAAAACAGAATGAATGAAGTCAAGAACAAACGAAAACAAATTGCAAAATAGTTACTTAGCAACAGTTAAAAGACCCTTAAACTTCTATATTGGTTCTATGCTTTCCTCAATTTCACTATAGCATCAAAAGTAAAAAAAAAAAGAAAAACAAAGCCACTGGGAGAAATTGGAGGAAGTACACAAAAAACGAGTGCGAGGGTTTGACTGTGGTACCCAAATGTCGAGAAACAAATGAAAGCACGAGACCGCTTCAGCCGAGAGCTTATATTCGTTTCAAGATGTTTGGATACCACTATCAAGCCCGAAGCACTAGTTTCTTAGATAGCTTCTTAAAGTACCTATGTTAAAATTAAATTATCACCAACATCGTAATACTATTGTTACGTTCTTTTCACTGGTTACATAATTGTAGACATCATTATCAGCTACCATTCATCTGTTGTGTCTTCGGGGAACTCAAAATGTGAGCTAAATTTATGGTAGTCTTGCTCATTTAGTTTTTGCTCCGTGGTTAGCGTGATTATGGCAGAAATTAATGCAGTTAACCGTTTTCGTGTCCCAAAAATCTGTGAAAAGGAAAGTAAACTGCTAAAGTAAATTGTTCCCAAATCAACCTTATCCCAGAATGGATGGTGTGCGAAAGTTTTCCGAGAATGGCGCATAAGTCGTGTGGTGCAAGTTCCTGTGGTTGAGAGTACATAAGGAAACATGGTGTCAGGAGTAAAAGTCTAGAGGAGACCAAGTTCCCATTCATTCCCTTGGACCATGGCCTCCTGGTTTCCATTATTTAAAACCAATAATATCAAATATATCGTTAAAATCTTCAGGTCTCGTAATCGTGCAGTCACTCTCTGACATAGGTGCACTGCCATCCCGCGTTAAAATCAAATCAGTAAATATTCTCGCTGGCGAACTATTGGAGAAAACGAGTCACATGACACAATAAGCACCAGTTAACAATTATTCTCAGGAATTGAAGTGAATAGTGGCATAATATTTACCGAGCTGCGAAGCAGCGAGATAAATATTCCTAAAGCCACTATTAACCTCGATTTCTGAGAAAAATTGTTTTAGTATATACTAATGAAGCAACCTCAGCAGGGAGCTTAAGCAAACACGACGGCGACGCCAAGGATAACACAACCAGTGGAAAAAAAGTTGTTGAAGCGTTATTTGTATGACAAAGAGACCTACCGGACTTTCTTTTGCGCGTGTAGTTTTTTTGTGTCATTCATTTGCACTATTGTTTGGTCGTGCCCTGGTCAACGATTCATCTTGGTAGTGTTTTGCTTAATTTCCCTGGAAAAAGCTAAAAAGCGCGAATCGATGGTAGTCATATGGACGCCATTTTGTTTTTTCCCCAAACAAAAACTCACTGGCACAAGGATTGCCCAGAAGCCCCTTCATTATTCACCTCCTAGGAGGTGGATAGTGCTGGTTAGTATCACCCAACCAGTGGACTAATGCAAATGCCGCAATCTGATTGGCTACGCTACTAGAGGACTATTAGTAATAGTCCTCGAGTAGCAAAATTCGTGGCGCTTTCTTTTGTTTTATTCCCAACTAAATCTTTCTTCAACTTGCATTTGCTAACTTTATTATTACTTTTTCTGTCCGACTAGTTGGGTGATACTAAAACAATTAGACCCTTCGCCCTCAAGGGCTACGGGTCTAATTGTTAAATATCCCGAAGTAGAGAGCCAATCGCATTGCTCAAAATGTCAAGGTTGCTGAGTTGCAATTGGTATATACTAACGATGAATATCCTGAGATGGAGAGCCAATCATATTGCTCAAAATGCCAAGGTTTTTGAGTTGGTATATAGTAATTAAAATTATCCGAGTATCCAAGTTTTTACTGAAGACGACATGGGGCTTTTATTTGCTCAGTTAAAGGCAACATTCATTAAAGTGCTCCTTAACGAAACGGTGTCGCAAAATATATATACATATATAGACACGACCATCCAAAGATCATAAAGAACCTTCTTAGCGGGTAATTATAGGCTGTTCGGACTGACGGGAATTATTCCGTGATTAGATTCCTGATTCAATTAAGATAGTGTCAGTGTTGACATATGACAGCTTTGGTGGCTCACCATGGAGAAAGATGATCTTACCTTTCAATCAGTATCGCGTATCATAAAGAGTTCTTGTTTTTAGTGCACGCGGGACGCGAGGAGAGTGATTACACAGTTGTTATGTAGAGAGTTTGTGAGAGAAATATTCGGCGAAATAAACGGGAAATTAAATCAGTATCGGAATATAGCGGTGGATTACTGGCCCATTTCCGAAACAGTGGCACCTCCGACGGGACACAGGTTAAATTAATCGAAGAACCGGCAACAGACATTCGGGAGTTACGAAACAACAATGGAAGCACTCATTAAGGAGATCGATACCAAAGTCAAACTGTTGGAGCTAACCGAAGCTTAAACCAAAGGAATCCTAGCGGGAGGAAACGTCGAGACGATCGACAGACATCTTGATGCCCTCAGAAAGCTGTCTAAGGAAGTGGATGGCCTGAAGCTTCAGGTGGAACAAGCGAAAATCTCCAAAGGAAACACGCTACAAGAGGTCACCGCTTGGAGTAGTGAAATTGAAATGAAACTCGCAAGCGTCGATGAAGGCGTTGTGCGGGGTGGGAAACGTCTGAACGACATCAGAAGGGAGGCTAGCAAAGCCGGCAAAGAGGCCGAAGAAGCTGCATTACATCAACAAAGGAAGGAGCAATTGGAGTTCGAACGCGCGCGACTCGAGCTCAAATTAGAATATAACAAGAAGATGGCAGATGTAAACAAAGGCAAGAAACCAGATTCCAAGGGAGACACAGCGAAACTACCCAAGTTGATCATAACTAAGTTCAACGGGACTTACGAAGGTTGGTTGTCTTTCTGGAACAAGTTCTGTGCAGAAGTCGACTCGGCAGATATAGCGTCCGTTACCAAGTTTGCTTATCTGAAAGAGCTGGTCGACCCGAAAGTGCGGGCGGAAATCGACGGGCTACCATTCTCGAGTGAAGGTTATCAGCGCGCGAAGAATATCCTACAATCAGAGTATGGAAAAGAGTCAGAGATCGTCAACGCCTATATCAACAATATTATGGGATTGCCAGTGATCGCAAGTTCTAATCCGAAGAGAGTGGACGAGTTTTACAAGAAGCTGTTGTATAACGTGCAGAGCTTGGAAACTCTCGGGAAATTGCGTGACGTGACAGGAAATGTAAGGTCGGTATTGGAGAAGTTGAAGGGGATAAAGGAAGATCTAGTGCGAGGTCAAAGTGGTTGGCAAGAGTGGGATTTTGTACAACTGGTTCAAGCCTTAAAGCAATGGAGAGAAATTAACCCGGTGGAGGATGGTGAAAGTCCGAATTCGCACACGCGCGCGAAGTCCTTCCACGCACATGAACGAGTACGTGGGTGTGCCTACTGTGGCAACAGTGAGCACAGAGAGAATGATTGCACCAAATATGCCACACTGGACGAGCGGAAGAGGTTATTGAGTTCCAAGCGTCTCTGTTTCAACTGTGTTGCTGGAAAACACCGGGCTGCTGACTGCAAGAGTCGCTCAACCTGCAAAAATTGTGATCAGCGGCACCACACATCTATTTGTGACAAGGCGACCCAGCTGTTGACAGCTACGTGCTCTGGTTATAGCGGCGTTGTGTACCCAGTCGTAGTCGTTGATGTGGAGGGAGTGAAATGCCGTGCACTATTGGACACCGGGGCGGGGAGCTCTTATGCGTCAGCAGCGCTGCTCGACCGTGTTGGTGCGAGACCTGGAAAACGACAAGTGCGAAGAATCGAAATGATGCTGGGAGTCGCTACTCGAGAGGTGGAGATCACAAGTGTGAGTTTGGCAAATCTCAACGGAGATTTTCAGCTGACAATAGAGGTCACACGTGTGGAAAAACCAAAATTGGTGGAACTTGATAACCCAAACTACCGTGACATTCTCGAGCGCTATAAGTAGTTGGATTTGGCCGGTTCTGGCGCAATTTCATTTTTGATCGATTTTTTTGCGAAATCGTGGTTTTGGGTGTGGTCGATTTTTTGGTGTTACGATTTTTTTGCGAAATCGTGGTTTTGGGTGTGGTCGATTTTGGGTCTTGACTTGTTTGATTTTTTGATTGATGATTTTCTTTAAGATGTCAATTTTTTCGTTGGGATCGTCGATACACTTTGGGGGGTAGGGTGGGGGTCGAGTTGTTAAAGTGGGATTTTGGGTCGAGGTTGGTACCATTGGGTACAGCTTTGCGAAATGGCAAACATGAACATGAGCAACTTGATTGAGATTGAAAAAGATTTTATACAATGGATGGTTATGGGACCAGATTATGAAGAGGTTGATTTTTTTCAGAGGCTTGGTCATGGAATTGATTTGGATGTTAAGTATCCTAGAAAGGGAGATGGTTTTGAAGTCTCATTGTCATACTGTTATGGAAATTGCAAATTCGTGATGTCCTTAGCATTTTTGAGGTCAAAGCTTAAATATTGGTGTGATGTTACTAAAGCAAACAAGTTGATTATTACGTCATCATCTTCAAAAGGTTGGGATATCAATGTACTTACTGTGTATTTGGATCAGGGAAATGCACTATTTGAAAATTTAAAAAAGACTGGAAATGATCTTCATATGTTTCATTCAGGTCTTACTGAATTTGTAGGGTCACTTGATTTGGAAAGGGGTGTACCAAGACACATTGAAATTTGTTTAATTAATGAGTATAAGATCAATCATAAAGAATCTTTCAACTACAATGATTTCTATGAAGAGTTGATGAAATATGCATGGCATCCAGACAAGTTTATCGATTGGTGTTTTGATGAAGACCAGAAAAAGTCTTTGTATGAATCTGTTGAATGAATTTGCTGAATAATTATATGGAATACATTTTGTGACATGTATCGTGTCACAAAAGTTAGATATGGTGGTTTAAGAGTTACAATGTCAGTATACAACTGATGCTATGGAGAATTTGACAGTGAAAGACTTGAGGTCAATAGCCAAAAGAGCTGGTGTGAGTGTTCGAGGATTCAGAAAGGCTGAAATGCTTACAGCGTTATCTGACATACAACCTGAGAACTTGACAGTGAAGATACTACGAACCATAGCCAAGAAGTCTGGGGTTCAAGGCTTTGGCAACATGCGTAAAGAGGCTCTCATTAATGCCGTTGGATCCCCACGAGTGGTTGAAGCTAATGTTCCAGTTCCTGGTCCAGTTAGACCCACAAGAACAAGACCCGCCCGAGCTTCATATGGAAGGGCTATTGCTTCTGCCAGGCGTGAAATTATCCAGACCACAAATTGGATAAGATCTAATGTTAGAGACCCAAACAGAAGGGCCATCACCAGGAGATTAAGAAGGGCAGCTAATGCGGTTAGAAGGGAACCCGATTACTTCATCCCTGAACGACATGAAACGGCTTTGAAAGGTTTTTTGAGGACTTATATAGTTAAGGGAAGGGATGGATACGATCCAACCTCATTCCTTAGCAAGGTTAGAACACCATTTCGTAGTTTGTTGTATAAACTTAGGAAGCCATTCAAGTTGAAGTGTATTCTTTCATGTGGATTCGTGAGGAGGAACAGCCAGGATAATCGTGTTACTGAGCAGAGTCAAGGCCATTTCCATTCATTGATGGAGACAGTTACAGCTTCAACGGACACACTTGTTATGTTTGATAGCATCAAAGCTAGACTGGTTGAATTGGTGCAGAAATACGAGAATGAGCGCTCTGGATGGGTGTTTGAAAGTGTGATTGACTTCCGTATCCATGTAAACCCATTTCAACCGTTTTCTGGAACTTCATATATTAAATTACCACTCAAATTGGCTGCTAAGAAGGCAATCATCAATGTCAAGAATGAGAAAGATCAGGAGTGCTTCAAATGGGCAGTAACATCTGCCGTATTTCCAAGGGAGAAGGATGCCGGAAGACTAAACAAAGAGATGAGAGAGAATTCAGAGAAACTCGATTGGTCGGGGATAGAGTTCCCAGTGGCAGCACTCAGTACAACCCAAATAGATAAATTCGAAAGGCAGAACCCATATGGGATCAATATCCTTGGTTATGAGAATGGCGGGCCAACCCTAATCAGGCGTAGTAACAAGTCAGGGGTGGAAAAGATAAACCTACTCTTGATATCAAACGATGAGACAAATCATTACTGTTGGATCAAAAACATGTCAAGACTTATCGAGTATAATAAGAACGAGCATGCCCGTTTCTATTGTGATAACTGTCTAAACTCGTTCAATTCTCAAAAGTCGTTGGACGAACATATGGAGTACTGCCTAAACAACGAGGCAGCCAAAGTCCAGATGCCGATGGAGGAGGATGGCAGCCCAAAGTACATTACTTTCACGAACCACAGACGAAAGATGCAAGTGCCATTTGTGATCTATGCTGATTTTGAGTGTTTCACAGAGAAGTTGGACACTTGTTTCCCGGATGACAGGTATAGCTTCACAAATCAATATCAGAAGCACAAGCCATCAGGTTTCTGTTACCTTATCAAGTGTTTCGATGATGAGATCTTTGAGCCCAAGTTGGTGATGAGAACAGCCAACTCACCTGAGGATGACATACCACAAATGTTCCAGGAAAGCTTGGAGGAGGACATCAAAAAGATCTATGATCAATTTAAGTCTGAAAAGGAGCTTACAATGAGGATTAGCGATCATAAGAAACATGGAGAGGCCACTCATTGCCATATTTGTGAGGGTGAACTGGGGAACGATAAGGTGGTTGTTCACTGCCATCTTACAGGTAGGTACAGAGGAGCAGCTCACAGGAAATGCAACCTGGAATTTAGTACCCCCAAGTTCTTTCCAGTCATATTTCACAACTTGTCTGGATACGATAGCCATTTGTTTATCAAGAAGATGGGAGTGTCAGAGGGTAAGATTGATTGTATCCCACTCAACGATGAAAAGTACATCTCATTCACCAAAGAGATTGTGGTTGAAAAGTTTATGAAGAAGGAGGATGGTAAGGAGAAGGAGGTTCAGATTAAACGCACCATTAGATTTATAGACAGTTTTAGGTTCATGGCAAGTGGTTTGGCTAGATTGGCTGACAACTTGCCGAGAGAGTCTTTGGCAAACCTCTCGAGATACTATGAAGGGGCAAACTTTGATCTTTTGGCTAGGAAGGGAGTGTTTCCCTATGATTGGTTTGATGGCTTTGACAAGTTACAAGTGTCCAGTCTACCACCCAAGGATGAATTTTATTCGATATTATACGACACTGACATATCGGATGACGATTATCAACATGCCGGAAACGTGTGGGAGACTTTTGGTATGAGAAGTTTTAGGGATTACCATGATTTGTATCTCAAGACGGATGTGATTTTGTTGGCTGATGTCTTTGAGAACTTCAGAGGGGTTTGTATGAAGAATTACGGGTTGGATCCAGCATGGCATTATACTGCACCTGGACTGGCTTGGGATGCCACATTGAAGATCACCAAGGTTGAGATGGAGCTTTTGAGGGATCCCGATATGCTAATTATGGTAGAGAATGGTATCAGAGGTGGTATCTCAACGATCTCGACGAGGCATGGTAAGGCCAATAATCGATATATGAAGAACTATAATCACAGGTTACCTACAAAGTTCATTACATATTTGGATGCTAATGGGCTCTATGGCTATGCAATGACCAAGGCTTTACCAACCCATGGTTTTGAGTGGATGAGTGATCAAGAGATGGCAGATTGGAGAGACCATCCATGTATATTAGAGGTGGACTTGGAGTACCCGTTGGAGTTACACGATCTTCATAATGATTATCCATTAGCCCCAGAGAGGTTGGATGTTGATGGGGTTGTTAAGTTGGTTCCAAATTTGAGGGACAAGAAGAAGTACATTCTACACCACGAAGCTCTGAAACAGTATTTGTCGTTGGGTTTGAAGTTAACCAAGGTTCATAGAGGGATCAAGTTCGAGGAGTCGGAATGGCTGAGGTCCTACATTGACTTGAACAATAGCCTGAGAGCCAGGGCTGAGAATGATTTCGAATTGGACTTCTTCAAGTTGATGAACAACTCAGTGTTTGGCAAGACCATGGAGAACATTAGGAAGAGGGTGGATATCCAGTTGGTTACTGATGAGAAGAAAGCGCGTAAGTTGATTGTGAAGCCAAACTTCCATCACAGGAACATCTTTTGCGAGGATTTGACCGCCTTCCACATGAAGAGAACGAGATTGGTCTTTGATAAGGCCATTTACTTAGGGTTATCCATTCTGGATCTGAGCAAGACTGTCATGTACGATTTCCATTACAGGTACATAAAGCCCAAGTATGGGGAGAAGGCCAAGTTGCTGTTCACAGACACGGATTCCTTAGCTTATGTGATAGAGACTGAGGACTTTTACAGGGATATCAGTCCAGATGTGAGAGACAAGTTTGACACCAGTAACTACCCAAGGGACCATCCATCCGGGATTGAGACCGGAGTGAACAAAAAGGTTGGAGGGATGTTCAAAGATGAGGCTGGCGGTGAACAGATCACGGAATTTGTGGGTCTGAGGGCCAAACTGTATGCTTTCAAGACGGATAAGGAGAAAGAAGTCAAGAAGTGTAAGGGTGTTAACAAGGCAGTGGTTAGCAAAAGCATAAGTTTCCAGGATTACAAGACTTGTCTTTTCAGCGGCCAATCCCAGAGACGGAAGATGAACACCATAAGGAGTCATAGCCATGACATCTACACTGAAACTATCAATAAGATTGCATTATCACGCGAGGACGATAAACGTGTAATAATGGAAGACGGGGTAAACACTTATGCACATGGTCATTTCAGGACGCTAGAAGGCGGTGATTTGGTGTCTTGAGGTACAAATTGAAGCTCTTCGCGAACGAATCCTCGTTTTGGACCTCCACTCAAATAATACAAGACTGGTTGACCCGGTTCGATTATGGTTCGAGCTAAATCATAGACTTCAAGACTCCATATGGGATCAGTAGCCCTTCGTTTGTCCCCACCTTCATCTTCACCGGGGGCATAAAGATATCTGACTTGAACATCTGGAGGTAATCTCTTCTCATTCAATCCCACAGGTCGCTTGTAGTCTGGAGTTTTAGTGTCAATTGAGTCCATTTTCAAAGCTTCCACAGGCTTTTTACCAGTAATACGGGTGGTCTCACTATTGAGGGTCTTCATGATGTCGGGCAATCTTTTCACCCAAACTGTGGATCGGTTATCACTAACCATCTCTTGAGCGTATTGATGGCTGAATAACTTCTCACCGAGAGTCCTGTTGGCCCTCTCCACAAAAGCTTGAGCTCTATGATTCCCAGCTTCACTACGCTGGATTGTGACTTGATGCTTATTCATAAGAGTTGTTACGTCACCCTTGAAATCTGTTCCCGGATCCACCATTAATGTTTGTGGCCACTTCAACTTACGGGAAAAAATCCGTTGAAAGGCATTGGCAACTTCACCACTCTCCTTTGAGGTCAATGGTTCGGTATCCTTGTATCTTGACGCGATATCAATCACGACTAAGGCATAGCGGTATGTTTTTTTTGTCACTGTATCGTGAGGAAGAAACAACAAGTCCGCTTGGTGAATCTGATTAGGCTTATTCACACTCCAATGTGGCCTGGGTATATACTTGGGGGCTGGGAGGTAAATTTGCCACAAGGCTTGCTTCTCCAACCACTCTTTGGCGACCTTTTCACTAACTTTGGCTGCTTTGGCCAATTTGGGTATGGCCGAGTATCCTTTCCAGTATCCATCAGTGGAGTAATATAATCGATTTAAAACGTTGGGATCAGTCATTTACAAAAAGAATATAAGCATTTAAAATGGCTTCTATACCAAGCATTCTTGATACCAATCGCGTTCCAAGGACTCGCGAAGGTTTGAAGGCTATGACGTCATTAAATAGGGTCACGCTAAACCCATCGTCAGCCGAACCTGGTGAGACATTATACATTGAAATACCAAGATTGAGTGAAAATCTTGTGATTGTGCCCGGTAGCGTCTACATAACCTTTGATATGGTTGTAACCGGGCACAAAGACAACACTCTTGTTAATAATTTGGGAAGGAATCTAATTTCACAGTATAAGGTTCTATTTGGTGGTGAAATCGTAGAGGATCTTAGTAGATTTGATTTGTTCAAGACTTATCACGATTTGTTTTTGACAACTGAAGATCGTGAGAATAGATTGAGACAGGGTATATCTGATGTTAACATAAGGAAGATTAGGACCAATGCTGGGAACAAAGATACATCAAAAGCAAAGCATAATACTTTAGCTGTGATTCCTAACACTAGATATGCTATTCCATTAGATCACACAATCCTCAAAGATCATGGGGTATTTTATCCAATAGGATTACCACATCCACTTAGATTTGAATTGACTTTGGCTAAAGTTTCTGATGTTGTGGTTTATTCAAACAGTGAAACACCACCTGATTATAAATTAATAAACATGGAGATGGAGTATCAGTGTATATCAAATGATTTTTTAGCAAGAGAGGCTGTTGCGTCCTACAGATCTGGGAAAGGATTCACGTATGAAAAAGTACTTCTTCACAAAACCTTTACAATCTCTGAGGCTAATGATGTTGTGATAAATCAGCATGTTAATGTGCCGAGGAGATCTATGACTGGTATACTATGTCTTTTCACTGCCCCTCATGCAGAAGGTCTTAGGGATTCTGAGATTTTTGCAAACCCAAGGATCACATCAGTCAAGATTGACATAGATGGAGTGCCCAACCAAGTTTATTTGAAAGGTATGATGGCGACTGATTTGTGGCAATCCATAATTAAGCGAGTTGGACTTAGTGATTCAATTAAGGAAGCTGATTTCTATACAGATAAGTTCGCTTTGTGGATTGATTTGAGGACTTATCCAGATAATGATATCCATGGAAGTGGTTTGTATATGATGCTACTCGTGATGGTGTGACTTTAGAAATTAAGAGAGAAAAGGCAGGAGATAGAGTTCTTACATGTCACATGTTTGTTATTGCTGACGCTGTCATGACCATTGTTAATGGTGGTTTAAAGGAGATTAGATATTAGGCTGCTGTATGTTTTTTCTTCTCACGTTGTCATGAGAAGAAACATCAATCTAAAGGTATTAATGTAGTGAGTAATGATGAATGAACTCAAAGATATGGTTCCATTCAATTGCATCATCACTGGTCCCACGAATTGTGGAAAGACTCAATACATAGTGGAGCAGCTTCGTGGTCACTATAGGCAAGTGTTTGATTATATTGTGTTGATTTGTCCAACATATGCCCATAACAAGACTTATAGAGGCTTTGCCAAGGGGGACAAACGATTCTTTGTACTGTCGCCAGATGCGAGTGATCATGACGAAATCAACAATTTGTTGATGGACTGTGAATCGTTCTTCTCGGGTATGAATGCACTCATAATATTGGACGACTGTGCCGTTTCCAAGGATCTGAAGAATAGGTCCAACAAATTCATCGGTTTGGCCTTCTCTGGGAGACATGTAGGGATATCGGTCTGGGTTCTCACTCAGCAACTGACATCTATAGCCAAACCATTCCGTGAAAATGTAGCTTGTGTGGTCTCATTTCACAATCCATCACAAACGGCGATGAAGATGCTTTTTGAGGAGTATGGTGGGGACCTGGATGCTGAAACGTGTAAGAAACTCAAGAAGCATCTTATGAATGAAAAGTATGCCAGGCTATGCTTCTCCCTTAGACATCCATTCCAAAACTATTTAGAAATACCGGCTCCCATAGCACAACCATGACAACTCCCGAAGAAATCATGAATGGTGAAACTGTAGTGGAACAATCAACACCAACCATTAGCGATGACGATTTGAAATGGAAAAGGGAAGAGCTTTCAATACTAGCTTGTCTAGGGTCAACCAAAGAGTATCTTGGTATACAAATGACTCTAGGCGATGTACACAAATTATCGGATAAGGATGTCGAGAAGTACTACAAGAATGTGGCTGACGGACTAATTGATCCTCCTTTACATCTATTGGCCAGACTAGTCAACTGGTGTCTTAGTAGTTACGGCGGAATAGATGATCCAGATGCTTTGGTAAAGGATTGGAAGAACAATCAGTTGATCAAGCAGTGGCTGTCAGAATATTCTGGTTCAATAGTAGTACATGGTGGTGCGATTGCTACGTCACTGATAATGGTCACTATCGCTATCAAGTATTTCAAACTAAAAGAGCCTAGTCCCCCAGCTACATTGTACGACATGGCTAACACGGATGAAATAGGGGTTGACACTGTTTGGTGAAAAAATTGAAATTGGACGTGAAACTTTTACGTTTGAAAGCATACTCGAAAGAGATCGAAAACATGTCACAGAGAGCAAACTCAACTTCCTCAACTGGCTCAATGAAGTCACGTTTTGTACCACTTGCTGAGACTGACTTTAATTGGAATTCCATAGTTGTGGATAAACCCAAGAAGAGTGGAAGGTACAACTGTGCCTTTTCCAGAGTCTTTGTGAAGGATGGTAATGAAGAGAAGAGTTTATCGTTTGAACTGGAAAAACAAGACATATGGGGTTTGTCATGGTCTTACAAAGACATGAATAAAAAGGATTCTGCGAACATTAATGGAATTCAAGTTAAGTATCCATTGACATCATTTGAGACCAGGACTGCTCCAACTCTTTTGGAACAGGAAACCCAAAATAGGATTAACAAAATTGTAGAAATCGTTGGTTCCAATCTTCAAAGATTCTACAAGAACAAAGATACTCGAAAGGAGTTGCCTAGTATCAGTGATGCTAAAAAGATAACATTAACAAATGCTCCAAGTGATTTGGTGAAAATACCTTACTCATTTCCAAAAAACAAGGAGACCAAAGAGCTTGACACGACAAGGCCATTGGAAATGTATCTGAATTTCAAGACTAGTGGTGTTGGTATAGACAAAATAAGGTGTCATACTGTTTTCAAGGGTCGCAAAAGGAATGAGACTTTTAGAAACTACTTGTATGATCCCGAAAACAGCACCCGAGCATGCTCACATATGGCATTGAGATGGGAGTCTGTGTATTATGGAGCACATGGTACAAACGATGCTATCGCTTCTGCAAAATTAGTGGTTCAACATATTAAGTTGAGTAAACCAATGGTTGAATTCGAACCAGTGGCGGATGAAGAGGCGGTACTTGGTGATTCGGAATATGAAGAAGATTCAGATGAAGAATCAGACCAAGATGAATATGTTCTTGAGCATAACTAGGTTTAAGAACTAAGGGTTGGTTGGGATCTGACAGTTTCCTAGTATACCACTTACTAGGAGACTTAAAGGTAATAGTAGTTTATATCACAACATGACTAACCAAGTTCAAACTGTTGAATACATTGCTAAAGAAATATTGCTCACAACCTTGGTGACAGCTATGGAAATAGTAACAATTGCATCTGTTACATCCCTAGTTGGATTGAAAGCATTAGTAGTCTCAACTATGAGTTTGGCAACAGTTACAACTGCAATTGGGCTTAATTTACTGATCAGATACTAATGCGTAAAATCTTTTACTCTCCTAGTATACAACTTACTAGGAGACTTAAAGCTTACAGTAAATTAATTCACAACATGTCTGAAGAAACAAGTCAGGTTGAGCAAATCACTAGAGAGCCTTCTGTCAAAACAAAGGTCAAAGACCCCAAACGAGTTCAAGCTGGCAAAACGTTATCGGAAAAGAACAAGAGGGCCAGAGAGGCTTTGAAACGTGAAGAGGAAAGGGAGAAGAAGGAGAGTGAAAAGGAAGAGGATAAGGGTAGTTCTGTTGGTGGAGGGGGTGATTGGATAACAAAATATATGTCGTACCAAAATATTCTAGTCATAGGTGGTGTATTTGGCCTCGGCTATAGCCTATGGACAAACTATCGAGACAGGATACCTGATCTGCATTTGTCAACCATTTTCAAACCATCACCACAGCCCAAAGTCACAGAAAGTCAGCCCGTGGCCAGCACCACAGGGGAAACCGATTTAAAAGATGATGTGTTATGATCCAAAATGGCTGAGAATAAGCTCGTAAAGACAGTTACTGGCTCTGTAGTGCTCGTTGGATTATCGACTGGGATGGGCTGGCTGGCTAAAAAGGCTCTTCGGGAGTCATTCATCGGCGACCCATCGACCAGTATCATGAACTATGGCAAATGGGTGCTTGTGCTGACTATAAGCATGTATGTCAAAACCTATTTAGAGGATCAGAAGATACTACCCACAAGTGTTTGAATATGAGAAGTTGCAGTGTGGAAGAGATAATTGAAATTGCTGTGCATGTTTATAGCCAAGATTTGATAAGTCATATCAGAGATGCAAACAACAATTCCTTAACTCATACTGAGTACAAGCTTAACCAAGGTACTCCCAACGTGACTTTCTGTGGAAAGGATTTGAAGTTGGAAGATATATTCGAGTGGTATTTCTGTGATGAGCATAACCACCATGGTTATTCAAAGAGAACTCCTGATCTTAACGATTACATCATAGAAACCTTGAAAAATGTAAGTCCTGAATTCAAGGAGAGATATGAAGCTAAATGTGAACATTACCGTAAGGTTGAAGCAGAAAGGAAGAAGAAAGAGTACAAGTCCAAAAACAAACCACCACCACCAGGACCACGACCATTAGTATCCTTTATGTTTGGGGTGTTGACACCGATCGCATTATACACAGGCTCGAAATTGTTTAAGAATAGTGCACAAAATGCTTAGATGGCAACTATAGCAATCATGCTTGGAGGGGCAGTCCTCAATGCAACAGCCTTCATTGGTGGAAACTATTTAGCAAAGGTCATTAGCAGCTCGTCTTCGGCCGATCTCCAACTTGAAAGGGAAAGG
Source organism: Ricordea florida (assembly GCA_949710005.1). Taxonomy (NCBI): domain Eukaryota; kingdom Metazoa; phylum Cnidaria; class Anthozoa; order Corallimorpharia; family Ricordeidae; genus Ricordea; species Ricordea florida. Next base: position 19,901,050 of record OX453281.1, on the reverse strand, counting down.
CATGACAAAGCCATGGAGAAGTTCCAGAAAGACTATGCTGCAGACCAAGAGAAACGAATGGCTCTTATTGACTTTATTAATCGTAGGAAGGATGATAAGAATCAAGCCTCTGAAAACATATCAAAGACAGATGAAGCGCTGAGATTGTATAATCAAATGGGCAATCCCCCTAGATTCTCTGACTATTACCGACCCAATTCAGATCAAAAGACTGGAGAAATGGTTTATGTTTCTGGTGGGATGTTAGCCTTGGGATATATTGCCAGCAAGTGGTTATAATGGTTGACAAAATAACAGATGACACAATGACACCACATGAATATGTTCGTTTGGTAGGATTTAGAGCTGACCAGTTGAAGATAGGTGGTAAACCAGTCATAGACTGGCCATTTGATTTCAATCCCATAGCCATTGCCAAGAGTGAACTCAAACAACGCGTCATACCACTCAACATAATCAGGAAAATACCAGACTGTAATTCAAAGACTGGTTTCCACGACAAGATATGGAACCCAAACGACATGAATATACGAGACTTTTGAAATCAATTTAGAAAGTTGCCATATTCAACTTCAAATATGGCAACTGCTTATGATCCCGATTTAGATCCGACTACACTAAATGAGCCAGGTGATGATGATGGGGATGATACACTTTACTTGAGCCCAATCACAAAGACATCAACCACTCGTCCAATTGATCCTTATGGAGAGGAGGAAACCTCGTTTGGTGGTGTTGATGAAACTCGACCCTTATTGATGGAGGAGATGGAAATTGAACAAGATGAAGCCTGGGCCGAGATTAGATCAAGATTCCCCAAAGTTGATACTTCGAAGTTTACAGCTAGACTTAATGAATTCAAGCAAGTAGTTGTTAAATTGTTTAGGAAAGGATCAAAACCTTATGTGTTATTCAAAGGTGATGATGAATTGAATGATGGATTGCCAGATACCATCAAAAATAGTCTAGGCCCAAGAGCAGAAGAAGTTGTGGAAGCTAATGATGGTGAGATAACAAAGAGAAAGACTATGATATCCAAACTCAAGGACAAACTAAAATTCCATAGGGACAAGCCGCTGAAGACCCCAGAAGAAAGTAGCCAAATAGAGACTCTGGAGAGGGAAATCGGCGAGCAGGAGGAGGAGATAGCTAACCTGGAGGGTGAGAATGAGGAAATTCAGGAACGAATGTCATTACGGGATCGTGTGAAGGCTATCTTCAAGAAATACGGATTCACAGTCTTTGCTGTCATGAGTGCCGTTGGAGTGGTCATTGGCGTTATAGTCTCCAACCTCTCCAAAGGGCTATCGAAATTGGGCAAAGGGGCTGGTGATGGGCTAAAAACCCTTGGGAAGAAACTTGGTGAATTGCTGCCTGGGATGGTGGGCGCTATTGTAAGCTTTCTGTTCAAGACTGCTGGAGAGGTCATATCATTCCTGGGGAAACATGCCTGGCTGTTGATAATGGCGGTTGTGCTTTACTTCATAGAAGAGTTAAAAAGGAAACGTAAATGAATCAAATGAAGACTTATTGTGTCAAAGAGAAAAAGCTGACTGATTGTGTACCTGGTAGTGAAACCTTTGCCAAAACATCCAAAGGAAGGCCGATGATGAAGTGTAAATGTTCCAGCTGTGGCATCATCAAAACTCGATTCCTCTCAGATGCTGGTTATAGAAATTTAAAGATGAAGAAGGAGTAATCAAACAACATGTTGAGCATTACTATGTACGAGTCTGAAGCTAGGGTGTATTTGGATCCCCCACTGGAAAAGATTCGGGAGATCCAACTCCTCGACTGTATTGTACCCAAACGATTGGTCAACTTCAAAGATCGACAGGGCTTTCTCAAGGAGGATAATCGACCCATCTTAATAGTTCAACCCGGTACATACTCTCTACGTGATATACACGCAATCTTTCTGAACGATACGGATAATGCCAAGCTATCGATCATTGAGACTGACACTGTTGATTACTTGTATTCCAACAAGAGTTTCAACATTAAACTCACAAGAGGCCTCCAAGTTGCTCTTGGGGTGCCTGAAACCGTAACCCCTGGAAAGCTGTACCCCATAAATATACAGATTAAGAAGCCGCTGAGACTTTTGTGTAGTATAGTGGACAATAAGTCGTCATATGTGAATAAGACTCAATCTGGAGAACCCGTGAAACTCTCCCCTTCCCACCTCCTTGCCAACATACCATCACAGGATTATCCAACCATTCCAGTCCAAAAACACAAGAGTCCCATAAACGACTTCGACTTAAGCATCCTCGACATTGGATGGAAGAAACTTGATCTGAAGGGTTCTCCCATCACATTCAGTTTAAGATTCAGATAACATCTTAAAAGTAAGCGAACTTCATTCCAAAATGGATGCATATAAGACGATTTATCCCAACTTAAAGGCTACTGCACCTCCTCCGACCCCCACTGATGGACCATCATTCAGACTTCAACAATGTTGTGATGCTTTGAACAAGCTAAAGTCTGAATTAAGCCACTATGAGACAGTACTCAAAAAATACAACCGATCCAAGGGTGAACTCATGAATGCAAGCTCGACCTGTGGTATACTGTCTTGCGTCTTGGCGGCTGGTGGATTGGGCACATCGCTTAGTGGAATCGGAATCATCGCATCTGTGCCACTGGGTGTGGTAAGTGGCGTATTTGTGTGTGCATCCATAGCGTTGCAACAAATATCCAAGAGACTGTCAAAGAAAGCTGTGAAGCATCAAAACACCATCACACTGGCCAGATCCAAGATAAATACCATTGAAGACCTGGTTTCCAAAGCCCTTAGTGACAATAAGATCTCTGATGAGCAATTCTCGTTGATCATAGAAGAACTCAAGAAATTCGAAAAGCTCAAGGCTGAGATACGGGCTAAAGCTCAAAAAAATATGAGTGGAGAGGACCCATTGGTATTGAGGCAGAGAGTACGCAACGAAATCCTCAAAGAACTAAAAGGAGGGCCATAACTATTATTTATGAGCAAAACAAATACTAGCTTAAAAGTTTGACCCCTTCTAACCAAATTCTGGATAGAAGATGGGCTTACTCGATGACTTCAGGAATAGGTATCCAAAGGCTGACCTTGACCAATTCAAATTTGTGAACGATCAATATGGTGGTTACATTAGATGGAAACATAACGGTATGACAGTCATGTCCTATGATGACCCTTCTGGACAAACATGGACTGATGGGATGCGACCAGGTTTGAAATTACTACTCTGGATTGATCTTGGGCTGGCCGATGATGATACACTGAACTCATTCCCACCAAGCCTAACCATGACCAAACGATACTACCCGATACCCGCCGTTGACTTTGACAGCCCCACAAGCAACACTACAAGCATGCTGACATCACTGGACATATACGTGTCCAATACGAAAAAATTCACCGCCAAGATGCGTAACGTATTCACCTCCCAAGTTGTAACTTTCAAGTTTGGTAAACAAAGTCGAAAGTGGTTGAACGCCCCCGACATGAACTACTGGCCTCAACAACTGAACTTTGCAGTGTGGTGTGCGACCTCTGGCTGTGGGATTAGCCCCTTCGAGAGCCTCAACTACCCCAAAGTCGTGAGTAGCTTCATCAAGTTTCATGTGTACTTCACCATAAGACGTATTTTGTATGAACTGAATCTTCCACTACCTGATGAGCAACCCTTTGTAATCAACAACAACCCTTACAGCAAAGTCGCATACCAACGATTGTGCGCTGAATTTGGCATCTCAAACAACTCTGACTTCAGATGGAAAGGTGGACGAAACGGAGGGTTGGGTGACATATTCATCGATTATGGGGCTGGATACCATGGAGTAGGTGGAGGATACCAAAATGTCCATATGGTAAGAAACTATGACGATGAAGCTGATCAATGGCCTGGTGAAGGTGGTAAATTCGCTGATGATGGGGGTAAGAAGGAAAAGGGTGACCTCATATCATTCATACGTAATGATGACTTTGCCGATTATAAGTATGCTTGGTTCATACCAACTAGTGGCTATGGACTCACTAAAGCTGGACTTGGCAGATTGAATCGATCTGCTGAAGCCTTTGTTTATTGTGTGTTGGGGGCGCAAGTCAACACTAGAAACTCGATTGTGGGTACTGGTGGTGGAGCGATTGAGACTCAACAAGAATTCTTGGCCCTGTTTGAGAGTAGTGTGATCGAGAATGACATTTCGAGTTCGATCCAAAGGTATCAACTGGCCACTCAAGAAGCTAAATTAAGACTTGATTTGGCCATTGCTCCTGGAGTGTGGTTGATGCCCAGTAACATGATCATAAACACAGAGAGTGTGATCGGATATAACAACAACCTCATGAAGGCCACTGATAACATGAAATTTGGTGTCAACACAAATATAAACCTGGAGACTAAGACTGTGGGAATCAGCCATAATCTGGGATCCTCAAAAGTCAAGTTGCCACATGCAGCTGTAGAGACTAAACAACCAACGCCAACACCAACGATTAATCCTCAACCTGAAATCAAAGAAGAAACAAATACTAATCATGAAACCAACCTGATAGTATTTATCATTGGAGTTGGAGCTCTAGCCTGGCTGCTATTCAGATAAAAATTGAGATGGTCAATCCATAGATCATGACTTCGTAAATCATGACATCATTGGCAATCATTGGCAGTAGATACTTCAATGACTATATAACCTTGAAAGAACAAATAGGTAAAGCTCTCAAGAAATGGAAGCTGGATCTCTCAGACATACAATTGATTGTGTCTGGGGGTGCAGAAGGGGTTGATGAACTGGCCAGAGATTTTACCATTGAAAAGGAGATCCCATTCAAGATGTTTGTCCCTCAATGGGACTATTATGGCAAGGCGGCTGGGCCAATTCGCAATAGAGCTATCATGGAGTGTGTGACACATGTATTGGCCTTACCTTCTTGTATTTACTCGCCAGATACCAAATCCGCTATTAAGATGGCTAGGAAATACAAGAGAAAGGTTATAGTCGTCTATGTGTAATGATTACATGAACTTTTGTACTTTTGTAACGTGAAACGCGTTACAAATGTCTTTGATACCTCACAAAGGCCCACACTCTTCACAATCCCTTCTTAGCTTATAATGACGGCAAATATAATCTCCACTACACATATGACACATCCATTTCTTATTATTAGTCTTAATTCTACCATGTATACAATAACGATGAGGGCTACACTCTTTACAACGATCTCTCCGTCTACCATGTAGACAGATACCTGCACCGCCACACTCTTTACAATAATATCTATGTCTGCCATGTGGACAAAGACCTGAACCACCGCACTCTTTACAGTAATATTTTGTTCTACCATGTAAGCAGATACCTGCACCGCCACACTCTTTACAGTAATATTTTGTTCTACCATGTAGACAACGTTTTCTTGGTTTAGCTTGATCACAATCCATTGTGTTACCACAGTATAACCATCGACCATCAATTACACTTTTGTAACACGATACATGTTACAAAAATATCATGCATGATTACCAATAAGCCCCCCAACGCTCTTTCAACTCTTGATACTCTTCCACATCAAGACACCAACATACAAACCTACTTGGATGCCATGTCACAGACATTAGCTCTTCCCAAATATCATTTAGGAAAATACGTCTGTGTATGCCCTTCCAGGCCTCATGTAACAACTCGTCTTTGAAACTTATAAACACAGTAACTAAAAGATCACCGATAAGAAGATCATCGACAGAATATGGACGTTCGAGATCAGAATCCACCATCCCAAACAGAGCTAAGTCTTCAGCGCTCTTACATAAGTTCTCAGCAATGTCATCAATACAAAACTTGTCAAAGTCTTTTGAATATTCATATACTATCTCGTTATCGTCAATAGGAAAATAGGCCATGGTAAATACAAGACGAACCTTCTCAACAAAACACTGGTTGAAACTAGAGACTCTATATAATATGCCTGATTTGTATTCTTCCATGAAATCATAAACCCCTAAACGATCCACGTTGTCATAGAGAAAGTCAAATGATGTTGGCATTCCCATGTTGTACATTTCGCAAGTCATATGCCAATCCCTACCAACTTCAAACCTAAATATCAATCTTATACTTTTGTGACACGATCCATGTCACAAATGTGTGCCCTTAACATAACTACTCGAGAAATTCATTCAAAAGGCTTTTTTCATCTTCATCAAAACACCAATCAATTGCCCGACTTGGATGCCAAGCTACACGCAACAATTCATCGTAAAAATCCTTGTAGAAGGTTTGCTTGTGAGATCTCCAATCTTCATCGTCTTCTATTACAATATTCATATAATAAATACACTCTTTACCTCCATTATCTTCAATAATAATGTCATTTAATCTTTTAATAATGTAGTCCAAATCGAAAACAACAAATCTTTCAATATATATAATATTAGCCATATCATCCATCATCGTAAAACTTTTGTTCTCATCAGACTGTGAAAAATACACTCGTGTAGAACTCCCTATGAATGGATTTTCAAAGCAACGAATAAAAAAACGAATATAACCTTCATTCCTGTAATATCTATGAATCCACTTAGACACCACACACTTATTTCTCTTAATCAAATCATGAATATTCAAATCTTCAGGTCTAAAAATCATAACCTCCATTGAGGGGTAGTGGCCATGACTGTCTTCACGATCGTAACTCTTAAACTCAATTCGTGTGTTTGCCATTTCTCAAAGCTGTACCCGATGGAACCAACCTCGACCCAAAATCCCACTTTACCAACTCGACCCCCACCCTACCCCCCAAAGTGTATCGACGATCCCAACGAAAAAATTGACATCTTAAAGAAAATCATCAATCAAAAAATCAAACAAGTCAAGACCCAAAATCGACCACACCCAAAACCACGATTTCGCAAAAAAATCGTAACACCAAAAAATCGACCACACCCAAAACCACGATTTCGCAAAAAAATCGATCAAAAATGAAATTGCGCCAGAACCGGCCAAATCCAACTACTCTATAGTCATCTGAAGGGAGTGAAGATGGATGATAGTGATACGAAAGCACTGTTACCCGTACACCTTATCCTTGGGGCCAGTGAGTTTGCTCAGATCAAGACAAAGCAAGCACCACGTGTCGGAAGCCCTGGAGAGCCAGTGGCTGAGATGACAAGGTTTGGCTGGACCATCATGCACCCGGGGAAGGAACCAGACCTCTCTAGGATGCTCTTGACGCAGACATCCCAGGTAGACTACGAGAAGCTGTGTCAGCTCGATGTACTGGGGCTTCAAGATCCTCCTCTCGGAGATCAGGAACAAGTGTACCTCGAGTTCAAGGAGCAATTGCAGCGCAGCCCAGAGGGGTGGTACCAAACAGGGCTCCCGTGGAAAGGCAACCATCCACCCCTCCCAAGTAACGAAGGAGGCAGTCTCCGAAGGCTAGATTCGTTACTGCAGAAGCTGGAACGGTCTGACCTCCTGGATCGTTATGACCAGGTGATACGAGAGCAGCATGAAGAAGTGAAATGGCGTCATGTGGACACTAAAGACAACCCAGCAGACCTCGACAGTCGAAGCAGGAGCGTCGTAAACGAAGAGTTATGGTGGGGAGGGCCTGAATGGCTACCAGATCGAGAGCGATGGCCAGCCGACATTGAAAAAACAGCCACAGCAGAGAGTCAGGCGGAAGCAAAGGTGATACGAGAAATATTCGCTGTGGCGCAGGTTCAGGCAGACATCAGAGATGACCTGCTGGCTAAATTCAGCTTATGGAAAACCCTGAGAGTGTGCGCTTGGATTGCACGTTTCATTCACAACCTACGGAGCGTCAAGGCCAGCAGATCCAAGGGACCACTTACGACAGACGAGATCAACAAACAGCAACTCTTGTGGCTTAAGAGAGTACAGGACAGCTCAAAGGGAAATGAGGGGTTCGAAGACCATCGTCTACAACTTAACCTTCAGAAGAATGCAGCTGGGTTGCTTGTGTGCCGAGGGCGGATCCAGGGAGACTACCCGATATACGTGCCCGATTCTCACCCGCTTGCAGACAAGATGGTTGCAGAAGCACATCTAACCACACTTCACGGGGGAGTGGGCCTCACAATGGCAAAGATTCGTGAGAAATCTTGGATCCCAAGGTTGCGACGCCTTGCAAAGAGGGTTGTCAAGGCTTGTAACGGTTGCAAGCGTTTCCACACCTCAGCCTTCGCCACCCCGCCACCAGGACAGCTACCAAGAGATCGCACCGAAGGGAAAAATGCATTTCAGGTCATAGGAGTGGACTTCGCCGGACCGCTAAAATACAGGAAGCAGAGAAACCAAGAAGGGAAAGCCTACACAACGCTTTACTCTTGCAGCCTGACCAGAGGTGTTTATCTTGAGTTGCTATCCAGTTTAGAGACCGAAGAGTTCCTTCGAAGCCTGAAGCGATTTATCGCCCGACGTGGCCGGCCAGAGAAGATTTACTCAGATAACGGGGGTACCTTTGTAGCGGCCGCTAAATGGCTCAGGAAAGTGATGACTGATGAGCGCCTCAACGAATTCCTCTCCCGCCAGGGAATTAAGTGGCAATTTAACCTGAGCAGAGCACCCTGGTTGGGGGGACAATTTGAGCGAATGGTTGGTCTCGTGAAGAGGAGTCTGCATAAAACTATTGGAAAACGGGTTCCTGACCTGGACGGAGTTGGAGGAGGTCATACTTGACGTAGAGGTCGCCATCAACAACCGACCTCTGAGTTACGTAGAGGACGATGTACAACTGCCAATCTTGACCCCCAACTCCCTGTTATTTGGTCAGCCAAATGCACTACCCGAGTTGGAACCGCATCACTTGGAAGATAGGGATTTACGTAAGCGAGCGAGGTACCTCAGGAGATGCAAGGAGGCCGTCTGGAAGCGATGGACGGGGGAGTACGTCAGGGGTCTCCGTGAACGTCACAGTCAAAAGAATTCCGGGGTACCACACGCCCCAAGTGTTGGCGAGGTCGTGCTGATAAATTCGGACGAAAAGAATCGTGCAAAGTGGAAGATCGGAATCGTTGTGGAGCTTATCAAGGGGCGCGATGATGTTGTACGGGCAGCGAAGCTGCGCACAGGCACTTCGCATATAGAGCGGGCAGTGCAACAGTTATACCCATTGGAACTGTCCTGTGACCGACCGGGAAACAGAGGCGGACCAACCGAGCTACGCATTGAGGCGCCAGAATTTAGGCCTACCCGGGATGCCGCCGTCGCTGCTAATCTACGGATTCGTGACGTAGTGCAGAATGAATCCCAACTGTAGAAGGCTAGAAACTCTGTGACAGACAAAGGGCAATGTTCTGCCCTATCGTGAATATCGTTGTTGTTTTTCGTTTCGTTATATCGGGTTCGTATGAACTTTGAACTCTGAACAATTCTTGTGTTTATCTCCTTTGGAGGTAAACAGGGGGAGTGTGACGGGAATTATTCCGTGATTAGATTCCTGATTCAATTAAGATAGTGTCAGTGTTGACATATGACAGCTTTGGTGGCTCACCATGGAGAAAGATGATCTTACCTTTCAATCAGTATCGCGTATCATAAAGAGTTCTTGTTTTTAGTGCACGCGGGACGCGAGGAGAGTGATTACACAGTTGTTATGTAGTGAGTTTGTGAGAGAAATATTCGGCGAAATAAACGGGAAATTAAATCAGTATCGGAATATAGCGGTGGATTACTGGCCCATTTCCGAAAGAGACTTCGTTTACCAAAGCAATCTTCCTTCACCTTTGCTCCGAGACAACAGTTCACTTTTCCGAAAAGAACCGCCCAAGCATGCATATTTCCACGCAAAATGAGGGAAACTACTATCAATATAAGATTTTACCGTATAGAATGCTCAAAAAGTAACTGGAAGTGCAATATTTATTTAAAGCATTTATGGCGTATTAAGACAACGGAAACGTTTTTTGGTTCTTGAATGGAACCAAACTATCTAAATCTATTAAGCCCTTTCTCTTTCCCGCAATTCGTTGTCATGATGTGCTCGCGAAATGTGACTTCTGTTTTAGTGCCTTTTCCGGACGTTAATTTCGCGGTTTGAATCCATGAAAACTCTCCCACTGGGTGAAAAATGACAGCAAGCAAAAGACAGTCTCCGCTGTGCGTCCTAAATCTCATTCTCATTAATAATGCTTCGAAGCCACTCAGAAATAAGAGCAATATCTTGCTATTACAAAGTGGTAATAGATAGTCGTTCCGGGGCAGATAACTCGACTTTCTCGTGTCAAACAATTGTTAAGAGTAATCAAGCATTGCTAACCTGTCACGTAAACAACGGCTCCAACAGAACCTTCAATTGAAGTACCAGCCTTTCTAAGTAAAACAGTGTCTGACTGTCCGTGCGAATGTCGTCGAGCTACAAAAGACCATTATTGGTTAACCCTTAGTCACAAATGAACACCAGCATCCAATTTCTCATTACAATATTCAATCTTCTTTAACCACCCAGATTATGAGAATAACGAAAATAACCAAAAACGAGTTGTATTGATATTCAAACAAATTCTCCTCAGAAGAAGCATAACAAATATATGAGACCAGTTAGGAGAAAATAAATATTGATATTGGGGCTTAATGGGTTAAGACATAAAAAGTGAAGTTAATAGTTATTATCACGTGGTAGTAGTTCTCCACGTGGGAGTATGCACTGCGCGTTCAACGGCTGTCATTGGCTACTTATTTGTCACATGGTCTTGACTTAAACCCTTACATTCCTACTTTGCGAGCCGGCGAGACTAGCGTTTTTCTTTGCGAACCCGAGACATTTTGCCTTTTTAGATTGCGAGACCGAGACTTCAAAGTGTTTTGAGTGCGAGACCCTTTCGTATAAAAATTCAGACTGCAAGAGGCACATAACCGCTAAAAAACGAGACTGCGAGACCCGTGAAATGGGACTAAAATTTTGCGAGATCCAGAGTTTTTGAAGGACCACTCGCCACCCCTCTACTTGCATGACACACTTTTGCCGTGCGTCTGATACCACGGCACTTGATCACTGAAAATCGGTGTCGGAGAGTTTGCCTCAGTTGATGGGCATCAAAACTAGCAGCTAAGGAAAGTTTAGCTGATGTAAAATTGTCAAATGTCAGAGGTTTTAGTTCAAAATTAGCCTAAACAACTTTTCTTAGACTAACATTTGGAAAACACCCTTACAATAGTTCCGGTCTATATTCTTTCCCTTTGCATATTACGCTAAACCTGATTTACCTAAGAGTTTTGACAAGGTAGTCGTCTGCACTAGAAGCAGGCCAATTGCTGCTAAAAATTGCGTTCATACTGCGACGGTCAAATATTCAATTGCGTTTTCCTCCAGATCGATGATACTTAACAATTATCCTTAGAAATCAAGGTGTCTGAATGATGACAGAATATTATATATAGTTCTAAACCGAGACTGAGATATACCAACGAATTAACCTCAGTAGGGAGCTTAAGAAAACACGACGGTGGTGGCGAGGATGAATGAAATGAATGAATGAAATCTCGCCTAAAGGTCCGGTAATACGAGCAACTTTTTCTTTCAACTTGTCAAGCAGCAAAATCCAGTGTTGCAGGTTGCAGCAACATGTTGCACAAAGTAGACTTGAGTTCTACTTTCTGCAAACATTTTTAGCTTTGTTGCTCACATTACCACTCACTCCACAACTTGACAAGTTGCTCACGTAGGTGGTAATACGGGAACAACGCCTTTCAACTTGTAATGCAATAACGTTGCGCGATAAGTTGAGAGAAAATGTTGCTCGTATTACCGAACCTTAAGGCACATTTGAACTTAGTCAAGGCCACGTGACCAAAAATCACCTAGTGACAGTTCCTGCTTACATGAGTGACAAATCTAGTACTATTACAAATGTGTGGCCTTCCCACTTCTCTCAAATATTACACATGATTTTGCTTATCTGTTATTGGGTAGATTTCCAGGGCTTAACTGCGATACTTACTAGAAATCTTGAGTTGGTTTTCATTTGAGATGTTGATTACTTTGTCTCCACTGTGTGAGTCACTACCCAAAAGATCTGTAGATGGGGAAATCACAGATAATACATTCGGCTTGAAAAACGCAAATTCCAACTGCTATCCAGAAAATCTTCAATATTTGACCCTTTTTCTATCAATTACTAGTGGAAACCAATTCGCATTCTATCTGGAATCCTGCAATCTGGTTGGCTAACATCCACACTATCTAGTCTGTGATAACAAATAGAGAAAACGCCCGCGCTGGTAACAAAACAAAACACTTTAAAAGTTAAAAAATGGAAACAAAATTGGTATAAAATTGAAGGTTGCATGCTAGATGGTTTCAACTAAAACAGCTAGGCCACTCCTCTCGTTTCCTACCAGTGTAATTGTCGATATTGACTCACACAATTGTTCAGTATTTACAGAACGAAATTACATAAAGGCCTCAGTATAGTAAAGCCCTGTCCAAACGGGAAATGTTTGGCGACCAAATATCATAACATATTATCTGGCGACCAAACATTTTACGGTTTGGCCATCCTGATTGTACAGTTGCTGTTTCATCATGTTTGATATAATTCGAAGGCCATCAAACAACCTAAAACATTTCTTTTATTCTCGTGTTTGATGGGTGATGTATTGTTCAGACGTGTCAAACATGTTCGGCGTGGGCATGCGTACCAAGCTAGCTCAGCGGCTCAGTTAGACATCAGCATGGTTGGTTACCAAATAATGTTTGATGATGTTTGGTCGCCAAACAGTGATAGCAGCCATGGTAATTATCATTCTAGTAATAGTATTAATAGTAAATGTTAAAAAAACGAGTCATTAGGCTAATAGTAATAACATTAATGATAATAATACCTTTTAACCAATTTAGCACAGAATTCAATCAATAACAATCGCAAAAGGTAAAAGTTCAAAACATGCAATCATGGGCGTAGCGTCCATATACGCACATAGCCCGTGCATACACCTGAAATTTGGAAAAAATATATTTTTTTTACTTCCTGAAGGCATTTTTATCAATAAATCGGGATGACTGATTCGTATTATGTTGGTGTCTTTGTGTTAATATTTCCTTTATACTTTTATTCTGTGTCCATAAAAGGACGGCAACAAACGGTATAATGTAACTTTGGGAAAGCGCGCGCTATGATTGGCTAATACGCGCGATCCATTAGCCCATAAGTTGCACGCTGACGCCACCTTGTGAAGTTGTGAAGTCTTATGTTATAAAAGAAATAGTAAACGTGCAGCGTGCAACCATCGAGTTATGGACGCACGCAGGAGGTTTATCATTTCTTCATTATACTTTTCTTCCCGTGCGTACACCTTCAAAATCTCACGCTACGCCCCTGGCTTATACCTGACACATACCACCTGGATCCAGTATAAACGACTGCGACAGACGCTGTTTAACTCCCTCGGGCTAGAGAGAATAACAAATACAGCATTGTCAGACCATAACTAGAAATACGACTCCCGCAAAACCTCGCGAAGCTAGTTTTTAAAGGACTCCTAATGGTTTTTCCTATGTAGCCTACGTGTAGCCGCACCCTCCCCCTGAAGGAAAAAACGGGAGGAGGGAACTTCTACGAAAACCTGACACAAATCGTGTTATGTGACGTCACTCGAATTTATGCAAACTTATGTCTCAGCACTTTCCCCGATTGTGTAAACAAAGGTATCAGGTTCCTATTCTTTCGAACACATTTGCAATTTACCGTTTACAATTGTGCTCTTTGTTTTAAAGAGATCGACAAGGATTATGAGAGATATTTGGTTAAGAGCACAAGGAAAACTATGTTTGATGTAAGTCTAACGCTTGAGAATTTAGCAAGTTAATTCTAAAGCTATAGAAAAGCCCACGTCGACTTCGGTGATATCAGACAAAGAAACAATTTTCTTGGATACTTGCGTTTACAAAGGCGATAGATTTAGAAAAAGATCTATCCTGGACTTGCGAACTCACTACATTTAGCCGACAGAAACATTTCAGTGCACACATTTCGCTTCCTGCCACCCACCAGGGGTCAGTAAAGGCTTCATCAAGGGCGAAGCACTTAGGCTGCTTCGAACTAACTCTTCAAAAAATACTTTTGAAGAGAATATTGTGGCATTCAGATCACGCCTATACACGAGAGGTTATCCTGATATTCTGGTAAATAAAGTTCTCTCCGAAGTGAAATTCGAAGAGAGAAAGTCGGCTCTTCAACAAAATAAACGAACCCACAATATAATTCTTCCTTTTGTCACACAATACCACCCAGCGGTGCCTATTTTAAAAAAAAACATCTTATTGAAAAATGGCATTTAATACAGGATCAACCTTTACTAAAGGAGATCCGTAGTATTCAAAGAGCCTCACATCATCTCGTACAAAAGAGGAAAATCGCTCAAAGACATACCCGTGAGACCCAAACTCTAAAGGCAAAGAAACTACACTTGCGAACAGCGGGAGTCGTGTAGGCCTGTCACAACTTTTCATAAACCAAAGAGCAGAAGCGATCAACGGTATCGCTTGAAATATTATCGACTTCCCGGAACCGGTTGGTAGAGAAACGAAGATATCCTTCCCTTCAAAAAACAAATCGATGGCTTTCTGCTGTTCTCCATGAAATTTCTCTATTCCGAGAGCCGCTCAAGAAAAATTCAAAGCCGCGATATAGCTCGTTGTTGTGCGAGAATGTTGTGTGGCACTTTCTTTTATGGTTCTCACGAGACTATAACAGACTTAAGCCAATCAGAGTCCATGTAAGTATTGAGAAAATGGCTCGCCAATAAAAAAGTACTATACATTTTCTTGCTAAAGGGTGACGTCACACAACACGATTTGTGTCAGGTTTTCGTAGACGTTTCCTCCTTCCGTTTTTTCCATCGGGGGGGGGAGCGTGCGGCTACACGTAGGCTATTCCTATGAGGTATAAAACCCCAATTTATGTATTTACTTATTATTATATTATTTTTACTTTTTGTACTTTCTCATTTTTTGCAATTATCATGATTATTATTATTGTATTATTATCATTATCATTTTTAATAATATTACTGGTATTGATATTATTAGTATTGATATTTTTTATGTTTAACATGATATACTGTTATGGGGTTGAGATGTATGTCCTAATCTGGGAAAAGGTATTGTTCCTCTACTACTACAAGCAATTCCATTTTTCTTCTGAATAGGGTTTGTATCATAGGAAGTAAAAATTACTCAACTCTGAACAATACCATTTCTTCTTTTAAGCTTAGAATCTAGCCATGGTTGCCACAGCCATAAGATCTTTAAATCTCCTGACTTTTCCCTGACAAATGTAAAATTTCCCTTACCAATTAAATTAGAAAAGTCACAAATTAGTGCTGGTAATGACCTCCAACCTCCTCTCACAACCAACCTCTCCACCCATTTATTTAATATGCTTTCAGAAAGTCACATACAGTGTACATGGATTGATAGTTTCTTGAGATAACCAATTCATGGAAAAAGGATTGATTTTCTTGGAAGCCCAAAATCAGCTTGTCATTTAATTCTACCAATCCAACACATTTCATGTCACATTCTTGACCACACCAAACCATCGCTGAATTGGCAAGAAATAAATTAGTAGTATTAAATTTCACTTTTCCCTGACTTGATTTGAAATTCCCTTACTTTTCACTGACCTTGAAGAATTTTTTCCATTACCATTTCCTGACCTGTGGCAATCATGCTAGTGCAGTCATTTGTCCATACAGTTAGTGTGGAAAATCATGATTGAAAGCATAGGGCATTTAGGAAACTTCCAAGACTTGTTATTACATACAGCACCCTTGCAATGAATATATAAGAAAAATCGCTTAAAATTTAGCATTTCAAACTTTAGTTTCTCTCTTGTAGAGTTTTTCCAATGTAAAAGGTCAACTGTATATTGTGGTTGTTATTAAATATTTGTATTTGACATCATAAAAATAAATTAAACAGCATTAAGGAAAAAGGTTAAGATGTTGTCTAATTTTGCAAAGTAGGGCTTAAATTAACTTTTCATTTGTGGGAAAAGGGTGGGTGCTAATAAAGAGAGTAATTCCCAGGAATACATGGAACTCAAAGGTAAAAACCCATTTTGAAATGGCTGTGGAACTTGCCTGTCCCAACGAAACGTTTTAATTACGTAATACATATATGTAGCAAAGAGATATAGCAAAGAGAAATGCTACTCAGAAGTCAGTAACAACACCTGCTTTATTTACAAATAATTGCATTGATCAATGATAATATTGCAGAACCAGTAACGCATTGTTTGGTATCTTTTCTGTTGAAAATGCTGACCATAACTTACTACATCACACAAATCTACAATATATTTTCACTGTTGCAATGATATCAGATCACATAATAATAAATAATTGCTATCACAACAGCAATCTCTGTATTGGGAATTTCTTTCAAATGGAAGGCAATCGTTTCACTACGAAAAATACCTACTTACATTCTCATTGCAGTATTAATACTACGTGACTGTCATCTTTCATTTCTTTGCGGTTGGTTTCTGTTTCCCCTTTCCTGGCACTTTTTTCACGACGATATGGTAATCTGTTTTGTCGTTCATCTTCTGATTCTGTCTGCATGCTGGAAGTCGTTCCCACTCGGTTTCCGTTCTAAGTCATTTTGCTAAATTTTGTTCGCCAATTTCGTTATGTAATTGCTTGCTCATGTCCTGTATACCTAAAACGAGTCTTTGTTTCTATCGATAACAAATTCAATTTCCAATCTAACTTGATGGTATTCCTGGTCCTTTTCCTTGCTGATTCCTTTGCTTTTTTGAGCGAGCAGTTGTTGTCTCAGCTGCGATGTCTCTTGTTATCGTCCCTACCGTCGTTTCTCAATCTCTGCTTTGAGTCGCCGCTTCCCGTGTGCTGATTTTTTGCGGCATTCAAACTTACTCGACGACGATCTCTCACCATTCTTTCTTGTATATGTCGGAGATCTTCTGGAATGATTTCCGCACAGGTCCCTACTTCAATATGCATACACGACAAATTAATTATGCATTCGCGCTATTGTTTTGAAGAACAATACGTATGCCCGAGGGAATCGAATATATACATGGCTAATTTGTACTTACAGGATCCAAAAATTTGGATCTAATAGCCCATTTCCGAGTTGCTACATGCCTCAGTTTCATAGCGAGTCCAGGCGCAAGAGCATTCAAATGGAAATGAGTTTAATTTGTATAAGAATACTCTATCATTTCCATTTGAATGGTCTTGCACCTGGACTCGCTATGAAACTGAGGCATGTAGCAACTCGGAAATGGGCTATTCTCTCTCTCTCTCTCTCTCTCTCTCTCTCTCTCTCTCTCTCTCTCTCTCTCTCTTTTCACTTACACCGTGTTTGTTCCATTTCGTCCCAGCTTTCCTCTTTCGATTCCCTTGTCCTGTCTGTCTTTTTCAGGTACGCTTTCCTTTTTATGTCCTTTTTGTCTCCCGCAGTGTGCCTCGAACTCCGTACCTCTGTAAACCTCTGGATTGCTTGTCCCTGTTCTAGACCACTGAGCTAACGAGTCAAGTTGCTGATTTCCGTCTTGATTGTAATATTTATTTGGAATTCTGGACGGCAATTTACATAACAATGAAAAGTAATGACAGACGCGTGTCGTGCCGACCACCTACCATCCCCCGTGCTGCACACATTAAAAAGCACAATGCACGGAAGAGTATACCTCCTTGTGATTGGAGCATGCTTTAAGCGCAATTTTTATGCACGAGTTCATTGCAGTATAAAATCTTTGAGTCGACGTAAACCCCTCTCTTAGACGGCAGCATCGAAAATGGAGCCATCCCAAATAAATTTATGGAAACTTTCGCAACTTCTGGCCGATCACGAGCGGTGCATAGAGTGGTGCAAAGAGCACAATCTACTCTCGTCGTCAATGAAATGCCCTAAACCTGAGTGCGGAAACGCACTCAAATGGCAACGGCGAACTGCATCGGGAGATGGATTTGTTTGGCGATGCTCTTCAAAAAACTGCAATGGACAAGCTTCAATCCGCCAGAAGTCATGGTTTTCTGGTAGTAAGCTTTCCCTTGCAAAAATATTAGCCCTACCTTACGATTGGGCGCACAAATTCACCACAACACAAGCAGTGCACGAAACCGCTTTAGATGAAGAAACCACCTCGACAGAAACGGCGATAGATTGGTATAACTATTGCCGGGAGGTTTGTGCAGACAGAATAATGAAACAACATACGAGGCCGATAAGCGGTCCTGGTACAACTGTTGAGATTGATGAGTCCAAGTTTGGCAAGATGAAGTATCACAAAGATCGCTACATCGAAGGACAGTGGGTCTTTGGTGGCATTTGCTGTGAAACCAAGGACTGCTTCCTTGTTCCGGTAGAGCGTAGGGATAAAGAAACACTCTTGCCAATTATCCGCGCTCAAATATTACCTGGAACACGCGTGATGAGTGACATGTGGAAAGCTTACGATTGCTTACCTCTCAATTTTATATTTTAAAGCGCCGATTTGTATTAATTATAATTATTCTGTGTGAGTTTAACTAAAAATTGAATTGACTTTGATTTTGACTTTATCTGTTACTCAATAAACGAGTAGGAGTGCTTAAAGCACGAAATGCGAGTTTACTGAACGGCTTGAAAAACGTTTTATGTAGACCTATTCATTATTATACTAAACTTTGGATTTAGGTGTATTTTGACCAACAAAATTGAACGCAAATGTTATCCTTGTCTACAGCAGATATAAAGACACTCGTTAAACATTGATTTCCTTTGTATTTTCTTTATGAATTATTAATGATTTTTGAATGTGTTTTTGTTGACCGAGACGAAGTCGAGGTCAATAAAAATGCAAAAAAACAACAACAAAAAAACAAAAAAAAAAAAAAAAAAAAGCAAAAACAACAACAACAAAGCCAATGGCCAGCCATCTTGACCAGATAAGCGGAACAATGTAAGTATCTGGGCAACTGTGCACCTACCCCTCCTCTTACCCAACATTAACGCTAACTTTTTAACTTATTATAACTTGTTGGATTAGGGGAGGGGTAGGTGCACAGTTGCCCAGATACTTACATTGATCCAAATAAGCTTGGTCAATAAAGGATTTATTACGTAGCATGACCATTATTCTTATTATATTGTTTTGTTTTGTTTCGCTGGACAAAGCGTGCAATCCCAATCGAGCAAGATAAGCCCATTTCGCCCGCTCGGGTAACCAATCAGAACTCAGGTTTCGCTTCATCTTGCCGGTCTTAAGAAGGCCATAGTCTTTACTAAAGCTAGCTAATTTCGTTTACTTCCATGCATTCTAAGTCTATTGTAAATTCGGGTTTTATCGATTTTTCTATTTCATCAGCGAAAAAGTGATATAAACAATTTGCATACGTACCTCGACAAGTAGCTTCTTCCGTACCCTATCCCCACCAACTTTGACATAGCCAAATCCGTAAGAATGTTGAAAAATTACGGAAACCTCAATTTCTATCCACCCGAGTTTTGTGGCAACAATTGGAACTGCCACGGATTTAGCGTCTTTCGCTGGAACATCCACCGTTCCAATCAATACTCTCCCGTTAGATCCAGCCATAGAGCAGAAATCTTTGGATCCAATGAGAAACACATTTGCCTGATACGATGAAAATAATTTTTATTGCGTCAAACCCTATGTAGAGCTGCAAAATTCTGCGTATTTGAATCTGCCTAAGTGACAATAAACTTCCACAAGATACCAATTAACGATCGCTTGCCACTTTTTCTCTAGAATATGTGAAGACGTTTTCGGTATAGATAACTAACATTCCATGAAAATATAATGAGGTTGATACAACTATATAACACTTCTGGAGCCAGAATTGTACTGGATGCAGTTTGTTTCTACCTTTTTCATTTGTGGATTGAAACATGCAGTGTGAACATTCTTTAGACAAACAAATAAAAAGTACTGCACTGTGGTACTGTTCGTTTTATTTAATAGCGTGCGGGTGCTAATCTGTTCTGTGAATGACCTTTCTTGTGACCATTCTTTGGAAACCAACTGAACAGTACTATGTTGGACTGCTTTTCTCTCAAGTTTTTTCTTTTTTCTTTTTCTTTTAAGGCTAGTTAAGATTACTGTATACCTTCAAATCGGCAATTTTCTTGAAATTTAGATGTTTAGGTTAAAGTAATCATCGGAATGTGGCCTCTAACGTAAAAAAAATTATTGAAAAACACTAAATATTGGCGGAGAAAGGGCGGTTTTACGCTTTGGCCAGAAATAAAAATTACCCAGTTGTTTGACATCCTTAGTGCTGTTTTCCAGACAAAAGGGTGACAGGGAAAGAGGACACATTAAAGAGCTAAAACTCAAAGGGAATTTGTTGGTTTGCCTTCAAATTTTCACAGTGGGTAGTTCAGCACATAAACAACAAAAATGAGTTTGCGAATTTTTTATTTCGAAATAGTTTTTTCCCGAGAGCGATTTTTGTACGATCACTTCACATTTTTGTAACACGATTTCGAAAATGTTCTATAGCGTTTCATTTTAATTGAGTATGGCAAAACGCAGACAAGTATTTTAAGCGCTTTGCGTCCGGAAACTGACGAACAAATAAACTAACGAAATTTTAAAACAAAATTCGTTTTGACTTGTAGCTTTGAATAGGTGATTCGGACGCTCGCATTTAGAGGTCGTGAAAAATTCGACAATTCATTTTAGTTAAACGTTCTTGGTTTAGTTTTATAGTCAGCTTTATAAGCTTTATTTTGATATCGGGGTTTAGCTATCTACACTTTAAACTGGATGCGCTTCATCACTTCTATGTGAGACACCCCTGAAGGTACACAGTAACCTTAACTAGACTTCGATTCTTCTCTTTCGATTTGGCAACAAAAAGAATTTATGTATTTGTCGTAAGGATATAAATTCAGCAAGTACATGAAATAAACAGCAGTATACTGAGAAACTGTTTGTTTCACTATACAATATGGTTCTAACATTTTCATCTGTGGATCTGTACTTGACCATTCTTTAGAAAGCTACTGGACAATACTGTACACGGTCGTCCTGTTTGTTTTACTATACAGCCTGCTTCTAACATTTTCATGTGTGGATCAAACCATGCAGTGTGACCATTCTTTGGAAAGCTACTGAACAGTACTGTACTATGATACTGTTTGTTTTACTATACAGTGTAGTTCTAACTTTTTCATATGTGGATCAAGACATGCAGTGTCACCATTCTTTGGAAAGCTACTGAACAGTACTGTACTATGAAACTGTTTGTTTTACTATACAGTGTGGTTCTAACTTTTTCATCTGTGGATCAAACCATGCAGTGTGACCATTCTTTGTAAAGCTACTGAAGAGTTCTGTGGTACTGTTTGTTTGAATACACATTGTAGTTCTAAGGTTTTCTAACGTTTTCATCTCTGAATCAAATCATGCGGTATGATCATTCTTTGGAAGCTACTAAACCGTACTGTACTGTGGTAGTGTATGTTTTACTACACAATGTGGTTCATTTGCTGATATATAATCTGTCATATGGTGCTGGTTGTTTTATTATAATAGATACCAGACGGTTATCATTTTAATAAGGTACGTATAAGGCTTACTATTATTATATCTACAGCCACTAGTTTTGAGCAAACGAGCGCTCTTGATATATAATAATATATAATAATATATATAATAATCCCACTCAATC
Source organism: Ricordea florida (assembly GCA_949710005.1). Lineage (NCBI taxonomy): Eukaryota > Metazoa > Cnidaria > Anthozoa > Corallimorpharia > Ricordeidae > Ricordea > Ricordea florida. Next base: position 19,879,384 of record OX453281.1, on the reverse strand, counting down.
TCGTCGTTCATGAACTGTAACCAACTCGGTGCTATGCGCCTCGTTGGCAGCAAGGAAATTAGCTCATGTACGACTCGATTTCGGGAATCAGTTAAATGGTTCAAACGTCTATTCATACATCACCTTTATACCGGAGTCAATGTAGTTGAAAACTGTTGCGAGAAGTGAAACCTGCTCTCCCCTCTTAACAGAATACGGCAGCTTCAAAGAAACAAATTGCTCCAGGAATCCAACAATTCGTAGAGGCTTGGCTAGTCCCAGGCCTGTTTGATTGTTTATTGCCACAGCTTGCATGACCCACGTGGTAATTGTACCGGGCACGGTAGCATTCAGCCGGAATCTTTCGTCACGACTTAAATAAGCAGTCAAAGAAATACAGATAACTATCAGCATATATACGAATCATTGTGGATGCTTTGGTCTTAAATCCATCAGAAAAAAAAATGAGGGAAATACAAGGAAGATCAAGCACTGTGACGTGTTTGGATATCTGATCAAGCACCGCTTGTTTTTTCATCGTTTATTTCTCCTTTCAAATAATTTCGTTTGCAAGTTTATATCAACTGTATGTCTGCCGGGGATATATAATATATATGATATCATGGTTGACAAATTACGCCTTAATTTTGGTGCAAAATGTCAGCATTAATTCATAATGTTGTTATGGCAACTTCTCCTAAAGTACCAAAATGGCGTCTAGGTTTAAAAATGTGTAGGAGTAATTTGTCACCCATAATATTAGGTTAATAATAATAATAATAATAATAATAATAATAATATTAATAGGTTAAATTATTCCCTAATTTCACTCGTCACCATTTGATTACACATACGAATCAAACACTTTGAATTTCGAGAAAAATACTCCGCTGCGTCTTATTTTCGGCTCTCTTCTCCGGCGACGTTAAATATGTGATAGCACACTGTATCTCGTGTTTGATTAATTGCATCCAGTGAATAAATAATTCACTGGATGCAATTAATAATTCCAGTGAATTAATTGCTAATCAGTGAATAAGGTAAACTACAACTTCAGACTTACCCTCGAAGTAAGTTTTTCTCTCTTTCTTTCTAAGGTTCATAATGTTATTCGGACAATGTCGACACGGATATTTTCCGAGAAAAACCTGGATGTCATTATAACGCTGAAAGCCTCGTTTTTGTAAATAAAAACGATACAGAAGATATTTTGTGTTACTTGTCAAAAATATACAAACAACAAAAAAATTAATTATCAAGGAGGTACTCTGTTTTATAAGTATAAATATAAACCATTGAAGCTGAAGAAACAATGGTGTATACTAACACGAGGAAAATCAATAATGGAACTTCTATTTAGTTTTCCAACCAACTAAAGCTCGTTAATGCGCGATAAGATGTCAAAACCACCAAAAAAATCAAACAAAAAACAAACAAACAAAGTCTGACGTACCCAGCCACGCCCTCGTGGAGCAACCAAGTTTCACGGAAGTCAGCTCTCAGATGCGTTTCCAGTTCGAAAATTTGGTCATCGCTGATCAGATCTACTTCTACCTGGCTGCTTCTTGCCAACATCCCAGTATCTAATAAATGAAAAATTCCCCACAGTTATGCAAGCAACAGAGTCGGTTGCCAAGAAAAGACCTGAAAATATTCAAGCTGTATCTGCCAAACAAGCGACAAAAAGATCTCACATATAGAGAAATTTCGATTAAATTGGCCGGTTTGGTAGTCTTACGATAAACGTATGCGTTACTAAGGTAAAGATGGCTGGGTATTGGCCAAGTTCTTTCTTCATTGAGTTTCTATTGAACGAGGCCAATATCCAGGCATCTCGACCGAACGAACTTGGTCAACAAAGGATTTATTACATGGCCAAAAGACTATTTAATTAGGACAACAATTACTCGTCTGTTTCAATGCCCAGGGAAGAAAAGCCAAATACTGATGGCGCGAGTTCGTGACTGTCTTGCGACTCCGCTACTGCAGGAATTGCCTAATAACGGACTTTGCCCAAAAGTCACGAACTATGAAAGCCAGCTGCTTAAAGCATTTTATTTTGCTGGACAAAGCGGGCAATCCCTCGCGGGATAGATATGCCATCTTGTCCACCTCGGGCAGTCAATCAGAACACAGGATTTGCTTCATCTTGCCTGCTAGCGGAACTACCCACAAGTGTAATGAAATTGACTTATTGCCCCTTAAATTTCTGGGCCAATTAGTTAAGGCTTTTTCGTTCAATTAGTTTCTGACATTTACGTTCCCTAAGTTGTCTTATTGTCGAATTGATCAACGGTTTAAGTTGATTATGTGATAACAAAAAATGATGCGCCGATTTGATGAATCGACAGTTCGGATGAACCGTGAAGTGTGACCTCTTTTCTAACCTGTGTTCATAATTATAATCAGGTTGAACTTTATGATTTGTAAAAGCTTTACTGTATATTGTTTATATGAAAACAATATACAGTGAACAGGTCTCACGCGTTCAATTGTGCTTGGCTATGACAAATATAATACAACTTGTTTTAGTTCTCACTCTTTTCTTAAACTTTTGCACCTGTTGTGATTGGCCAGAGTGATTACCTAGGCTTTGAGCTTTCGGCAGAAAGTTAAAAAAACGCTCTAATCGATCTATTTCTGGATTTCTTATCTTAATTATTCTTTAAACTGCTTTGGTCGAAAAAATAGGTATGCGAATTACGTTCATTGTGATCCTTTGATTTTTTAGATCTCCCGAGGTATGTTATCTGTAAAGTTTTGGCCAGATGTGTGATCTAACAGGTTTTGATCTTGAAAGAAGTACAACAGCCTTCGCGTGGGAACAGCCGTTTGCTGTCTTGAGCGCCGTGTTGATCATACAAAAAAAAGTTCTACCACTTTTGGGTCCGCAAGATGTCAAAGATTTTCGCCATTGAGTTGGTAGGGCCTCAAAAATTTGAATTAAGTGAAACCATTCAAGATGTGTGAAAGGTAAACCATTTGAATTCTGCCTGATTATTAAATGCATTTGTGTCGGTCACAAGATTTTCTAGCGTGATTATTCCTTTTGTCAAAAAGGCTTTGATAAAACACCGATTTTTCGTCGATCAGAATGTGTCTGTTGTTCCATATAACTGTGCTAGATCTGGAAGAGTTGCTTAAATTAAGGATCTGTTCCCTTACAGACGCAGAGTGTTCAGAGAAGGTTTGTAAACATTCTACATAAAATTTGGGTAAGGTGACTGGAAGTTTTTAAACGCTGAAATTGCAGCTCAAAAGTAGTCTACGTCCGACCTGTCTTAAATAATGTGAAAGAATTATTTTCCAACTGCTTTGCTAGAAATTGGTGAAATTTTTACAACACAAAATTCGCTGTGCTTTAATAATTGACTCCAACTCAGTGTGGCGCTGTTAGACCTCCGTTTTCGACATCGCTTATTAACGCTGAGCGTTCCACTTTATCTTTTCCTTTCCAAATAAAATTAAGAATGATTTTATTAACTTCCTTAACAATCTCCTTATGAGAGCAAACTAAACCAGCCCTATACATAAAAACCGGAATAACAAAAGATTTTATTATCTGAACAATGGATGAACAAGAAAAAGGAGGGTTCAGACGAACCAGCATCAGAAGACAAAAAGAGGAAACGTCATAAAAGTGATGATGAAAATAAGGACACCACAAACACATTGAATAAAGCTAAAAAGCCCAAAGAAAGTATGCCAGAAACAAAGAGTGCAAGTGCAAAGTTATCTGGATTCACATATGCAAAGGGCCGTTAAGTTTCTCCAATTCCAGCAGTTCAACCTTTCCTTTATAGTCTTCAGAGTCTCATCAAAATTTAACTTTCTCCACAGAGTCTGATCATATGTAAAGTGAACTCCTAAAATCTTGATAGCTTTTTTAGCTGTGTTTCTATTTCTAGCCAGGGATATGACAGTCTCCGTTGTTGATTTTTGATCGTTTTCCAAAAACAATACCTCAGTCTTTTCAAAGTTGATTTTTAGTCCGCGGTGCAACGAGAAGCTATCTACCATGTTTAGTAAGGTGTCTAATGAGGCGTGATCTCTGAGGAATGCAGTCATATCGTCAGCAAACATTTCAAGTTTTATCTCTTCATTTCCAACCATAATTCCACGAATATCTTTATTAAGACGTATATTGATGGCGAGGATTTCCAAACAAAATTATAAATAAAGAAGGGGATAATGGGTCTCCATGCTTGGCACCTCTGAATATCTTAAAAGGGGGTGTAACCGTTATTCATAACAGTGCTGGAAATATTTTTGTAGAAAATTTGTATCCATCTCATTAAAGACGGCCCAAAATTAATCAAAGAAGGACTATGGTGAACTCGTGGATATGTTTACAAAATAGAGAAAAAATAAATAATTTTAAAATTAGCGAAGTGTTTTTTCATAGTTGTGATTGAATGAACTTGAAGATAATTTTAACACTCTATAATCACAACATAAACGTGACCAGGGAGCTGAGTAGCTTTTTGAAATAAACATACAGTGAGTACATGACGCCAATCATTTGACTACACTAGGCATCAGTTATAAGGCAGGTGGCAAGCATACAGTTGTTAAAAAATTTGATAACTTAACATAAGAATACAGGATTAAATGGAGCCAAAACCAAATGTAGTTCTGGTATCCTGCTGCTCACTGTCTGTGTGTTCAAAGTTTCTAAGACATGTAGCAGGGTTCTTCTGAATAAGGGCTGACTTTTGTTGCAAAGACATTGTCAATTTTATCATTATTATAGTTTTTCTTGCCTACAAGTCTATTTAATGTTTTCAACAGAAATATCCTCCTTGATTCTGCAGCTGACAATGAACAAAACCATGTAGGATTGCCCAGCTGATGAATCTAAGGCACCTGAATGGCAGTCCTCGACTTCGCACTATCCATCATTAATATCATCTTTTTTAGAATCAGTAATAACAGCTTCAATTGTTCAGTTTTGTTGGCATGTTCTTCGATAGATTCCTTGCAATATGGTGCATCTATTTGTTTACTCCTGGAGTTTAGAAACACTTCCCAATCATTGTGTTCATTTATAGCTGCGCTATTTACATATTATTCAGCCACTTTTCCTCGACTTATCAGTATATTCTCATTTTAAAAAAGTTCATTGGTTTCAACACTTTCTTGGTCTAACACTTTAAAACTTATAATGGTGCTTGTGACTTAATTTTCTTTTCAATTTGATAAGAATTGCTTATAATTCATTTATAGGTGTAGATAGAGTGTAAACAACTGAATTCACATCAGCTGGTACATTGAACATTGCTATCATTAAAGATAATTCTCCACCTCTATTTAGGCATTCTGATTTCACAGGAAATCACATTTTGGTAGCCTTAGAACAGACACACATGTATTGGACAACACTCAGAACAGATTGGCAACTTCCCATTGCTTACATGTAGGTTTGAATGGCAGGTTGGCTAAACCCATTCCATATTTTCTACACTAGTTTTACCAGTTATGCATGCAGCTAGTAAATTTTTGGTGCACTGACTTAGTGTCTTTGTTATCATCACACTTTGTAACTGATGATCTATACCAACTGATCACAGCAAGTCCATAAATATACAGTTTCGCACTTAAAAGGCTGAATCACACTTTCATCATTAATACAGCAATACATCTCTGTTTTTATGCTTATTACTTCTTGTTTTTACAATGTAAATATGATGAGTCACACAACAGTAAGCAAAACAGGTAAGCCTACTTTTCCAACATGTTTACTTCAACACAATCTAGTTCACTTCAAGGTAAATTCGGAAATCAATAGACAGAAAACTTTTCATTGAAAAGGCTTGTGGTGTATTGTATATAATATAACGCTTAATACATTTTCTACATGACTTACTCTTTTCAAACCCTTTGATGACTTTGTTACATTGTAACCTTCGTGGTTCTCCGTCACGGCAGCCGCCTCCATATTCACAAGTAAATGTTGACATACTTCTTGGCCGTCCCAATACTTCTACAACTCCGTTCCTGTTAGTACTAACACTTAAATCAGTAGAAAAGTCCTACATGCGATGTTTCTTATCCAGGTTGGCCACAGAAGTTCTTCGGTTTCACATCATGGATTCGTCAATTTATTCTGTTTTCAGTAGTAGTTTCGTTCAATAACGAGTACTCATTTCGCTCATATAAGTTCTCATTCAAGTGCTAATTTCGCTCTATGAGTTCTCATCAAAGCTTACTACATTAGCAAGAGATTTTCTCATCTTCAGATCACTTTCGAGCCAACTGAAATTCATATACTGCTTGTAATCTTGGGGGCGGTCGATGGCGGTCGATGTCAGAAAAGCGAATAGTTATCATCTGTTCACGTTTAGCGCCTGGCCGAGTAAAAGGCTCATGAAATTCAGTCTCCAAGTTGGTCATTGTCCTAACTGGAAACATTTAAACTCCTTTAGATTTTAGTAAGACCGCTAATGAAGCCCTTTTAGTGAGGTTCTTTATGTCGCGCGTCTGAGTTTCAAACCTTTTCACGTCGCAATTTCGGAAGGTCGAAGGTCGCTGTCGTAATTTCCCGTGAGCGGCTCGTCGTTCGTTGCCATTTCAGCTCCTTTATGTCGCCGTTTCAAGGCCATGTTGCTTGTCGAAATTTACCCCTAATAGGGCCTCGCTAATCGTCCTCTTAAGCTACAAAATCATTACAAACTCTGGCAACGGTACGATACACTTACAGCGTGAACTTTCATCAACAGACTTCGGTGACTTCGGTCACGACAATTGTCGTCTTCATATCGGTGCCCCCGAGTTCTATCCGACTAATTACGAAGTGTGTCTACACTGGAGTGAGTGAGTGAGTGAGTGAGTGAGTGAGTGACACT
>OX453281.1:19647560-19867560 GCA_949710005.1 Ricordea florida | reverse complement strand
TCCACGAAATGTCTGCAGATTCTGGAGTTCATTTACAAGTTTAAGAACAAAAGGATACGTTCGCAACTCCGTTCACTCAAGGTAGCTTAATTGCGCTATTGTTCCAGTCTTTTGAAGTCGCTTCCGCCTATTTCCTGGTCTTCTTCCAAAATATGTCACCTTTTTCGAAACGAATAAACCGAAAGTGCCCGACACGTTTTCAGCAACTGCCGAAGGTAATGCCCAAAGGAATAAACTGAGCCTTCAAGCAAAAAAATCCTGCAGTATCACCCATTCCAGAAAGACACACTTAAACCGGCGTGAAGTTGTAATGAGCGGGAAAAGACAAAAACAAAACAAAACAAACTAAAAGGAAATATGTAGACCTAAGAGATCTAGAGATTAGCTTATATGGAATTACAACAATCTCGACTCTAATGAACACTCCTAAAAAAGCCTTTTTTGATTACATAAAGAATGTAGATGAATAATTCTTGTATGTATTTACTCTTCCTACCGAATATCATATGCCGAACACGGTTTAAACAATAAGCTTACCATCGATAAACAGTTTATCCGGTTCGGATTTGCTAAACCCGCTTTCTTCCCTGCTTTCTTGGCTTCATAAAAGGCAGGCAGATACTTCTTTCTTAAACTGAATAGTTCTTTGGGTAGGTCCTCAAAAATTTTGAAATCCGTGTCCTTTAATTTAAAGGCGTTCTTCATAACCCTCTCTCGGTCGGCATATCTTAGAAAACGCGCAATAATCATACGGGAGCGGTCTCCTTTCTTTCCAATACGATGTATGCGTTGGAATTCAATTTCTTCGGGATGGTGAAAACCGAGGATACGTCTTGTGTCCTCCCGACTTTCGCCTTCGGACTCGGGGATTCCAGCGAACTTGAGATTTTCGCGCCTGCTGTAAGCCTCCAAATAGAGGTATTTCTTTTCAAGAGCCTCCTTTGCCTCCTTCAATACAGAATCATGCTTGAAAGCTTTTCACTCAACTTGGTCGATTCTACCATGACCGAAGTCAACGCTCTCTTTCAAATCTTTAGCTGTTTTATCCAACTCTGCCTGAGCAACCTTCGAAGAGTTTAGTTCCCTCCTCCGCGCCCTTACAGAGTCCTCCATTTCACCAAGCTTCGAAGAGAAATTTTCCCTCTTTTGTTCAATGCTATTCAGTTTTCTCATCTTCTCCTCGATGACTTCGAGCTTATTCAATTTACGAGATATTTCTTCCATTTTCTTGGCTAATGTTTCCGACATTTCGAGCACTTGGAAGACCTCGTCGCCCTCTAATTCGTCGTCAATGGCGTCGCTCGGCGTAACACTAGAAAGTTCTTTCAATCTTTTCTCCACCGGGGAACCGCTAGAGCTCTCTGAATAGTGCCGTCTATGCAATTTTCTTTTTACGTTGGACACCAGTAAATTATTTAAAGACATAACATATAACGAAAGAAAAAAAAAAGGCTCTTAAACGGAGCGCACAGAAACACGTCTACATGCTCTCGCTTTCCAGTTCCAGACTAGATTTTTATGGTAATTTTCATTTTCGGAGTTTTAGCATTTTCGGAGTTTTTGGTCGCACAAAAACCCGAATACATGCACAAACTGTTATAAGGAAGAACTTCGTTACCTTGACCAGTGGTTGCATTGATGTCTCTTTTCTGTCGCGATGATTCCTCGCATCCATGGTCTGTTGGTAAAATGGACAAAGAAGGTCAAAGCCCATTTTCTGTCTGTTTGCGATAAATACAAAAAGTAATATTTGACAATCACCGAGACGAAGTCGAGGTGAATTTTCACCGATAATCACTGAGCCTGAGGCGAATAATTGTTTTAGTATAAATACACTAGTGATTCTAAAAAAAGAAAAGAAAAAGCATTGTACAACGCCAGGAGCCCATCAGGGCTCCTGAAAATGCGAAAAAATTTCAGTTTCATCGAAAGCGCTCGTCACAATTGAAAAACGGCTGGCAGCCATTTTGTTCGTCGAGGTGATTATTGGTTGATACCCTGAGATAGCGAACCAATCAGAGCGCACGATTTTGTATAATCACCTGAGTATTTATACTAAAGCTGCATATTGGCCGAGTTCTGTTTTGCGTTTTTATTGACCTAGACGTGGTCAAAAGAGAGGCCAATATTGAGCCATCTTGACCCAACAAGCTTCGTCAACAAAGAATATATTAAATGACCATTTTGATTTCTTTTGAGTGGCAAGATAACGCGGAAAATATCTTGCCCACTTGAGTAGCCAATCAGAACTCAGGATTCGCCTCATCTTGGTCGCTGGTGAACCCAGCCATATTATCATACTAATATGATTTAGTGAGCCAAAAAAATACTTTCGACTTACTTTCTCTTCCATAACTCATCATTCTTTCCGTTAACAGGACAACACCAGCATTCTTTAAAGGCAAATATAACGAAAAAGGTAAACGAGGATAACTAAACCTTCGACGGCGTCATTAAAAACACTAATCACAGCGCGAAGCCCAAATGAGTGGTCACCCACAAAGGGAAGTGAAGGGCTTCCCAGAGTCCTTTGCGCGTACGAATTTACCAAGATGGCGGCCCAGTGGTGCTGTAGGTTTGTAGGTACGTGGGTAACTTTATCTATACACGAGAAATCTTCCTTTAGTTTGCACTGTTATTCCAAACAACCAAAAAAAAAAACTATCACTTCAAGAAAATACAAAACAACTGAAATTAATCACACTTCCATTCAATGGTTTAGTTGATGGTTTAGTCGAAGTGTAAAGACAGAAGCTATTCAGTCCGTGTATCATTGGACAGGCAATTAGAGAACTCAGCAGCTCTTTCAGGAAACGCTTCCGTAAATAATTGGTACGGGTCTGCGGAAGAGTTAATTGATTTATAGAACCCCTTTAATCGGTTAGAGGTGATTTGGTGATTACAGCGTTCAGCTGCTCAAACTCGTTCGAAACCAACCTTAAAAATGTCCATGCTCTCTTTGCCCCTTCCCACTCCACAGCCAAGGTCAAGTTCCTCCAACATTTGAATAATCTGTTGACGACAACTTGGACTAGCATTAGTAGCCACAATAACCAGATGACATAGCGTTTACTGAAAGGAGGCGCAGTTGAGTAGTTGTTAGAGTGCTAAACTTCAAAAATATAGGAAGGTAAGCTCAGAGGGTTTAACCATTGTAAGGGAAAGTTCCTTAGACAAGACACTGAACTCCACAGTTTTATATGTGGGTAACCGTGATATAATGATGCAGGCATTAAGTCCTGCAATGGGATAGCGTCGAATCGAGGAGTGGGTATGGATATACCAAGGCGCTTATTATCTTCAGCCCTTTGAATCGAAAATGCACTCATTTTTTTCTTTTCTTTTACAGTAAAGCAGCCATCCCTTAACTTCGAGATCGCTAACGTTTCTTCATCAGGTTGTTGTCGTTAAGACTGCAAAAACAACTTCTATTTCTTCCACCAACCATCCTCCCCCACCCCCCGAAATTTTTCTAGGGTAATGAGAAACTTTGTTCCTTCAGGCACTCTAGGATAATTGTTTCACCTACTCTAATGTTGCAAAATATTTCATGGGGGGGATTAATGTGGGAAGAGACCAATAGCCGATCGTGTCAGCCCATTACGTCTAGCTCCAATGATAACGCGTCGGTAAGCAATCAGAAACAAAAACAGCATCCCGAAGTCAGTCTTTCACTCACCCGCTTTACCGTGAGTCTGTTTTTGTCCCTCAGCAAGTAAACACTTTCGTCGACTCCCAAGATTCCCAGAAGTGTTCCCTCAGGAGCTTGAATTTTCAACTGATACAATGACCCTGGTTTCGCCTCGACAACTTGCTCTGTTGTCCCATCGTCCTGTCTTCTATAGGTTTCTGCCGAGAAGCTCACCTAAGAAAGTAAGACCGCCGCTGCCAAATAGGTTTTAAACTTAATCAAGTCAATCATAACATTCAACTCACATAAATAATCACAGAAATGTAAAACCAATTTTTATAACGGTTTGAGTATATATGTATGATTTGGACTGCGGTTTGAAACGTAATTGAAAATTCTACTAGTAGCCCTGGCAGTATTAAAGCAATATAACGAAAAAATGTTTCACTTCGTATATACAAAAATTGTTGAGCATTCTCAAACTCATCATAAAGGAAAGACAAAGGAAATCAATCACCGTGGCGTGTTTGGATATCTGATGAAACACGGCTCGTTTCGGCATCGTTTATTTCTCCTTCTGAATATTTTCGTTCGAGAAGTTATATCAAACACTTGATACAATCATCTCATCAAATATCAAACACCTCGAATTTTGCCAAAAATACACCGCCGCGCGTCGTATTTTCAACTCTCTTCTTGGTATTTTGTATGTGATGAAACCCTCTATATCGTGTTTGATAAAAGTTAAATCAGAATTGCTTAACATGGCGTTAATACTGCGAGAGGCAAATTTTCAATTACATGTACGCAATTTTTACAATTGGTTTACAAAATAATTCTTAGAACTAAGGCCAAAGTACCGGTACCGTGGTCCAAGAGTCTTTCCGCTTCTCTTTATCTTTCACTCGTTTTCTCCACGAAACGAGTGATAGAGAGGAATCCTTTGGAACCAGTGTAAAGTACTGGGCCGAGTTGTTCGAAGCAACGCTTGATATAAATACAATGCAAAACTTACCATAAACCAGCGAAACCTGAACTGGACTGGGCCGAGTTATTTCAAGCAGGTTTATGGTAACTGAGAGTTAGTGCGAAATTTGAATGCAGATATGAGAGCTTAAAAAGCACATTCAATATAATTCTTTTTAAATACAATGTGATGATTGCATGCTCTAAGAAATGGAGAACGTTATCGGAGAAAATGCTTTTTGACAAGAGGAAAAGAAACCCGGGTTAAAATTTAACCCTGGCTTAGCGCTGATCGGCCTTCGAACAACCGGCCCATGAGCTTTAGCCTTTAACAATCACATCAGACGCACAAAAGGAAAAAAAATTATTTTATGTGACGTCAGCAACAAACGCTAGAAAACACTTGCGGCATAGTTTGTTCAGAATGGTCGATAAAGTGGCGCCACATTTTTTTTAACCAATCAACTTCAACAGTCTTGCAAAACGAGACTCTGAAGTATGTCTAACAGGGATTTAAGACCACCCTAAGTCTCATTTAATAATTTCAACTGCTTTCCAGACCTTTACGGAAAGGTTGCCTTCGATTTTAATAAGAGGGATTGAAAATCACTCTAGAATACTAGACATCATTTTATTGATATGCCTGGTTTCGCGAGTGGGCAAGATGAGGGGAATTCTGTGTCCTGATTGGATACCCCAGGGAACAAGGTGGGCCTATCTTACCTGCAAGAGATTTCCCACTTTGTCTCGCGAAACAAAACACCGGAAATGCCCATATAATAAATCTTTTATTGACCAAGCTTGTTCGGTCAAGATGGCTGGGATAGTGGCCTCGGTTTGTTTTTGCTTCTATTGACCACGACTACGTCTCAGTCCATAGACACGCAGAGAAAAACCTTCGCCAATATGCAGCCATCTTGACCGAACAAGTTTGGTCAATAACCCACATATAATTTCTACCATCCAAACCTTTGCCGAAAGGTTGTCCTCGATGGTGATAAGGATGCTATCAGCTACAAGTCTTCCCTGGCTGTCAATATAGTAAACAATGAGACGCATTGACGGCGACATCTCAGGTGTCATGAAGAAAGACCAACTCGTGACTGTGTTCTGGGTGGGTTCAGTAATGTTGTGGTAAACTATTTTACCACGAGCAATTACCTGGAAAAAAGGAGAGTCATGTTTTCAACATTATTACTTGAAGAAGACCAGCTGTGTTACGATATGAGAGACTGATATATAAATAAATAAGCCTATTTTCTCTGTCCGTACAGAAAAGAATGACAAACGTACTTCCGCTACAAACTCAACTATTTATTTGAAACTGACAAGTAAAATAATTCGAGTAGTCTACTAAGGGAGCGATCGCCAACTTAAATATACTCTAAGCGCTAACAAGCTAACCTTTAACTTTAAAACTAGATAAGTTCAATCAGCACTTGAGAGTTAAACTCACGAACTCCTTTGAGAAATCCACTTGAGGGCAAACAACTTCAATTCTTCGAAAATCTTTTCCAGTCACGGCTGACGGCACGATCTCCAAATAACTCTTCACTACTTTGGACTAACTCCGAGCCTCCGTACGTAAGTGTTAAAACTCTGTGATAACGCTCTTTAAATACATTCACAGGTAGTTCTAGAATATTCGAAAGATTACAGCAATAACTATTTATAGAAGGTTACTTCACTTGTTTACATCATGTTGGTGTGCTCTAGAATTCTCTAAAAGGAAGATTGCGTGACTACGCAAACATCCGCATACTTAACTGATAGGTTCCAGAAACTTCTCCTCATAACAAGCAGTAGGCAGTCGAAACGTTCTTAAAGTTTCGAAAGCTGAAGTTTCGAACGCGAGCTCATTCGCTCCGATGAAGGACGTTCGTTCAAAACGTCAGCATCTCTCTTTTTTTTCGGTAGTATAACTTACTCGTGTAATAAACCCATTTTTGTGTACTTCAAAAAGTACACAAAATTCGTGTACTTCAATTTCTCTAGCATGAGACCCCTTGGTACCTGTCAGTTACTAGGTAATTTTGGATGACTTATTTACTGATCGCCGCTATCGACCAATAACATCGCCTGTCTATGGCACCTCAGACGTTATGTTTAGTTGAGTGAAAGTCTAGTAATAATGTCCTTTTAGTCCGAACGCATCGAAAAATCTTCTTGTTCCTCCGATCATTTAAACTTGAACGTGGTGGATTACCGAACCGGTGAGCAATCCTTAAACAGGAAAGACTCGACGGGGGACAACTACGGGAGTCTCTGAAAAAGAGCAGTTATACATGATTCAATTTTCCCTGTTACCACCTCCCCCCAACGTGCAATCCTCGGGACAAGTCCAGCCTTTAGGGCCATGGGAGTGGGGAATGGTCTAAGGCAGGTCTGTCCCGGGGGAAGGGGGGTAGGGCGAATTGAAAATAATTCCTCTTTGAATAAATAACTCCTCGAAAATGAGTTCTTCGTTTCAAGCTTTCCAGGAGATATTTAAAGGTTGTAGAAAAAACATGCAGCGATCGTTGTTCCGGGGGTATGAAATTGTCCCTTTCGGCCTGCCCGGGGTAGGGAATAGACCGCCAAAAAAACTTGCAAATCCCCGGGAGTATGCCCGGGGGGGATGGCAACAGGGAAGATTGAACCATGTATTACGTTCTCCAGAACAAGATTTTACATAAATTTCATAATTTTCTATAAACATTACATTAGGAGAAGGGAGGACGTAAGTCAATATTTTAAGCAGTGACTTACCGCAAAAGACAGTCTTGCTCTTTCAGAACTGACACGGACACTCTCGCACTGGAATTTGTCATGAATCTATCAGTGAAAATACACACGGATCATGGTTAAAATCAGTAGCAGCAAGTGAATAACACGTTGCTTGCTTAAATCGTCACGGCACTGAAGCTGAGTTACAAGTAAAAACGCACAAACCTATCTTTAGAAACTAGACTCAAAGCAATTTGAAACGAGCAGCGTCACAGCTTCAACATTTTTAACTAGCCATTGTAGTTATCATATCATACAAGGGGGAGGTGACATCGGGTACAGTATTACCTTGTCCAACTGAAGCGGACGCACCATAATGAAGGACCTGCCTGTCTGTTGAACTGCTTCTATTTTAAAGATCGCTTCTGCATTTTGATTCTCATCCAGATCCGGATTATCAGTCTTAACCTTCAAAAAATGCGACAGAATGAAGGTAATGTTAAAGTGCGCGAAGACGTCACCATTTTGAAAACGATCTTCAACCAAGTGCTGCACTGAAATGGCTGTTGGTGTGCAGTAGCTGAGCCAATCAGATTGCGGCATTTGCATCAGTCTACAGGAAGATTTTTATTAATAAAATGTAGTAGTATACCGCTATACCACTAAATTTTATACAAGAAAAAGAAAATCACATGGTCGCTTGGACGGAATTGTTCCTCTCCCGTTACGTACACCAGTATCGGAGATCAAATGTCCATTTATATCTAGCACCAATGCGTAGTGACAGTAGCAGCTGCAGTACCAGCAGTAGCAGTGGTAGCAGCAGCAACAGTAGCAGCAGTAGCAGCTTGAACACAAGCATTAACGATAGCAGTAGCAGTGGTATCGGCCATGGCTGCGGTAGCACCAGTAGTAGCAGTAGCAGTAGCAGTGGAACCCCTAACACTAGAACTATCAGTAGCGGTAGATGTAGCAGCTGTAGTAGCAGCAGTAACAGTAAAAGAAACAGCGGTAGCAGTATCAGTATTAGTAGCAGTATCAGTAACAGTAGGAGCCGCAGTAACAGTAGAAGAAGAAGCAGCACTAGTAGCAGTGGCAGTTGTGTTTATGTTGGTGGTGGCTGATGTACTCTAGGAATAGTTAAATCGTTACCTTCATTACTATGCTGTTGCATGTGGAACAAGCATCAATTCTAAAGTCCGCTTCCCCTTTACTGTTCGTCTTTCCGTCAGTGTTAGCACTTCTTGTCCTAAATATGAAACCTTCCAATCTACTTCCTCCTGGCTCGCTTTTCTTCGCAGATATAAAAACTGGCACCCCTTCCGCTGGTTGGTTGTTAGGGTACTTAACAATAACCTTCAGGGATAGAAATAAATACTTATTCCAGAAATAAAGAGACCTAAGGATATCGTGCAAGGCCTCGTTTTATAAGTCTACGGTCGAGCATATGAAGAAGGAGAACCCCAAGGTTTGGTGGAAGGGGCTCAAACGCTTGTGCGGTTTCAACCTAAACACGTGGAAGTTTTCTAGTCAAATTCATATAGGAGGAATTGAAAATCATAGTCTCCAGGATCTTGCAAACGCTATCAACAAAGCCTTTTTTGAGACTCTTGAAGAATGTCGCCTGCCCCAACGGCTGACCAAACTTTCCTGAGCCCTGAGCTTCGTGAGGTTTTGGAAATGTAGATGTAGGCGGCGCATGTCATTCTGAGAAATGACTAAACTGGTTATAACTGTACGTCATGGAAACACTATTACACTTTGTGACCTTATACACTATGTAATTTCTAAGTAAAGCCTTATATGGTGTGTTTCGATAATGTGCTCACGTAATTTTGTAAATTTAGCATTTCGCAATGTTGTGGATTTCCTACTGTGCAGTTTCTGTAATTCTGGTAATTTTCTAATAGTTAGATTATTATTTAACTTTGTAAATATGTGAAAGGTACCTGGTAAATGAAAATAAAAAAGTGGGCTCCCAAAAGAGAAAGTAGTTGAAAATTGGCCAACAACTAACGATTTCAAATAACTTCATGTGTTCCTGTGGCAGAGAACGGAAGTAAAGCCTATTTGGTTCATAATTATATTACCCCGTGATATGCTGGTGCCACGAGCGGGCAAGATGAAGCGAGTCCTGAGTTCTGATTGTCTACCCGAGCGAGCAAAATGGGCCTATTTTGCCCACTTGTGATTGCTCACTTTGTCGCGCGAAACAAAACAAAACAAAATTGATATATAATGAATTCTTCATGGAACATGTTTGTTCATTCAACTTGGCTGCATATTGGTTGTGTAGAACTCGGCCAATATGCGACCACCTTGACCTCATCCTTGGTCAATAATGCATATATCTTGACCTTACGCTTGGTCAACAATGCATATATCTTGACCTCACGCTTGGTCAATAATGCATATATCCTATCGCACATTTGGGTCGCATATTTGCCGAAATATTACAGCCTGGCAAAAAATTGAGACCTATTCAAATCTAATATTACATACCTTGACGCCTACAGGTAGTGAAGGCATAAAATACTTCGGGGTATTGATAAACTTGATGCGATAAGGAGAAGATGTGAAGTAACAGGAGTTGTCCACAGAAGTTTCTTTGTGCCCCGTTGCTTGTTCGACCACACTCACTTCAACCAAAAGCCGTCTTCCTTCTGGGAATGACCCATTCATTGTCACCGTTCTGACGCTATTCACCCTCTGTTTATGACGCGTTACACCGCTTCTATCTAACTGGTAAACAAAATTTGCCATGATTAGCTGGTCTCATGATACTGTCCCTTGAGAAGAGGGACGATAGGGAGATGTCGATGTTTCCTTCACATAATTCATACCTTTTAATAATAATAATAATAATAATAATAATAATAATAATAATAATAATGACTTTATTTCAGCATTTCCACAATGAAGTGGCTCTTCGTCTGAAACAATTCAAATCAAATCAAATATTGTTTTTGTGGAGAGGGGAAAACCGGAGTACCCGGACAAAAACCTCTCGGAGCAGAGTCGAGAACCAACCAAACTCAACAGCTATAAATTAATAGAATCTAGAATATGATAGGTCATGATTTTAAATATTCTAATTTTAGTATTTAGCAGAGAGAGATGAGTTTGTTGTTGGTTCTCCCCTTGCTGTGAGGTTTCTCCGGCCTCTACGGTTTTTCTCCTTTCATGGAATTCGACCATAGGCACATTTGTGACCTCCCACTGCTCCTTCTGTCATTAGACTACAGAAACGTTATTTCATCACATTTTCTTTCACTTTTTCTATCTCTTTTTGGAATGAAGTCTATGAAAAACTATTAAATAAACTTTGCAGTTGCAAAAGCCTCTCCCCAGAGTATCGTGGCATAATTTTAGGGTTCTTAAAAAGAGGAGATGGATTTACTAAATTATATACTTTTGTTGGGGAAAACGTACTTAAGGACTTGCCGGTATAAAGAAACAAAACCGTCTTTGAGCCATTTAAAAGAATTTTGTTAACTAAATATCAAAATGAAAAATATATTTATTTTAAATTTAATAATATAAATTTGTTTAGAAAAAAATGGAAAGGTTTGAGGAGGCAAATTTTACAGACAATTAAGTCCACAATTATCTGAATTTGATAAGGTAATAATTTAATTTATTTTGCTTCTTGTAATTGAATAAGTTCTGTTTATCTATAATTGAAGTTAGTTTGTATGTACTATGTATGTACTGAATATTATATATAGTTGTTGCGGGAGAAAAAAACACACAAACAAACTACAGGTTTATCCCTACAAGCCTGTTTCGTGGTTGCCACTCATCAGGGGATATGGTAGGAATGTCCTTTACCATCGCTTATATACAAAGTAGTTAAATTTACATAATAATAGAGATCGTTAAGTTTCAGGTATTGCGTAAGAGGGTTTTGTTTCTGTGGCGGCAAGAAGACACAAGCTCATTACGTTTGTTTAGCGTGAATAGTTCGGGTCGGCAGATGATTAGGAATTTTTCTTTGAGGCAGAGGTTACATCTTTTGCTTGAGCTGTTATATGGCGAGTGTGAAGACAGGATCCGCCAGGAAATAAAGTGTTTAATGTTGTTGTCTTTGAGGGTCCATATGTGTTTGCTGAGCTTGGTGGAGTTTCTGTGTTTAGCGTGGCGGAAAGATGCGGTGTGGTTTCTGTATCTTGTTTTGAAGTCGTTTTCCGTGAGTCCGATGTAGGTTTGGGACGTGTTGTTGTCTTTGCGCGTAACGGTGGCTTGGTAGATTACCGATGGTTGTAGGCAGTTTCCGTTGAGTGGGCAATTGTTCTTTTGTCGGCAGTTGCATGTCTTTCTTTCTTTAGTGTTAGCGGCGGTTGCATCGTTGGTTTGTGTAGATGTGGTTAAGATGCGTTTATTATGGTTGTCGATTATTTGTTTAGTGTTGTTCATGCAGCTGTAACTGATCTTGATGGTGTTGCGGTTGAAGATTTTACGGAGCTCGTGGTCTTTTGGGAAGTGCTTATCTACTAGAGCGAGGAATTTGTGTCCGATGTTAGTACTTGTGTTCTTGCTGAAAGAGGGGTTGTACCACAGGATGTTACTGCGTTGACGGTTTTTTCGCTTGTTAGGTGTGGTTGGTTCGTAGTGCAGGGTGTAGCTGTATCCGCTTTCGTCGAGTGCTTTCTGGTATGAGGGGGCGGCTTGGTCAAAGCATGCTTTGTCGGATGATAGGGATGATGGTCGTTTGTTGATGCCAGCGGGAATGTTCTTTGTAGTGATTGGCTGGTGGTTGCTCTCGCGGTGGACGTACTGCAGTGTCGTATTTGGCTTTGTGAAGGGCTTATAGGTGTTTTGGTTGAGGTTGAATGTGACATCCAGGAAGTTAATTATCTGCTTGTTAGCTTCTATGGTAATGCGTAGTCCGTTATTTTTAAAGACACGGCATATTTCTTTCTTGATGTTTTCTGTGTCTCTAGGTGTGGTGTTAGTGGTCGCCAGTCCGTCGTCTCGGTAAAGTCCTACGTTAATATTAAGGTGTTGCAGCTGGGATAGGAGAAAACTTCCTACAAGCTCGCATGTTTCCGCGCCGTCGTAGCTGCCCATTGTGACGTCAAATACTGCGTTGCCTTACTTTTGCCAGGGTTGTTTCTTGTGGATTAGGATGGAACTTTTAGCATGGATTATGATGTTTCTTTCGTGTGTGGTGATGCTGTCGTGGGCTGAGGCGAAGTCGAGTGCTTTGTTAAGGAGGTCTTGGCTGATTGACGGGTAGAATTCTTCAATGTCGAAGCAGATGAAGTTGAGGTGATGTTTGTCTTTGATGGCTTTAAACCAGTCGATTACAGATGCAGTGTTTTTCCATTGGTTAAAGTTGCATTATTATATATTATATATATATATATATATATATAGTTGTGTAGAAAAGAAGGTTTGCCAACGATGACGCTAGTGAGAAGGATCCCAAAGGATACGCGACGCTTACACTCGGTGGATTTAGTAGGAATGAAAGAGGAACAGCGAACTTCTCACATGAGGTTTAATACTGTAGACGTTTCGCCCATTCGGGCTTCTTCAGTACAGTATGTAAGATTAAAAAGATTACAAATACTTGGAATAAAAACTTTTTATTCCAAGTATTTGTAATCTTTTTAATCTTACATACTGTACTGAAGAAGCCCGAATGGGCGAAACGTCTACAGTATTAAACCTCATGTGAGAAGTTCGCGGTTCCTCTTTCATTCCTACTATATATATATATATATATATATATATATATATATATATATATAATATTCAGTACATACATGGTTATTGCAAATATGTGATTGTTGAAAAAATTACTTCTTGTAACTGAACAAGAACTTTGTCACATGCCTTTATTGTAAACATATGATTGTGGATGAAAGTTAGAAAAAAAAATTTCGATCTGGAAATTATAAAGAGACCACAGTAAATGGACTTCTCTGTTGTGGCTTCCATGCCTGACATAACTCCATACAGGCAAAAGTCGAGTAAATAAATAAATATAGACATAAATACCTTTGTTCTGAAAGCCCATTTAAATTAAACAAATAAGTGTGGAAAGTGTGCACGTATGTTTGGTGGTGCTTAAGAGTAAGTTAGAAAGAAAAAAATATCTTTTACACCTGCCAGTTACCGTATTTACTAGAATAAGCGCTCACTCTCAAGGTCCAAAAATTTAAAAAGCGACCAGGACGGTAATACGAAATAAGAACGGTAGTAAGATTGCGTTAACAACGCAAAGGGCTTTTCATCCCCGGTATTACAGATCTTACTATCAAAGGATGACGATCAAACTGCGTGGCGTTCGGGTCGACGCCGTCAGCGTCAAGTTTCAACAGCAGCGTAGCGAAACCTTGAACTGCCTTTCCATAAATGTACCTACCGAGAAAAAGATGAAAAGTTGCGGTTATGATGGCCATTGACTTATTGCCCAAGATCTTTTTTGCATTTTTGTTTACCGAGACGTAGTACGACTGAATACGAAACGACCGTGGCTACGAAACGACTGATAACCAGTATTTAACCAATTTTTAAAGAAACTGCGAGAAAGTCTGAAAAACAAAACAGGCTTAAAAAGTATGTTTTTTTTTTCCAGGATAATCGCAATTTCTTAGAAAAATTGCGTTATTATCGCGAATCTTTAAGGAACGGATAATTAAACGAGGTTTAGACCGCGCTTAACAAAACCGTTGATTAAAGTGGAGTTGAGCTGCCCTAGCTTAACCTCTCAATCACGTTTATACCACGCCACAGTGGGTAGTCAATCACACCCCTCTGTAACAGACCTGGTGAAACCCGACCTGGGCCGAATTGGGTAACCCAGGGTTAGTGCGAAATTTAAATGCAGATATGAGAGTCTAAAAAGTACATTCAGCATAATTCTGTTGAATAAAGTTTGATGATTGTATGCTATAAAAAAAGATAAAGTTAGCGGACAAAATGCTTTTGAACAAGGGGAAAAGAAACCCGGGTTACAATTTAACCCTGACTTAGCGCTAATCGGTCTTCGAACAACCGGCGCCTGTTGGGTTATTTTAACCTCCCTGGTGGAATTTTGACCCCCCTGGCACCTGGTGGTTTTTTAAAAACTCCCTGGTGAGTTTTATTCCTCCCTGGTGTAGAATTTTAGTTTCCCTTGTGAGGCGTACTCCCCTGCAAGAAAAAGTCACGAGTTTGGAATTCCGTTCTTGTTTCTGTCTTTTTTAAAGGATCGGGTATTACATGTAGCATGCTTTTACACAAAAGGATTGCGGGCTTGAGAAGCGCTCTTAAGAAACGTGCGCAGTTTGTAATACCTAAACCCTCAGATCCAACTAGTTCCATTAATTTAATCCCTAATTGCTCAGTTTTGAATCTGTCCAATTTTGCTTAAGCCGCGTATTTAGTTGGAACCGTTTTAATTAATAACTAAGCCCAAATATTCAACTGCGTTTTCATTTACAGAGCAAATAGACATGACCTGTTTCATACGCTCATGTTGTTCAAGTTGTCTCACCTGACGTCAATGCTTATGTTAAAAAACTCATCAGTGTTGAGTATGAAAGCCGGGACTGAGAGTTTCACAGAGAACTTTGGAAGAACTGAAATTGATAAAGTCCTTTCATTACTATAGGTAAATACTTGGTTACGTGTGGTATTTGGAATAAATGAGCACGGGTAAATTTCTCAAAGACTAAAAAAATTGCATGAGCCTGTAGGGCGAGTGTAATGTGTTGTCCTTGAAAAAAATACGATTTTAATTTAAAATTTAATTTCAAATTTCTGCACTGCTTGGGATTAATTGACTTGCAGTCAATCAGCACGTTCAAATTTTTTGCATGTATATTTTTAATGCCAAAAGAGCCCCTTCTTGCTTCTAATGCTGGTGACATTTCTCACAAGACGAATTTTCAAGAATCCGCAAAGAGAATTGTCGTGGAGACTTAGTGCTTTAATCGTGTTTCCGCTAACGGAATCACGACATATATCCATGATGTTTCCGTCGCTGCCGTTATTCTTGTTTGTAAGGGTTAATGTTTATTAATGCTAGTGTTGTTAATGTACAACCATTGCTTCAGAATCACTTGCCAGCACAGCAACTTCTACAACTACCCCTAATGCCATAATACTCGTCTATACAGTAAAACCCAATCTGCTGAACTGACACAACCTCTGTTTCTAAATTGCCGCAACACCAATCATCCAGGCGCGGATACACAACGGTTTCCACCATTTTACGGGAATCGGTCAAATAATAATGAATAATATATTTTTAATAAAAAGGAAAACTTTCCAAGTTTATATCTGAGGAGAATAGAACTGGCCAATATCCTTTCTGAATGACTCAGAGACCTAGGAAACGGGACTTAAGGGAGTTAAATCCAAAACATTTCCCGGGTGAACATGCCCCCGGACCCTCCTAGAAGTTTAGGAAATCGGTCACCATTTATTCTAGATCCGCGCCTGTTATCTATGCCAAAACCGTTGCCAATATGACTCCTTTTGCTGCTGCTACTGCTGTTGCGCATGCCCAAACCACTTCTAAAGTCATATTTCACGTCATCAACACTATTGAACCAATTGCTTAATATTTAATTTAAAAACAGTTATTAGCAATGGCTGTTGCTACCGCTACTATTAATGGTATTGTCACTATCATCCTCATTTTCGTTGCTATTGCCCGTACATCTCACAAGCACAAGACCGCCATTACTAAATTATTATTATGATTATGATTGTTATGATTGCCGGTTCTCTTGCCATACAACAGTGTCATGGCTATTGTGACCGATACTAAAACTGTCAATGGCATTGTCAGTGCATTGCAACTGTCACTACATGCCTTCCTTATTGTCATTGCTATTACCGGTTTTATTACCTTGGAACACTGTCATAACAATTGCAACCGCCACTACCGAAGATGCTTCTTGTCGTAAACCACAATACACTAAGCATTAAACACCACTTCTAAAAAAGGTACTCGCCGTCCCACTCCCTTCTCTGCTTGGCACTTAAGCTTACTTAATTTGGGGCACCTACTCGATTAGTTTACTAACTATTTAGGTGTCCCAGACTCTACATCATAACAGCATATTAACAAACTTACTTTCCTTTCTCCTATTTTGTTAAAACAATACTGTAAATTAATATATGGCTACAATAGTATGCGCGCTCTGATTGGCTGGTGAATGGGCAAGATTTTCTTGTAATAACTGGGCATTATGAAAATTTTTCAAAAAAAAAATTTTCCTTTGATTTAGGCAAGATTTGTCTTATTTTCAAAGAAACTGTTTTTTCTGTCACTTCTGGTCTCGATCGCTTGGTCTTGCGTGTTTCGGTTCAGTGAACATGATCTCGAATGACCTCTTGCGCGCGCAAGCATATATTGAAAAACCCTTCCGTTTTTCTTTTTTCCAGTGCTAAAAAGGCCATATAATAAATAACTTATTAACTTCGTCTGTTCGGTCATTACAAGGAAACCTCAGACCTCGGCCTTGGAAATCTCAGACCTCGATCGTCTGTTCGGTCATTACAAGGAAATGTCAGACCTCGGCCTTAATGTATTGAGCGAGCTATCGCTCGGTCAATGCATTAAGGTCTCGGTCCGAGATTTCCCTGTAATGACCTCACTATCGGTTTATATCATTATAACTTTATGTACATAATATTCTGTGTAAGTTAAATAAAAATTGTCTTGAAAATTGAATTGACTTGACGGAAAGACAGTCCTGTTCAGGACATTAAGCGAGACCCACGTACCGTACTCTCTCACTTCAAATTGCACTGAGGTGTTAGTTGTTTGCTGCAAAGAAGAAAAGGTGATAATGAGGAGGATTACAATAAGCGGGACAGCGATGATGATGGTGAGACTAAGGCTTGTGATAAAGAAGAGTGAGGAGAGGAATAACAAGATTGCAACGATAATAATAATGATAATGATGATGATGATGATTATGATAATAACGATGATGATGATTATGATGATGATGATAATGATAAGAAGGCGGATGAAGACGTACTTCCTGATTTTGCAGCCACTTTTAGATCTAGAATTAAAACGCTTCTTTCTCTAAACAAGCATATCAGCTGAATTAATACCTACAATCTTTTCCAAAATACATTGGACATCAGCAAATTCAATGTTTAAAACTATGATACACTGTTTTCTTTTGTTTTGTCAGGTTTTGACAGACATGGTTCGAGTTATCGAGGATAAAATTATGTAGAAAAGGACCTTAAGGGAAACAAAAATTACTTCGAGTTAGCCGGAGGTTCGAGTTACGGAGGGTGAAATAACTGTAAACGTTTTTTAGAAATCAAGGGAAAATCAATTTTGGTTCGAGTTAGCGCGAGGTTCGAGTTAGCGCGAAGTTCGAGTTAGCGCGAAGTTCGAGTTAGCAAAGGTTCGAGTTACTGGGAGTCGACTGTATATTTCCAAACGCAATACCTTGGGTATAAAAAAATAACATGGTGTCGTATCGGTTACCCCAATATTGAGAGGGGAGTGGTAAGAGAAACTTAGAAGAAGTAATTGCCATTTGTTTGGAGTAGGAAAAAAGTGCCTGTCGGTACAAGATTTTTGGACTGTAGTTACTTATGTGCGAGCGTTGTTCTTGGAGATTTCCTGCAGCTAGTTCACAGTTGTGTAGATTTTTACACTTTTAGATATGAAATCTGTTTTAATTGTTGTTAAGCACCATTGGACTCTTAGGAAATGTTACTACAAACTTTAACTATCAATCTACACTGCTCCATTTCTTAAATGGATCCTTGTGTTCTAAATCTCCAGGAAAGTCAACCAAAACAATCAAATATACAGAACCTTTAAACCATAAAGAACTGTTATCGTCCAAACGCCAATGATTTCGTTATTCCCCAATAACAATCTCTTCTTTATAACTCCTATTCAAAGAAATCAAATGACCTTGTTTAGGGTGAAGAAATGGTAAACGTGCAGCGTGCAATCATCGAATTATGGACGGACGCGGGAGGTTGCTAAGCACGAAAGAAGCGTAAGAGATCTCTAGCTTCTTGAGTGCTTAGCAAACCTCCCAAGAGCGTCCATAACTCGATGGCTGCACAGCTGTTGCGTTTACCATTCTTTTATAACATATAAGACTACGCAACTTCACAGTCAGCATGCAACCCATGGGCAAATAGATCGCGCGTATTACCCAATCATACCGCGCGCTTTCCGAAAGCTATGTTATAAAGGGACATTCCGTTCTCGTACTTGCACTTTTATTAGTTTTCATTGGTGGCATAATGAGATCGTCTTGAACAAGCGTCATGTGTCTCTCTATGGCAACCTACCTTGCGTCGCGCTGAGGTCCTTCCATTTCCCAACTTTAACACCCTGAGGATTCTAAAGGAAAACATATACTTCACAAAATCTTTTTTCTTTTAAAGATTTACAATGCCATTTAGAAAACAGTCCTAAGAAAGTACGCGCGCTGATTGGTTAGAATTCGTGTTAGAAACACAGAACTTGCACGAGCTGTTGACGTAATGATGACGCGAGCAAAGAGAAGTTACATTTTGATAATCAAAGCTAACAAGTTGCTTTTCTTTTTTTCGTCGCGGTGTTTTCTAAAAGAAATAGAAAACATGTTCTTCGTGTTTCTATCGAGTAATAGAAACACTCGTGAAAGTTTGGGAGAACTCGAAAAAGCTGTGGAAACACTCGCCTGCGGCTCGTGTTCCCGCAGCATTTCTCGTTTTCCCAAACTTCCACTCGTGTTTCTATAACTCGATAGAAACACGGTACATGTTTTCTATTTCTTAAATAAAAAGTTATGATGTGGATCTACAATTCCAAATAAAAAAACAGTTGTACAAGAAAGCAGAACCACAAAACTAAACAATCGCAACTTTGACAAATTCAAACCGGTCATCGAAAGACGACCTTATTCATCTATAAAATCCACTTGCTTTTTAAGTTGGCCAGGTTTTCTTCTTTGCTTTTTTTAAATTATTATTAAACTTAACTAATTAATAAGAAACTGTATTTATTACCTTTGGCAAAAGAATTACGGTAATATTACAATAAAATTTAAAACCACTACAAATGTATATTATATATAAGATTAAGTTATAATAGGTTAAGTGAAATTGAGATTAAGTTTAGCACCTCTAGGAATAAACGATTGTTTGTGCCTGTTAGTACGTGATACAGGTATTCTGAAGTGCATTGAGTTCGTCTTACAAGATCTGAGGTTAAAGCCGTGATCCACTGCCTTGTCTATAAAACGTTTGCAAGGATGTGCTTCAGATTCTAGGATACGTTTAAATTCTTTCCTCGTCAATTTCTGACGCCTAGTCGCAAGTGACTCAACAGCGTCCCTAGGGAATCCTATCACGCTTAGACATCTATTCTGCACTCTTTGTAGAACTTCATCAAGGTAGATCGGCAGCCCTCCCCAGACTGGCGAAGCATATTCTAACACAGGTCTAATCTTAGTGATGTAAGTAGTTAGACCAATGTCCCTGGGGAGATGGGCTTTTCTGCAAAAACACACGTGCAGCCAGAACCGGCGCGGTTAGTTAATAGTTATTTATAAGCGAGATCTTTACCTCGACCACTAAGGTGACCTGTGGAGAGAAAAATAAAAAGAACATTTTAAAATGGAAGGAGCGTAACATGTGCAAATTATTAAGCAATGTTTACAAAAATAGAAAAATAGAACGCTGATGCTATCACGTGATCTTCTGGCAGAGAAGGACAATATATATATATGTTATTTACCGGGTGGAGGTCCGTATAGAAAAAAAAAACAGCGCCAGAGGTCTTAAGTACGGCCAAGACCTCGGGCACAAAGTAGCTGTCCGTTTGCAAAAATATCTACATCTATATGAAAAAAATGATGTGGATAAAGAAAATACATTAAAAGTCCCTTGTGTAACTCTTTATATATCAGTATAAACGGCCATGTACCATGTGACAGAAAACAATCACTCCTCCCCTCTCCCCTCCACCTCACAACGTCCTAAATCTGCGCCTGAACTAAATACACACAGTAGAAATCCATGGAATTGGTTTTGTTAAACGGAGTCTACCTTGTTGTTTGAGGGCTTCAGATCAAGTCCAAGAGGAAACACCCGGATACGCACTTAAAAAGGTAATATCAAACAAATATCAGCATTCAAGTGATATTGAACAAAACTGAATAATCTAACCATCGAAATAACAAAGAAACGAAAGACATGGAAAAAGTTGCGTAATCAAACAAGTTGATGAAGTCAGTTGCACCACAAAGATATAATGAAGAAACCAAACTTTAAAGTAAAAGCTCTTTATCAAATTGTTTGAAACAACTCATTTTATGAACTAAGCCTTAACCTCATTTTTTGTTGCCTCAGCGCTCCCATCCCGATCCCCCACCCCGATCCCCCACTCGATCCCCCACCCCGATCCCTCACCCCCTTCCCGGAGACAGCGGCTGACTGACAATCTCAATCGACCGTGTGTAGGTAGTTCTGAAAAGAACTATTCTTGACGTTTTGACAAGCTGAGTGGAAACAATCATCACAGCTGGTTGAGTCTTCACAGCCAATAACATCATGGCCTTACTGACAGACAGCCAAAAAGATCAAAGTTTAAAAGACCAATCACAAGATTGGAACAGAAATACATGTACCACCACCTGACGACACGCCACTCACTTAACTCTGATAACGACTTCCGCTCAGGTTGTCAAAACGTCAACAACAGTTCTTTCCAGAATCAGCTACAACCGGATGATTGAACTCAACAAAAACTAAGAGCATCATCATCATCATCATTTATATTTTTGCCTCTTTTCTTAATACATTATCAATTGAAACTTGCTTTAATGTATGGCGAGGAGACCTCTAGAAACCACCAGGCTTATATTTGAGGCCACCTCGGACATAACAACATGTTTACATAAATAATGCTGAGTGTGCGGCTTTGCCAATTCAATGATTATTTTACTTAAAACTCTAGCAGTTTTTTTTTTTAAAGTTAGGAAAACTTGACATAGAAGTGATTGATTCCAGATCTTTGGTCCTTGGTAAAGAATTGGGAATTTTTTGAGATTAGTTCAGCAGCACTGGCCCTAACCCTAACCGTAACCCTAACCGTAACCCTAACCGTAACCCTAACCGTAACCCTAACCCTAACCCTAATGAGTCCAGGGTTTGAGCCATTGACAAAGAGAAGCACCGTCCGAATCTCAAACGTATTTGTAGTGTGGAGACCCTTAGAGCCTGGCTGCAGATAGTTGTAGTTTTATAAAATTTTGCTGTATCTCTAAGTTGTCTCTAGAGAACTGTTGTAAATTGTGAATAATCTTACAAAGGTTCAGTCATTGTGAATTAATTGTCCATGTATATTAAAATTAATTGTGATTTGTAGTTACTTGCTAACGCTTGTTCCACACTGTGAAAGTTACAAAATCTTCGATTAGAATATAGCGGTTTTCTATTAGCAAATCAAACTCGAGATTTTACCCTCTTAAACTCATTAATAATGCATGACGGAAAGACAAAGGAAATCAGGTACCGTGACGTGTTTGGATATCTGATGAAACACGGCTCGTTTTTGCATCGTTAATTTCTCATTGTAAATAATTTCGTCTGAGAAGCTATATCAAACACTCAATACACCTATTTCATCACATAACAAACACCTCGAATTTCGCTAAAAAAATTACTGCTTATCTCGGTGTTTTATATTTGATGAAACACTCGTGTTTGATCTATTACATAAATTGTCGACACATTGACTCACCACTCTGTTTCGGAGTGTAGATAGGTTTGTCTGTCTGTAAAAGCACTACCCCATCTCGGTAGCTCAGCAAAATCTTTGCTCTTTTGTGGAACGCGAAATGAGAGTCGTCCGATTTGGCCACCAGATAAACAAACTGTTTATGCCTGTCCGTGATATGCTCTGGATCCACCTTAACGAGATAAAAAATACAAAAGTGAATAGCAGAGGAAACGACAGAAGATGACCTGGGCCGGGTCGTTTGCGAACATTTAAGGGTTAATACAGCGTTGTACAACGACTAACTCTTCAGTTTGGTGCTGCAGAGGTGACAGTTCTTCTCCTAGCTCAACGGTGACTCATTCATATGGCTCCAAGGCTACGGATCATGCTTTTTTTTTACTTCCTCCATAAAAACCAACACCTCCAAATTCCAATTCCTTCTGGATTCGAGGACAACGTTTTTATCGATTTTAACTTCGCTTAAAGTGTTACCCTTGTTAAATATAGCTATCTTTATTAGTCTTATCATTATTATCATAATTATTGTTAATCGCTTGATCCCTGACAGTGGTGCCAAGCTCTTCCATGTGTTTTTCAAACATATCAGATACAGCCCATACAGCACTACAGTCATTTTCCTCAGCTTCTTAATTTCTTCTTCTTCTTCTTCTTTTTCTTCTTATTTACCCGGGATAGTGCTAAGCCACAGTTAGAAAGAACATAACTCTTAACGTTAAACCCTGGAGCAACATTACACTATGGTTAAACAGTAACTCGCACCCAACACTTTGCCATGGCTTAGCGCTGATCCAGGTTAAAACAGCATTTAAATCTTAAGGACTTAAGATTAGATTAGGGTCATTCCATGGATCACTAACTTTCTCTCAACCTTTCACCATGGATTGGAAATGATCCATGATAAGCAGCAACATAATCTTAATGCCTAACCCTTTATTAGCGCTTATCCATAACCATGGATCATCAACTATCTTTCAAGACATAATCCTGGACAAGCGATGATCCATGGTAATCCGTAACTATATCTCAATTCTTAACACTGTATTAGCGCTAATTCAGGGTTAAAAGGCAACTGACTCTTAATACTTAACCCTGGTTTAGTGCTAAGCCGCTGCCAGACAGGAAGTCAACTTTAACACTCAACTTAACACTCAACACTGTAAAGTAAACCCTAAAACAGTAACCACCTCTTGAAAAGCTTTAAGCTTTGCCCTGGATTGAAACAATAGCCAGATCGTACCACT
Organism: Ricordea florida; assembly: GCA_949710005.1. Taxonomy (NCBI): domain Eukaryota; kingdom Metazoa; phylum Cnidaria; class Anthozoa; order Corallimorpharia; family Ricordeidae; genus Ricordea; species Ricordea florida. The sequence continues at coordinate 19,844,294 of OX453281.1, read as the reverse complement.
GGACCCTGAATTAGCACTTATTGGCTTTTCTAGAAGACAGCTAGCATATTATCACAAATGTTCCAGTTGGATTAGCCAAGGTAATCACTATCAACAGCGCAACAGGAATACAAACATTTGGAAGACTCCGACAAAGGCCCGGTTCAAGCGTCGAACTTTACATGTGCCGAACCTAATGCCAATGAGGAAAAACAATAGATTTTTCTCACTTTCATTAGGTTTGGTAAGTGAAAAGTTCGACGTTTGAGTTTGGGATACATGCTTCTGTATCCAAAGAATAAAGAGAAACGACGATTTAAGAGGCAACGTTTGCAGGTGTTGCATCAAAAATGCCGATGGACCATAAAAGGCATTGAGAATAGCCTCGTTGCAATTAATTGGTTCGCCGCAGACCTCAGCGGCGCTTTGGACTTTTTGAGCAAATACTATCAATTAATGAATTAAATTAAGCCTTACCTTCACATAGAGAAATATAGTTTGTCCTGCAACAAAAACGATAAAATGAAAACTTTAATCATGGACTCATCTGCAAGTTTAATCCTCTCACTGTCAAGATCTAAAATGGAAATTCTCACCGTTGAGTCTCAAACACCTCCTCATATGCTAGTTTTGAAAATTTTGTGTTTGATCAACTAAAATACAACAAAGTGATAAATTAACTTCGGTTTTCAAGTCTGAGTGCTTAAGATCGTATCGATATTGTCCGAAGTCACATTGTTTTCCCCACTCTCAAGAAAACCTGCTTATTAAAGATATGGTCAAAGTGTAACAAGGGCATGTTAAAGCCACACATATGCGCACTAAGGCGACAGTGGAAGAAGGAATAAAACCGCCCTTATTGCTACTAAACAAATACTAGAAAAGCCAGTAGCCATGGACAGCTGTTTCGGCTTTTCAGGTCCCATCTAGGCCGAAACAGCTGTTCATGGCTGCAACAAAAACGAAAATATAAACATGCTATCATAATTAATCGATGGTATTTGCTCAACAAGGCCAAGAAACAGCTGGCCATGGCTGCTGGCTTTTGAGCTCCATTTTTCTACCTTTTTTGTAGTAGCAGTAAGGTCTTTCTACCATTGTCGCCTTAGTGCGCATGTGTGTGGCTTTAACATACCCTTACTACACTTTGATTTTGTCATTTTAAGCCACATCCCACAACCCTACCATTTTCTATTACCTTATTAAAGATATTTGCGGGTTATTTAAACTATTAGCAACTAAATCCGCTTGGGATTTAAAATTGGTAGAGTTCGAAACTGACGGCAATTAGCGATTGCTTAAATCAGACTAATTCATATTTACTGAGAAGTAGAGTAATTAACTACGTATTCTGATGTGGTATAAAGCGATTAAAAGCTTAAGTTGGAGCTGCGCAAACTCAATTTATACAACAGTTCCGTTTAGCTCCGTCTAAATCTCGTTCAAATAACTGATTAAAGTTTGAAAGATACAAGACAACATTTGACAAGAACGTAGTGTATCCACCTTCGTCCACCACTCCTTGTACTTGAGAAAACGTTTTTCTCCTGAGTGGGAAGTCCTGGAGGTATAAAGTGACTCTCACAGGGGCCTGCACAGGGTCAAAAACGGCTATGGATACTCTCTCCTTCACCCCAACGTGGAAAACATTTGGAGCCATTATGGAGAATCTACAAGTTAGAACAGATTGCAAAGATGAAGTTGCTCGAATGCATGTTCAGCTGTAGCATTACCGTGGGTCTGTTAAGGCGGGAAATTGAATGGTAAGGCAGTTAACTATCTCCTACTTAGCAAGTTCAAGGTTAATATTCTAAATTATCTATTTTATGCATAAACTATTTAAGGTCTGCGAGTCTCAAATTCGAGTAAAAAACAAAGACAATCATTAACAATTATTAATTAATACCAGGCAGTTTTCATGTAAACATTCAACTGGACCTTACAAGACGAATTTACGTCCCCTACTCTTCGCGAACAGTGTGTGGGTTCTTTAACATCCCACAAAGTTACTGTTACAAACAAGAGTTGTGAGATGGGGTCTACGGTTTCTCATCCTTCTCCGAAAAGACTGGGAAGCCTAATCATTCACATATGTCAATGCAAAGACAGCACTTTCCCCTCAAAATTTCAGACTCAGAGTGATGGTCCGGCCAAGGTTCGAATTCAAGACCTCCCGCACTATAATCCAGTGCTCAACAAACTGAACTAACCGGTCGGCGGGAGAAAGAGAAAGGAACGAAATTGCATTTAAGAGGGAACTCGTTTGAGATGCGAAGTTTCGATGGGCAAATTTTCTCTTTCTCCTTTTTCTTCTCCTTTTTATTCTTTCCGTCGTCACTTGTCACGACGACCCACTCAGGTTTAGACCTGTCCATTTTCAGATCATGGTTGTTCTTTTGTTTTGTGTTCCTCTCTTTATTCAAACTTAACCTGTGCCAAGCAAGTACGTCTTTGCAAGCATCGTTCATCATGTTACATGCCCGGCTTTATCATGTGGTTGGTTCCACAAGCAGGCAAGATGAGGCGGAAGCTAAAACCCACACTGTATGGTACAGTACTGTTCACTGAGTAGCTTTTATAAGAATGGTCACACGGGGGGGGGGGGGGATTGATCCATAGGTAAAAAAGCTTGGATCACACAGAATGTATAGTAAACTAAGCAGTATCACAGTACAGTACTGTTCAATCGCTTTCTAAAGAATGGTCACATTGCATGGTTCGATACACAGATAAAAAAGTTAGATCCAAAATGTATAGTAAAACATAACCACAGTGCAGCACTGTTCAGTAGCTTTCCAAAGAATGGTCACACTGTATGGTTTGATCCACAGATGAAAAAGTTAGAACCACACTGTATAGTAAAACGAACAGTACCACAGTACAGTACTGCTCAGAAGCTTTTCACTGAAAGAATAGTCAGTACAGCAAAGTTTGCACCAAATACAAAAAAAGTTGGAACCATAGTGTATAGTACAACAAACAATACCAAAGTACAGTACTGTACAGTAACTATATAAAAAATGGTCACACTGTGTAGTTTGATTAGTAGGTGAAAAGTTTAGAACCACATTGTATAACCCGAGTTTTAATTTGGAAAATGATTATAAGCTGAATAAGCGACAGCATACGGAAATAGAGATCGGAACTCTTCCAAAGAATGGTCACGACATGCTGTTTTAGCTTCAAATGAAACATTGCAGTCACACTGCACATGGAAATCTGAAAAAATACCACAGTGCGTTACTTTTCACTAGCATTGCAAAGAATGGTCACACTGCATAGTTTGTTACGCAGATACCAGATAGTACAACCCAGCGTGAGATACAGTTGTTTTAAACTAAGTGTCATTTTCTTCTTGGTTTTGCATCTCTCTGGACAAATTAACGTTGAACTACAATATATTGGGCCGAGTTAAAAGTTCTGGCGATATGCTGTATTTATCATAACAACGAGTGAAATGCATGTCATTACAAACATAAAGCTGAGGTCGTTGACAACGGACTTCTAGGACTCTATCCCCATAGGTATTATTCTTTTGTAGGTCAATGTATCAAAAGTAAAACTTGACACGACGACGGAAATATCGAATCGAAAATACCAGTTACCTTTTGGCCGAGACACTGGCTATCGTAAGGAGAAGCACGAATGCTGCCAATCCCTCCATGGCTACTTTGAAATCAGAGGCACGCAAACTCTGCGAAGTTAAAACCAACTAGCTTGTTTCCTTACATAAGAGAGGAAAATTAACCAATCATGTACGAGATTGGCACGAGGACCGGAGACACAGCTGAGATAGATTCCAGCGCCTCTTGCCAAGCAGTTTTCAGTTGAACTTCCCTCACGACTTAATCAAAACCGACACTGCAAGCAACACCGACAAAATAAATGGTGGATAAGCTAATTCCTGTGTCACAGGTCACTAAGAAATCGAACGCCCTAACGATGGAAAATACAGTGAAAAACAAACAAAAGAAACGTAGATCGTAGAAATAAGTTCGCCACATTTAAATGGATTTATTCCCAGATGGGAGCTCAGAACCACCGTAACTGGTCATCAAACACAACTACGATACTGCTCGAAGTTGATTTGCAGCGCTTAATATTTCGAGCCAGAATGTCTGGATATCGCGCGTAGGCGGCTCAGTGCAGTTGAAGACGAAGAGTTAGCCATTGTGAAGAAGCCATATAGAAAAGTACCGCACTGTCAAGTAGTTTTCCAGACAAAAATTTCAATTTCCATGGTATTTGTATAGGTAATAACATGGTTTGTAGTGATATTTGGTATAAATACCACGAGGGATATTTCAAAATTGTTGTACGTAATTTCAAGAGCCGTTAGGCGAGTGAAATTTGAGACAATTTTGAAATATCTCGAGTGGTATTTATGCCAAATATCACGTACAAATCATGCTATTATTTGTTTATACCACTACTCGCAAAAGGTTTGTAATTTTCACATGTAGGTATTTCAAATTAAGAAGAAATACCACTGCTCTTAGCCAATCAAATTACAGAAATTTCTCAGGTAGTAGTATAAGTTTAGGTAGTCAGATGGTTTCGAGTGCAATTTGGAACAAATGAGCGCAAGTAAACTTTTCAGACTATAAAACTTGTACGAGCCTGTAGAGCTAGCACAATTTAGTGTCTAAAAAATTTATGAGTGCTTATGTATACAAAATTACACTCGAAATAATTTGACTACTTGTTAATAGAGTACATGCAAAAAGTTAAGTTTAAATTCCTGCACTCAATTTCAATCTCATTCAATCTTGTGGTTTCAATTTAAAATTTCTGCACTGTTTGGAATTGACGTGCTTTCAGCCAATCAGCGCGAATTAACACAAATAGGCAAGTGTTAAATTTTGTGCTCTTAAATCTACATAGCAGTGCTGTTTACTTAAAACAAAAGCGGATTCTAAAATCCCTCGTCCAAATACCTATTAGCAGCCTATTCCTGCTATCGAGAACAATACATAGCAATAAACATTGTCAAGAAACAAGAATATATGGAGTGAACACTGTTGATATCCTGACACAATCTCCTCAGTGCCACTGTATGAAATGTAAAAGGACCACAAAGGAGAATTTGTATCGTAACACTTGTGCTTAATGGGTTAATTGACGCTTTCAAAACAGTTGTCTTGGCTAGTTAATTTACGTGGTTCCGTGAAAATGGCAGTTTTTGGTGGTCAATTGTCTTGTACGGTTAAAGAGGAACAGTTTTTGGTGTTTATTTTGGATGGTTAAATGGGGGCAGTTTTGGTTGTTATTTTGATTGGCAAAAGGGGCAGTTTTTGGGTGGGTATAGCCCGGCTATACCCACGCTATTTTTAGACATGGCATGTCTAAAAATAGCGTGGGTTCTTTGTCTTATTCGGTCATAAACGCTTTCTCAGTTTACATTTTGGTCATCAAAGGTAACAAGTTGTTTTTCTTTTTTTCGTCGCGGTGTCTTCTTGTGAAAGTTTGGGAGAACTCGAAAAAGCTGTGGAAACACTCGCCTGCGGCTCGTGTTCCCACAGCATTTCTCGTTCTCCCGAACTTCCACTCGTGTTTCTATTAAACAATTAGATTATGAGCTCGAGATTTCTATCGAGAGCGAATAATCTAATTGTTTTAGTATAAATCTACTAGTCCTTCAAAACTTTGTCTGTTCTGGAACAGCCTCGACCAGTAAACTGTCTAAATCTTCTTCACGGACACTTCAAAAACGTGAAGAAGCGGCCGCCATTACGCTACTCACTATCTATAGAATAGATAGTGAGTAGCGTAGCCAATCAGAGCGCGGCATTTGTGATAGAACGCTAGTAGATTTATACTAAAACTCGATAAAAACACGGTACATGTTTTCTATTTCTTAAATATCAACGATTTGGGGGTGCGTTCCTTTGGTATGATCGGGATTTGGATTTGTGATCCGACATCAAACGGATCATAAATGCTCAAACGAACCGATGGTCACTCTGGACAAGGATTCACCGTTTCCTTTGATGCGCCACGATCCGAGTGATCTAGGATCATAAATCCAAATACGCATCATCCCAAAAGAACCCACCCTTAGTTTGAATGAAACGACTCATATATTTGCTCTGCGTTTAGAAACCCTCGCAAGAAAACGACCTAAGAAACTTTAGTTTCATAAAACACGACATCGACGTCGATGAATGCACCACATTCAAAAATAATTCATATTTTGGCGCTTTTACTGGCTTAATACATTTGCTCGCGCTGGGCTCGTAACGGGCCGGTCTGTGCGGTTAATCCAGTTTCAAGCATGAAGCATTGGGGCTTGATTTCCGTATCACCTCATACTTCATTATGCGTATTCTAGCTTTACTGTCTCGTTCTTTAAAAACGAAAAAAAAAAACGTGCATTTCCCAAAAGAATTCGCTACAACATCCATAATAAACTATGGGTGATACAGAGAACAAGCTCTTCTTTGTTATCAAATTCACAGAACACACGGGGTAACCGTGTAGATCGCAGCTTTTTCACAAAATTTTTCAAACTTCTTAATAAAGCATATTGGCTGAAACCACCTCGTATAATCCTTGTTTTTTTTTCTGTTTGTTTTAGTCCTGCAATCTTATGATTAACTGCTATTAAGAAATAGTAATGTGCATGAACTATAGATAATACTGACTCCAACGCTTCCCTCTAACCTGTTTCAGCTATCAAAGGAAAAGTTCTGGTTGTGGACGAACAAAACACCTTGCTCACGTTTGTTGTTGAAGTTCTGGACATAATACAACAAGGAAATGTAGATTTGGAGGTGGGGGCCCGAATAGAACTCAAGAAACGAGGCGCTTGCCAGAGTCCCAACCTGAGGAGAAACGCAGAATATCTGTTTATGGGATTGGACAAAGGAAGGGTATACAAGCTCGATCAAACCTCTTTTGTCAAGGAGTGGGTTAAGGGAAAAGCGGACGAAGCTGTCCTTAATCAATTCGCCAAACAGCACCAGTGTTTAGGATGACAACTTATGCTGTTCGGGTATTTCGCAATTAGGCAAACCTTAGACAAAAGCATTACATTTTCACGAACAAAGAGTTGAGAATAGCCAAGGATATCATAGTTATGATAATACAGCATATCTTATAAACATTAGGAGGACGCCATGATGTCGCCCGTTAAGTAGGAACCAGAGCACGTTAGGGTCGCGCCTTGTTTTAGGAAAGGAAAACCTGAAGCTAAGTCATAATGTTAAGATCCGTTTGAATCAATCTAGACGTCCTTAGGTCACGGTGGGTCTGTTTAAAGCTTGCAGGTACTTATTACGCCGATAAGAAATAAAAAGCGCGAGGAATATTATAATGAAGGCCTCCGAGAATAAGTTTTTTTTGGGAGCTCAAGCAAATACTACGTCGACGCCAAGGACAACACTAGGGAAAAATGAACACGTTTTCCTGCTGTACTGTCGGCGTATGGCTCGTTTTATTTCGCTTACATTTTTTTTCTTTCAAACTGAAGAATTTTTTTCAGTCAATACAGTTCTCTAGCTTTCCAAATTTACCTAAGCAATTTTGCCATTCTTCTCTACTTGAAAAATGGCATTTCGTGTCGTTGTTTTGCAGAGGACGGCAAAGAAACTTACGCGAATTTACTTTGCATTTACAATTTTGTTTCGTTCATAAACGCTGTTGTTTGGTACCGTCTTTGTCGACGACGCCATTTTTTTTTTCTTAACCCCCTTACTGTCAACTGAAAAGCAAACGCAAGAGCAAGCACATGTACAAGAACACGCAAGCATGCGAGAAAACTGTGTTAACTGTAACGAAAGCGACGGTGGCATTATTGTAGAAGCAATCGCTAGAAGCTTAGCAACTCAAATAGTAATAATAATAATGAACTTTACTTGATTGTCAACTGTATCTGGCACCGACGTACTAATTGGGGACACTGTAAAGCATGAATGAAATCAAATCAAATCATATTAAATTAAACGTTAACCAAATCAAATTGAATCAAATGTTGGTTTTTGTGGAGAGCGGAAAACCGGGGTACCCGGAGAAAAACTCTCGGAGCCGAAAAGAGAACCGACAAACTCAGCCCACATATGACCCCCAGGGCCTTGAATCGAAGCCGGGCCACACTGGTGGAAGGCGAGCGCTCTCACCACTGCACCAACCCTGCTCCCCGCATGCAAGAAATCACAAGCTCCGACGCTAATTAAGCGATTTTTTGTTTACCAATGATCTACTGAAAGTTTTCTGCCCCCGATTTCGTTTATCGTGGACTATCTGTACATTTACAGGATTTTTTCAAGTGTGAAAAGTCAATTATCATACATTATAAAATAGCTTCGCGAAAGCGTGAGATTGGCTAATACGCGCGAGCCATTTGCTCATGAGTTGCATGCTGACGTCAGATTGTTAACCAGTATAAAAGTTTATAAAATGTTCGAGTAATTGCGCGCGCTGTGATTGGTCAGTTCGAGTTCATTATAACTCCATAAAGCACTCTGCTTACGTCACGCGCGTGCATTATAACTCAACATATGCACGCAAGCTACGTCACGAAATAAGAAAACGTTTGTTTCTTGCCACAAAGGGAACGGTTTTACTTTTCATTCAGCATTTAAGCCAATAAAAAGAAAGCATGTACATGTAAGGAGAATACTTATTGTGATTAATTAAAATTCGCAATCCTTTTCTTGTTTAATATGTCTTTATGTTAATGTGGTGGTTTACATTTTATAAAAGAAATAAAAAAACGCGCCCTTCGTGCATTGTTGAGTTATATAAGCACTTGGGAATTTTTAAGAACACTCAAGAAGTGCGAGAAGCACTCGGCTGCGCCTCGTGCTTCTCTATGCACTTCTCTCGTGTTCTTAAAAATTCTCGCGTGCTTATATAACTCAACAATGCACTCGGGCGCGTTTTTTATTTCTATAATAAAGTCTTATAAAAGAAATGATAAACACAGCAGCTGTGCAACCATCGAGCTATGAACGAACTTGGGTTCATCCTCGGTGTAAAAACCTGTTACGTTTACGCACTTCGAAGCCATTTAGTGAATGAAATTTCAAAAGAACCGGCCGTGCGCCTGAACTGGAAGCTCTCTTGTAATTGGCTAATCATGTTAGTAACCATGGCGACACCAATATCCTCACACGTAAAACATAAAATTAGAATCTTCACTGCGCGCGATGAAGATATGATTTTTTAGTAAAAGGAAAAATCCTGGTATTTCATCAGTATCCATAATATAAAAGTACTTTATCCTCTACAAGCAGCCATGTAGATATTGATAAGGTAGCGGTTGTGGTCTCAAATGTCTCTGTTGCCTCGTAAAAATAAAAAAGACAAAATAAAAAGGTTTTCGTGGTGCCACATCCACTAGGTCAACTTCCCCACTCTTCGCGAACAGTGTGTGGGTTCTTTAACGTCCCACGAACAAGGGTTGTGAGATGGGACATACGGTTTATTGTCCTTATCCGAGAAGACTAGAAAGTCTAACCATTTACAGATGTCATTACAAAGGCAGCTCTTTCTCCTCAGTTTTTTAAAGACCCTGAGTGACGGTCCGGCCGAGGTTCGAACCCACGACCTTCCGCACGATAGTCCAGTGCTCAACCAACTGAGCTAACTGGTCGGCGGAACGGTCAGCTCGAACTTTTTAGCCTTTTTGCTTCTCTGAACATATATTTTACAGAAAACAGTCATTGGGTGACCCTGTTCAGTGTTCATTCACACGGAGTGACTCTTGATGTGGCACGTGATTCCAATGTGGACTGACTACCCTGAAAAAAAATCTCCTGAAAACGTGACGCGCTCGCCTACTGCATCCCTAGTAATAGCACAGATGAAAAGGCTAGAAAAAGGTACGCAGTCTGGCAACAGAATTAGTAAAAACGAACTTTTTGCAATAATATGGCTACTCTGCATGATCAAGGGCAAAGTAAGCACCGCTGAGCTTCATGATATCGCCACTTGTTTACCCACGAAGGAATAACCTAATAACAGCTGTGCGACTGCCATTATTTCTATTACTGAATAATCGAATTACAAACACGTGACTCACTTCCTTACTACTCGTTTCGCTGCTAGTCAACTCAGTATTCAGAGTAATAGCGAAGTTTGTAAGGGATACACTAACTTGAAGACTTGCTGTCAGGTGAGACATCTGAAACATTTTGATCGCAAGTCAGTACTTAAGAATTACTTCACATGTATCAATTCCTTTCCACAAGATTTTAGCATGTGCACCGATGCCTTACACATGTGTATTCAAAATACTGTCTTAACTCCAAGGATTTCGTGCCTTTCATTTGCTGATGTACTTTGGTTTCTTAAGCCGAATTACTCATTAAGTTCGCGTTATCAGCGCTAGATGTTCATCACTTTACGTGACCGTATGTTTCTGTATGTTGTTTTTGTGTGTGTGTGTGTGTGTTGTTCTAACTTAGCAAGCGACGTTTCACGGACATTCTATTGGAGGTAAACCTTTTTTTTCAAAATTTCAAGTCGTAAGATGAAAGACTGATGATGTTTTGATATTCTTGTGTTTTTATGTTGTAATAGTCAGGTTGACGGTGATAACTACAAATCAGTAGGCTGCAGAATGTTGACTTCATCTCATTCTATTGCGTGATGTGGTGTAGATATTAGTTGAAAAAATCATATAATGCGATAAAACTGATTTAGTTACAAACCGTTCTCCGAAGAGCTAAAAATCCGTTTAAATCCGACGAAGATACAGCAAAACCATTGCTTAGTCATTGCTTTTATGTTTCGTGATTCAAATTCTCTAATATGTGTGCTGCCACGCACTTCCTGTAACTTGCCGACAGATTGAAGGTGAGATCACACTATCAGTATGAAGAGAGCTACTTACTGAATAGTCTCCCTCGCAGCCGTTTTTTTGGATGTCACGCAACGTTCACCCAAAAGAAGCGGCTGCTCACATCCGAACAACATTCCTTTCTCCGAATTGGCTAATCACAGCTTGGGTTCCATTTTCTGGAATCTTTTCGCGCCAGACTCGCCGTTTGAGACGCGTCCAATCAGATATCGCTTTTTATCGCGGTCCTTACGTGGAAATGGCACTGGCAACACAAATTAAAATTTGTCAAAATTCAAAATTTCAGAGCTTGATACTTACCAGAAGCTTGCAATTAGAAAAATCTTCGTCGAGAAGGAAGATATTTTTGTTATCTTGCCTACAAGATCCGGGAAATCGTTAATATATCAGGTTCTGCCGCTCGCGTTTGACCATAGTTCTGATGAAAGCGGTCATATTGTTGTCGTTGTGTCTCCGTTGGTTAGTCTGATGGAAGATCAAGTGAAGTATTTGAGAAATCTTTTGTGTCGTGTCAACGGGTGGAAACGCTCGATAATTCGGACCGATTTCCTGTATCGGCGATAGGAAGCCACGAACGAGCGAAGTTCCGACTAAGCGAGTTCCCTCAGTGGCTGACCGTGACAAATGAAGAAACACAAGCGGTAGAAGATACCTTGGCCGAGCTAAATTGGAGTGTTCTAGAGGCCTTCGCTTGGTTTGTTGATGGCAAGCACGCACTTATTTCCTACTGATTTCCATCTGTAGGTCGAAGCAAGCGTTAGCCCTTGGCCTAGATTGAAAGGCGTCTTGTCTTTCCTTTTTAACTTCTTCTAATTTCTCAGTTGCTCGTTGAGACTTTAACAACCGCTTGTAGCACGATGTCTTGCAAACAATTTAGTGTCCGTGTCCTTGTAATGACATTAATTGATCGTCGCAGTTACGTACACAACTTAAGCAGCTTTCATTTTTTGATTGGTATCGTTCGTGTCCGTGTTGGCGTAGCAGTTGACGTCTATGTTAGGCGTAGATTTTATAATTTCGGAAATGGAAAAAAAAACACACGATATTCTCGGTTTCTAATTTATTGCTTGGTTGCACGACCCAAAAACCTCTCTCACTCTCTAGTGAAATTTTGTTCTCTAAATGTCGCACATACATTGTTTCACTTATCTATCAGGAAACCTGTCAAACCCCCTATACCGGAGTGTTTCATTTGTGTCGCGAGATTCTCTTCTCAGCTTGCGTGTCTCACTAACAGAGCTCTTGACATTCAAAAATACGATTATAATCAAATGTTACTGACAACAGTTTCCGACATTAATTTCAGCGAAATTAGGAGGTGTTTTTCCAAAAATGTATACTCTTTCTTTACCGGGGCACTGGGATGAACATGTGAAACAATTTGAGCTCTCATCGACAATTTTCTTTGGTGTCTCCACCGATATGAACAGTAACAATAGCTGGATTATCTGCCACATCCACATTTTCGCGCGAATCACTACGTCATTCAGATTTTCTGGTATATGATTGGTCTGTTCAATGGACCACAAACAAACCGCAAGGACAATGAGAAAGGAATGTTGTTCGGATGTCAGCAGCCGTTCTTTTGGGTGAACGTTGCGTGACATCCATAAAACGGCTGCGAGGGAGACTACTTACTGAACAGATCTTTTTACGCTGCAGCCTCGTACATACATTCTTTCTGTTGCTACAAAACAGCTAATTTCGAACTGCTTTCTATTATTTTTGATAGCTTGTAGAAACCTTAGCTAAAAAATTATCTAGCATAGGGGCAAATTTAGTTGTCACTACCCACGTAATTCCAAAGTCCGACTATTTTAGGTTTCCAGCTTCCATGTATATGGCACTGGAATCCTGGAGCGCTTGGCCCATACCAGACGATGCACAGCTGTAGTTTTAATGTCCTATTCTAGACTGGAAATTATATCATGGAAATTCAGCGTTTTCAATTCTTCTGAGCTTTTACTTCTGTGCAGTGGAGCAACTAATCAGTTATATGTTTACAAATTTTCATTTCAAGAGAGTTCTCCGTTTTGGGATAGAATACCGAGGCCCCATTAGGGGGGGGGGGGGGTCTGAATATCCCGTATCCCATTAATTCTTGTAGTTTGTATCCCTATAATTCAAGTTAATACTGGTGACGTCACTGGGGGGTTTTGCTGGGTAAAAATATGTCGGGGGTGGGGGGGGTGTTGGAAGTGGTAACACTGTCAATATTTCATTGGGAAATACATTAATTCGCATTTTCAAGTACTTTTTTTACTTTTCGTGTCTTTCATATTGATCAATTAACCTGTTTTATTCTGTCAAAAAAGGAAACCTTTCTAAATATCCCGTATCCCTATAACTTTTCCTCGAAATATCCCGTATCCCTATAATTTTTTTCGCAAATATCCCGTATCCCTAAAACCCCTAATGGGGCCTCAATACCATAGAATTTCTAAGCTCCTCCGTGACGCGACATTTCATACACGTATAAAAGTATCAGTACTTGTCTTGTGAGATTTTGCTATCTAAACACTCCTTGAGTGCTTACTCCAATGCTTATGAGTTCCTTGAGAATTGAATTCACGCTTTCGCAGCAAACCTCGATGACATATGTTTCTGCTGGTTTCTGGCTGCCATGTTGGTGCCCCTCTGACGGATACAAGGCCCTTTGCATATTTATCTTCTATCATTTCCCAGATTCTGGGCTTAATCTATTAATTGGTTTCTAAATTTATTTTTTGATAGCTTGAAAGTGAAAAGCAGAAACCAAATTAACCGTAAACCAATTACTCCAGTTTTTATATTTCACAAGCACGATGTCCTGTTCTAGACCACTATTTTTTTTTTACTTTTTCCACCCTTTTTCTGATCAAATTGCTTGAAACGCCTTCTTTTCATGATCACTTCGAGTAATAGCTGCAATAGCTCATATCAGGAGCCTGCCCATATATGGTAATACCAACGGATCAAAACGGATCTGAGCTGAAAAGCACTTCTGCATGAGACTGCAGTATCGCACTGTTTGCAAAAACATCTTTTGGGATTTTTTACGAGATCATTTAGATCATGCATAGCTGACTGGATCCGACGAAGTAGAAAATTGTTATTTCTACCAACGGCGATGCTACATCAAATTGCATAATTTTTGAAACACTGAGTAAAAAAACACCCCTCCTTCCTTTAAATCACAACTTTCACAGAACCTTGGCGATTTTCCAGCTCCCCCTCCCTACCCCCCTTTCCATGTTGTATTTTAATGTTTTCGGCATGATTTCACATTGGTAGCATTGATAAGGGAAGAAAGGGGGGGGGGGGGGGAAACTCTAATGTATGAGACCATCGATAAATTACTGATATCCCAAAAGGGTGCAGTGTCTCAACTAATTTTGCACCTAGTTTTAATTTTTTTTAAAGCATTACAAAATGCGCCAGGGCCTATATAACTAATTTCTGAATCAAACTTAATTTTGAAATGTTGTATCAAAACTTGAGAAATCATCACTGAAATTCAAACTAAAGAATTGTTGATTCTCAGGCTGAGCTTTTACTTTAATGAAGTATTAGAGCAGCTAATCACTTATTTGTTGACAAATTTTCATATCGAAAGGGTTCTCCGTTTTGTGGTACAACGATCTTGCATTTCTAAACTCTTACGGCGGTGATGCAAAATTGTAATGGCGGGCGAGAAACATGTCATGTAGGTTAAGTACCTCTTATCTCGCAAGATAAGTATCTTATCTTGCGAGATTTTGCTATCTCAACTATTCTTTTCTTAGTATGAGTATTACTATAACGTTTTTAGTTGTTCGAGTAATGAATTGACGCTTTCGCAGCGAAGCTCAATAACAGATGTTTCTGCTGGTTCCTGGCCGCCTTGTTGGCATCAAGTGCAAACCAGCAATAAGACACACAAGAATTACTCGGTACAAAACGAAGTAAAAAGTTGAGAAGGGAAAATCTTTTACATTCTTTCATCCGCAGTGCAAATATAAGGTATATATTAAATTAACACTTTTCTCTCCAAGAAGTGATCGGCATGGAGCTTCTCCATACAAAAACAGTGCAATGTATGGCTAACTGTGAACGAGAATCACGGAAATGATCAACTCAACCATTATGAATTGTTCTGATACCAAATTCTCCAAACTAACTTAAAACCAAATGTATGGTAGTCGCTTAAGAGAATTGCTGCTCAGATCATGAATATTTAAGAGTTAATGCATAAAGCATATCTTATATTTGAACTGGATGAAAGAATGTAAATATGAAACAACAGCCTCAAATGGAAATTTAAGCCCATGACGTCGCGAATACCGGTGCGATGCTCTATAAAAGAGACGACTATCGAGCCATCCACTCTGGGAAGTAACATCTATGAACAGCTCATGTTGGTAGAGCACTGCACAGGATCTCTTGCACCAAGCTGTTTCCTTTTCTCGAGTATTATCGAATTTGTTAAAACATGGCAGGCGCCTTATGATCTGGTGTAGAAAATCTAAAATATCTAGTCCTGTTTAATCGCTGAGTTAGCGAAACGTTCCAGTCTAAAGGGTACCGGAAAATCATATTCCGCGAGACTCGCACTTGTGCTGTGTCACCTTTGAATCCCCTCAAAACGTCTTAACTAATCTGCGTTTACTCATTGTGTTGATTTTCTTTAGCTGCAACAAAATGTGGCTTCACTTGTCTACCGGGATATTATTCCTGTTGCAATTTAGTTTGGCCGTGTCCCACGACATCACAGCAGACCCTGGTAAGTGATTCTAATTCTCACATAACCGAGTAGAGTAATGTCTTAAAGACCCCGAAAACGTTCCGGACCCAAAGCGAACGCATTCTTAAAAAACACTGCCCTGTGTTCCTTTGACAATTAGTCTAAGGACTGCCTGCATTATCTGTGTATGTGAACCTTTTTAGGCCGGTTATTTAAACGAGATTTAAACCGAGCTTATCAAAACTATATATGAGCTCCTCCAACTTAAAATATCGTTTATACCACACCAGGAAAAATGGTCAATACCTGATCACTCAAAATGAATTACAGTTTCATTAAATCAGTCGCTAATTGGTGAGTTGCGAAGTTTGAAGTTTGAATTCATGGGAATAGATTTTGGTCCCAGCGACTAGACTTTGTGGCAAAAATGGCCAGTTCACAAGATGCGACTTGTCCCCGTGACTTCTTCCAGGGACTGGTCGTAGGGTCTGGTCCCCTCGTGTGTGACGACCTTTATGTCTCCTACGAATCGATTTTGGACTGCTTTCATATTCAAGATTAATCCATGGAGTGCTTACTTGGTGGGAATATAAGGAACTGCCATGATTTTCATTTTTATTTTAAAGCTCTTTAAAAGCAGAGAAATATGATCACAATAATACTGTACGTTTTCAATTTCTGCCAGGAACCCAAGGTTTAGAGGCATGACTTCCCCATACAAAGTCTCTGTTGCTCTATTTTTACAACCGAAGTGCATTTTCTCAAGTTGGAACAATACAAATAAAACGGCTATGAGAGAAAAGTCTGGAGGTTTTTCTCCGGTTTTTCCCAATCCACAAAAACCAACATTTGATTTGATTTGGTTTCATTTGTGCGTTACAGTGTCCCCAATGAGTACGTCAGTGCTAAATACAGTTGACACTCAAATAAAGTTCATTATTATTATTATTATTATTATTATTATTATTATTATTATTATTATTATTTAGATAGTTTTTAGGTTGTTTTTTTATAGTCTTTCATATTAGATTTGGAATTTATTGAGATTTGTAACCAAAAAAATGACATTGTTGTTTCCCATGATTATATTTCATAGAACTGTTTAATTTTTGCACATTAGTTTATGGCGATTTTAAAGAAAATAAATATTTTATTAGTCATTTGAATGTCCACCCCGATTCTAATTTTTTTATTATTTCATTGTTTTTCCTTTTTTGTTTTACAAACAATAAGCTCAAAAAACACAATAAAATAAAAACAATGAAGAAAAAAAGGAAAATGAGAAGACAGGTAAATTAAGTCATACGCGATCACAAAAACTAAAAATCACATCAGCTAAGTAATTCTAATGCCGAGTCCTGATTTCGATTCTGTTTTACTGTACGCTGCTCGCAATCAAACGAGACCCGGCAATAATAAAACCTTGAGCATACACTGTATTTTCATGAGTGTTAAAACTTTCAGTTGTCGCGTCAGCGTTTAGACCTTGGTTTTTGTTATGGAAACATTCCTTACTCTCTATGCCATTTTTTTCTACTTATTATATAGAAGTCCACCAATGTGAGGATCAGTACAGGAACTGCACATACTTGGCACTTACTGGCGCATGCGCAAGATACCCGGATTGGGCATTCAACCATTGCAGACTGAGCTGTAAACTGTGCCAAGGTATAGCAATGGGTCCTTGCGTACTCTTAATCCTTGAAGCCCCAATATCAATGTTCATTTTCTCCTAACGGTTCTCATACATTTGTTATAATTATGGTACTAGTGAGGAGCATCTGCTTAAATATCAATAGAACTCTTTTTTGGGGATCATTTTCATTATTCTCGTAACATGAATGGTTGATGAACAGTGAATATTGAAATGAGAAATTGGATGCTGGTCACTATTGGAACTAAAAGGGTTAACCCTTTACCGTTGAGATTTAAAAACTGAGTAATTCCTTTAAGAAACCTCATGCATTAATTGGAGAATTCGGTGTTCAGATAAGTGTTTGCGTGGTTGGGGGGCCGGTGGGTGGTTGGACAGACAGACAGCCACCATAATGTAGCAGAAGCTCATTGTAATTCAATTTTCTTGAAAGGAAAGCTTCTAGCGCTAGAATTCCAATATTATGAAAAAAAAACCTGCTAATTTAATGTACGACATCAATACTAGTTTTGCACCGCTTAACATTTAGCATTTGTTTTCTAAAATTACTAGCGTTCACTCTTACAGCACACGCTCATCAACGTCTGAGCATTTTTATACTAAAAAATCAGCACTTAATGTTCAAAGTAAAGCCTTTTCGCGTGTTGGCGTTAAAATCTGGAATGGGATACCAACTAGTCTCAAAAACTCATCTAAGAACTCTTTCAAAACATCCAGTAGATCACAGCTAATCGAAATTCTAGAAGCTGAAAACTACTATGTTTATATAGATACTTTAATTAATAAGATGAAATATTAAATTTATAACTGTTATTATGTTTAGTCTGTAGTTTTCCTCTTTACATATTACTCCTTTTACTGGATGTTTGAAAGCACAAACAGTAATGTCTGCATGTTGTAATTGTATGTGAACATGTGAATACTTACTTATAAAATTGTGTTAAATTATTTGTCAACTGCCTGGCTTGCTGCGATTAGCTCTTCGCTATTTGCAAGCCAGCCTAGAGGTAAATGTCTGATGTGAACAAATAAAACTCGAAACTTGAAACTCTAATTCAATATCTTTATTACGTTTCTTATATTTTTATCTGCCTGTTTCACGTCCACGGAAAAATCATGGATTGTAATAAAAACGCTTAAGAGCGCCTGTCCGTAAATCTCGAGAATGCGACGTCAGTTAGGAAAATTCGAAATTCTTTTTATTTTATCCAAAGAACCCCTTTGGTGAGTTGTTTTCGAAAATATAACTGAAAAGTCCCAGCGCCTTTTATTTTGCGAGAAATTACGAAAAGTCGGATTTGGCGGATTTAGGCCGCAAAAGACCGGTGAAATATAGAAGTTTTAAAGGCGGTCGTGACGAATAACCGTTTATCGTATTACAACCATCTTTTTACACCATCAAAATCTATCCTTATACTTCACAATTCTACAGAAAAATCATTTTATTTCAAAACTTTACGTGACTATTTGAGCGAGCAAAGAGGTAGCTTTTACGGCTTTGAGACAGGAGGCCAATTTTGGCGAATTTCAAAGCCTCCAAATGGTCCGTGGTACATGAGAAAATACCATAAAATTACAACCACTGTAAACGCCAATCATTGCTTTAAAACATACTAAAAAATGTCTGGCGGCAATCCAAAGCCCTTCCCGTGAGAGGTCAAGATGTAAAGTACTATTTTATGATATCGGCGAATCACGCCTGCAAAGTGCGCTCGTACTTTACTGTCACATTTTTAAATTTTACGCACAAATGGCCAATACGAAAACATTTTACTCTTAAGACACCGTATTGAAGATTTACTACACTGTTTTGAGTCGTGAAAGCATTTAGACATGAATCAAAAGCATAATTTATCACGCATCAACCGATATACTAGGAGTCGCGTGTTATTTCAAAACACAAACACATTGTCACGCTTTACTCTTACATTTTACTCTTAAGACACCGTATTGAAGATTTACTACACTGTTTTGAGTCGTGAAAGCATTTAGACATGAATCAAAAGCATAATTTATCACGCATCAACCGATATACTAGGAGTCGCGTGTCATTTCAAAACACAAACACATTGTCACGCTCACTGATTCAATGTAGTTTCTTTAGAGCAATAGAATTCAAAAATCGTGCGAAAGTTTATCACGATATAAAGGGCACACAGTCAAATTTAAAAGCACTTCGTCGATCTCAAAAATGCCTTTAAAAATGCATTCAGTTACTAGGTGAATTATTTTCAAAGTGCACGTGCAAGAAGTAACTTTGATTCTTGGCCACCCAGAACACAGTGGTTTGCTTTATCCTTGGAACAATCCTTGATTGTTACACATTCAGTGATAGATGGATTATAAGAACTTGAGCCACAAGGACCTCCAACTAGTGTTGCATAGTGACACGACGCCATGGTATACGAAACTATATATTACTCTTAGTTAATGCATTGTCGTTTTACTAACTGTCATTAAAGGGGCACGGACTATCATCAAAACGAACCGGTGTTTTGATTGTAAATACCGGTTTAGATAACCTGATATTACAGAAGACTGAAAAATTAACTTCAATATTTGTTTGCGAAAATATGACTAGGTTCTATATTTCAGCAAAATTCATTCATAAACTTTGATATTATTTTACCAGGGAGGTGGGAGGGATTTTACTAATGAAGAGTCTTTGTCACACGAATAGCTTTGTTCAACCGATATGGGTTGCCTGTGTCAACATGTCACGCAATCACCCATAAAATCAACGCCTAGAAGAAAGAAACTGTTCTTTACGTTTGCTGAAACTTCGATTCAAGTTGACATTCATTCAAGTTTTCAATCAACTGGTTTTCAATGGAGCGCAATAGCATCATGTAAGTTGACTTTATTTTCCGTAGAGTATTGCTGTTTTCTAACATCGGAATGTCGGTAATGCTGTAATTTCGATTTGAAAATTCGACTTTGAAAGTCCTTTTTGTTGTAGTTCATACTATGTTCGAAGAAAGTCCAAAACTCGAAACTTTGTTGTTTTTAAAACACAAACCTGAATATTTTCTTTACTTTCGCTCGCTTTTTGAATTCTATTGCTCTAAAGAAACTATTTTTGAATCAGTGAGCGTGACAATGCGTTTGTGTTTTGAAATAACACGCGACTCCTAGTATATCGGTTGAAGCGTGATAAATTATGCTTTTGATTCATGTCTAAATGCTTTCACGACTCAAAACAGTGTAGTAAATCTTCAATACGGTGTCTTAAGAGTAAAATGTTTTCGTATTGGCCATTTGTGCGTAAAATTTAAAAATGTGACAGTAAAGTACGAGCGCACTTTGCAGGCGTGATTCGCCGATATCATAAAATAGTACTTTACATCTTGACCTCTCACGGGAAGTGCTTTGGATTGCCGCCAGACATTTTTTAGTATGTTTTAAAGCAATGATTGGCGTTTACAGTGGTTGTAATTTTATGGTATTTTCTCATGTACCACGGACCATTTGGAGGCTTTGAAATTCGCCAAAATTGGCCTCCTGTCCCAAAGCCGTAAAAGCTACCTCTTTGCTCGCTCAAATAGTCACGTAAAGTTTTGAAATAAAATGATTTTTCTGTAGAATTGTGAAGTATAAGGATAGATTTTAATGGTGTAAAAAGATGGTTGTAATGCGATAAACGGTTGTTCGTCACGACCGCCTTTAAAACTTCTATATTTCACCGGTCTTTTGCGGCCTAAATCCGCCAAATCCAACTTTTCGTAATTTCTCGCAAAATAAAAGGCGCTGGGACTTTTCAGTTATATTTTCGAAAACAACTCCCCAAAGGGGTTCTTTGGATAAAATAAAAAGAATTTCGAATTTTCCTAACTGACGTCGCATTCTCGAGATTTACGGACAGGCGCTCTTAAGTAAAGTTGACAATAACGTTACACTCAGATCAAAAAAGTAATAAACTGATACCTTATTAGAAAACACATTAATAACCCTTATCTCAATCAGGACATGCTTAGATCAAATCAAAAAGAAAAATCCTGTGCTATCTTCGGCTAGTTGTCTGGGTATGATTTCCGCACAGGTCCCTACTTCATTATGCATGCTGAAGCTCTCTTGTCTGGTGTAATGCACGTGCAAATATTTCTTGTGTTCGAAGAACGAAATAGTATAGTTACAGAATGCATAATGAAGTAGGGACCTGTACGGAAATCTTACCGTTGTCTGTATGGGCTATAAGTATGACACGCAAACCGACTGTGCTACGGGAGCTGAAGTATAAAAGACCTGTTAATTTAAGCTATTTATTTACCCTTTAGAAATGTCCAGCATCTTTGGGTGTAAAGATTATCATGAGCACTGTGATTACTGGGCCTGGAATGGAGAGTGCGCACGACGACCTGGTTACATGTTGGTGAATTGCAAGGAAAGCTGTAACTTATGCGATGGTAAGATAACTGCTCAAATATAAATGGTAATTTTTAGGTATAATTTTGTTATAGTATCAATCTCAGATACAAATGATATGCCGTGGTCCACAGACTATAGTAAAATCTTATTTTGGGCACACTGCTTTCTTAAGGATAGTCACTTGGCATGGTTTGATATACAGATGAAAAAAAAATTAGAAACACACCGTATAGTGAAGCAAACAGTACCACGGTACAGTACTGTTCAGTTGCTTTCCAAAAAATGGTCACACTACTTAGTTTGGTCCATAGATGACAAAGTTAGAACCACACTGTATAGTAAAACAAACAGTACCACAGTCCAGTACTGTTCAGTTGCTTTCCAAAGAATGGTCACACTGCATAGTTTGATCGACAGATGAAAAAGTTAGAACCACACTGTGTGGTAAAACAAACAGTACCACAGTATACAGTAATGTTCAGTAGCTTACCAAAGAATGGCCACACCTCATGGTTTGATCCACAGATGACAAGGGTTACATTCACACTATATAGTAAAAAAAAGTACCACAGTACAGTACTGTCTAGTAGCTTTCCAAAGAATGGTCATACTGCATGGTTTGATCCACAGATGAAAAAGTTAGAACAACACTGTATAGTAAAACAAACAGTACCACAGTACAGTACTGTTCAGTAGCTTTACAAAGAATGGTCACACTGCATGGTTTGATACACAGATGAAAAAGTTAGAACAACACTGTATAGTAAAACAAACAGTATCACAGTACAGTACTGTTCAGTAGCTGACCAAAGAATGGTCACACTACATGGTTAAAAACGGCACTCAAGATCATCTGTATTTGGTCAAGATAAGAATAGTAAATCTCATTGATTCATGTCTTACATCCCTTTACATGAATTTCTGTTTGTGTGGAGAGAAGTTGTATATTAATCACTACTAAATTTGAGTTACACGACTTCACATTTTTTGCCAGAACCTTGTCATCTTTTTCTAATCCTTTTGTAGGAAAAGACAGAACAGATTGTCAAGATCAACACGAAAACTGTGCAGAATTTGCGAGGGAAGGGCGATGTTTAAGAAATGCATCATTTATGCTGGTCACGTGTAAGAAGAGCTGTCACATGTGTGGAAGTAAGTGATGAGACAGACACGTATAGGTTGTGGTTCAATTTTTTCCTTGGTTTGAATTTTATTTTTCTCTGCTTTTTGGTATGTTGATAATGAGTTTGAAACAAAGGAAAATAAAATTTAAACCAAGAACAAAATTGAACCACATCATATATACCCATGACGCTTCCCATACCTTACTATTCTTACAAGCCTATCGAAGACCATACCATGTTTATAATATAATGGCGCGAAATAGATTATCATTGAACACTGGTTACGATGGGAAAGGTGGATGAATACACATACTAGCGCTTCTTAGAATACACATACCAGCGCTCGTCTTAGGTTCCTTTATATTTTCTTTTAAAGTTTTGAGGACAATAGAGACATTTAGCATCGCTTTGTTCGCTTTCACGGCTGACGTAAAATCCCGATTTGGCGTTTGCCGTTCGCGCTTTTACTCTTTCATGTACTAAGTCAGAGCCGGTTATTTCATCAAGTAACAGCGTGAGAAAACGTCGGAATTCTGCATGAAAATTATCGAAGAAAGACATCATTAAGGTAAACAAGGCATTATGTGGTACACAGAATCCAACGAGGAGTGAAATATCCATGACATCGATGTATTCTGCAAAAGCTTGCCAGGGCCACCATATTGAAATTACCAAACTAGCGCAGTGGTTTTTTTCAAACAACGACAAAGTGCTCCTCATTTTCTCTTTCCCCAAAAATTATACTACATTTACAGAAAAAGAATTGCTCCACATGATTTTCGTATTTTAACGTGCAAAAACATACATTTTGAAATCAAAACTCTTCAGGTAAATAACTTAGGCCTTCCCTTCCACGCTGAAAACGCACATTGATAACGACAAACGTGACGCAAAGGCCTGGTCACGTGACATCTAGCCGTTTGCCGTTTGCCGTTGAAGGTTTTTCGGAACGTCTGGTGCTAAATTTCTCTATTGAAGGAAAACAAATTTCAACGTGTAGCCAGTATATACTGCAATGAGTAACAAAGAATATTGTCATCACGTAGTTTTAAACCATGAAGACATATTTGTTCTAGAAGTAATCGTGTCGCGTTCCCAGTACCACAAACACGGGGTGTAGAGTACTGGAGTTCGCCAGTTCAACCTCAGTGAAGTACGAGACGATCAGCAAGACTTAACGCGTTTATTAGGGTCATGCTAATCGGACTATATACAACACTCGCGGTAAAAACTAAAAGAGAAAACAGTAATTGTTTGAGCTAAAGAAACGAAAAATTAGGGAAGGAATGCCGTAGGACAAAATAAAACATACAGGATACATTGTAAGCGTGACTTACGTCTGATATTGACTCCGGGGTTAAGAATATGTTGCTCCGTGAATTAGACAAAACTAAAAACTCCGACTACTCCGTGAAACTCCTTACAGTTTGAGTAACTCCTCGCAACTGACTAACGTGTCCTTCGGAAAATAGTAATAACATGCTTTTTGACGTAAACTGAATAAAAAACAAAGAAAGTTCTATGTGGTAGCTGAAAAGAACGGATGTCCGGTAATCATTATGAAAGAAGAAAACAAAGGCACAAACGGAACGAACAAAAGGTTACTTAGTACTACAGAAAAATCATTGTTCGTGACTGGAACATGACAAATCGAATAACAAATCGTGTTTCGTATAAAACTGCAATGAATAAGAACAAAAAGCGAGAAACGTCAACAGGAAGACGAAGAAAACAGGAAGGGGATGTGCCAGAGGAAGGTAGGTAAAAACGAAACTAGACGCATTTTTCCTTGAACTCGGACTTTCTTTGCAGTGAATCCTGAGTTTCCTCTATGAACATCGTTCCTCTACATTTCTTCCCGCATATTAGGACCATACACGAGCACTAAGAACTCGACGGGGATTTGTTAGTGAAAGGGAAAAACAAAGCCCGAATCTAAACTCGGAGAAAGGCAAAGTAAAAGGGTTTTTGATTATACGTTAGCTAAGAGAATTTAATGCTAAACTGTTCACAGCTAATTCAACCCACTGCGTGGACAAGGAAGATAACTGCACGTACTTAGCATATCGTGGTGATTGTCGCGCCAATCAAGGTTACATGATGGATCACTGTAGAAAAAGCTGCACCAGATGTGAAGGTAAAACAGCAGAGTTACAAAAATGTCCAAAGACCTTTTAAATTTTGCCCACTGCCTTCCGGTGAGGTTTTTCTCTGCGACGGTGTTGAAACTTAATTTAAATTTTAAGTAATGCTTTTTAAGTATGAAATATGTGCGCTGGGTGCGCAAATACAGAAAAGAGGTGTACGCAGCTTGAGTTACCGTTAGACAGTATACAGCATATCTAGCTCTCAGGCCAGAAGATACGTTAGTTAATTTTTTAAGAAGAGGGATATTATAATAAGCATAATAACAGCACTAGCAATAATTCTCATTCTACTACCACTACTTCTACTTCTACTGCTACAACTGTTACTGCTACTGCCATTCCTACTCTTACTCCTACCCCTACTGCTGCTGCTACTGCTGCTGCTGCTACTGTTGCTACCACTACTACTACCGCTACTGCTACTGCTACTACTGCTGCTACTGCTACTACTGCTGCTACTGCTACTGCTACTACTGCTACTACTGCTACTGCTGCTACTGCTGCTACTATTGCTCTATTGCTACTACTACTGCTACTACTGCTACTACTACTACTACTACTACTACTACTATCCCTATGACTATGACAACTAGTACTACTACTACAACAAGAGAAAAAATAATAGTAATGATAATAATAACAACGATGAAGATGATTTATCGGTCTTATTATCAGACCGTATATTTTTAAATAGAAATAGCATAAATATGTAAGAAATAGGTCAGTGAGTAAAATGCTCAAGTACAAAACTTAAACAGATGCACCTTCGATCTCTTTCTAAAAACATCTACTGATAAACTCAACTCAAAGCAAAAGGCAGCAGTCGACATTCAAACGAAACAAATAAATGCAGCAATGTTGACAGAAATCTGAATGTTGCCAGGTAAAAAAAATGTTCTACCTGGCGATCCTCAATTAATCGTATCCTCTATCTTCCGTTGGCCACTCCCAAGAGTGGCTTTATAGATTTTATACTGTCTAACGGCAGACGATTTTACACTGTCTGACGCCAGACGATTTTACTACTTTCGAGTGAAAGGGTTAAGACATAAAAGTGCTGACTTGATACACAAATGTGGGCGTCCGTTTCTATGTCGGGTACTTGTACTTGGAAAGGAGACACATAGCATAGTAACACGGTCCGTGTTCATTTGTTACATACAGGTTGCTTTGACAAACACGAACATTGCTCTTACTGGGTCTCAAAGGAAGAATGCCTCAAGAGGCCAAGTTACATGAAGTTCTATTGTCAAAGGAGCTGCAAAATATGCAAACGTGGCGAAAGCAATGTAAACGAGTTTTATTATGAATATCATTAAAATTATTATCACCATTTATTTCTTACTTAATTTTTTAGTTTATTTTATTGTCCAAAAGATTTTAAATAGCTTGTTATTATGAATAAATTTGCTTTTTAAATCATGCCTCGCACAAATGCTCAATACCTCATTATGATATGTAAAATAGTGAACTATAATTCGCTAATTTACCGTGAACAATTTGCCCGCGGATAGCACGCGGATGACGTCATAGCTTTGTTTATCCAGAGCAAAAGTTTCTGTTTTTATCGAATTAATCGCAAAGAGAGACCTATGTCGAAGAGAAGAAAAAATACTGGGTAAGATTTCCGTACAGGTCCCTACTTCATTATGCATTCTGTAACTATACTATTTCGTTCTTCGAACACAAGAAATATTTGCACGTGCATTTTACCAGAAAAGACAGCTTCAGCATGCATAATGAAGTAGGAACCTGTGCGGAAATCTTTACTTAATTTGTTCTAATACGTATTGAGATTCATGGTCACGTCAAACTGGCAAAAAAACGTTCTCAAAATTTCGCAGACGTAACAGTTGATTTCGGAAAGCTTAGGTTTCACATACCTGCATTCAATGATATTCCGACCAGAGAAATTAACGGTGCGACCCGTTTTCTTTACAGGACACTTATTGAGCAGATAAAATGTATCCTTCCGTTTAAGAAGATAGAGTTTGTCTCACGTTTTGACCTTGTCAAGTCTGTATTTTCTGTTAGTAAATGGATTTGCTGTACAAGAGGGCTCATAAAGCAAAACACGATGACTACGTCGACGAGGACGGCAACAAACAATAGCTTCAAGAACGAAACAATAAAACTGCACGGGCAAATACATCGTGGTGATGCGCATTTGGCCGTCCAGTGCAAGACAACAACGTGAATTACCATTTTTCAAATTTTCTCGTAGACTCGAGTGTAGAAAGGCAAAATTGCCTAGAGTAATCTAGGATGAAATGCAAACAGTAAAAGTTGAAACATCCTACAGTTTAATATGAATAATGGAAAGAAAATAAAACAAGCCCGCCTTTTCACAAGAGGAAAACAAATTCAACTTTTCACTGTTGTCGTACTCGGCGTCGTCATCCCTAGCAATTCATTTAATATCGCTTTTTATCGTGAAAGACCGCTAAGATCTTTTCACTGCCACTTATAATGCTTTTATAAACTCGCGACCTGGTAGTATCTAAGGTACTTGGCGCAAAGAAACTTCGAACGGTCATAATTTTATCCTACTGTACCTTTTATCTTTGTATCACAAATGCCAGGATTATTCCTTAGGCTCTTGACAGCCTCTTGGTTTCATCTCCTACTGTAGGCTCACCATTGCCTCTTAAAACTCACAAAAGCGGAACCAAAACGAGCTAAAATAAAGTCCAAGTTCGACACTCAAAGAACAGTCCAAAATGGCGGGTCCCACATACATTATTGTACCCAGATCCCCAGGAGACCAACTCCAACTAAATATCCCGGCTGCTTGCAGAGAACTGTGATTGGTCGCTAGTACTAATAGCAATGCAGTCCTTGGTAGTCCTGAAAGTTATCAGTACCTCACCGTTCTTTCAAGGTTTGCACAAAAGCTCGATAAATCAAACGAATGCGATGCTTTCTTTTATTTTACTACGAGCCTGTTCAAAGAAAAAAATGGTTGATTGCAGAATATTGCGCCTAAGCATATACCATCCCTTCAAACGACTATAATCAGGACTGAAATCAGGCAGACTTAAAGTTAATTTTGTACCCGCTTAAAAGAACACCAAAAAAGCAGTGTTTCTTTCAAAGAAGGAAAACTTTGCCTTTGCGGAGCGTGCTTCACCAACCATGCTATTGTGTGGGATAATTTGCAAATTATTTAACAATTATTCGCCGAAGGCGAATTGACTATCGGTGAATATTCACCGACACGATAGTCGAGGTGAATATTCACCGATAATCATTGAGCCTGAGGTGAATAATTGTTTTAGTATAAATATACAGGTGGTTATTTCAAAAAAAGAAAAGGAAAAGCATTGTACAACTCGAAAAAAATTTATTTCATCAAAAGCGCGTGAGCGACTGGCAGCCATTTTGTTCGTCGAGGTGATTATCGGCTGATAATCCGAGATAGCGAACCAATCAGTGCGCGCGATTTCGTATAATCACCTGAGTATTTATTGGATAAGGTTTTTCTGATATCCAGAATAATCAAGGTCGAGGTAGGGGTTATCAGCCGAAGGCTTCAGCTGATAACCCCTACCGAGACATTATTACACATTGAACAAAAAAAAAAAATTGTCAAAACAGTGAATGGAACTAGCAATTTATTTTTAAACGAAGCAAACCAAAAAGTCACCTTCTTCCTTCTTCACTGACGGCTAGCACCACAAAGCCAAAACTACCCTTAGAAATCATGCACCGCGGTAATAAATGACATGATTACCCGTGACCTTGAGTGTCCTTGACATGATTATTGTATAATCTGCAGTTATGACGTCACAGGAGCTGATTTCGAAAATTTGCTGTACGATTTCGCCCAATCAGAAAAGAGATAGTGAGTTCAATGAATAACAATAACCACTAATCGCCGCCACCGTCAAAGACGTTCCTTTGAGGCTTAGCATATCAATAGCACTCTCGCTCCATTGAACCGCAACGATGGCGGGCTAATACCCAACGCTTATTTACACCTTGCAAAGACGCGTTCCTTAGACGCTTGGCATATCAATAGCGCTCACGTTCCACTGAACCGCGACGATAGCGACGCGCGACGCTCATTTATACCTTGTAATTAAGCAACACCACTCAGCGTGGGTACAAAAGGAGCTTGAAAGCCTTTTCAAATCACCCCTGAAGAAGACACGAGATCCTCGATTATGAGAAAGGAGAACTAGTTTCCACGACTAGAACTGACTTTGTTGTTGCTATGTTAACAGAACCATGTTGCACACCGTTGTGGAATATAAAGCTCGTTTTATTCGCACTTTATTATTTCAATATGGATCTCATTATATATCATTTACAATACACGCGGTTTAAACTGCCATATAATAACTCTTAACTGCTTTTAATCGTTTCATCAGTTGATATTAATAAAAAGCTTTTGCTGATTGCTAAAAAAGCTACTTTTTAAGTTTGTTAGAAAAAGCAAAGAAAACAATAGGAATTCCAGCGATTTTTCTTGGAGGCACTTTAACAACGGAAATTCCTTGCAAAATCGTCGAGCATTTTCTTCTGTTTACTGATTGAGTCAGAAGGCCACTGCATCACAAAGGATTTCTTGTTCAACCTGTAGTCACCCCCAACGTCCCGACCCATGAACAAATATTCATTGGGCTCCTTCAGATCTGACCTGTGACATACACCACGTGTCTGGATCTTGATCTTTGATCCAACATTCAGATCTTGATTGCCTTGCTGTATTATTTGGACAACCTGGACGTGGTAGGTGATCATGGTCTCCTCCTCGTCTACATACAAGACTCTGCCTTTGATAACTGTAACGGGTAAGAATGCGCCATTTGATTAGTATATATAATAGAACTCCATGCTGTCCAATTAAGAAAATATTGGATGAGAAAATTCAGAGGAACACCAAAATTGGACAAGGCCGCAGGCCGAGTCCAATTTGGTGTTCCAAGGAATTTTCGAATCCAACATTTTCTTAATTGGACAAGCACGGAGTCCTGTTATTTGTTAATTATATAGCTACCTCTTAATCCAATATTGACAACTGTCCAATTTTTCTTAAATTGGATAGGTGTCCAATTTAAGAAAAATTGGACAGTTGCCAATATTGGATTTAGAGGTAGTTGTATAATTAGATGCCAAAATCGATAACAATGCTCTAAGGGAGTTACAACACTGCAAATGGTGCATTGTGCACCCTTACAATTTATATTTAGATACATTTATGCTGTTTTTCCATCGGAACACACAACTTCACGGATCAGACAAGCAGACACGCTAATGACATTTTGTATGTTCCCGCTGAATTACACGTGATACTGGCACCGACATTTCTCTCTCAGGAATACGTTGGTACGAAATTTGTTCCTATCATATTATTTGCGAAAACAGTCGCCCACTGAGCTCTGCTAAGGGATTCAACCCTTTCCGGAAACCGCTTTCAAAATGGAAAGCAGGGCATAAACACCAGGTATATCTTTTTCAAGAACAAGAGCTGGATCCTCAAAAAATAGTAATACAAATATAACAATTAAGCTGTTCCAAATATAACTTAAAGTTGAAATTGACCATTTAATTCCTGCACGCCCCCCCTCCTTCAAAAAAAAAGAAACAAAAATAAATAAAATAATAACAATAGCGACTATGACCTAAACCTATTTGAGAATACACCAAATAGCATACTACTATCGATTTAATATTTAATATCGATTTTTTTTATTTTATCAATATTAGAGCCTATTATTTTGTCCCTATGTTGGCGCACACGTTTTTGCTACTCGGCTTCGATCGCAAAATCGAGACAAAGCACGCTTATAATTCAGAGACCAGGGGCGTTTACCATTTGCACGGTAAATTGAAATGGAACTTTTGTAATGGTACAAGATTTTTCCGCTATAGTGTTTTGCGAGGCCCGAATCCCTCGCGGATGAAAAAAAAACAATAACAAATTAAAATGGCGGTGTCGAAAGTCGGAAAAATGGGCCGGGGTGAACCGGGTCGAGTAGGATTTTTAAAATGTACCGGAATTTCCGGTTCGAACAGGAAAAGAGGAATACGTCTGAGGATTCCATCTTTTCTGAAAACTTCCCGGTGGAATGAGTTGTACCATTTGAATTTCCAACCGGAATTTTCGGGTTTTGTTGCCAAGTGGTAAACCCTCCACGAGGCTGCAGTATTCGGAATAGTGTGTAGTAGTATAATCTCACCGTACTGAAGTTTGCACGCCATCTTCATCAACTTAGCAGCATCTTCAATAGGCCCCTTTGGAGGGCACTCATCTAATAAACAAGTAATTTAAGAAGTGCAAACGTCGTTCTTAGACTATAGAAAATTATAAGGAACAAGATTATACAACAAAGCATACAGCCCTTTACTCTATGGCTTCCCTGGTCCGAGAGGTAAATTAACGTGTTTTCTGATTGGTTCGATTCCCTGGGCGATCCGAATTTTCTTGTTCGGGGCGCACCGTTTACGGATTGATTACCTCAGTCGTCATTTCGTACTGAAGCTTTGACACTGACTAGTCGCGTGTTCGGTAGACAATTCCTGTTTTTCTCTTTGCCCTTGATTTAATCACAAATTATTTGAAGGTAATTGTGTTCTATTTCCATGTATAATTTGGCGCAAGCGACTGGCGATTGATCCTGGGGGGAAGAGGTACTCCCAGAACAATGTGTGCGGCCAACTTGCCAAAACCCCAAACCTATTTATGACCAAAATCTGCGATTTTCCGTACAGTATTTATCACCTGACCCTTAAATCAATACCCAGTTTCAGAACTGCCTTATAATTATTTCCCCAGTTCAGACCAACGTTAAACGCAATGTTTATATGCAAAGCGAGGAAGGAAGGAGGTAGGCATGATGAAGAAGCAGCTTCTTAAAAAAAAAAAACAGAAAACAAATTCAAGACTATAGTGCAATAATCGATTACCAAAACGGCTGAAAAACCATACCCTTTGGGGCCGCACATACCTAAATAGCCCATATATTGCGAGGTACCTCCCCCCCTTCCCGGGCGATTTTGATGCAACCTTACAGAGAAGCCATAATAATACTCACATTTTTTGATTGCATTAGCTTATCCAGTCCACGTGCTGGGAAAGTATTGGCCCGGAGTATTGGTATATTTTTTCCGTAACTTGACCAATATTTTCTCGGCTGTACGGACCTCACGTCTGGTTGATAACTCCTACAATTATACTTTGGTATTAACCATTACCTTGAGTACATCTGCAGGACCTAGAACCAACGTCACACACTCCAAGTCTCAAAGTGCTGGATTTGTCGGGTCCATAGAACGCGCTGCACGATCGATCTGTTGGATATCAAATGAACGAAATTTAAGTCAATGTGCAGGTAAGAGTAACCGAAAAGGGTATCGAATGTATCGAGTAGTCCTTGAGAGCATTTACGAGCATGCGAACAATGTGATTCATTTCGCGAGCACGAGCTATGACCGAATCTGTCTTGCGAGCAGCGAGCATTTTAGAAACTGGCATACATGTTTAACTTATGTTATTGTAGATTATTGTCTTTTGCTTTCAACTAAACTTGACAGCCAGATCGACATGGGTTCAGTGCGATGTAATATCTAAATGGTAGATGTAATATCTACAGGACTCATTTACGGCTCATGATCATGACAAGACCAGGAGCACACCTGACGTGACACAAAACGCATGAAGTATTCCCTTTAGTGTTCAATAACGAAGGAACACACGCACTACGGGAAACCACTGGCCGAAACAAAGAAACTAAACCACGCCCAACAGCCCTCTGCTTCTCTAAATCACAGTGGCCCCCTTGGTGGGGTGCTTTTTCATCGTAGTTTGATATATCGCTGGTACCCGATTATCCCGCCGTGGGTGGAGAGCCCACACATATGATAAGTGTCTCTCTAAACTGTAAATGATTTGAACCCTGAAGTCTCAGAAGTTTTAGTCGAGTTTGATAGACCGAGTGTTTAACTGTTTAACATAGAAACTATAGGGAATGATGACGACTTCCGCTCAGGTTGTCGAAACGACAGTCAAAGGTAACAACAGTTATTGGAAACCACTCACTCTACAATGCTCATCATAGAGAAACAATGTTTCTTTTGTGAAAAAAGACTAACACTCGCGGGGCAGGGGGAAAGCCATGACCAATAATAAATGGTAAAAAATTATTGTGCTTTCAGGTCCGAAGCCCTAAACGGCTAATTCTAGGAAGACACTATGGGTTTTCTGTAAGCTCGTTCCTGGTACGTAATTACAAGCTTTGATTATGCGTGTTTATGACAGAGTAGAGACAACAGTATCAATCGAGAAATTGAGTGTCTACCAGCATGTCGCTCGACTTTCAGTCGGCATCTCTCGGTGGGTTGGAAAGGCGACAAGTAATCTCCACAATAACAACGCCAACAAACATGATCGACCGTTGGATAAAACATTTCCTCATTATTGTTTTCACAATCATCGCTCAACAGTTGGGACTTATTGCGTTCTCCTTCGTCGAACGCAATCCTAATTTCGTACTGTGATTTGGATGTCCTGTGGCCGCTATGCGGAAGATTTTGACATTCCTGTAAGGGCACCAAAATGGCCCCCGCATGATGTTTTCGCAGGGGCATGTCTCGGTCAGAAAACTGGTACAAATTTATGACGTTGACTTGCCGACATGTGGCACGTGCGTCGTGCATGCGCTTCGGTTCGCTTTTAACATTGTTTTCAGGCGATAAATTTTTCACACGTTTTACAGGTCGACCAAATAAACTGTTACAGTTGTATTTATTACTACACTAATCTGAATGAGTTTCTTTGCTATACTTCAATGTTGCAACTTTCTAAAGATGGAAAACATTGAATCGTGAGGTGCTATTGGTAGCAGAGTACACTGTTCGCCATTTAAGTCTTCTTAAACAAAGAATTCAAAGAATTATACACAGAAAGTAATGACACTCCTCACAAACATCGCAACATCACAACCAATGAATGATACCCTACATGCCAAATGATATGACTTTTTCATTCCCGTTTACTTCTATTTTTTTTACATAGGAACTTCCAGCATTTTATTCGCTATCATTTATCCATTCTTAAATGGCTATCCAAGCTCCTAGAACGCACTTTTAATCCCTGATTACTTCTAGTATTAAATATGCTGCATCTTGGGTCACAGTCGTCCCACACTGAAGCGAATAAAGCGCACGCTGGGATACTAGATCGACACGTCGAGCGATAATTGGCCCGTTGTGTCAACCAATCGAGGCAGACAGGTGCCCTAGTAAGACATGCCCCGCAAACCTCACCACTTAAAACTGACCTGGTTCGTAGTAGTCATATACGTTGACTGGCACTGGCTGAACCACGCCCACATAATGTTCACGTTTAAGCAAAATGTTGAGGCATATTTCTTGATCGTGCGGAATCTGAAATGAGTCACTTACTATAGTTTTAGAACATTAATACTTAGACCATGACAATCAAATTCAAATACATGTGTAATGATAATGATAGAATGAAGATGATAATAAAAATAGTATTAATTACAATAACAACAATATCATGATGATCGTTCCCCATGTAACACTAAAGGACGAAATTTAAGAAACAACAGGATTGGGTACTTGAAACTAGGACAATAACAAGATAGTTTTTTAAACATTTTCTGATCAATAAGTCCGCCGTTTGTTTCCGTTTTGTGAACCATTTCCAGGGCTAAAACGTTAGATGCGACAGAACGTTTTGGTGACGCGTAAGGTACATCCCAGCCCTCCTTCCCATCTCCACCACCTGCAGAAGCCCGACCAAGGTGGCAAGGATCCGGTTACTTCTAGGGCGCGGATGGGGGCTTTGCTGTTCCACTGCAAACCAGTGAAAAAATACGCTTGCTTCGTGGACAGTCCTCTTAACACCGATGCTGACGTTCTGTTTTCTGAAATCATTCAACTATGCTTTCAAAAAGCCTATGCGCCCCACATGCGCGAGTTCCTTTGCGTCCCACAACGTGTCGACGAGTTTAAGCAGCTGGTTCAGACAGCTAAAACTCTCGTCCACAATGTGGAACGCGAGTTTCTCAAAGTCTTCGCTCTGGAAGCTTACTCACATGGGTAAATAGATTACTCATGCGTGGAAGCTGTCGATAAAGCGTTATTTGTTTATAAGAAAAAAAGTATAAAAACGACAGCCAGGCAAATTCTGCGCGATTTCGAGGAATACAAGTACTTGTTAAATATCTCACCTTGAGAAAGTACAGTATCAGCGCACGATCTGATTCTTCTTCCATGAACAAGTCAGGTAAAGCTTGCTTCACCTAAAAGCATGGCACACACAAAAAAGCAATTACCTTCCGTATGATTATCAAATTCTGCCATTGCACTTTATGTTGTTTAAATATTAACCAAATCTTTGAAGTGATCAATGCGCAACTTCTCCTCATTAGCCAATACATTGCAATCCAAACAGATGATGAGAAATGTTACCGACTAAAACTCTATATATTTCATGGATGTGGAAACAAGGACATGCATGGTACTGATAGGGAATATTGTTCGAGGAGATAAAAGGATTAAAAAGTTCAGATGGAACGAAAGATTCCCAGAATCTATAATAAGACTTTTTAGTCATTTCTGAGCTGTTAGAAGATAAATTGAGCATCTCTGAGAGTTTCATTGTCCTCCACCTGATTATGCAAACTAATAATATAATTGCAAAAATTTCAACGCGCTGATTGGCTGAGAACACGTAGATTAATCCCAAACAGTGCAGAATGTTAAGCTTGAGCGCATAATTTTTTTTGCATATATATTATTAACAAGTATCAAATGATTTACAGAGAAATTTTGTATAAATAAGTTATGGTAATTATACGGTTTTTCTCTTTTAATTCCTCGCGAAGCGAGGCCGAAGGCCGAGCGTAGCGAGGTTACTAATCGTGTCGGTTCCGGTCAGACCACGTGGCTCGCAAGCCCGAGTAAATCGAGCCGGGAGTTTTTATATATGTATATATATATATATATTTATATATATGTTTATATATATCTATATTTTAAAGGTGTCCGTTCGCAGGCCAGGTTACCTGGCAACATTACTCCATGTGAAATTCCGACATTACGAATTCCTTGAATGATGTTTTGAAAATAATGCGAATTTTGTGGAAACCGATTTCACTCGTCTTGGAAGTACATCCCAGCAAGAAGATCTCCGACATATACAAGAAAGAATGGTGAGAGATCGTCGTCGAGTAAGTTTGAATGCCGCAAAAAATGCACACGGGAAGCGGCGACTCAAAGCAGAGATTGAGAAACGACGGTAGGGACGATAACAAGAGACATCGCAGCTAAGACAAGAACTGCTCGCTCAAAAAAAACAAAGGAATCAGCAAGGAAAAGGACCAGGAATACCATCAAGTTACCATCAAGTTAGATTGGATATTGAATTTGTTATGGATAGAAGCAAAGACTCGTTTTAGGTATACAGGACATGAGCAAGCGATTACATAACGAAATTGGCGAACAAAATTTAGCAAAATGACTTAGAACGGAAACCGAGTAGGAACGACTTCCAGCATGCAGACAGAATCAGGGCTCCTACTCCGTGTACCGGCAAAGATGACGTAGCGCATTGTTTCATCATTGTGTGTAAAATTATTCAGTAACATGTTTGTTATTGTCTGGCTTTGTTTTACGTCATCTGTGCCGGTACACGGAGTAGGAGCCAGAATCAGAAGACGAACGACAAAACAGATTACCATATCGTCGTGAAAAAAGTGCCAGGAAAGGGGAAACAGAAACCAACCGCAAAGAAATGAAAGATGACAGTCACGTAGTATTAATACTGCAATGAGAATGCAGGTAGGTATTTTTCGTAGTGAAACGTTTGCCTTCCATTTGAAAGAAATTCCCAATACAGAGATTGCAGTTGTGATAGCAATTATTTATAATTATGTGATCTGATATCATTGCAACAGTGAAAATATATTGTAGATTTGTTTGATGTAGCAGTTATGTTCAGCATTTTCAACAGAATAGATACCAAACAATAAGTTACCGGTTCTGCAATATTATCACTGTTCAATGCAATTATTTGTAAATAAAGCAGATGTCGTTACGGACTTCTGAGTAGTATTTCTCTTTGCTCTATTTCTTTGCTACATATATGTATTACGTAATTAAAAAGTTTCGTTGGGACAGACAAGTTCCATAGCCATTTCAAAATGGGTTTTTACCTTTGAGTTCCATGCATTCCTGGGAATTACTCTCTTAGCACCCACCCTTTTCCCACAAATGAAAAGTTAATTTAAGCCCTAATTTGCAAAATTAGACAACATCTTAACCTTTTTCCTTAATGCTGTTTAATTCATTTTAATGATGTCAAATACAAATATTTAATAACAACCACAATATGCAGTTGACCTTTTACATTGGAAAAACTCTACAAGGGAGAAACTAAAGTTTGAAATGCTAAGAGTTTTAGCTGTTTTTCTGTTTGCTGTTTTATGTATTCATTGCAAGGGTGCTGTATGTAATAACAAGTCTTTGAAGTTTCCTAAATGCCCTATGCTTTCAATCATGATTTTCCACACTAACTGTATGGACAAATGACTGCACTGGCATGATTGCCACAGGTCAGAAAATGGTAAGGGAAAAAATTCTTCAAGGTCAGTGAAAAGTAAGGGAATTTCAAATCAAGTCAGGGAAAAGTGAAATTTAATACTACTAATTTATTTCTTGCCAATTCAGCTTTGGTTTGGTGTGGTCAAGAATGTGACATGAAATGTGTTGGATTGGTAGAATTAAATGACAAGCTGATTTTGGGTTTCCAAGAAAATCAATCCTTTTTCCATGAATTGGTTATCGTAAGAAACTATCAATCCACGTACACTGTATGTGACTTTCTGAAAGCATATTAAATAAATGGGTGGAGAGGTTGGTTGTGAGAGGAGGTTGGAGGTCACTACCAGGACTAATTTGTGACTTTTCTAATTTAGTTGGTAAGGGAAATTTTACATTTGTCAGGGAAAAGTCAGGAAATTTAAAGATCTTATGGCTGTGGCAACCATGACTAGATTCTAAGCTTAAAAGAAGAAATGGTATTGTTCAGAGTTGAGTAATTTTTACTTCCTATGATACAAACCCTATTCACAAGAAAAACAGAATTGCATGTAGTTGTAGAGGAACAATACCTTTTCCCAGATTAGGACATACACCCCAACCCAATAACAGTATATTATGTTAAACATAAAAAATAACAATACTAATAATAATATCAATACCAGTAATAATATTAAAAATGATAATGATAATGATATGATAATAATAATCATGATAATTGCAAAAAATGAGAAAGTACAAAAAGTAAAAATAATATAATAATAAGTAAATACGTAAATTGGGGTTTTATACCTCATAGGAAAAACCATTAGGAGTCCTTTACAAACTAGCTTCGCGAGGTTTTGCGGGAGTCGTATTTCTAGTTTGGAATTAATTTGTACTTGTGAGTTTTCCAAAAAGCTGAAATTGCACAAGCCGCTTTGGCAAGTGCAATTTCAGCTTTTGAAAAAGTGAAAATTAATTTCAAATTGCACAAGAAAAACCGTATGATTACTTTGATGACCTATGATTGATAATGTAAACATGAAAAAAAGTATTGGCCAGAGTAAACCTTTCTTGATTTAATGTAGCCATTTTTTCTCACTCAAGAAAACTTTTTTCAAAGTTTCCGCGGAACATTTTCGTCATCATTTTGTGAGATATCATTGGCTTAGAATTTTTCCTGTTGTCTTTCAGCCAATCATAATCCAAAATTTCGATGTGTAATTTGCACTGGTGTTACACTTTTTGCACTAGTGTTACACTGGAACTGCACTGCTCTCAGCCAATCAGAATCGAGTAATTTTTTCATGTGTATGTTGTAGTTCAATTTTTTACTTGGTTCAAATTTTATTTTCCTTTGTTTTCTGGTATGGTAATGTATGGTAATGTATGATAATGAGTTTAAAAAAAAGGAAAATAAAATGTGAACCAAGGATAAAATTGAACTACAACATATATATTAGCACCGGTACATTTTTCAAAGACAACAAATTGCATTCGCCCAACAGGCCCGTGTAGTTCTTTTAGTCTTTTCGGCTCTTTTACTCCGAACTGCACTCGTAACCATTTGATTACCTATAAATATTACAGTTTATAATTTGGTCAACACAAGAGAAAACAACAAAAAGTATGAAATTAAAGCTGACAAATTTGTTTACAACTCGAAAATAAAAGTATGCCGATAACTTAAAAACATAAGTATACAATTAAATCACTTAAAGAAAATAACTGGTTAGGTAGATAACTATGCGATTAATAAATCGGTTACCTTGTTCAATGAATCTTTGTCCGGTTTAAAACCTGTCAGCAAGCCTATGTCTAAGATGGACATCGCGGCATACTCAGCTCCCTTGTACCTGAGATATCACAACTTCATACTGTGAGCAACATAAGAAATTTAGGAAAATAGTCTAACAAATAGAGATATTAACACGTTTATGTCTTTATATTGTGTTTATGAATTGTTAATGTCTTTATATTACACTGTTTGTGTATTGTGTTTACTGATGTAATGTTTTCATCGGAAACCTTTCAACCACTACATGGCTTTAAATGTTAGCATATTTTTTTTCCTTTTAGAGTCATGGATCTCAAAATATGTTCCCTTAATGTAAGAGGATTGAGAGACGGTCATAAAAGAAGGGTAATATTTAATTGGCTTAAATAAAAAGCTTTTTCAATATACTTTCTCTAAGAAGTTTACTGTTCTACTATTTGGTCGGCTGAGTAGGATTAAAGAAATTTTCTTAGCAGCTTTCCTAACGCCATAAGGGGAACCGCAATGTTATTTAACAAGAATTTTGCATTTCAAATCCAAAAAACTTACGCAGACTCAAACGGTAGATTCATTACATGTGTGTGACAGTAGAAGACAAATACATTACCCTAGCAACGTCTACGCCCCTATTGTAAATGATTATGAACCGATATTCCATCAAGATTTCCTTAGCCACCTAGTTGATTTTCAATGTGAAGATCTAATTATTGAGGGAGATTTCAATTTGGTTTTAGATCTTAAAAAGGACAAAAATGCGGTCTCGCCAAAACTCATTCAAAGGCCATCAAAGTATTGTACAGTTTTATTACCGAGCTTGATTTGATAGACGTCTAGAGAGTCCTTGACCCTGATAAAGTACGGTACACACGGCGTCAAAAGAAACCTG
Organism: Ricordea florida; assembly: GCA_949710005.1. Taxonomy (NCBI): domain Eukaryota; kingdom Metazoa; phylum Cnidaria; class Anthozoa; order Corallimorpharia; family Ricordeidae; genus Ricordea; species Ricordea florida. The sequence goes on along the minus strand of OX453281.1, from coordinate 19,804,301 downwards.
AACGCCACTGCCGACTGGACTTTTGCTCCCAAAAATAGAAACTTTGCCGAACTTTGCTGCACTATTCATTTAAAAATAATCGAACAAACTCCCAATCGCCTATACATTGTATTGTATTCATTAATGATAGCCATGTTTCGTCTGTGAAAAGAAATTTTTATCAAGCACAGGTTTTTAAATTTTCCTTTTTTGTTTTGGTTGTTATATTCTGATCTGATCACTGTAAGTATTGTTTAAAAAACTGTTAACATACGTTTCGAACTCAATTAAGTCGGCCACCCTCCATCAAACGGCCACTTTCTAAAGTCCCGAATTGTTTGTCACTTAAGAATAAAATAGAGGCCTCGTCAAAAATGCGTCCCTCAGGATTTTGTAATGCGTCCCTCAGGATTTTGTCTCAGTTTCATGTTTAAATTTGAGATAATCTACAGAAAATTCGTCGAAAAAAGGTTGGTGTGTTTCCTGTTACCTCGTGCAAACCTTCAGTAGAATTTCCTTGACTGGTTCAAACTTCGGAGGCTTTTTCTGTTGTCTGCATTTCTTTTCCTTTTTCCTCTTTCCCTGACAGCTGTGTTTCCCCTTTCCTCCAGACCCTCGCTTTCCTCCCTTTCCCTTCTTTTTTTGCTTTCTGCCTTTCCTTTTTCCTTTTCGTTTTACGCGTTCTGAGTCCGAGTCTCCGGCTTCTTCATCGTTTTGTATCGGGCCAAGTATTCTTCCTTCTTCTTTTGTTTCATGCGTCGTGACCCGCAACACAAATTTGCATGTTTTTCCTCGAGAAGAGGGTACGTTGTACCAGATTTCGACCTGAGGATTAAAAAATGAACAAAACTCATTACAAATTATACGCCACTTTTCTGCAGAATTGTTAAGCAATGGCTTGCTTAATAGCATTTTCAAGCGTCTACAAGTCTATTATGCATGACTATTAGTTTCGTATTTTATTATCAAGTTGTAAATATAAGTCGTTTTACAAGTATCTAATTAGTTAGATTAGTATAGTTTTTGTATTTTAGCATATTGAAAAATGAAGAGCCACTATGTGGAAATGTTTTCAATAAAGGTCATTATTATTATTACTATTATTATTATTATTATTAAATCACTTGAATCAACGTGTGGAAAAAAACGTCATCGCGCTGTATCCTTACTGAATTTATCGTTCAACTAATATTAACTTGTTTAGACGCTGACGATCCTCATCAAACCAAGAAACCAAGAAAAGCCAGCAAATATTCATTACATTACAAGCAAGTCACAACTATTAAGTGTTTTAAGATGTATTCGTGATGGGTTCTACCCTATCACAACCAGTCAAATGTATTTTGTCGACGGGCTAAGATCTTACCTGCGCTAATGCAACTCCAGTGCCACTACTATCCACAAACAGATTTCCACCAAGAAAATTCTTGATCTGCAGAATAAACATGAACTTAGCGGTTGGTTTAAAAATAAACAGAAAACAAATAAGAACATTTAATTAAGTTGCTGGTGTTACGTTGGGCGGCATAAGGGGTTGGGCTAATGCGGGCTACAGTAAGTTATTCTTGGTGCGATTCTCGGTGTGCATTTCTTTTGATATGAGCCAGATAAGGATTGTGATCCCAGACCAATCGGATTATCGTTCATTAAACAAAGCAATGCATCTTTGTTCCGAGTGGTTTGTGATTTACAATGTAGTTCAGGATTTGTGTTCCGTGATCACTCAGATCTTGGTGCATCAAAGGAGCCAATGAATCATTGTACCATGATTCCATTGATCGTTGATCAAAGACTCTCAGGTCTTCTTCCTCCCTTCTTCCTCTTCCTAGATGACCACTTCTTTTCTACAATTTTAAAGATTCTTATGAGCGTGCAGAGAGCGGGAATGTATAATGGTAATGTTTAAGAAGAGTTTAATCGCTTCGTCGCCCCTCAGGCGGCTTCTGGAGCCAGTTACTTCACTGCAATCAAAGTTTTCTGAGGATCTTGTCACTGGGTGAAAAAAAATCATGCGTTTCAAAGTCCAATAATCCGTGTAAAGCATAAAGAGGCGTGCAGAGCTGCAGCTTTAGCCCTCTGTAATTGCCAGTGATTTCCAGGCAAATGGTTATTGCACAATCTTTTAATCAGATAAGGTAGGTTGTTGGTATGTGTATTCCACTTGATTTCCTATTGATATCATGGGTGACAAATTGCTCCTTAATTTTCAAACCTAGACGCCATTTTGGCACCGTAGGTGAAGTTGTCATAACAACATTGCAATTTCACATGTGAAATTATAAATTAATGCTGAAATTTTGCGTCAAAATTAAGGAGTAATTTGTCACCAACGATGTTAACAATGGTAATTGAACTTAGTGGAGTAAGAGAGCGCGCAACGCGAGTTCAATTTAAAATCACAAATGATTTCAGACCAAAATTGCTCGGCACGAAGCTCAATTACCACTTTATTACATCCAGTTTTGAAATCGCTCAATTAAATAGTGAGGACGTTTGTTAGTTAACTACCAATACCATGCATGGCGTTGGATTCGCAGTGAGAAACTCTCTACTGTCTTCAGTGGAACCGCCGTCCAAAGGATCACCTCGAATCCTCTCTCTTCGCCTCTCAACGTCTTCTGGCGCAGTTAACATCCTAAGCATCTACGCTCCCACCCTCACCTCAACAGCCGAGACCAAAGATGAGTTTTATGAGCAGCTTGAGACTACCATCAGAGAGATCCCAGCCACAGAACAACTATACCTGCTTGGAGATTTCAACGCTCGAGTGGGAGCTGACAAAGAGTCCTGGCCCCGCAGCATTGGCCATTTTGGCGTCGGCAAACTCAACGAGAATGGTCAGAGGCTTCTAGAGATGTGTTCCTACTATGACATCTGTGTAACCAACACATTCTTCGCCAACAAGCCTCAACATAGAGCATCCTGGCGTCACCCTAGATCACGTCACTGGCACCAGCTGGACCTCGTTATCACCAGAAGACCCTCACTGAACTGCGTTCTTACAACTCGCAGCTACCATAGCGCTGACTGCGACACTGACCACTCGCTGGTTGGTAGCAAGGTGCGTCTTCAGCCCAAACGGATCCATCGCTCCAAGCAGAAAGGACGTCCACGTATCAACACAGCCAGGACAAAAATGCCAGACCTGTGTAAGCGCTTTGCCGATTCCGTAGAAGAGGCCCTTCAAGACTGCCCCACAAACAGCGTTGACGAGAGGTGGAATCACATTCGTGAGGCCATCTACAACTCCACCATGGACACCTTCGGCAAAAGAGAGAGGCAGAATCCAGACTGGTTCGAAGCTGGAATCACAAAACTCGAACCAGCAATCGCAGCTAAAAGAAACGCGCTGCTTAACTACAAGAGAGAGCCTTCAAAGAAGACAATCGCTGCACTCAGAAAGGCCAGAAATGACGCTCAATGTATAGCTCGGCGCAGCGCCAACGACTAATGGCTGAACCTCTGTTTGAGCATCCAGCTCTCTGCTGACTGCGGCAACATTCGCGCCATGTACGACGGAATGAAGAAAGCCTTTGGTCCAAGCATTACCAAGATCACACCTCTGAAGACAGCCTCCGGCGACATTATCACAGACAGAGGAAAGCAGATGGAGAGATGGGCCAAACACTATCAAGAGCTTTACTCAGAAAGGCCATTGACTCTCTGGCCAGTGGGAAAGCTCCAGGCAACGATGGCATCCCCCCGGAAGTTGTAAAAGCAGGTAAAAGTACTTCTACCGCTCTACTTCACCATCTGCACGAGCTTTTACTCCAGTGCTGGGAGGAAGGAACCGTTCCCCAAGATATGCGTGATGCCAACATCATCACGCTCTACAAGAACAAAGGAGACCACATTGACTGCAACAACTACTGTGGAATATCACTTCTCAGTACCGTTGGGAAAGCCTTCGCCCTAGTAGTACTAAAGCGGTTGCAGAAACTTGCAGAGAGAGTCTACCCTGAGGCACAGTGCGGCTTCAGAGCAGAAAGATCAACCATCGACATGGTCTTTTCACTAAGGCAACTGCAAGAGAAGTGCCGAGAACAGAGGCGTCCACTGTACATTGCCTTCATCGACCTGACGAAGGCCTTCGACTTGGTCAGCAGGCAAGGCCTCTTCACTCTGCTACAGAGGATTGGATTTCCTCCCAAGCTCCTGCGGAAGATTTCGTCTTTTCACGAAGACATGCACGGCACCGTCCAGTATGACGGCTCATCCTCGGACCCCTTCCCAATCAGAAGTGGCGTGAAACAGGGATGCGTGCTTGCTCCGACGCTTTTCGGCATCTTCTTCTCCTTGCTGCTGTCCTATGCCTTCAACCAGTCAGAAGACGGAGTATATCTCCACACCAGAAGTGATGGAAGTCTCTTCAACCTTGCACGTCTCCGAGCAAAAACCATGGTACGCAAGGTTCTGATCAGAGAGATGCTGTTTGCTGATGATGCCGCCTTGACTGCACACAGAGAGGAAGCCCTACAGCGACTCATCAACTGCTTCGCTCATGAATGCAAATAGTTTTCTCTCACCATCAGCATCAAGAAGACCAATGTCTTGGGCCAGGATGTCAGCAGCATTCCCAGCATTTCCATTGATGACCACATCCTCGAGGTGGTGGGTGAGTTCACCTAACTGGGTTCCACCATCTCAAGCAATCTGTCCCTGGATGCAGAGCTAAGCAAGCGCATCGGCAAAGCAGCAACAGCATTGGCTCGCCTTGGAAAGCGTGTATGGGACAACACCATGCTGACCACCAACACTAAGATAGCGGTATACCAGGCTTCTGTACTTAGCACGCTCTTGTACGCCAGTGAAGCCTGGACCCTGTACTGCCGCCAAGAACGCCGGCTTAACACCTTCCATATGCGCTGCCTCAGAAAAATCCTGGGCATTAGCTGGCAAGAACATGTTCCCAACAAGGATGTTCTGACACAGGCGGGAATGCCCAGCATTTATTTTTTATTATTATTTATTATTATTTTGCCATATACACAAAATATACATGTAAAATTTAAAAAAAAGACGATGCAAGGAAGCCCAAGAAAGCCAATAAGGCTTATGAATAGAGCCACCTTTTAAGATTATGTTATTTAATTGATAATTACAATGCTAACATCGGCAATTTAACTCTAAGTACTTATATTTGTTTTGAACATAGAAAATGATCATTAAAATAGGATAAAAATAGAGAAGGCTGAACGTGTAAGTGTAAAAAAAAAATAACAAAATAAAAAAAAAGGACGAGAAAGAAAAGGTGAAAAAGAAAAATGCAAGAATAAACGAGAAAAAAAAAGCGAAGAAGAGAAAAACTACACACAAGCATTAGGAGAACTAAATTGTGCTTATACCAAGAAAAATGACTTAAGTTTAGAATTGAACAAAGCAGTACTAGAGGCATTCTGAATTTCAGAGCTAAGGGAATTAAATATTTTGGGCCCTTGAAAACGAAGTGAAAATTTCCTTACATTTTTCCTACAGTAGGGCAAGCGGAAGGAATTCTTACTTCTAGTATTATATGAATGTATGTCACAGTTAAGCAAAAACATGTCATTGAAACTATCAGGAAGGAGGCCGTTTTTATAAAGGTACATAACTTTACCTATTTGGAGTTTGATAATGTCATCAAATTTTAGAATTCGTAAGCTTATAAAGATAGAATTGGCATGCGCATCAAAAGAACTCCTTGAAACTATTCTAATAACCCGTTTCTGAAGATTAATCAGACGCTTTAGATTTGACTGATAAGTTGAGCCCCACACAATCGCACAGTAATGTAAATAAGGATAAACTAAACTATAATAGAGAGTACATAACGAGATCTTATTAAGGCAAAAACTTGATTTGTAAATAATGCCCACTGATTTTGAGACTTCTCTTGCTATGTTTTGTATTTGAGATTTCCGAGATAAATTTCATCAAGTATAACTCCCAAAAACAGAACTTCATTTACACGACCAATTTCAATATCATTAATTGAAAAATGTAAGTCAAGTTTTTGCTTGTTTTGCTTTGTTTTAAATAGAATAAAATTTGACATTTTTATGTTGATAGAAAGCTTAAAATTTGACATTTTTATGTTGATAGAAAGCTTATTAGCCTGAAACCAGCTTGATAGTTTCTTCAATTCATGTTCAAGGCATGTTTGCCTTGCTCAGCCAGAGGCGACTGAGATGGATCGGCCATGTTAGCCGAATGGATGACCGCCGAATACCGAAGGATGTGCTGTATGGAGAGCTTGCCACTGGCTTCAGACCTGCAGGAAGGCCTATCCTCCGCTACAAGGACGTCCTGAAACGCGATATGAAGGCAGGCGATATCAATCCAACAGCCTGGAAGGCAGTGGCCGCTGACCGCAGCAGCTGGAGGCATGCTGTCAAGGCAGGCATTCAAACCAGTGAGAAAAGGAGAGAGGACCAGTGGGAGGAGAAAGAGAGCGTACACAGCGGAGGCTAGCATCAGCCTCCGCACAGCCAGGCGCAGAGTTCACCTGTGACAACTGCAACAGAGCTTACGCTCCAGAATTGGACTCTATGTACAGCCACAGGAGGCGCTGTCACCCAACCACGAACTGACCAAACCATGGCGCGAATTCCATTGTCTCCCAAGACAGAAGGATGCCAACAATATTTGATTGTTCTCGTTGCCGAAAAAGAGGAACCAGAAACGCTGTTACATTTCAATTCAGTTTATTCTCATTGGCTGAAAAAAATGATGCGATTTAGAGCCTAAGAGCTCGATTTGTGAAGAAATCACACTTCTATGGGCCAATCAAATTGCAGGGATCAACTGATTTCAAAATGGATGTAATAAAGCATAAACTGGTACAAATGCGTCAAGCCATTAATATATTATAGAAGCTTAAACTATAAATACTCGCTCTTAACTTACGTCAAATTCATTTCGAAGTAAGGAATTGTCCGGTGTGATGCGAAAAACTTGTTCCCACGAGGCATCTTTTTCAGCAGTCAACCTCACTCTTAAGTCCATGCTGTTACCATCAGTTTTCTCGCTGTACAGGGAGAGAGCCTGTAACGCCACCACCGTATCCTGGATAATCAGAAATCAAACGGTTTGATGCGGTACGCACAAGTTCTACACAAGGTAGAATTTTACAATTGAGCAGCGATATATGTAGGACTCCCTTAATCACTGTTGAGGAATGTTAAGTGAAATGTGGAAAACCTTATAAACGGGCCTTTAGTTGTAAGAGTTAAGTAATTCTGGACAAAGCAACGCGATTTTAACGGGTCGGATTTTGTGGTAATCTAAGTAGTCTGGAACAACATTCACGAATCATAAATAACGAGGTCCTTAACAACAGCAAAGGAGATTGTTCCGGATTCATGAATTTTACCGCCGTTTTTGGACTATTCGGATTCGCAAGTGTTTACCTGTTTAAGGTGCATATGAATTCATAATTGTTACACACGTCAATAAATCCTGCAGTATTGTGATAAAATACAAGAAAATGGGTAAATCAAACGAGTTGATTAAGTAAGTTATACCACCGTAAGGTAAAAGGGAGGTGCTGACGTTTCGAGCGTTCGCCCTTCGTCGGAGCGAATGAGAGGATTGTGGGTTACGTTCAATTTATATAGAGAAGTTTGGAGCCATGCTATTGGTGGAACCATAGCATTGTGTGAATGGAAGTGAATAAATTAGATGAATGATTAAATGAATGAGAAACGTTCATTGATACCGTGGGGATTAAGAGAACCGAGCTGGAAGATAAGCTTCTGTTCTAGGTTTTTACGGCTTTCCGTATTTCCCTGATGCACGGAAAGTCCACATACCGCCATGTTGTGAGTTGAGTGGTTAGGTAGATTAAAGTGTCGTGCTACAGGTTTCGATGCATCTTTGTCATTTCGTTCGACGTCACGCAGATGTTCGCGGAAACGGTCACCTAATCTTCTTCCGGTCTCGCCGATGTATATCTTCTTGCATAAGGTGCATTTTATGCAATAGATAACATTGGCGGAAGTGCAAGTGAAACGGTCGGTGATTTTAAACGATCGTTTAGGTCCTGCTATTTTGTTTGTGTTGTGGACGAAAGGGCAAGTTTTGCATCTTTTGCGTGTGCAGTTGAAAGTGCCGGGTGATTCGTCTGATTTTAGTGTACTTCTAACTAAAAAATCGCTTACGTTTTTGTTACGTTTGAATGAAATAAGTGGTGGTGAGAAGTGAGAAGATGCTGCCTGTTTCGTTGTCATTCTGAAGTAACTTGAAGTTCTTCAGAATGATGTTCTTGACAGGTAGGTTGAGTGGGTGAAAATTGAGTGTGAACGGTATTCTCTGGTTCTCTTCCTTTTGTGACGTTTGTGGTGCTGAGTGTTGGTCAGTTGTTTGAGCGCGTTGTTGAGCTGTCTTCACAACTGAGTCAGGGTAGCCACGGTTCTTGAAGAACTGAAGCATTTCTTCTGATTTGCTGGAGAAGTCCAACTCATCACTACATAAACGTCGAAGTCTGAGGAATTGAGAATATGGAATGGAGTTTTTAACATGGGTGGGGTGAGAAGACGACTGCAATAAATAGCTATGGGAGTCTGTAGGTTTGTAGTACACACTAGTTGATAGGCCGTTGTTGTGGATTGAAACGTTGATGTCGAGAAAAGCTATTGAGGTTTCTGAAATTTGCCAAGTATATTTCAATGCTGGGTGGAACGAATTGACAGAATTAATGAAATGTTCAAGTTCTTCCTTGGTGGATGAAGTTGCGCCAACACAGTCGTCAATGTAGGGGCGATATAGTTTAGTTTTAGGTCCGTTGTACTGGCGGAAAAATTGATTTTCAATGTAGCCTACGGAGAGATTGACATAGCTAGGTCCCATTTTAGTGCCCATAGCGACGCCATTGATTTGTTGGTAGTAGTTGTTGGAGAATGAGAAACAGTTGAGTGTTAAAACTAGTTCGGCTAGGCGAAGTAATGTTTGTGAGCTAGGCTCTTTTGTAGAGCGCTGGTCGAAATAAAATTTGAGTGCTACAAGTCCTTCGTTGTTCGGTATGACAGTGTATAAAGAGGTGATGTCCATGGTGAAAATAAACTTGTCTTCGCCGGAGAAGTTGAAGTCGCGGAAGATTTTTATTACGTGGTTTGTGTCTTTAATGTAGGATGGTAAAGATTTGACAATGGGTACCATGATTTTGTCTAAATAGCTGGAGATGAGTTCGGTTGGGCAACTGCATGCAGAAACAATGGGTCGGCCGGGATTGTTCGCTTTGTGGATTTTAGGTTTGAAGTAGATTCGTGAAGTTCTAGGAGTAGTGATGATCAGATTCTTAGCCGTGACGGGTAATTCTTGTTTTGAAATGAGATCTTGAATAGTTTCCTTGACGAGTTTTTGGTTGGTTAAGGTGAGGCCTTTGTCTACTTTGGCATAAAAAGATTTGTCGGAAAGTTGCCGAAAAGCTTCTTGTTGGTAAAGGTCGGACCGCCAAACGACTACCGCACCGCCTTTGTCGGCAGGTTTAACGACAACATCTTTCCGCGTACTAAGGCTTTTTTAGGGGCGCCCATTCTTCAGTGGAAAGGTTGGAACATTTAGTGTGACGATTGAATTTTAGTTGTTGAACATCATAACGGCATTTTTGGACGAAGAAGTCTACAGAAGTGAATTGGCCCTCTGGGGGAGTCCATTTCGATTTTCGAATGTTAATTGTTTCAAAAATGTCTTTTTCTGAGGTGTGAGAATTGTTGTCTTTGTTATGGAAAAAAGCTTTCAATTGGACGCGGGGAAGGAATTTTTCGACATCTTGTTTGATTGCCAAAATAATCGGTTCGTTTAGTTATGGGAACAAAATACTTCAAACCTACATACTCCCATAGCTATTTATTGCACTCGTCTTCTCACCCCACCCATGTTAAAAACTTCATTCCATATTCTCAATTCCTCAGACTTCGACGTTTATGTAGTGATGAGTTGGACTTCTCCAGCAAATCAGAAGAAATGCTTCAGTTCTTCAAGAACCGTGGCTACCCTGACTCAGTTGTGAATACAGCTCAACAACGCGCTCAAACAACTGACCAACACTCAGCACCACAAACGTCACAAAAGGAAGAGAACCAGAGAATACCGTTCACACTCACTTTTCACCCACTCAACCTACCTGTCAAGAACATCATTCTGAAGAACTTCAAGTTACTTCAGAATGACAACGAAACAGGCAGCATCTTCTCACTTCTCACCACCACTTATTTCATTCAAACGTAACAAAAACGTAAGCGATTTTTTAGTTAGAAGTACACTAAAATCAGACGAATCACCCGGCACTTTCAACTGCACACGCAAAAGATGCAAAACTTGCCCTTTCGTCCACAACACAAACAAAATAGCAGGACCTAAACGATCGTTTAAAATCACCGACCGTTTCACTTGCACTTCCGCCAATGTTATCTATTGCATAAAATGCACCTTATGCAAGAAGATATACATCGGCGAGACCGGAAGAAGATTAGGTGACCGTTTCCGCGAACATCTGCGTGACGTTGAACGAAATGACAAAGATCCATCGAAACCTGTAGCACGACACTTTAAGGTATCAGTATAACCCATTTGACCATTCGCGCGCGGTCCGCTCTAGCGCTCTTGGTTTTAACAAAAACCCATATAAACCGTATATTTTTTGAAAGCTTAATAACTACAGATTATAACCCGATCTGTTTAAACAGTAAAAGATCTACTGGTTTTCGAAAATGTGAATATGTTAACAAAGCTTCACGAACCCATAAATCAAGTTCTACGCCCGCTAAAATTAGGTCGGAGAAAACGATTAACATGGCATCCGTTTCATCACACATTGACCTCAAAAACCGTGTCTCAGATATTTGGCACATGCGTTTGTTATTTTTTTACAAGAGGATAAAGTTTGAATAGGGAAAAAAATTGAACTGCCCGCGAAGAAAAGGCATAACTTTTTAATGAGAAAAAAAATCAGAATTCGCCGACACGGTTTTGTCGGCGAACGTTCTGACAACCTGGTCTCCAAATTACAGCCAATTTGGTCCAGGGGCTGACGACTTGGAACTCGAAATGCACGTACAACTCGCCTATTTTTTACTTTCGAGAAACAGAGAAAAACTAAAATTCGGCGGCATCCAAGTGTAATGAGATTATCACACCAATGGAGAAACCTCAGAGGAATCAACTTTCTATATAACAATAGGAGTGTGACAGTTAACATGTAACAGGTACAAATTTCCCTCGACGGCACGCGTTTTAAAAATTATTTTCCTGTGAATAAACCGCTTTTTCATGTGTGAAGTCAGAATTCCAAGGTAAGTAAACACGAAATCATGTTTTGATGTTTGGTGATGAAATTTTACGTATCTTGACTAATCTTCAAAACTATGGCCAAGTCAATAAAGATGCCAAAGGCCCATAGATCCCCGAGAAAATGTAAGTGCACAAAGGGAAACGCTGGAACGGACGTCGTAAATGTAAACTTCTCTTCTTCAATTTCCTCTGCTTCGACAGTTTATTGCAATCGTATTTTACGGCGACTTGCGCTTATTTCGGCTTGCTCGCTGGATTCGTGATCACGATCGAGTTCATCCAGCAATTTTTCTTGATTATAATAAGACCCTTTGTCGCTTTCCGCTAATTTAGCGGCCCACTTTTTGTCAAAAGTGTTTTCTGCCTTCTTTGGCCTTTCTGTAGCCGATGAAAAAGGGCAAGATCGCTTGTTGTTCCTCGAAGACATCCGTGCACTGATTATGGCGCGCGAAATCGCGTGTCAAACTCAGCATGTTATTGGTGTCACGTGACACCTTGCCTCGACAATTGATATTCATTTGACAGAACTTGTCAACTCTCAATTAAGTAATTAGTGTGCAAAAAATCTTTATCGCGCAATAACTAGCGACAGATATAATATTTTTTCGTGGAGTCTTTTTAATTTTAAAGATAACCTCAAGATTTATCCAACCGTTAAAAAAAGTAAAAGTTTGTAAAATGGCAAATTTTCCCCTTACTGATACCTTAATGTACCTGACCACTCAACTCACAACATGGCGGTATGTGGACTTTCCGTGCATCAGGGAAATACGGAAAGCCGTAAAAACCTAGAACAGAAGCTTATCTTCCAACTCGGTTCTCTTAATCCCCACGGTATCAATGAACGTTTCTCATTCATTTAATCATTCATCTAATTTATTCACTTCCATTCACACAATGCTATGGTTCCACCAATAGCATGGCTCCAAACTTCTCTATATAAATTGAACGTAACCCACAATCCTCTCATTCGCTCCGACGAAGGGCTAACGCTCGAAACGTCAGCACCTCCCTTTTACCTTACGGTGGTATAACTTACTTAATCAACTCGTTTGATTTACCCATTTTCTTGTGTTTCAATTTCCCACCGACGCAGCACCAGTTTCTTTAGAAACTATCCCCACAATATTGTGATAAAATAGTTATCAAGATACTGTTCCCTCCTTTGACATGACTTAATTCAGAACCAAAAAGGCATGCGAAAAAAAGCTTATTTTGATCCACGCGTCGCTTAGGCAACAAATTTGAAAGATGACGATGTAAACTTCTGCTAGGAGTTGTTCTTGCATATTGTTTCAAAAGTGTCAAAGTCGTTGATCCTGTCATCTTCGTCGCCTTTGATAAAGTGTGCAAAAGTTGTTGTATCCAAAGTTCCCTCTTTGAATTCCAGCACTTTCAATTCGTCTTCTCGAAAATTAACGACAAAACGAATCCGGTACTAAATCGTCCTGGATCGGTAATACATCTAAAAATAACTCCATTATCAGAGTCGTTCAGTTAACTCTCTTACCTGGGTGGACACAAAAGTAACCGCGCCGTGTCTTTGATTAGTTAAGTACCTCGCAATAGGTCCAGCATAACTAGTGCGACCGAGATGTAGCTGGGTCATCAGTGCGTAGCCAGCGGTTTCGACTTTTAGACCATAACGATGAGCGTTCCAATAGCGCGACTTACTTCCTGATTGCAAACGAGAATTTGAATGTAAAACAAGGATTATTTGCATGGAAAAATTGAGGAAGAGTTGTTTCATTCTTAGCATGTGTTCTATCAAAGTTTCACACAGTCAAACTGTCGATATTCTCTCGACATTAAACGAAAATAAGATGTGAAAGAGAGGATTTCCTTTAAAATAGACATCTGATCAAAATCCGACCATTTATTATACATGCAATTAATTCGCGTTGTTAGCAACAACTCCAAACTGTTTGACATTCAAGATCATGTCTAAATGTATGCACAAGTGGCTACGACACCGTTTATTCTACTGAAAAAGTAGTAAGCTCCAGTAATAGCGGGTAAATGCTTGGGTAGGAACCTCACTGAATGCCTTATGTAATGGTCATGTTGGTTTGCATGATTCATCTTTTCATTTTTTTAAACGCTATTCAGCACGTTTATCAATTAAGCCAAGGCACTTCAACCCTCCGGGAGACAAAGAACGTCGGTTATGTGAATTGTAGCTTTTTAGGGTAAGTTCATTAACCGAAAGTCTCATCGTACACCTTACTCTCAGTGTTATGTGAACGTATGATTTAGGGACGGACCATTAGAAAAGTGATTGGGGGGGGAGGGTGGGGTAGGGAAAAAATAAAAAAAAATCATGCAAGGGAAAATGCCAAAAAAAAATTCATGCAAGGAAGAAGGAAAAAAAAAATTCGTGCAGAAGGAAGGTCCAATTGTGACTTTTTCACACGTAGTAAAAAAAATTCGTGCAGAGGGGTTCAACTGAAAAAAAATTTCCTGCACAAGCAGTGAGCGAAAAAAAAAATTCGTGCAAGCTGAAAATTCCCCACCCCCCCCCCCCCCATCACTTTTCTAATGGTCCGTCCCTTATCTGATTGCATTCATTTTTCTACGTTGTAAAGTCCTTGAAGTAAGTGTGCAGCGAGCTACTGCTTACCTTCGTCGAATAGAGCATTTTGCATAAGTTTCTCGTTCGCCTCATGTCTTCTTTGACTGCCAACTCTAGTCAGTGCATACGCGGTAATTGCCATGCTATATGCATTAGTCAGACCATCAAGGTGGCTTTCCAGGTATCGTTGGGCTTTTTGCATTGCTGGTCGTCCCTTGAGAAGCACAAATGAGTATATGCAATTTAAATTCTAGACCTGAAGCAGACCCGAAGCAGACCCGAAGACGAGATGTCTGTTGTGAATAATCGGAAATTGGGAACGATCTCATGTATATACCCACCACGAGTCCCCAAACACGTAAGACACGTTAAATTATTCAATGCACCATTCAATTACTTACAGGGGACTCGTGGTGGGTATATATGTTATAGTTCATTTTTTTCCTTGGTATAAATTTTATTTTCCTTTGCTTTCAGATATGGTAATGTATGATAATAAGTTTGAAATAAAGGAAAATAAAATTTGAACCAAGGATAAAATTGAACTACAACATATAAATGAGATCTCTGCCTGTAAAGGGAAACAATTACATACAATGGGACTCGTGGTGGGTATATACATGAGATCTCTACCTGTAAAGAGAAAAAATTACATACAATGGGACTCGTAGTGGGTATATACATGAGATCTCTGCCCGGAAATTGGCGGTGGACTTCGTGCGTTAAATTTTCTACGGTCAAGCTTTGCTCGGCTTATAAGTCGTGTCGTTTTCTCCAGCCTCTTCCTCTGAATGTATTTGGGGAACTCCACATGGTTGTAAGTAATCATAACCTGATTAATTTTAAAGTATTTGCTTACTCTTTGTAACTTTCTGTATTTGAATTTATGTCATAGTAAACCTTGCTTACGTACGTACGAGTGATGAGCGAGTATTAAACGTTTAGCTTCCACCGGAACAAATGTATAAGTGTGGATAAATTTTCCAACGAAAACGTAACTTTTCGAAAGCGGAAAACTAGTGTCTCAATAAAAAAAATTCTCTTACCGCGCCATTGCAGTCGCACTCAACGAGGGCGGATAAAACGAAAGCTGTCATGCTAATGTCACCGTCACTATACGCTCCTCCCTGGAATGGAATAGGGCGAGGTCACGTCACACACATTAACTTATATAGGAGCCCATTTCCAGAAGCGTTTCATTGTCCTATTAGGCTTTTACCAAGCGCAGTAATACATGAGGCTTTTTACCGTTGTTTCGCGGTAATGAATAATGAATAATTATTACACTGACCAATCAAACTGCGCCAGGTACTATCTGACCAATCAAACTGCGCCAGGTACTATCTTTTAAAATGGCGCATGCTAGTGACGCATCTAGCGAACCTTTTTCGAATAGTTCTAGGGATTGTTTTTGGGCTCAAAGGATCCTGCATCTTCTTGTGTGGGTAACATTTTTGAGGGAACTATGAGTTCTAAACCTAGCCTCATTTGCTACTGTGCTGAGCAGCAATCCAATAAATAGGAACGCTCCTGGGTTCCTGTTCATATTAATACAAAGCATATGATTTCAAATACCAAAGTAATTAGTACAACGATCAATTTTTTTAATAATAAAGAAGGCTGTAGACGTAGCTTATGGACAAGAGAACTGGAAACTTAAAGAAACGCTAGCAAAAAAATTATGACATTTAAATACTCTTTAAGTTCAGCTGTGGCTTAATATCAATTGCTATTTATAAAAATTACAATTTCCTTGATTTTGATTGGTTTAACAAAACTCCTATTCTCCACTCTA
This sequence comes from Ricordea florida, assembly GCA_949710005.1. NCBI lineage: Eukaryota > Metazoa > Cnidaria > Anthozoa > Corallimorpharia > Ricordeidae > Ricordea > Ricordea florida. Next base: position 19,788,687 of record OX453281.1, on the reverse strand, counting down.
ACACTTGTTAAGTTGCACTTTGTTATCGGACAATACATTATCGGACAGTTCAAGAAGCCAATAACATTCAAAGCTGTAGCTTAAATCAACCAATCACATTCAAACTTGTAGTTTAAATCAACCAATCACAACCTTGGTTTCAATCACCATGGAAACTGTGTACAGACTCCACTTGGAGCTTTCTCCAAAATAAAGCATTCTTTTTCCCTTGAACAATGAAAATATTTGCTTTCATAACTTGCATTTGGCTCTTCTTGTTTTCTCGGAAATTCTAATTTTTGTGATTAATTGGTTCATGATTGATTTGTCGCCTTAAACAAATCGAACTCCCGCTGGGCGGTCGTCCGATCGTATGATTACAGACCGAATTGGACGACACAAAGTCTTATTAACATTGCTAGAAATTACCTACAGAAATAAACACTGCGAGAGTCAAATATTCCATTAGAGTTCTTCTTTGGTGATCATTTCCTTATTGTCTCGTTGTGTTCAATCCTGTCGACCCTGCTGATTTGATTTCTAACTCGCTCATTATTCTCTCGTACATCTACACTCGCACAAGGCAAGTTTATAGAGTATCTTACCGCCAGACGAAAACCATTATTCACACGCCTCTGTTCGGGAATAGCACCACTAGCCTGTTGGACGCTCACGATATAGTTTAACGACTCGCAAATCACATTCTCATCAATGTCTACCCCCTCGAACTGTTGGGCTTCACAGAAGACTCTCATCACAAACGCGGTCAACCTACAAACACACCGTGCAAGAGCGGTTCAGTTACAACGTAAAACATTTGGGCTAAGCTCTTTGAACTGGCCGTACGTTAGAACAAAGGCCCCTATTTAAAGAACGTGCTACAGGGCAAGAACTTCACATGCTCCTGGGTGACTATAATGGGTTTTCAAAATTGTTAGCCAGCGTAAATCACTTGATTGGTTGAAACGGTGCTTGATCAAAGTGAATACGACACAGTATTTTTTTCTCCACTCTGTCCTTTGGTCTTTATAAAAACGAATTTGAGGATCGTGGATCTCGGGAATAAAGTGAACTGTTTGTCCAATTCCCTTTATTGGTTTTACTAATTGCGACGAAAGGGGGTTTAAGCAAACAGGACGACAATGCCGAAGACTGCAGCAGTTTTTTTTATCTCTTGAATGTTGGCTGTAGGCAAGTTTTATTTCGTTTCCTTTTCCTTTGAGACTAAAGAATTTTCTAATTGGCATCGCATATTTTATTTTGAATTCCTAGGTACAGTTGTTCCCTGGTGCCTTCTTGCAAATTGGTCTCTTCACGTGTCAGTGTCGTTTTGCAGAGTAGAGCAAGGAAACTCACCAAACTGTATCCACACGAGCAGTTTTATCGTGTCGTTCATAAATGCCATTGTTTCATGCTGTTGTGGCCGACGTCGTCGTCCTGCTTTTGTTAATCAAGACCCCTACCATTAAGTGGCGGCTAAGCTGTTTATAGCAGTCCTATCTGTCTACATGCCTTCCTATCTTCGCTGTCGTCTAAGTGATATTAAGGAATTTAGGATACGAGGTCCGGAGGCCAGGACGGGGAAGGCGCCGGACGAATAAGACTAGGGCGAGTCCAGCCAAAGCCAAAATACTTAAAAGTGTGTATTTTCGTACGGGACGGCGAAGTTGATTTTCTCGCTTACCGACAGCAATGGCATCCTTTAAAGATGTTAAGAATCTTCTTTTAGAAAGCTAAAAGGATTGCGTCTTAGATGGCGATGAATTTCTTTTGCTGTATGAAGGGACCTTTTCCAAGAATCCAGAATTTCCATATCTTCGATTTAGACACGATTGAGGATACAGAAGGCAAGTTAATATCGAATCATCCTTCTATGGTGCCCTAGTTAATCGACTTGCACATCATTCCAAACAACTTGTTCAATGTTTGCTTGCACTGATTTACTTTAATTTCTTGCCGGAAAATTCCGTGGGAACATTCATGGCGGACACTGAACAAATACCCAGTGAATTTATATACAAATAACTTCCTCCAGGAGTAATGCACGAGATATATGTCAGGATATTTGAGAACAGAATCGACTTCAACACTGTTAATGTCAAAGCCAGACAAAAATCCTTAAGTTCTCGAAATGACGGCAAACTTGGCTAAGTGACGTTCCTCGACGAGGGCAGGACGGTAAGCACACCAGTTGGGAGTTCTCGTGCGCATGCCCTGTTGGGTAGATTTACTTCCGGTAGTGGTCCAAGCAGACCCCGTCCTCGTATCTTCAGGCCCCTATTTTCTTCGAAGTCGCTTAGAATATTTATAGGAGACTATTTCTCGGGAAGCTCCAACATTTTTTTTGTCAGTTGGAAGATGACGTAAGTTCCGAACATTGATAAAGGACGCAGTTTGGACCAATCATATCGCGCGGAGTACATGGACTGAATCATAAATATCTAATGTGACGAAAGTTAAAATAAGAATATTTTTGGATGCATTTGTGCCATACATAGCACTTGCTGGAGTCTTGTCTCCCCATGCACTGAAAGCCTTGTCTGTCCGACGATACCCAAGCTCACGATGGTAGCCTAGAAAATAACAAGATACAGCAAAATGACAACAACTCTGATGTCATTGACAGAAGGTCTCAATGGGGTGATGACTTTTACGGCTAATGGTTAATATTTTTGACTGGTCTACGGCTAACGGTTAATATTTTTGGCTATTTTACGGCCAACGGCTAAACTTTTTCAATATTTACGCCTAACGGCTAATTTTTTTGCCCGTTTTACGGCTAACGGTTAACCCCATTGAGACCCTGTTGACAGTTACAGACTACAAATCGGTTACAATTGTATTGCCTATTACCACTGAAACGTTTGTACGTTACATTGGTGAAAGGCGTTTATGCCAATTAAAATGTTCCAATTACAAATGTTTTCAATTTGCATCCTAAATTTTGATCTAGATAATTTTTTCCTTTGGGTGGGGCGGGGGGGGGGGGGTGGGGTTAAAGTTTATATGTTTAATACCAGCAGAAAGCATGCTAACTTTTTCGACTAAAGGCGGCTTTCAAGCCTAGTTAGCGGTCTTCGTTTGATGGAGGGGTACAACCACCTGTGATGATACCAACGAATATCTCATACCCAGTTCTACCTTGCCATGTTGTCTTTGTGAGACTGGTGCTTTTTTTGTCGGGGGTGGGGTTGAGGAATTATGTGTGTTAGTTTTTGACTTAGTGACACTGCGGGAGGGAAGGTCAGGAGTGGTGTAATCCTAGCGCAGCAGGAAAAAAATTGAATTCCATTCAACATTTTTCCCGCTTTGATAAAACCCGCAGGCACTATGCATAAAATAAATCCAATAATAATCCGTCGCATCATATAGTCCAGTAAATGTATCCTCAAGGGTACAAAATGACACTTTTTTTTGCTCCACAACTTACACAAGCCCCCTTTGCATAATAACGTCCATTTTTAGTTTCTATGAATTCTACTGTTCCTGGACCAAAGATCTGTTCTCTTTTTTCTTTAAAGCACCAAGTTAACATGATATGTATTCAACCTACACATCAATTTTTTTTCTGACGTCACTAACCCGGTAACATTGAAATGAAAATGGAACCATCTTTCATAGAACTCTGTATGAAATTAAATGGCATCCATGCGCCAGAACGTACCAGGATTAACAGAATCTGCATAGACTCAGCATTATTGTTCACGCCTATTGTAGGCTGATTCTGAGATAAATTTAGACTTTTTAGCGCCACAGCTGGCACATATACATTTCATCATGTATTTACTCGTTTATTACTCGTTCTCATATATTCTTCACTAGCTACCTTCAATACATTCGATTTCTTTTCTTTCTTTCACACCATAGCTTCACATCTATTCATACTAACATTCTATTCCTTTAAGTAACATGATTTAGAAAAAATTGAAACTACTTATCATTATTTAAGATGACCCAATCGCCGAATATCCTCGATCAAACCATACCGGAAAGAAATATACCCATTTTAAGACCTACTCCAGCCGCACCTAATGGAAGCACGTGACGTGAAGTCGCTGAAAGAATGACAGCTGAAACTCGGCGTGGATTGAGAGAATTCATCGATTGGTTATTATTAAGAACCACAGTAAACCAAAAAGTGGAAGATCTTAGGCGAAGGGTAAATCAAATCTATCAAAAATATGCAAATCCGGCTAGATATGCTGTACGAGAACATCAAACAGCGATTCAAAGATATCTTCGCAGCTATCGGATTGAGGGGGAAACGGGTGATGCAAGATCATTTATGGAGAATATTTAGATTCCGGTTATCAATACCATTCTAATATAATAATATGAATATGTAATATGGATAAACCAATCAAATTAAGATTCATAGTAACCTGTCGATTTAACTGAATTCAAGTACTCGAGAAGCTAAAGAAATGTTTGCTGGATTAAATGGTGGAAAACCTATATTGATTACCGAATCGGATCATATCATGAACATACTAGACAACATATCCAGAATTATTTTAGAGAAAATCCCTAAATTTCAAACGGAAGGTACTGGTAGGCAATTCGTTAATGTGGAACATTTCGATATGCAAGTCGTTGAAGCGGATCCAATTTCTGGTAGTAGTTATATTCTAGTCCCTAAATATATGGCGGATAAAAAATCTGTCATTAACGTTAAGAATTTCGTGGATAACGAGTGCTATAAGTGGGCTGTAACATCAGCGGTTTATCCAGAATTAAAAGTTCCTCAGATGTTAACTAAAAAAAGCGGGAACATTCCAAAAAATTTAATTGGACGAACATTAAGTTGCCCGTAAGATATAAAGACATAGACGTATTTGAACGCCAGAATCCATATGGTATTAATATTATTGGTTACCATAGTCCAACAAAAAATTCTATACTTCAAGATTCAGTACTAAATGTGTTGGTCAAACTGGTTATATCAATTTATTACTCATCGCCAATAAGAGGACAAATCATTACCGTTGGATTAAGAATTTTAGCGGACTCGTATCATCCCAAACCAATAATCATAATGGTACAAGAATCTTTTGTTACAGGTGTTTCAATTCGGTGTTACAGGTGTTTTAATTGTGAGAAGTCTTTAATTGATCATGATAAACTATGCCGAAATCATGCCAAAGCGAATGTTAAAATGCCAATGAATAAAGATGGGACACCCCAGTATATTCAATTTAGAAATGTCCATCATAAGATGAGAGTCCTTTTGTTATATATGCAGATTTTGGGTGCTTTACCGAAGCCACAGATACCTGCATGCCGAATCACAGAGAGAGTTTTACATAAAAATACCAAAAGCATACTCCTTCAGGATTTATTTACTAATTAGTTTTATACAAAATGATGATTTTGCTGGATTTAAGTATTCTTGGTTTGTGTCAACGAGTGGAGAAGGGTTGACAAGACCTGGTTTAAGTAGATTCAATAGATCCGCAGAGGCATTTGTATATTGCGTGTTAGGATCTCAAGTTAGTACAAGAACATCTATCGTTGGAAATGGTGGCGGAGCCGTGGAAACTCAGCAACAATTTATCACCTTATTTGAATCGAGTGTTATTGAAAACGACACTTCAAAATTCATTCAACGATACCAATTAGCTGTACGGGAGGCGAAATTGCGAGTTAGTTTGGCTGTTGTACCTGGAGTACGGTTAATGCCGAGTCATCTCATTATCAATACACAGAGTATAGTCGGATATAACAATGAACTCATGAAGGCAACTAGTGATATGACATTTGGAACGAATGATTAAGTCAATACGAAAACAAAAGACGTAGGTATTAAACATAATTTAGGAAGAATTAAAGTAGATTTACCACATAATATTCCAGATCCAGTTGCTGAAGTAAAACCAAAACCCTCTGTTGTTACAACTAAGGTTGGGCCAATACCAACGACTAGTTCAACTATTAGTAAAAGAACAAGACGCATATCTGCGTGAACGTGGGCGTCTTTCCTGGCATATCGAGCTGTAAACGCCAGGAAATCGACATGGTCAAGTCTTAGTTGTCTTTTGTCGATTGTTTCATAGCTCTAGCATTGTGTTGTATACAGTGGAACCCCGCTATAACGAAGTGCCGCGGTACCGAAAAAAATGTTCGTTATAGCGGGGTCTTCGTTATAGCGAAGACCCCGCTATAACGAATTATCTGGTTAACAGCAAAAATATTCGTTATAGCGGGGTAACTTGATAAACAACAACTACGCAATAATTCAATACTGTACATGTACGTAGAAAACATTTTTATTCATTTGATACTGTAAACTGCGAGTGTAACACGCTGACCATCAAGACATCAAATTAAAAAACAAATTCAATAAACTTTAAAATTCAGAAGTAACAGTAACACCTGTAAGAAATCGATTCCCTATTTGTCTTTACACAAAAAATGTTCCCCCTGTCACTAGTCGTACTGCGGCATTCGCCTCGGAAGCATTTCATTTATTCAAACATTTCATCTACCATTCCTCAAACACGGAGGGAACTGAATTTCAGTCGAAGTCACAGGGAAAAGAAGAAACAAAGGCATCGGCTTGAAAATTCCAGCCACCTACAACTTTGAGCACAAGAAGCCGTCCAAAGTGTCAAAGCTTGTGTTCTTAATTGACGACAAGGAAGACGTGTCAGCACGCTGAAGGATACATTCAAGACAACAAGTAGTACACGTACCGTATTTGTCTAAATCGGAATAAAGCAAGATGTGTTTTCTACTCAAATCTGTCGTCTTTACTGACTGCTGCGAGCGATCGGACAAAATATTCGTTATAGCGGGGTAAATTGTGCGATGGGACCGTCAAAATCTGTTCGTTATAGCGGGAATTTCGTTATTGCGGGGTTCGTTAGAGCGGGGTTCGTATCCACATATTTTATTGTAATTCTGCCGGGCTTTCAGATTTTGTTCGTTATAACGGGGTCTTCGTTATAGCGGGGTTCGTTATAGCGGGGTTCCACTGTATTATCCGATGTCCGTTTTTTTTTATATACATGTAGCATGGTTCTCGATAGGTTCATTCAGAAATGTTCGCTCGTAAATTGATCTCTCGTAAAGTCCGCGGAGCGACCCTTTCAAAAAACGCTCAAAAACGTTAAGTGTGGGTCTACCGCAAACGGTGTGTGCATCTGTATGTGGTTTGAGCGTAAAGAAATCATAGTATTCGTGCTTCCTTCCAAGGACGACGCTCGAGATAAATCCACCATTTTTTACCATGTGCTCATGTGCGTGCGTGCGCATGCTCAGAGACAACAAGCAGGAACGCAAAGGGACGCACGTGTTTTAAGGCCAAGACGGCGATTTGTGACTGAACGCAAACAAAAATGAAGGGCAATTTTAAACTTGGGCTCCCTTTGGGATACGCCCAAGTAACTGGTACGACGACGCAACATAAGATGACTCTTATTGCAGTAATAATCGCGGTTGGTGGGTTAGCGTGGTTTTTATTTAAATAAATTGATCATGAATAGGTAGTAATGATCAATATGAATGGTTCGGATGATCCCTATTATGGCTATAATATACCAAGAATTGAAGTAAGATATACTGTAACAACAGGTCGTAATATGATTGACAAAGCTGAAGCTATTGCGCAGGCGATAGGACGTAATCCAAAAGATCTAGCGAAATGTTTTGTAAGAGGATTGGGTTGTATAAGCTGGGTCATTATCAACGGCCCGTATAGCATTTGTATGACTGGCGAACATTCAGTACATCGAATACAAGTACTGATGGGATATATTCAAACTTATGTATAATGTATACGATGTAAGAATCCAGAGAGAATTAAATTTAGTAATGGAAAACTGAAATGTAATGCCTGTTAGCTTTAGCAGATTTGGCAGATAAATAAATCTGCTATAGGAAGGGTCCATGGAAGCGTGACAGATTTGGCAAATCCTATACTTTCGCCGCCACAATTCATCACAACTACATGTAATGTTTTTATACTTCTTTCTTAAAGCGTCAAATCTGCTTCTTCCATTTCTGTCACTGTTGACAAATCTGCCACTTGTCCATGGACTCTCGGTATCGCTGATTAACTTATCTGCCAAATCTGCCAAAACTCGTGGCGGAATTTCGCTAAATCTGCAACTGGGTTCCGTGCTGTGCATTTCTCAGATTCGTGTTTAAGATCGTCACTTTATAACCAACACCTTGCACCGCTCGTGGCCGATGTTTTAATTTTATGGTGGGGGAAGGTCAAGTGGCTCTAGCTTCAAATTCTATATGACCCTATTTTCCCTATCAAAAACGAATTGGAGGGGCGTGGATCTCAGAAATGTAAATAACCCGCTTTTGGAAGGGTTAAAGATTTCACTTTAAAATTGTACACTTGAAGGCGCGGCCAAAAAGAAACACGTAACAGATCATAATGGGTTCAGTGGGTTGGTATGGTGGAAAGATAGAAGTAAGCAGAGAAGAACGGTGGGCGCTATTGTATAGCCAGTCAGCTGAACATGCAAAGTTGTACAAGCCAAGGAGACTTTGGAGGAATATTTGTTTCCACTAAGGCGACCTGAAATTACTTTAAGAACTCAGGCTCTATAGGTGCAACAATGAAAGTCGTCGAGGGACGAATTTGTGGACAAAGATCTCGTGTATATACCCAACACGAGTCCCATTGTATGTAATTGTTTCCGTTTATAGTCAGATCTCATGTATATACCCACCACGAGTCCCATTGTATGTAATTGTTTCCCTTTACAGGCAGAGATCTCATGTATATACCCACCACGAGTCCCCTACACCTACTGAATGGTACGGTGACGTAATTGAATGGTGCATTGAATAATTTAACAGGTTACGTAGTTGTGGACCTCGTGGTGGGTATATCCCTCAGATCTTTCCAAAATTTTGCTTTAGCAACAGTCATTTCAAATCAGCAAATAGGTTGGAAAATAAATGGCAAACAGTAACAAAGAAAACTAAGGGCGTATTTATCCCATATGAACGTTTATACTAATCTTACGAGAGGTGGGAAATTTACTAAGAATGTAATGCAATGGATGCGTGCCCTAAACAAACAATTCTGGGGCAACAAAACTTTAGAGCAGAACACTAAATGCAATCATCTGTAAAAGAAGCATTTATAAAGAGCAGTTTAGAAATAGGGCTTTCCATCTGCGGCGTGAAGTTTGAAATGAAAAGTTGGTCACTCGCTATTTTCTCTACTTTTTGAAAAATTTTGGTTTCAACCTACCAAATTGTATGTGTTCGTATGCTTTTTTCTCATCCTCTCCGGTGAGTCGCTTGACTTTCATCAAGTATTTTAGAATGTAAACATTGGGGGCTGTGGACATCATTGTTTGTTCGCCACATCCATAGGGAAGAATTAAATATTTCTCAGCTAGTCCACCCTCGATTGTGGTGTTAACTACAGGACCAAGAAGATTTCCTGGCAAGAAAAACAGAATGAATAAAGTCAAGAACGAAAGAAAACAACTTGCACAATAGTTACTTTGTAACAGTTAAAAGACCCTTAAACTTCCATATTGGTTCTATGCTTTCCCCAATTTCACTATAGCATCAAAAGTGAAAAACAAAGCCAGTGGGAGAAATTGGAGGAAGTATATAAAAAACGAGTTCGAGGGTTTGATCGTGGTATCCAAATATCGAGAAACAGATGCAAGCAGGAGGCCTCTTCGGCCTAGTGCTTATATTCGTTTCAAGATGTTTGGATACCACGATCAAGCCCGAAGCACTAGTTTTTTTGGTTGCTTCTACATTAATATTAATATATATTAATATTATATATATATATATATATATATTAATATATATTAATATTATATTGTATATATATTATTATTATATCTACAGCCCCTGTATATGAGCAAACGCGCGCTCTGATTGGCTCCCTACTCATAGTATATCAGTCAGCTCATATACCATAGTACGGAAAACGGCCATCATGGAGGAATGATTTCTTGAATTAGGCGGGGAGAAATTCAAGTCTTGCTTGAAAAAAGTGTACCAAAAATACTATCGAAGCAAAAAAATATGGCATTGACTGGTTCGACGGTAAGTGAGCAAATTATATAGCGAAATTGTTTATTACGAACGATAGTGAAACTCTTACAAGCAGCCGCCATTTTGAAAGACCTGTGGAGCCCGTAAACTGAGTTTTTATTTATTTCTACCTAATTTTCCACTTTTTATTCTCAAATTAATTTGCTGACTCGAGAAAGTACATCAAAGAGATGTTTAAAAACGAGAGGGACCTGTACATTCGTTTGTATTGGGTATCTAGATTCTAGTGATCTGGATATGCGTTTTTATTGGATATCTAGATTCTAGTGATCTGGATACGCGCTTTTATTCGGTATCTAGATTCATGCATGTGACTAAACACTTTCCCCTCATTGTCCGATTACCTCATAAATAATGAATGATAGCGCTTCATTAATCAGAGAATTGCGATCGCTTAAGGTACAAGGTAGCAGGAGACCAAGTTCCCATTCAGCCCCTTGAACCATGGCCTCCTGGTTTCCATTTTTTAAAATCAATAATATTAAATATATCGTTAAAATCTTCAGGTCTCGTAATTGTGCAGTCACTCTCTGACATAGGTGTATTGCACATGCTATCAAGAGTTAAATTCTAATTAGTAAATATTCTCACTAGCGCTATTGGAGAAAATGAGTCACATGACACAATAAGCACCAGTTTACAATTATTCTCGAAAGTCGAGGTGAATAGTGGCAGAATATTCTCCTCGATTTCTGAGAATAATTGTTTTAGTATGTACCAATGAAGCAACCTCAGCAGGGAACTTAAGCAAACACGACGGCGACGCCAAGGATAACACAACCAGTGGAAAAAAAATTGTTGAGCGTAATTCGTACAACAAAGAGACTTACAGGACTTTTTATTGCACGTGCAGTTTTATTGTGTCGTTCATTTGCGCTATTGTTTGGTCCTGCCCTGGTCAACGTTTCATCGTGGTAGTGTTTTGCTTAATTTCCGTAGTAAGACCTCTTCGCAAGAGTTAAAAAGTGCGAATCGACGCCATTTTGTTTTTTTTTTTTTCCACCCAAAAAACCTCACTGGCACAAGGATTACCCAGAAGCCCCTTCATTATTCACCTCCCGGGAGGTGGATAGTGTTGAATATTCCGAGGTGGAGAGCCAATCACATTGCTCAAAATGCCAAGGTTGCTGTGTTGGTATATAGTAATTAGCATTATTCGAGTATCCAAGTTTTTACTGAAGACGACATGGGGCTTTTATTTGTTCAGTTAAAGGCAGCATTCATTGACTTGCTCTTTAACGAAACGGTGCCGCAAAATACATAGAGGTTCTCACACGACCCTCCAAAGATCACAAAGAACCTTTTTTAGGGGTAATTATTGACTGTTCGGACTTTGTTTACCAAAGCAGCCTTTGTCGACCTTTGCTCCGAGAGAACTGTTCCCTTTTCCGAAAAGAACCGCCCATGTATGCATATTTCCCCGCAAAATAAGGGAAACTACTATTAATATAAGATTTTACCATATAGAATGCTCAAAACTGGAAGCGCAACAGAGACTGTTGCTACTGTAATACTTATTCAAAGCATTTATGACGTATACAGACAACGGAAACGTTTTTTTGTTCTTAAATGGAACCAAAATATCTATATCTAATAAAGCGCTCTTTCTTTCCCACAATTCGTTGTCATCATTTGCTCGCGAAATGTGACTTCTGTTTTAGTACTTTTCCCGGACGTTAATTTCGCGGTTGGAATCCATGAAAACTCTCCCACAGGATGAAAAATTACACCAAGCAAAAGGCGGTTAAGTCTCCGCTGTTCGTCCTAAATCTCATTCTCATTAATAATGCTTCAAAGCCGCTCAGAAATAAGAGCAATATCTTGCTATTATAAAATGGTAATAGATAGTCGCTCCGGGGTAGATAACTCGACTTTCTCGTCTCAAATAATTGTTAAGAGTAATCAAGGATTGCTAACCTGTCACGTAAACAAGGGCTCCAACAGAACCTTCAATTGAAGTATCAGCCTTTCTAAGTAGAACAGTGTCTGACTGTCCTTGCGAATGTCGTCGACCTACAAAAGACCATTATTGGTTAGCTCTTAAGAGGCTGTCCGCGTAAGAACGGAGAAGGCAATTTTCGGACCTTTTCCGATTTGGCTGATTTTTTCAGTGAAAGTCAGCCATTATGTCCCATGTACAAATATCACATTTGTTTGGATCAATTCGATTTATTTCATTTTTTGCGAGGCTGTTTCTGAGACAACCTCAGTGTTGCCCGATTTGCCTTACGACATTGTCAGATTTAGCCCTATACTTAGGGAGCTGTCAAATTAGAAATTTTTCACGAAACAAGCTGAATCTTTCACATATTCAAGATTAATCTCTCCTTAATACTTGACATGTAGTACAGAAAAACTTGGAACAAGTTTGACCGAACAAAAAGGCTTTGAAGATAACCTCTGTCACAATACAAAATAAGCGAAACGTGACATAACTTCAGTTGAGTAGTATTTTCTCCTAAGTTAAGGTAAACTGAATCATAACACGAAAGTACTAAGGCCAGACAAGTGATTTACAGAATAAAATCTGTGGGCACTCTACACCCCGCGTTGTAGGAAGTTGTGCTAAATTACCAAATCTGCGTCATTGTGATGTACGCTACAATTTCGGCGGTACGACCGATAAACTAATTGTCCAACTAAAAACGCTTTGGAACTTAAGTTAACATCAACAGTCCGCCTCATTAGTTGCAAATAAACATTTTCGGTTTGTTTTTGCCGTTGTTTACAACAGATGCAAATGTCCGTAACAATGCTATGAAACCAACGACCGACTGATATCTGATCCGCATCACAAATATGCAAATTGACTGAAAACCCAATGTCTGTTTGTTCCTCATAAAAAAATCTTTTTTAGGGTTCATTTCCAGGAAATTGGATTACTTTTTACCCGAAAAAAATTGCTTTAAGACTGTACGTGAACATTCTTTGAAAAACTTCCCCTTTTCGCCCAATGCACTGCATTTTGTTTTTCTGCTCAATCCTGTCAATTTCATTTTGCATTCCAATTCAATTACAACATTGCCGCAACTCGGTCTTCAAACTAGAAATACGACTCCCGCAAAACCTCGCGAAGCTAGTTTTTGAAGAAGTCACAATGGTTTTAGCTATCAGCCTAATCCCCATTATTTTATTCGTTATTTCATGTTTGGTACTCAATTAGTGACACCTTGTGCAAATTACCTGATCAGTATACCGCTGAACATAGTGCTTATAAATTTTCCTTCACTTAGCTCTCTTACTGCCACTGAGACTGCACCAGAGAGAATATAATTAAATTTATTTATTGTCCTTACCCGGAATACAGAGTTGATGAAGTATCACGATAACATTCACTTACCAGAAATTGAAAATGATTGTAAATCTTTTGCAGGTGAAGTCTTGAATAATTTATATGAATTCTTGTGTTTACCACGGTGTAAAAACCTGTGATTTTTTTTGTTTTATTTTCTTAGTCTCTGTTGCTTTGTATGCTTTATTGTACATCACTTTTAGACGCAATAGGTTCTAATTACACCGAGGATGAGTTGAATGCTCCTATTGTTTTTTGTTTATATTCTATTGTTATCATTGCATGAGATTCATTGTAATAAGAATTGTCTGATTAGGTATTTTGTCTACTGCAGTCATTATTTAATTCATTCCTAGGAAACCAGAATTGAGAACATAATGAATAGTGCATGTACTCTCTTTATTTACATTGGTGCCCCCTGTGATAGATAGAAAATTCCTCTTTCCCCAAAGGAGATGCCCTATCAACAGAAGTGTGAGATCCAATGTCATAACATTAAAAAAAAAATTGGGAGGGGGGGGGGGAGGAGGAGGAGTATATGAATAAAGGTTTGGTAACAGTGAGTGCCGACTAAATAGTAGGTTGTTTTTTTAGAACATATCATAAAAACAGTGAAAGAGTTATTTAAATGTTCATATGCTGAAAAAGATGGCTGCACTACATATTGCTTTAAAAAATTAATGTGAAATCAACATCAAGTAGTCAACAGTATACACCAGAGGAAAGTTTAATTGTGCTGTTACAGAAATAGTCAAAATATCCCTACCCAACCAGAGAATAGTATATGATTTTGAATATATGAAAATTTCAATTCTAAAAACTGCAGATAGAAGTATGGTTTTTCATAAAAACAGTCATTGCAGCTAGAGTTATTGAAGTTGTCACAACAAACTATAATGCCAAAATGTCAATTGCACAAAACATAACTGTAACCAATGATATACAGTAACGATCAGAAGCACAACTCAGATTTTTGTAATAAGAAATGCTTTATTTTCCGATAAATGAAGCTACTATTATACAAACAGTGCTTGTAAAATTTGCAATGTGTTCATTGCCAACTCTACACTGGAAATCTCTTCATAATGGAAATATAATGTATTTATTATCTGGAAAATATCAATTTGGTATTTTTTTATAATATGAAATATACTTAAGATCAAATTGGCCATTTTCAATGTAGATCGTAATTCTGCCAACTGACTTAAAACAAATTGATTTGAAGAGAAGAACTGCTCAATTATAGGGAGTGAGAGAGTTTACAATATACCTGCTATCCAAATTTGTTGTGATTTTTTTTACCACATTGTATTACTTTTAAGAGATTCCAACTTACCTGGATGATTACATGTAGCAGCTGTCTTTACTGCTTGAAAATGAATAAGTTCATTAAAAAATTAAAAGTGTTGGTAAATCCTGGATGTGTTGTCTGCTAAGTCAAGTAGTCTTTGTTCTTCTGTCAGTCGTTCTTGCAAACGCTTACACTTACCTATGCCCTGAAGTCTTTGGAATGGCATTGGCTGAATTACAGTATGCTGTAAAGACCGAACTCTTGATGTTGCAACAAAGGTACATCCAGCTGCTCTTTCTGATTTTCCAATGTCTATGACTAGTTGATTTAGTGTTTGTCCTTGTGACTTGTGAATAGTCATTGCATAGCTTAATCGAAGTGGCAATTGAAGGCGAGAAAGTTTCTTGTTGTCATCTTCCCATTCAAAGCGGTGAGGTGGTACAGGTATAGAAAGGGGGTCATCATGTATAAAGGCTGGACCTCTGTAGTGAGGAAAGTGTACAAGTACAGCTATGGGTAAGCATGGTGGTGGTTTATCTGAGTGAAACAGGAGTTCCTGAACTGTGCCAACTGTCCCATTGCACAGTCCAACGTCTTGCCAAAGGTTAGAAGTGAGCATGACAGTTGCACCTCGACAAAGGAACACTTCAGACTGCAGTCGTCCTGCATCATCAGACTTTGCAGCACTGGCTCCTATACCTGAGTGAACTGCTGGTATTCTTGCAATAGGATTGCCAAGTCTGCACAGCTTCTCATAGTTGTACCTTGCAACATTTTCCTTATCATAGAACAGTCGTACTGCATCTTTGAAATCTTCCATGTTTACATTTTGTGGTGCTCTTTCTTGAAGTTTGTGCCAGTCTTCTTCTGTTACTATTCCATCTCTCATCCTCAATAGTAGTTCTCTAAATTCCTCTGCTTCAGGGTTATTTCCAGTATTGTCTTGTTCCTTGAATCTTTGCCACATAACGCTGAACTCTGTTCATGAGTTGCTGTGCAGACATCTGTCGAACCATTTCTTGTAGTTCTTCTGTGGTAAGGTTAGCATCTTGAGGGTTCTGATTGAGGTAAACCCTAGCTTGTGACAGCAACTGATGTCTCTGCTTCATGTTCAGTGCCCAGTAGGGAAACCTTGGATGGGATGCAAATCTCCATACAAACTGCCCTGTTGAGAAATGTTCTGCATACCTGATAAGGTGTTTAAAACCCTCAGTTAATGTTACCTCCCTTAATCTTCTCTTGTTTGTGGGGTCTCCTCTTCCATGTGGAAACAGTGTGGGAAAGGCCATTGTAGCCAGTCCTTCTGTCTGAAATTCATTGATGGGATCTCCTTCATTGGATGGCCAGTCCAGTGGGTCTTCGCCATTAATAAAGGCACGAATAGCGTCTTGTTCCTGTTGTTGAACCTGTTGAAAAGGAAGGAAAGAACTGCTTTCCTGTTCACTACTATTTGCTTCATTCTGGTAAGGTACCTGTTCACATATTTCTTGTATCTGCTGCTCTTCTTCTGTCTCTTGGACATGAACTGTAGGCAAATTTGTCGGAACTCCATCACATGGTAGGCACTCAATAGCTTCATGGTTGATTTCAATGTCTGAGTAGTAGGTATTGTTGTCCTTTAGCCATGCCAGTGCTTGCATCACCTTGTGTCTTCTAACTCTGCAGTCCCTGCTGCTGTTGTCTGCACCATGTCTCCTTATCACAAGGAAGGGAAGTTCTTCTACATTGGGTGGCAGTCTTGTTACGAATCCTTGAATGTCTTGAGGAAGGTTCAACACATGTCCTTTGTAGCCACGCTGTCCTCCATGTTTACGATAAATACACATTATTGGGCAAGCTCTAGCGATAAGCATCTCCTCTACATCTGTAAGATTCTGTAGTTCATCTGGTACTGTGCCTGGATCCATGTCATTCTCCGCTGAAAACAGTTTTGTAGTTTCTTTATCCCTCTTACATCTTAGGCACTGGTATGTCTGAAGAGTAAGTCCTTGAACAGTTGGCCATGTTTCTTTACATGTTAGACACTGTCTGTGTTCCAAGCTGTTGATGTTGTTGTGGAAAGCTGCCATGCTACTTTGAACCCATTGCTGCTGGTGCAGTTGCTGTTCTGAATTCATCCATCCACCTGTAAGATATTCCTCTCTAGTCTGTTCTCGTGTTGTCTGTTTAACTGTACTTCCTGCCTACGTGCAACGCTGCATTGTCGCGACGTCTCGAGTCTCGAAGATCTTTGTTCGTCGGTTTCCATCTCTAAAGCGCGATTTGTGTTTAATCTAAGATTATGTAATCTACTGTTACGTTCACTCTGTGATTCTACTTGTAATCTCATTTCGCTATAAGTACTAAGTGACTGTAATCTTTCAAGTCGTTCTTGGTCTGTTTCTGTTCCCCTTATCCTGGCAGTATTTTCACGTAAAATCGTTAATCTGTTTTGCCGTTCGTCTTCCGATTCTGTCTGTAGTCTGCTAGCAGTATTTTCGCGTAAAATCCTTAATCTGTTTTGCCGTTCGTCTTCTGATTCTGTCTGTAGTCTGTTAGCAGTATTTTCACGTAAAATCCTTAATCTGTTTTGCCGTTCGTCTTCTGATTCTGTCTGTATTCTGTTAGCAGTATTTTCACGTAAAAAATCCTTAATCTGTTTTGCCGTTCGTCTTCTGATCCTGTCTGTATTCTGTTAGCAGTATTTTCGCGTAAAATCCTTAATCTGTTCTGGCGTTCGTCTTCCGATTCTGTTTGTAGTCTGTTAGAAATATTTCCCCGCAATCTCTCCAATCGTTGAAATCGTTCGTATTCATTTTCTGTCCTAAGTCGCTCTGCTGAATTTTGTCTCAGTATTTGTAGTCGCTGTTGTCGCTGTTCGTTAGTTTCGTTATGCAATCGTTCTGACACGTTTTGTCCAGCTAAAGCAAGTCTTCGTTGTCTATCACTAACACATTCAGTTTCAAACATACCTTGGTTGTATTGCCTGTGGTAATCCAGTCTCCTGTTCCTTTCTTCCGCTGATTCTTGCCGTCTCCTTTGCCTTCTTTGAGCAAGCAGTTGTTGTCTTTGCTCCGATGTCTGTTGTTGTCGTCGCTGCCGTGTTCTCTCCCTCTCGGCTTCGAGTCGCGCTTGTCGTTGCGCTGATGTTTCGGCGCTGAAACGCGCTTGGCGACGATCTCTAACTGCTTGGTTTATTCTCTGTCGGCGATCCTCTAGTTGGGATGTACTTGCAGAACGAGTGAAATCGGTTTCGGCAAAATTTTGCATAATTTTCAAGAGCGTAATCAATTACACTCCGGTCCTCAATAAGTGAATATTGAAATACGCCATAACGAGGCACGTAACCAGTATTTATAATCTCTGGTATGAAACCGGTTCTAACCGGTTCAAGCCGGTACAAAATGCGTCTTGTTGCTAGGTAACAGGCAATATCAGTCGCTGTGCGCAAGCGCGATAATCCTGTTGCCAGGTTACCAGTAAACAGAGACACGTGACCGCGAACGGACACCTTTAAAATATAGATATATATATACATATATAAAAACTCTCGGCTCGATTTACTCGGGCTTGCGAGCCACGTGGTCTGACCGGAAGCGACACGATTAGTAACCTCGCTACGTTCGGCCTTCGGCCTCGCTTCGCGAGGAATAAATCATACTGCTTACTTTTAAATAAATAATCGTCTTTTCTCACATTAAAACAACTCCGTTTGGTGCCCGATGAAGAACCTTTTCTTGGAGTAAAGGAGATATTAATTCTTCTGCCTCATTTTAGTGGGAGTACAAAACTGCTTCTTTGGCCGTAATCAGGAGCCCATCACCAGGAGCGTTCCTCTCTCATATTAGCCCTTTGCCCCAGCACAGTAGTAGATGGTGCTATTTTTAACTTCCATTTCGCGCGCAAAGAAAACAAATATATTATTACAACGACCAATCAAATTTCGCTACGTACATGTTAATGTCTAATTCGAATTTCTACTGTCGCTTTTATAATGGCGGATGGTAGCGACGGATCGTGCGAAAATGTTTCGCGGGAAACATGAGTTCTAAAAATAACCACATCTGTTACTGTGCTGGGGACGCCAACCAGTACATAGGAACGCTCCTGGTTATGGGCTCCTGCCGTAATTTAATTTTTCTCCGAATTGTCGTGATGCGCAGACCTGGCTCTCAGTCGCAAGAGCTGGAATTCGAGGATTTTTGCCAACTCAGCTTCCTGACATGACCATCTGCACACACAACTATTGGGAGGCATAGACAACTATTGGGAAAATGTTGGCGAGCACAGAAGTCATGCCAATACCCTGGCCATACTGGGGAAATTGTTTTTTAACAATAAATTATAACAATAGCGATGATAAGTTCGGTTTCAGTAATATCACATTTTGACGAGTGGCAGCTAGCAAGATGCGCGGAAAGTCAAACATCTGATTTGCGCTCGTAGAGTAAAACATGGCACTCCTCGCCGCTACTAGACCCGCATGGAGTATGTAAAATTTCACGTAAAGAACAACTGGAAGGCGAAATACTCCTTTTTCACATTTCTTCATTACCGACTGAGAGCCAGGTCTGCGCATCACGACAATTCGGAGAAAAATGAACTTTTCAAAGTCGTTTTCATGTAATTAAATTACGGCCAAAGAAGCAGTTTTGTACTCCCACTAAAAAGAGGCAGAAGAATTAATATCTCCTTTACTCCAAGAAAAGGTTCTTCATCGGGCACCAAATGGAGTTGTTTTAATGTGAGAAAAGACGATTATTTATTTAAAAGTAAGCAGTATGATTTATTTGAAGACCGAGTTGCGGCAATGTTATAATTGAATTGGAATGCAAAATGAAATTGACAGGATTAGCAGAAAAACAAAATGCAGTGCATTGGGCGAAAAGGGGAAGTTTTTCAAAGAATGTTCACGTACAGTCTTAAAGCAATTTTTTTCAAAGCAATTTTTTTCGGGTAAAAGGTTATCCAATTTCCTGGAAATGAACCCTAAAAAAGGTTTTTTCATGAGGAACAAACAGACATTGGGTTTTCAGTCCGAATTTTTAGTATTTGTGATGCGGATCGGATAGCGGTCGTTGGTTTCATAGCATTGTTACGGACATCTGCATCTGTTGTAAACAACGTCAAAAACAAACCGAAAATGTTTATTTGCAACTAATGATGTAACTTAAGTTCCAAAGCGTTTTTAGTTGGACAATTAGTTTATCGGTCGTACCGCCGAAATGTAAGCGTACATCACAATGACGCAGATTTGGTAATTTAGCACAATTTCCTACAACGCAGGGTGTAGAGTGCCCACAGATTTT
Source organism: Ricordea florida (assembly GCA_949710005.1). Lineage (NCBI taxonomy): Eukaryota > Metazoa > Cnidaria > Anthozoa > Corallimorpharia > Ricordeidae > Ricordea > Ricordea florida. The sequence goes on along the minus strand of OX453281.1, from coordinate 19,768,790 downwards.
ATTCTGTAAATCACTTGTCTGGCCCTAGTACTTTCGTGTTATGATTCAGTTTACCTTAACTTAGGTGCCACATTGGAGAAAATACTACTCAACTGAAGGTATGTCACGTTTCGCTTATTTTGTATTGTGACAGAGGTTATCTTCAAAGCCTTTTTGTTCGGTCAAACTTGTTCCAAGTTTTTCTGTACTACATGTCAAGTATTAAGGAGCGATTAATCTTGAACATGTGAAAGATTCAGTTTGTTTCGTGAAAACGTTCTAATTTGGCAGCTCCCTTTAAGTATAGGGCTAAATCTGACAATGTCGTAAGGCAAATCGGGCAACACTGAGGTTGTCTCAGAAACAGCCTTGCAAAAAATGAAATAAATCGAATTGATCCAAACAAATGTGATATTTGTACATGGGACATAATGGCTGACTTTCACTGAAAAAATCAGCCAAATCGGAAAAGGTCCGAAAATTGCCTTCTCCGTTCTTACGCGGACAGCCTCTTAAGTCCCAGTAGTGACCAGCATCCAAATTCTCATTATAATATTCACTGTTCATCAACCATCCAGATTATGAGAATAACGAAAATGATCACCAAAAAATAGTTGTATTGATATTTAAACAAATTCTCCTCAGTAGTAGCATAACAAATATATAAGACCAGTTAGGAGAAAATGAATATTGATATTGGGGCTTAATGGGTTAAGACATAAGAAGTGAAGTTAATGGTTATTATCACGTGGTAGTAGTTCTCCACGTGGGAGTATGCACTGCGCGTTCAACGGCTGTCATTGGCTACTTATTTGTCACATGGTCTTGACTTAAACCCTTACATTCCTTCTTGGGGGCGGCGAATGGTAAATGCGAGACTTTTCGAGACGGCGAGACTAAAGTTTTTCTTTGCGAGCCCAAACATTTTGACTTTTTAAATTGCGAGACCGAGACTTCAAAGTGTTTTCAGTGCGAGACTCTTTCGTATAAAAATCGAGACTGCGAGAGGCACATAACCCCTAAAAAACGAGACTGCGAGACCCGTGAAATTGGACTAAAACTTTGCGAGATCCAGAGCTTTTGAAGGACTATTCGCCACCCCTCTACTTGTATGACACACTTTTGCCGTGCGTCTGATACCACGGCACTTGATCACTGAAAGTCGGTGTCGTAGAGTTTGCCTCAGTTGATAGGCATCAAAACTAGCAGCTGAGGAATGTTTAGCTGATGTAAAATTGTCAAATGTCGGAGTTTTTAGTTTAAAATTAGCCTAAACAACTTTTCTTAGACTAACATTTGAAAAACACCCTTCATCTCCAGAAATCTTGGACATTTGAGCCCGCGTACCGATGCGCGGCTTTGCTTAAAAAAATACTCCGCACGTACTGTGATCGTGAATTTTGTGCAGTATCTGGTGCTGTAGTTCTAGTATAATTACGGGAAATCATATCGGTTGTTTTCGTTTTATATCGTTTTCGAAGAAAACAAACATTCATTACCAAAATGGTAATTTCCACTGACCGGAAGGCTTGGGTGTGGGCTCATGTTTTAGGGCACGCCGAGTGCTCAAAATCAGTTGAGAAAAACAGAAAGCATGCCCCTATAAAGGCTGCTAGCCAACGTGATCGATAGATATTTTACAAATGGAAGAAAAAACCTTTCAAATGATGCCTTTTGAGCGAAATTTGAGGCAATTGTGGCCGAGATATCGCTTCTTGAACTCGGCATATTTTGCGGATTTTACCGGATTTTAAGGATTCTGCTCGACGGCATTTGTGGATGGTTTTCAATCAGAGCAAATACACATGAAAGGTAAACTACACAGCTTATAAACGGTTTTGTCAGCTAGGTTAAAGCATGTTTTTATTACGTCTGGTTGCACATTTCTCCCATCATGCTTAATTTTTCGGAAATCGCATTTTAAAAACTATGCTTCTTCCCGATTTCGTTGAAAATGTCATACAGATCCTGTTAAATTTAATGCACTCCAACTCGGAAAGAAAAATTTCGCAAATACACATCAATTTTGTTCACTTTGCCATTATTTTCTCAAAATTGTCTCATTATATATCAGCCTATTAGGCCACACTTGCACATTTTTGCTATCTTTACTCCTTTGGAAAATATTCGCTGTTTATTTACGATTTCCATACAAATCCCTATAGAATTTTGCGAACATGATCCAGTCCGAAACACGAAATTTGATTACGCAATCGCTCGCGTGTCCAAGATTTCTGGAGATGACAATAGCTCCGGTACTACTATATAAGTGTGTTTATAAGTAGATTTTTAGCTTATTTTTAATTTTTGACTGGAAAATCTATGTCCTTTTTTAGCTTACGGTTTTTATTAGCTTTTTTTTTAAAATTGGCAGAAAAATCTCTGTCCTTTTTTAGCTTGCGGATATTTTAAATTTGTAAGAGATTTATCAGAAAAATAAACAGAGATTTTTTCCTGATTATAAAAAATAAAAATGATATTTAAAAGATTAGAAAAATATTAATAGAATGGATCAATTAAATAATTTATGTTTGTATCAACTAAAAAGAATTTCAAAAGAGTTAAAAATTAAAGGAAGATCAAAAATGGGTAGAATGGATTTAATTGATGAGTTTAAAAAATATAAAGAGGAGGAGATTATTGATTTAATTGAAAAAGTTACTATTACTAACAGCGATTATATTTGTATTCATGGAAAAATTAAATATTTTTGCAAAGAATGCGGTGGATCTCAAATATGTAAACATGATAGAATTAAGTATGCTTGTAAAGAATGTAAAGGAACAATGTATTGTATGCATAATAAGCAAAAACAAAAGTGTAAAGAATGTGGTGGATCATCAATATGCATACATAATAAACAAAAACAACAATGTAAAGAATGTGGGGGATCACAAATATGCGAACATATGAAACAAAAAGCCTCTTGTAAGGAATGTCGTATAAAATTAATTTATGATTTAAAGGATTAGAAAAAAATTGTAAATAAAATGAAAATAATAGTAAAATATGGAAAAACTTCTATGGTTTTTTAATATTATAATGAAAAAAAACTTGGAGTTAATGATTTTTTAGATTTAATAAAGGAAGATTTATTAAAACATATATCAAATATTAGAGGTTTTATTGATGAAAATTATGAACTTTATGAATATTATAACGATTTTGGGTATGATGAAGATTCCGAAGGGGCTGAATTTGGAATTTGGCATGATGATAATGAAGAGTATTTTTATTTTTCTATTTTTGGTATAATGGGTTTATATTTAGATGGTATATCTAATAATGAGTTTGTTAGTGATTTAATATATTATGCTAATAGAGAAAAAGATGATAAGATGAAATATAATATTAATAATTTTATTATTGATTCAATTTGGATTTCTATAAATGTAAATGATGATAAGTTGAAACATAAACATAAATTTTATAAAAAATTATATGATGAATTAATGGCTGTGGCATGGCATCCATCTAGATATTTAGATTGGTGCATTGATGTTGAAGAGTTAAGACATTTGAAAAAACTATGGGGTGAAGAAGATTAATATTATCTAATTATGTTGTATAACTAAAGTAATAGTTACATAACAAAAAATTTATTTAAATCTTAAACTAAAAGTTACAGATTGTCCTTTTAGATCAAACTTTTTCCAATCAGAGTCTAAAATGGTTAAATCAAAGTGATTAATCATCAAGTTATCATATTTTCTAATTGGAATAGATGGGTAATCTTTTGATGGAATGTTTGCTAGTAATTGGGATGGCTGTATTTTTGCATTTTTACCTTTATTCGTGTATGACATTCTATTATCAACTATGCTGCATAAAAGTCTCAAAGGTTCTTTTATAGTTATATCTATTTGAGTTATTTTAAATAAAATCTCCGGCACCCCCAAAGAATTTTGCAAACCCTGGGTAAATTTAATGTTAATTGTTTTATTGTTGATTATGTAAGCAAAATTATCTCCGATAATCACTGTTATATTTTTAGCCTTTTCGCTGAGTTCAATTAATATTTTTATATCATTTATGGAATATGTTCCTGGATTAAATATTACTAAAGGTTTATCTTGTTCATCAGTTATTTTTTCTTGATTCTTTAAAGTTATTGATCTTTTTGTTTTAATATTACAATCTAAAAGTTGTAATTTACTAACGTGTTTCATTGGGGGGTCTAAATAAACCCGAGTTTCTGAATCATACATTGTAATGCTAAACATTTTTCATTTTGAAGGTATATGTTTAGATTAATTTTTATCGAAATAAAAACCAAGATAATATTCCTCCAGCAAATATTAAAACAATAAGATTATTTTGATGAGAAGATGTTTCTATATTATTAACTTCATCTGTTTTAGCCGATTCATCAATATTTTTTAATTTAGGATTCCTTGGTTGAGGATTGGTATTTAATAAAACCTTTGATGTTCCCAAACTATGAGTTATTCCAACATTTTTTGTTCCAACATTTATTGAATTATTTACCCCAAATTTCATATCTTCTGTTGCTATTTTCAGATTATTATTGTATCCAATAACGCTTTCTGTATTTATAATTAAATTGCTTGGCATCAACAAAACATCAGGAGCTATAGCCAAATCGAGTCGTACTTTTGATTCTTGAACTGCCATTTGGTATCTTTGATTTGAATTTGCGATATCATTTTCAATCACAGAGCTTTCAAATAAATCTATAAATTCTTGCTGGGTTTCAAATGCTCTTCCCCCATTACCAATAATTGAATTCCTAGTATTAACTTGGGCTCCCAAAACGCAATAAACAAAAGCTTCAACCGATCTATTTATTCTCCCTAATCCAGCATTTGTTAATCCATATCCAGATTTTGGTATAAACCATGCATATTGAAAATCAACAAAGTAATCATTTCGAAGCATAGATATTAAATTCCCATCTATTTTTTTACCTCCATCATCGGAAAATCTATTTGCGCTGCTTGGCCATATATTAGCTTCTGTATCATAACCTCTTACAATTCTGACATCTTGATTTCCACCACCTATCGCCTGCCCACTAGCGCTTCCGGGAATACTTCCGGGTGGTACGTATCCTTTTCCATAATCAATGAATACATCTCCAACCCCATGGTTTGAACCCCCTTTCCATCTAAAATCAGCCAAAGGCTTATTTAATCCTCTATAATCTTGATTATTGCTTAATCCAAATTCTGCGCATAAACGATTATAAGCATTTTTGTTGTATGGATTATTTTTTAAAGAAAAAGTTTGTTCATCGGGTAATGGTACAGATAATTCATATAATATTCTTCTTATTGTAAAGTAAATGTGAAATATAAAAAAACTTCTAATAACTTTGGGGTAATTTAAACTATCATTTAAACTTACCCCGCATCCAGATGTTGCGCACCAAACCGCCATGTTTAATTGCTGAGGCCAGTGATTAATATTTGGTTTATTCAACCAAGATCTAGCTTCTTTACCACTAGTAAGTCCTACAGTCTGATTTTTAAATACATTTTTCATGGGGGAAATGAAGCTGTCTTTATCTGAAACATATATATTTAAAATAGTTAACATTTTTGTTACATTTTTTGCAGATTCTTCGAATTTAATACCGGGAATTGGATATGTTTCTTTTGTAGATGATAAACTTTCTGGAAATGAACTATTTTGTAATCCCAAATCGCGCCATAATAATGTTTTCAAATTAGAGGGGAGATCATCGGTCCATGTTTTTCCAGAAGGATCATCATAAGACATTACAGTCATTCCATTATTTTTCCATTTAATATATCCACCATACGAATCATTCACAAATGTAAATTTATTGAGGTTCGCGTTTGGGTAACGATTTTTGAAATCATCCAATAACATCTTATTCTTTGTGTTTCAAATAAACCGGTCTTTAGATTAAGAATAAGATGTCAATTAATCTCTCTTCTAATACCCGCAAAACAATTACAACCAACTTCAGTTTTCTCATATGAAATTTTTAATGTCCTTTCCCTTCGGTAAGTTCTTTTAATAGATATTCGCGCGCTTCCCTCCTTATCACAGACATATCCAAGTTTTTTTCTGTTTTCCTAAATTTTTGTCGTATTTCTAGTTTTAGTTTTTGAAACTTTTCCAACTCCGCTAAAATTATAGAAAATTCTTGATCGGATATAGCATTATCTTTCAAAGCTTTTGAAACTAAATCGTTAATTGTGTTTAATTTTGATTTTGCAATTGCAGCGGTTTGTTCGTGTTTACTAACTTTACAAGAAAGTCTTTTAGAAGCAATACCAAATCCAACCGACAAACCACCAAAAACTCCACCCACAACCCCCAAAGGAATCCCGACAATAGCTCCAAAACCAGTAAGAGATGTACTCAATCCACTCGCAGATAGAATAACCGAAATCATTCCACCAGAAACACTAATTTTTGTACATATGGTTCTAGCCCTATTATATTTTTTCCTTACTTCTTCGTAATGTTTAATTTCTTTCTCAAGATTTTGTAATACTTCGCTTGATTTTTGCAGCCTGAAATTAATAGGATCTGTATTATTGGGTAATACAGGGTAAATTCTATTGTATTCATCCATATTGTATTTTACTACTCAACATGAAATCTTTAGATTGGCTTTGTTACTTTCTCTTCTTTTTTATACTTTCCATAAAATATAGAACTACAGCCATTATCAAAAGCCAAGCATTCTTTCCTAAAAACCCAATTACTTCTCCAGCTGTTTTGAATAAAAAGCTAACTATTGCACCAACCATTCCTGGCAATATTTCGCCTAATTTTTTACCAAGAGTTTTTAAACCATTCCCAACTCCTCGGCCTAATGTTGATAAACCTTTAGAAAGATTAGAAACTATAACCCCAATAATGACACCTACTGCACTTAGAACAGCAAAAACTGTAAAACCATACTTTTTGAATATATACTTTATCCGCTCTCGCAATGGTAAATTTTTAAGTATTTCATCTTTTCGCCTATCTATAACTGATAATTGTTCTTCAATTGAAATTGTTTTATTTCTAAGTTGTTCTTTTAATTTATCATTCTCAGCTTTTAATCTTTCTTTGCTTTGTTCTAACTTTGTTAAATTTGATTTTCCCTTCTTATTTTTGTCTATTTCCTCTTTGCATAATTTTAGTTCTTCAAAAAGTCTCTCTGCTTGTATTTTTAATTCTATATTCTGTTCAGCGGTTTGATCAAAAAGACTTTTATTTTCTGCTTTTTCCACCTGTTGTTTCTCAATGAATTTCTTAAGTTCTTTTTCTCTTTCGATATATCCACCAATTTCCCCCGTTCTTGTTGCTAAAAGTGAATCTATTCCTTGTACTGCAGAAAGTAATTCATTATGTTTTTGTTTTTCTTCATTAAATTGTGATATGGCATCATTATATTTATCTAACATTGTTTCATAATCAGCACCTAGAGCTTTTCTCATTGTTTTTGGTAAATCTTCAAGCATAAGAACTTTATCTTTAGTAAGTATAACATGTGGTGCAGAACCCTTTCTATTACTAAATTCTGCTAATATACTACCATCTTCTCCATATGTTACATTAAATGTCGCATCATTAGGATTAAAAGTTGGTAAATAGCGTTTGAGTTCCTGACCCGCTTCTCGCCTTCTGTCATATTTCTCATCTCTTTCTTCAATATTTGGTGTTTTTTTATCTTCATCTTTTATTTCCCATTGAAGTCGTTTTCTTTCTTCTATATATTCGTCGTAACCAAGATAGTCTTGATCAACAGATGTAGATGTGTTTGGGGTTTGGAAAGTTGTATCGTCCCAATCATAATCATCATCAGTTCCTTTTGGCAAATTTTCTAATTCCATTTCTTCTGCCATGATTTTTTACTCATCAGTAATAAATCTTTAGATCCCTTAGAGTTAGAAAAATAAAAGTAAATTTTGATTTAAATATTTTTAAAAATATATAAAAATAAAATGATGAACGAAACTACACAATTAATAGATATTAATACTTATAAACCTAAAGTAAGCATGATCTTTTCTAAACCAATTGTTGGCGAAATTCCTGGAAGTAAACCAAAGGTTGAATTTAAAAGAATTAAAATTTTTACAAAAAATGATGATGGAACAGAAGGAGAACTTGTTATTCCAACCGGTAATTTATATTCTTTTGGTGTTTCTACAAACACAAACCAAACAGGTGTAATTACAGAATATACATTTCCCTTATGTTTATGGAGTGGAAGTAAACCAACACCTGAAGAGGAAAAATGGATTGATTTATTCAATGATATAGTTGACAATTGCATTGATCATTTGTTTATTAATAGAGTAAAAATTGGTAAATTTGAGTTGGAAAGAAATGAGCTTGAAAAACAAAAAGGAGGTTTAAATCCTCTATATTGGAAGTTGGAACAATCTTCAATGGCTAGAGTTCCAGATAGAGGTCCAACTTTATATGCAAAATTAATTTGGGATAAAAAACAAGACCAAATTTTAACCAAATTTTATAACTCTAAAAATGATAAGTTAATTGATCCATTAAAATTATTAAATAAAGGTTGTCGCGTTGAAGAAGGTGTAATAAAAATCGAATCAATATTTATTGGGGCTCGTATTTCGCTCCAAGTAAAACTTTATGAAGCAGTTATAGAACCAAACAGAGAAATGAAAAGATTAACAAAATTTAGAGGTTTAACTATTTCAGATAGTAAATCTGCGTCTGAAGAAATGGATGAAGATTCTGATGATGGGAGTATTTTGTAAACAATAATAAATATACTTGTGTTATATAACCAAATTACTGGTTACATAACAAATAATAATTCATAAGAATTTACTAACTGCATAACCTAAACCTAACATTCCAGCCCCAACATATACCATTTCTCCTGTTTTTTGTTCATCGCTTGGTCTGTAATAATCAGAGAATTTTGGCTCTTGCATTTTACTATACAATTCAAAAGCTTGGTTTGTAGTCGAAATATTTTTTGATGCTTGATATTTTTCATCTTTTCTTTTCATTTTCCAGTCAATCATTTTTTGTCTTTTTTCCTGATATTCTTCGTAATCTTTTTGATATTTTTCTAATGCTTTATCGTGTCGTATTTTTTCTGTATACACATTATGTCCCGAAAGACTTTTTGCAAGATAATTTCCCCCAACAAATGCTGTTGCATTCAATATAGCCCCACCAATCATCATCGCTATTGCTGCCATTTTATTTTGGTAAAATCTTTTGATCCTCTAAATATGTTTTAAGATACATACTTCCAGATAATACAGCCACCCATTTTGCATAATTTGTAATATTTGAGGATGGATCATTCAAAAATGATTCTTTCATTACCTTTTTAGCTACATATCCAACTCCAGCTCCTAATCCGATAAGTACAGCTGAATCAGTTACAGTTTTCACAAGTTTGTTTTCGTTTGACATAATTTTTACTAAGTCAAAGAGAAAGCTTTAGATGACTTTAGAGATTATTCCATTCCTAAATATTTTGGAGTTATAGACAATGGTATCTTTGTTGGCTGTGGTATTTGTGGTACTTGCGCCAAATCAGGTATCCTATTTTTATATTCAGTGTATCCATCTCTAGCTTTTTCCCGGTATCTCATAAAAAGATCAAATGCTGTAAACCCTAATCCAACAACGGATAAAACAGTAGTAAAAGATAACTCTGGAAGCCATGATTTAGATTCACTATCTGTATTTTCATTTTTCTCCGTATCCCGTAGGGCCTCTTCTTCACGCTTCATTTCCCTAGATAATGCTTCTTTTGCTTTTTTATTATATTCCGCCAATTTCTTACCAGCCGCAACCTTTTTAGGATCTTTTTCCCGTTTTTTAGTATCTTTATTTTCAGGCGCGGGATCGGCTGTAATTTGTTCAACTTGTTCATTTTGTTCAGACATTATTTAGATATCATAAATAAGTCTTTAAACGGATTAGTGAACAGTATCATACCCGCTATCAGCCTGCTCAGTTGTATTTGAAATATCTTGATTTTTGTTGAATTTTATGTGCTTAGCAACCTGGAATAACCCGCTAGCAAGTGCTGCCAATCTCCCCGCTTTTAATGCCAATAACCCAACAATGTTTGTTAATTCACGATTAACCAAATCATCATTCTTCAAATCATTGCAAAGAGATTCTATATCATCAACCGGAACTAAATATGAAATAAGTTTGGAAACTAATTGTAGGGATGAATCTACCAATCCACCATTAATTTTTTTACCCATTACCGCTTGATACCGGTTAAAATATTTTTCTACATCGCGTTCCGATAATTTTTTTATATCACCCAAACTCATTTCAACTCCTAAATATTCCTTTGTTGTTCCGAGCGCTGCGAGAATTGCGAGTGATTCTTGTTTGATTTCAAGATCCTCACTTTGATTGGTATCATTTTTTACCTCAGTTTTTTCTTCAATGTAATCTTCAACATTTGTCATCTTTGTGATAATACATGGGTTATTTTTAAATCACTTCGGGAATTTCCAAATAGCAATTAAATGGGTATCGCAAACTCAAACATAACCTAGAATATTTTTCAGTTTTCAGGAGTTGTACAAACTTTTTACCCAATTCATAATCCAAATCACCACCATAATCTTCGAAAAACATTTTCATACCTTTCTGCGAGGGATTATGGAAAGTAACAACGCAGGCTACATTTTCCCGAAATGGTTTTGCTATTGATGTTAATTGCTGGGTTAGAACCCACATTGATAATCCGTGATGCCTTCCGGAGAATGCTAAATCTATAAATTTATTTGATCGCTTCTTCAGATCAGTGGATACAGCGCAATCATCTAAAATTATTAATGTATTTGTACCAGAGAATAAAGTTTGGCAATCATTTAACAATTCATTAATCTCATCTACATTACTTGCATCGGGTGATAATACAAAGAATCTCTTATCCCCACGAGCAAAATTATGATATGTTTTATTTTTAGAATAAGTTGGACAAATTAAAACAATATATTCAAAAACTTTTCGGAAAGGACCGCGGAGCTGTTCAATTAAGTACTTTGTTTTCCCACAATTTGTTGGTCCAGTTATGATACAATGGAATGGTATTTTATCTCGTAAATCTTCCATATTTTTGTATCATAAAATTATGTTTTTAGATTCTTCCCTTCGGTCAGTACTTAATTGATCTCAAACTTGAATTCATTATTTCCATCATTGCATCGGCTACAACAAACATATGACAAGTTATTACTACTGAGCTTGATGAACCACTTTTTTTCCTTTTAATTTCTATTTTTACTCCATCATGTGTATTATTTAGAGCTAGTCCCCCACCATGAATATCATTATCGGGGTGAGTTCTTGTATCAACCCAAAGAGCAAACTTATTTGTATAAAAATCCCCTTCTTTTAAATTATGCTCTCCTATTTTTTGGTATCGTTTTTTCACAGATTCCCAAAGATCTGATATAATCATACCTTTAGAGTATATTCTATTTGGTACACCATCAACATCAATATTAACAGAAGTTATTCCTGGATAGAAAAAATTTTCTGAATCTCTTGCTCCACCGGCATATGGAGCAATAAACAAAAATAATATTCCACTCATTGATCTTCTAGGTAAATTAACATGTTGATTAATAACTTCATCAGCTCCAGTTAAAAATGTAAAAGTTTTGTGTAAAGTAACATTTTCATAAAAGAATCCTTTGCCAATTTGATAAGTTGATTGAGCTTCTCTAGCTAAGTATTCGCTTGAAATTGATGAATATTCTAACTCTAAGTTTTTTATTGAGTATTTTGGTGTTTTAGTTGTATCAGAATAAACAACAATATCATAAACTTGGGCTAATGTAATCTCAAATATTAAATGATTTTCTAATGCTTTTGGATAAAAAACCCCATGATCATTTAAAATAGGATGATTTATTGGTATTCTATACTTTGAACCGTGAACATTAGTGAGAGCAACTTCTTTTACATCTTGTGTTTTTGCATCACCAGATTTTGTTCTAAGTTTTCTAATATTTGGAGAAGAAATACCTTGTTTTAATCTATCTTCTCGCTCTTCTTCGGTTAAGAATAAATCATGATATGTTTGAAATAGATCATATCTTTGGGTATCCTGTAATGTTTCACCTCCAAAAAGAACTTTTAATCTGGATACAAGATTGGCGGCCAAATTATTAACAACAGTATTATTTGCATGACCCTCAACATCTAAATCAAATAGAAGAGATACACTTCCAGGAACAATCACTAAATTCTCAGAAAGTTTTGGAATATTTATATATAATGTTTCACCGGGGCTGGCTGATGATGGATTTAGAGTAATTCTATTTAATGTTGATTCTGCTTTCAAACCAAATGGTTCTTTTGGAATTCTGTTTGGATTAATTTTTTCAGACGCATTACTTGATTTATAAGATACTTTGTCTAACCTTTAAACCCCTTTGTCTTTAATTTTTCAATATGTTTTAATAAACCTTCTCTCGCCTCAGGAATTAAAATCATAATATTAAAAATTTTATCGCCATCTTCCATATATAGAATTTTTTTTCTAATAATTTTTTTCATAAGATAAATTTGATATTCGCTAAAATTTATTTTTTCTTCCTCCACCATTTTTTTAATTTATAAAATACTTTGTTAATTTTTAAATGATGTCAAAAATATACTATTCGGGTGAAGGGTATTGGAAAGGATATTCCGCGATTCCTAAATTAGCTGAGGAGGCTAGAGTAAGTGAAAATGAGGCAAAACAATGGTTGCAGAAACAAGCAATATGGCAAATCTATCTTCCTCCCCCAAGATATATACCTAGACCACACTGGACTGAGAATAAACCAAATCAGATTCACCAAGCAGATTTATTATTTTTACCGCATGATAGAGTTGGAAGAAAAACATATAAATATGCGTTAGTTGTGGTTGATATCGCCTCGAGATATAAAGATGCGGAGCCATTAACCTCAAAAGAAAGTCGAGAGATATCAGAAGCTTTTACAAAAATATATTCTAGAAGATTGAAATACCCTAAAACATTAATGGTTGATCCAGGAAAAGAATTTATGGGTGGGGTTAGTAAACTCATGAATTACCATAATGTAAGAATACAAAGAAGTGAAGCTGGTAATCATAGAGCTCAAGCATTTGTGGAAAATGCAAACAAAATATTGGGTGAAAGATTATTTAGTCATCAATATGCGCAGGAAATGATACAGAATGAAAGATCCAGAGTATGGGTGAAAAGATTACCAGCCATTCTAAAAACTTTGAATAATACAAAAATAAGAATAACCGGTAAAGAGCCCGATAAGGCTATAAAAATGAAAGAGGTTGATATTAAAACTAAAAATTATAAACGTGTGGTGGGGCTTGATGAGGTTAGACTACCAACTGAAGTTAGGGTTAGATATTTATTATCTCCTGGCGAACTTGAGGGTGGAGAAAGAAGAAGAGCCACAGATCCTATTTGGAGTATAAAAGTTTATTATATTTCTGGAAGTAGAATTTCTCCTAATCAGCCGATTTTATACTTTTTACAAGATGGCCCAAGACGGGGTTTTGTAAGAGAAGAGTTACAGGTTATTCCGTATGATACAGAGTTACCCCCTAATTCTGTTTTGAAATGATCTAATACAATGGTTTTGTGTGAATTCCATCCTCATAAACCCGTCTTTTATCATAATATCCATTAAATGCTTTTTTATTTTGTGTATATGTCACAATTTGGTTATCATTTACCCTAAATCCTGTATTTTGTGCCATATCATTTGCCCCTTTTAAAGCAGCCCAGTAACCATTCCAGTTTATTTCGTTTTGACTATGAATTGTGCCTTTAGCACTATACTTTGCTTTTCCTTTCTCATCCTCCGCGTAATAACATTTTGAAGAAAGCGCAATCATTCGTATACCATCAAACTCTTTTTTGAACAAACCCGGGGTCCTTTCGTGATATTTAGAGGTTGATAGGAATTTTTCTTTTCCACCATTAAAGTATTCTTTTCTCATTTCAGGTTTTATAATATCATCCAAATTTTCAGACGAGATTGCCATGTACATAGAATCAGTATCCATTTGTATCAACTCAAAATCCTTTCTATCTACATATTTATCTAGAAAATCGTAATAGAATTCCAACATTCTTAATTTTGCTAGCTGATATACCGCAATTCCGCATTGATAGGGCCTGTCTATTTTTATTAATCTTTTTCTTTTTACTATTTCATATGTGTCATTTATTTCATTAAGATCTTCAAAGAACGCAGATCTTAAGGCTTTTTCAACCTCTTCCTCATCCTTTGTATACCTTGTGTTCTTATGTTTTTCTTTATCTTCTATCATTTTTCCATAGAATGAATTCCCTTTCAGTTTGTTAGTGTCGGCTAATTCTTTACAACCTTTATATTTTGATTTTAGTTTTTCAATCAATACTTTAATGTCTTTATTTTCTTCAATAACTTTACATATATCAGGAAATTGGTTTAATTCATTAGTAATTTTTACTAAATCATCAATCTTGTTTTCATCAAAAGCTTTACTTAATTTTTCCAACATAACCTCTATATCTCCATCTCTTCTTGCGTCTGCCACCTCTTTTGGAAACCATTCAAAGGGCCTTCCCGATTCATACTTTAAAATATTATGAATTGGGGTAATCTTCAAACCATGATTAAGATACCATTTTATCATAGGTGTATATAAAAATATCTTTTTTGCTTTGGTTACACCAAGTAATTTTTTATTATCTTTTAGATGTTTTCTTCCTGTAGCTTTTTGATATTCTTTCATATGCTCTGGTACTAAATATTCAGGAACGACATCTACAATAAATAGGGGTGAAAACTCTTCAAACTTTTCTTTTAGATGAACAGGGGCATGGATATCAACTTGACAAAATCCGAAAAGATTACCATCAAGAATCTCTTTACAAATTTTCTTAATAAATTTAGGATCTGATGGGTTTTCAACCTCAATGCATTCTTCTTTTCCGCATGGCATTTCTTGTCCAGCACAGTATAGATATAAACCATTTGCATCAAACCCCTTAATTCTCACACATTTTTTCGGGTTTTTATATTTATGAGAGCGAATCATTGTTTTTTCTACCTCCGCATATCTCATAAATACAATACTAGGGCCCCCAACCATACCCGTTTTCAATAATTTATAAATCTTGTTTTTGTCGCATATTTTACAATCTTTCTTTATTTTGTAGCATTTTTTACAAATCTTGTTATTACAACAACTATGAATACAGTATTTTCCTGGGGCGTACAATTCAGGATCACCTTTCTTCTTCATTTTTTGATATTTATTTAGAACATACCGCATTGATACTCCTGGGATAGAAACTGCGTCTTTTAATATATCTATTTCGTCTGGATAATATAAACGCTTTGTTTTTTCTAAAGCTTCTAAAAAAGGTATAACATCGTTTAAATTATACTCTTTCAACCAGTCTAACATTGTAACACAACCCCTCTTTTTAAATTCAATCAAATATTCTTCATATTCTTCTTTGGAAATGTTTTTCTTTTTCAAACTAGAGTAAAAGTCTTCATGTTTCACCGGTCCAACGTGAGAAAGCTTATCATAACTATCCAAAAATTCATACGGAAGTACAAGTTTTTTGGCTTCACAGTTGTTTGCTTTACACCACTTATCAAAAGAAACTCCAGGTGCAAGGTAAGACATTATATCCAAGAATTTGAAATGCGTTGTTGATAAAAACATATACCTATTCTGTTTCTTTGCAATAAAAATCTCCTTAGTTTTATCGGTCATATGTTTTATAAAATGTCTTTTAATCAAATTGATATCATATTTTCCACTATTAAACCCAAAAACAGGTACTTGATTACACCATTCTTCATATTTTTCTAAAACATGTTTTTGTAAAGAATCTTGATCAGGTAGCGGATATTCTTCTTTAACTTTTTCAACTATGATTTTTCTTATTTCCCCCAATTTTTCAACGAATTCTTTTATAAGCTCATCAGGATTTTTGTTGTAAAGAAAAACGCGTTTGTGTGTTAAATTATCGATTATTGCAACACTAACTGGAGTGTGTATATTTGTAAAAATTAAATCATCAGTAATATGTTTATCTTCTTTTTGTAATATTGACTCAAAATCGAAAATAATATTATATGGATATGAAAAAAATTTCTTTTTGAACCATATATTGGGTAATTCAGGATTTTCACACTCCCAAATTGATACTACATTATAACCCAAGCTTTTTATCTTCTTTTCTCTTTCAATAGTTTCATTATATTTAATTTTGTCGGTTGTTGAACACGGACACCCATGCCATTTGCAACCATAAAACTCAAAAACAGTATTTGTCTCAGGTTCATATCCATCAAACAAAATCTCATTCCCTCCTTCATCCCTATAACACCTTTCACCACCGTGACCACAAAGCCCATGATGAATATGTTTACCTATAATTTTAGATTGGTTTTCTATCCACCTACACGCTTTATAACTAAATTGAATTTTACCCCCATAAAAAACATTGTCAGATTCATTCCTGATATGTTTTATCTTTTCTCCTGTGCATAATATTTTTGTCTTTCCTCCTGTGCATGTTTCATTAGTAAAATGCCTTTTTAAAACTTCATGTCTGGTAAATTTTTGTTTACATCCTTGGCATACCCAGTTTTCAGCAAGAAGGTTAAGGTTTTTAATGAAAAAACCATGATTATTATAAAGACCTAAATTTAAAGTTGGTAAATTATCTTTGAAATTGTTTTTTCCAAACACCAGTTTCCAAACTTTAAAATTTGTTATATCTTTCTGCTCATAAGCCCGGATATTTATGGAAAAAACTTTTGAAATTTTCTCAAAATCAACTAATTTTGTTGATCTAACATCTTCTTTTTTTAGTTTTTTGTTGCCATAAAAAGTTTTAGCTAAATTTAGGGCTTGTTTCTCTATGAATTTTTCAGGATTTTGTTTACCATCAATAATATTCATGAGAATAGCCAAACACCTCCATACACAGAGATTATCGTCTTTATCATCTACAGAGTAAATACATCTTTTCTTTCGTAATTCATCAGGTAATCTTCCGCACCCAACTAAAGGTTGTCTAGTGTTAATAACTTTTATTTGTACTTCTCTAAACTCAACTCCACCCTCATTAACACCTGGTTTATTAATTTTCTTTTCTGGGGGTAAATATGCTCTAATCCAAGCATCTCCTTCTAAACTCAATCTCTCACCCTCACACCTCTCTATATATTTTTTTATTTCTGAAAGGGAGTTAAAAGTTCCTCCACTTCTAAATGTGTGTACGTGATAAGCTATTTCCCCATTTCCTCTTTGAATCAAAGCAGTAAAACTGAAAACAATTCTTGCCCCCATTTCTATTTGGGGTTCCAACTCATTATAAATTATTTCTGTCAAATCATTATTTAGATTCCTCCTAAATCTAATAATATTTCCATTTATTCCTTCATTATTACGAATTGGAGGGTCATCTTCATTTTGGATTATTGGAAATATTTTAAGTACTATTGTTCTTTTCTTTTTAGTTTTTTCCTCCAATTCATCTCTCACACTATCAGGTATACTTATCTCTTCTTTTTTTGATTTGGGTTTCTTAATATTAGTAATTTTTATAATATTTTCATTTATTAATTCTTCAAGATTTCTGAAAAAATCGTCTTTATCCATTACCCTAAATGAATAATTTCCCCAATTAAAATTTTGTTTTAATCGTTTTTTGGGTTTTATAAAAGTAGGTGCAAGTTTTCTTTTCCGTTTAGGTTTTGCACCTTCTTTTTCATAATTTCTTTCCATATTTTTCTCTTCTGTTTCATGCGTTTTAATTGACATTTTTTTCCTTTTAGGTTTTGCACCTTCTTTTTCATAATTTCTTTCCATATTTTTCTCTTCTGTTTCATTCTTTTTAATTGACCTTTTTTTCCTTTTAGGTTTTGCACCTTTTTTTTCATAATTTCTTTCCTCTTCTGTTTCAATTATAAGTTCTGGTCTATTACCTAAAACTTCATTGAGTTGATTTCTGTTCATACTTTTATAATCTTCAATGCCAAAATCTCTTGCTACTGATTTTAATTGTCTATCAGTAAGTATTTCTGACACGTTAATTCTTAAACCCGGAATATTATTCAAAACCTCGATAAGTTGAGATCTAACCATTGGGTTGGTTTTTCTAACACCATTTTCCTTGGCTATTTTCTTTAATTGATGAACATTTAATTTATCCATAATTACTCTCTATAATTATTTTTCTCTAATCTTTTAAATATCATTTTTATTTTTTATAATCAGGAAAAAATCTCTGTTTATTTTTCTGATAAATCTCTTACAAATTTAAAATATCCGCAAGCTAAAAAAGGACAGAGATTTTTCTGCCAATTTTAAAAAAAAAAGCTAATAAAAACCGTAAGCTAAAAAAGGACATAGATTTTCCAGTCAAAAATTAAAAATAAGCTAAAAATCTACTTATAAACACACTTATATAGTAGTCCGGTCTATATTCTTTTCCTTTGCATATTACGCAAAACCTGATTTACCTAAGAGTTTTGACAAGGTAAACTAAGCAGCAAGATACTAAAAAAACCTTGTTTGTTTGCTTCATTTCGTTGTTGTTTGTTTATTCAGTTGTACTTTTGGGCCGACTTTCCGAACCATTTCGATCGGACAGTTTCTTCTTGCAAACAAAACTTTTGGGAAAGTATTCCGACCCCGAGCCGGAATGAATTCTTCTTTCCAAGTGCTCCTGCTGAACAATTTGAGTATAGATGGGTAAATAATATGTTTGCACGTGGTAATTAAATACTTCACCCTCGTAGGATGTACGCAAAATTAATTAAAAAAAATAGAAAAAGTTCAGGAATAGTGGGGTTTGAAAGTGCAATATCTCGAATAACGGTGGGATGCTCAACCAGCTGAGTTCAACTAGTCGTCTGCATTGGAAACAGGCTAATTGCTGCTAAGAATTGCGTTCATACTGCGACGGTCAAATATTCAATTGCGTTTTCCTCCAGACCGATGATATTTAACAATTATTCTTAGAAATCAAGGTGAATGATGACAGAATATTATACATAGTACATCATCGATCGTCTAACACTATTCACTTGACTCTGAAGATGACTTCCGCTCAGGTTGTCGAAACGTCAGTCACCAACAACAGTTCTTTTCAGAACTACCCTCACCCGGACGATCAAACTAGACGAACTACATAGTTCTAAAGCCACTATTCACTGAGATTGAAGAGAAATAATTGTTTTAGTATATACCAACGAAAAAGCCTCAGTAGGGAGTTTAAGAAAACACGACGGCGGTATCGAGGACAACACAACCGGTGAAAAAATTTAATCGCTTACCGCGATTGTGCGGCTGAAGGTAGGCTCGTTTCATGATAATTTTGCTTTCTTTTCCGTTTGAAATGGTGAACTGTTTTAATTGTTACAGTTCGAATTTCATCCAGAGTTCAAAAAATCAAGGTTGCTGAGTTAGTATATAATAAACTTCATATATTATACTCAATTGCTGAATGAAATCCCGCCTAAAGGTCCGGTAATACAAGCAATTTTTTTCTTTCAGCTTGTCCGCAAAGTTGTTGCCTTGCAAATTGAAGGGCATTGTTGCCCGTATTACCACCTACGTGAGCAACTTGTCAAAATCCAGTGTTGCAAGCTGCAGCAACATGTTGCACAAAGTAGACTTGAATTCTACTTTCTGCAACAAATTTTAGCTTTGTTGCTCATATTACCACTCACTTCATAACTTTACAAGTTGCTCACGTAGGTGGTAATACGTGATCAACGCCTTTCAACTTGTAATGTAACAATGTTGCGTGATAAGTTGAGAGAAAACGTTGCTTGTATTACCGAACTTAAGGCACATTTGAACTTAGTCAAGGCCACGTGACCAAAAATCAACTAGTGACAGTTTCTGCTTAGATGAGTGAAAACTCTAGTACTATTAGAAATGTGTGGCTTTCCGCACTTTCTTCTCTTAAATATTGCACATGATTTTGCTTATCTGTTACTGGGTAGATTTCCAGGGCTTAACGGCGATACTTACTAGACATCTTGAGCTGGTTTTCATTTGAGATGTTGATCTTTTTTTCTCCACTGTGTGAGTCACTACCCAAAAGATCTGTAGATGGGGAAATCACAGAGAAAACAATCTGCTTGAAAAACGCAAATTCCAACTGCTATCCGGCAAATCGTCAATATTCGACCCTTTTCCTATCAATTACTAGTAGAAACCAATTCGCATTCTATCTGAAATCTTGCAATCTGACTGGCTAACGTACACAATATCCGCACACGCTTGGAACAAAACAAAAAACTTCAAAAGCCCATAGTTCTTTGTTGTGGAGTTTGGAGTTTTAAACCGTTTGGCCACTTAGACATCAGCATGGTTGATTACCACTCAATGTTTGATGATGTTTGGTCGACAAACATTTCCCGTTTGGACGGGCCTTAACAGTGATAGCAGCCATGGTTATTATCATTCTAGTAATAGTATTAATAGTAAATGTTAAAAAATGAGTCATTAGGCTAATAGTAATAACATTAATGATAATACCTTTTAACCAATTTAGCACAGAATTCAATCATTAACAATCGGAAAGGTAAAAGGTCAAAACATGCAATCAAGGGCGTAGCGTCCACATACGCACATAGCCCGTTCATACACCTGAAATCTGGAAAAAAATCTATCTTTTTACTCCCTGAATGCATTCTTATCATTAAATCGGGATGACGGATAATTTTTTACGTATATTTTGGTGTCTTTGTGTTAATATTTCCTTTATACTTTTATTGTGAGTCCATACAGAAAGGCAACAAACACTATAACATAGCTTTAGGAAAGCGCAGGTTATGATTGGCTAATACGCCCGATCCATTAGCCCATGAGGTGCATGCTGACGTCACATTGTGAAGTTGTGAAGTCTTATGTTATAAAAGAAATGGTAAACGCAGCAGCTGTGCAACCATCGAGTTATGGACGCACTTGGAAGGTTGACCATTTCTTCATTATACTTTTCTTCCCGTGCGTACACCTTCAAAATCTCACGCTACACCCCTGGCAATGAACACATACCACCAGGATCCAATATAAACGACTGCGACAGACGCTGTTTAACTCCCTCGGGCTAAAAAGAATAGTAAATACAGCATTGTCAGTAATTAACAATTAGATTATGAGCTCGAGATTTCTATTTATACAACAGAGTGAAAAGTGGAAGGTGAAAATTTGGAATTGAACTATCACCTCATAAAATCGAGAGCGAATAATCTAATTGTTTTAGTAAAAATCATAATAAACGAATCACGTGTAACTGACAAAAATACTTAAAAATACTTAATCTTCCTTCGAAACTTCGTTAAAGCGCGAAGACGTCGCCATTTTGAAAACGATCTTCAACAAAGTGTTGTCTAATTAAACAATAAAGTGTTTCTGTTGAGGAACTATCGGCTGATAGTTGGAAATTTGATGTTGATAAAATTTGATGACGGAAATTTGATGTTCTTAAGACAAATATTTGCCCGAGAAGCGAAGCTTCGAGGGCAAATATGCTAGTTTTAAGAACATCAAATTTCCAAGTGGCAACTATCGGATCGATAGTTCCGAGACATAAACACTCTATTGCCTTTATTGTTCACCACTAAATTTCTTCCGCGCGCCAGTTGAAAAACAGTCAAAACCCACTAAATGCAGATCATTCAAATATTTATCCATACGCACAGCCTGAAATTTCAATAATTCGCAACGTACATTGCCTAAAAAATACGGTATAACTGTCAGAAAATTCACATTTTCACGGACGGGCACTATCCATCCGGGTATTTTCCTCGGAAGGGCACTATGCGCTGATAGTATGTCTCCGCGGAAGAACACTATCGCGTCACGTGATCAATTTAAACCAATAGGAATCGGAGAAAATTTAGTGGTGAACTATAATGGCTGATAGTCTGCAATAGCTGAGCCAATCAGATTGCGGTATTCGCATTAGTCTATTAGTAGATTTTTATTAGCAGTTAGCATGCTTGGTTTGCTGTGGAAAGGAAGACTGACGGGGGACACACTCACACTCACACTCACACTCACACTCACAGTGCATCCTGCAACTATATGGCAAGACAAATGCGCTATTGACCAATCGTGAGGTCAAGATGGCTACAAATTGCTCACGTTCTTTTTCTGTAATTCAATAAACGAGTAGGAGTGCTTAAAGCACGAGATGCGAGTTTACTGAACGGCTTGAAAAACCTTTTATCTAGACCTATTCATTATTATACTAAACTTTGGATTTTGGTGTATTTTGACCAAGAAAATCGAACGCAAATGTTAGCCTTGTCTATATCAAATATAAAGAGACTCATTAAACATTGATTTCCTTTGTATTTTCTTTATGAATTATGAATGCCTTTTTGAATATGTTTTTGTCGACCGAGACGAAGTCGAAGTCAATAAAAATGCAAAAAAACAAACAAACAACAACAACAACAACAACAAAGCCAATGCCCAGCCATCTTGACCAAATATGCGGATCAATTTTCTAAGTTAAAAAGTTAGCGTTAATGTTGGGTTAGGGGAGGGGTAAGTGCACAGTTGCCCAGATACTTTCATTGATCCAAATAAGCTTGCTCAATGAAGGATTTATTACGTAGCATGGCCATTATTATTATTATTACCTCCGCCAAGGGCGGGTTATGTTTTCGCGCCTGTATGTTTGTTTGTCTGTCTGTTAATCGTTTTACGCAAAAACTAATCAACGGATTTGCACCAAATTTGGTGGAAAGGTCGCAAATATACCCAGGATCAATCGATTAAAATTTGGGATTTATCCGGATTAAACTCCGGATCTGAGATCGAGATGAGTGTAATATCAGGTGTACATAATTGGCGGGGCGGAGGTATGCGCTCTACCGAGTGCCCTTCTAGTATTGTTTTGTTTTGTTTCGCTGGACAAAGCGTGCAATCCCAATCAGGCAAGATAAGCCCATCTTGCCCGCTCAGGTAAGCAATCAGAACTCAGGATTCGCTTCATATTGCCGGTCTTAAAAAGGCCATATTTCATCAACGAAAAAGTGATATAAACAATTTGCATACCTCGACAAGTAGCTTCTTTCGCACCCTATCCCCACCGGCATTGACGTAGCCAGGTCCGTAAGAATGTTGAAAAATCACGAAAACCTCAATTTCTATCCACCCGAGTTTTGTGGCAACAATTGGAACTGCCACGGATTTAGCGTCTTTCGCTGGAACATCCACCGTTCCAATCAATACTCTCCCATTAGATCCAGCCATAGAGCAGAAATCTTTGGATCCAATGAGAAACACATTTGCCTGATACGAAGAAAATAAATTTTATTGCTTTGCTTGACAATAAACTTCCACAAGATACCAATTAACGATCGCTTGCCACTTTTTCTCTAGAATATGTGAAGACGTTTTCGGTATAGATAACTAACATTCCATGAAGATATAATGAGGTTGATACAACTATATAACACTTCTGGAGCCAGAATTGTACTGGATGCAGTTCGTTTCTACCTTTTTCCTTTGTGGATTGAAACATGCAAATGAAAAGTACTGCACTGTGGTACTGTTTGTTTTATTTAATAGCGTGCGGGTGCTAATTTTTTCTTCTGTGAATGACCTTTCTTGTGACCATTCTTTGGAAACCAACTGAAGAGTACTATGTTGGACTGCTTTTCTCTCAAGTTTTTCTTTTTTCTTTTTCTTTTAAGGCTAGTTAAGGTTATTGTATACCTTCAGATCGGCAATTTTTAAATTTTTAGGTTAAAGTAATCATCGAAATGTGGTCTCTAACGTAAAAAAAATTATGGAAAAAGACTAAACATTTGCGGAGAAATGGCGGGTTTACGCTTTGGCCAGAAATAACAATTACCCACTTGATTGACATCCTTAGCGCTGTTTTCCAGACAGAAGGGTGACAGGGAAAAAGGACACTTTAAAGAGCTAAAACTCAAAGGGAATTTGTTGGTTTGCCTTCAAATTTTCACAGTGGGTAGTTAAGCATATAAACAACAAAAATGAGTTTGCGAATTTTTTATTTCGAAATAGTTTTTCTCCGAGAGCGATTTTTGTACGATCACTTCACATTTTTTCAACGCGATTTCGAAAATGTTCTATATCGTTTCATTTTAATTGAGTATGGCAAAACGCAGACAAGTTTTTTAGCACTTTGCGTCGGGAAACTGACGAACAAATAAAACTAACGAAAGACGAAATTCGTTTTGACTTGTAGCTTTGAATAGGTGATTCGGACGCTCGCATTTAGAGGTCGTGAAAAATTCGACAATTCATTTTATTTAAACGTTCTTGGTTTAGTTTTATAGTCAGCTTTTTAAGCTTTATTTTGATATCGGGGTTTAGGTATCTAAACTTTAAACTGGACGCGCTACATCACTTCTATGTGAGACACCCCTGAAGGTATGCAGTAACCTTAACTAAACTTCGATTCTTTTCTTTCGATTTGGCAACAAAAAGAATTTATCTATTTGTCGTAGAAATATAAAGTACATGAAATAAACAGCAGTATACTGAGAAACTGTTTGTTTCACTATACAATATGGTTCTAACATTTTCATCTGTGGATCTGTACTTGACCATTCTTTACAAAGCTACTGGACAATACTGTACACGGTCGTACTGTTTGTTTTACTATACAGTCTGCTTCTAACATTTTCATGTGTGGATCAAACCATGCAGTGTGACCATTCTTTGTAAAGCTACTTAAGAGTTCTGTACTGCGGTATTGTTTGTTTTAATACACATTGTAGTTCTAACGTTTTCATCTCTGAATCAAATCATGCGGTATGATCATTCTTTGAAAACTACTGAACAGTACAATGTGGTTCATTTGCTGATATATTCTGTCATATGGTGCTGCTTGTTTTATTATAACAGATACCAGACGGTTATCATTTTAATAAGGTACCTATAAGGCTATTATTATATCTACAGCCGCTAGTTTTGAGCAAACGAGCGATCTTCATCTTAATATATATAATAACTCCACTCAATCTCGCCGTTCATGAACTGTAACCACCTCGGTGCTATGCGCCTCGTTGGCAGTAAGGAAATTAGCTCATGTACGACTCGATTTCGGGGATCAGTTAAACGGTTCAAACGTCTATTCATACATCACCTTTATACCGGAGTCAATATAGTTGAAAACTGTTGCGAGAAGTGAAACCTGCTCTCCCCTTTTAACAGAATACGGCAGCTTCAAAGAAACAAATTGCTCCAGGAATCCCACAATTCGTAGAGGCTTGGCTAGTCCCAGGCCTGTTTGATTGTTTATTGCCACAGCTTGCATGACCCACGTGGTAATTGTATCGGGCACGGTAGCATTCAGCCGGAATCTTCCGTCACGACTTAAAGAAGCAGCCAAAAACATACATATTACTATCAGCATACAAATCATTTAGGGTATATCGTACTTAAACCCATCAAAAATAAATGAGAGAAATACAAAGAAAAACAAGCACCTTGACGTGTTTGGATATCTGATCAAGCACCGCTTGTTTTTCCATCGTTTATTTCTCCTTTCAAATAATTTCGTTTGCAAGTTTATATCAACTATATGTCCGCCGGGGATATATAATTTATATAATATCATGCATGGGTGACAAAATTAGGCCTTAATTTTGGCGCAAAATTTCAGCATTAATTCATAATTTTACATGTGAAATTATAATGTTGTTATGGCAACTTCTCCTACGTGCCAAAATAGCGACTAGGTTTAAAAATGTGTAAGAGTTATCTGTCACCCATGTTATTAATAGTTATCAAATGGTGTACTCATGAAATCTGGGAATAATTTCACTTGCGTTTTGTCCAAAATCTAATAATTTCAAATTTGGACGAAACGCGCGTTAAATTATTCCCTAATTTTACTCGTCACTATTTGATTACACATACGAATCAAACACTTTGAATTTCCCAGAAAAATACTCCGCTGCGTCTTATTTTCCACTTTCTTCTCTGGCGACGTTAAATATGCGATAGCACACTGTATCTCGTGTTTGATTAATTGCATCCAGTGAATAAATAATTCACTGGATGCAATTAATAATTCCAGTGAATTTATTGCTAATCAGTGAATAAGGTAAACTACAACTTCAGACTTACCCTCGAAGTAAGTTTTTCTCTCTTTTTTTCTAAGGTTCAAAATGTTATTCGGACAATGTCGACACGACTATTTTCCGAGAAACACCTGGATGTCATTATAATGCTGAAAGCCTCGTTTTTGTAAATAAAAACGATACGGAAGATATTTTGTGTTACTTTCCAAAAACATACAAACAACAAAAAAATTATTTGTCACGGAGGTACTCTGTTTTGTAAGTATAAATATAAATCATTGAAGCAGAAGAAACAAATGAATTTTGAAAATTAGGCAATTTTGGATGGCGGTTTTTTCTCCAAAATTGAACGAAAACGGCAAACAGGTCGAACGTCCTAGATTCTCGCGTGTAAAGTGACAATACTTTATCAAAGAAATGCATGACACAACCAATACATGAACAAACTTACCCTCTTGGAAATATTATTTTAGTGTACCATGCGGAGCCACATCACATTGATGGTTTTTTTTAAATTTGCTGTTACACTTAGCAAACTGCTTCCACAAGGCTTTCCCAGAACCCCCGGTACTATCCACTTCCCGAGATAGCGAGCCAATCAGATTAATCAAAATGCCAAGGTTGTCGAGATGGTGTATACTAACACGAGGAAAATCAATAATGAAACTTCTATTTAGTTTTCCAACCAACTAAAGCTCGTTAATGCGCGATAAGATGTCAATACAAGCAAACAAACAAACAAACAAACAAACAAACAAAGTCTGACGTACCCAGCCACGCCCTCGTGGAGCAACCAAGTTTCACGGAAGTCAGCTCTCAGATGCGTTCCTTCGAAAATTTGGTCATCGCTGATTGTCTCGCCGTTTAAAAAACTATCTACTTCTACCTGGCTGCTTCTTGCCAACATCCCAGTATCTAATAAATGAAAGATCCTCGCAGTTATGTAAGCAACAGAGTCAGTTGCCATGAAAAGACCTGAAAGACCTGAAAATATTCAAGCTGTATCTGCCAAACAAGCGACAAAAAGATCTCACATATAGAGAAATTGCGATTAAATTGGCCGGTTTGGTAGTCTTACGATAAACGTATGCGTTACTTAGGTAAAGATGGCTGGGTATTGGCCAAGTTCTTTCTTCATTGAGTTTCTACTGAACGAGGCCAATATCCAGGCATCTCGACCGAACGAACTTGGTCAACAAAGGATTTATTATACGGCCAAAAGACTATTTAATTAGGACAACAATTACTCGTCTGTTTCAGAGCCCCAGGAAGAAAAGCCAAATACTGATGGCGCGAGTTCGTTACTGTCTTGCGACTCCGCTGCTGCAGGAATTGACTAATAACGGACTTTGCCCAAAAGTCACGAACTATGAAAGCCAACTTAAAGCATTTAGTTTTGCTGGACAAAGCGGGCAATCCCTTGCGGGATAGATATGTACATCTTGTCCGCTCGGGCAGCCTCTCATAACACAGGATTCGCTTCATCTTGCCTGCTAGCGCAACTGGCCACAACTGTAATAAAATTGACTTATTGCGCCTTAAATTTCAGGGCCAATTAGTTAGGCCTGTTTCGTGCAATAAGTTTCTGACATTTAGGTTCCGTTCATTGTCTTATTGACGAATTTATTGACAGTTTAAGTTAATTATGTAATAAGAAAAAAAGAACGCGATTTGGTGAATCGACAGTTCGGATGAACCGTGAAGTTTGAAGAACTTACTGACCTGTTTTCTAACCTGTGCTCATAATTATAGTTAGGTTGAACCTTTTTGATCTGTAAAAGCTTCACTGTATGTTGTTATATGTAAACAATGTACAGTAAACAGCTAGGTCGCACGCGTTCAACTGTGCTTGGCGATGACAAATTACAATTTATTATATAGATACCGGTGAAGTACCAGGATTTTTCCAGTGACGAAAAAATCATATCTTCATCGCGCGCAGTGAAGATATTATTTTTATCTTTCACGTGTGAGGATATTGGTGTCGCCATGGTTACCAACATGATTAGCCAATTACAAGAGAGCTTCCCGCTCAGGCACGTGGCCGGTTCGAATGAAATTTCATTCAAAAAATGTCTTCGAGGTGCGAAGACGGTACGGTTACGGGTGACTTTCTCGATGAGCAGCCACAATTTAACGTCGATATTTTTTCCGAGCTTGTAGAGCATCCAGGAAGATTTGTCGAAGTTGTTTTATGTGGAAATTTCATCAGTATCTATAAAATAAACAGAACATTACATGGCTGCTTGGAGATACGAAATTTCTCTTTTCGTGTTGAAAAAATATTTTTCAACACGAAAAGAGAAATTTCGTATCTCCGCGCGGCCATGTAATATCCTCTATACAACTTGTTTTAGTTCTCACTCCATTTCTTAGACTTTTTGCATTTGTCGTAATTGACCGGAGTAATCACCTAGGTTTTGAGCTTTCGGCAGAAAGTTAAAAAACGCTCTAATCGATCTATTTCTAAATTTCTAATCTTGATTATTCCTTAAACCGCTTTGGTCGAAAAAAGCTTTGGTATGCGAATAACCTTAATTGTGATCACTTGATTTTTTGGATCTCCCGAGGTATGTTATCAGTAAAGTTTTGGCCAGAATGTTCACGTGATCTTACAGGTTTTAATCTTCAAAAAAGTGCAACACTCTTCAGGGCGGGGGGAGGGGTGGGCGTTTACTGTCCTGACTTCTGATTGGCTACCCGGGCGGGCCAGATGTGTGATCTAACAGGTTTTGATCTTGAAAGAAGTAGAACAGCCTTCGGGTGGGAACGGCCGTTTACTGTCTTGAGCGCCGTGTTGACCGTTCTTTTGTGGTCTTTACCTTTGCCAGAGCCAAGTAATCAACGTATCTCACTACGGAAATTTAATAGCTCATCCTCGGTGTAAAAACCTGTTACCCTCACGAGTGACGTATAATGAAGACAATAAAGAAGACAAGACAATAGGCTTAAGTAGCCAATCAGAAACTAGGCATATAATAGTGAAAAAACAAAGAAAAGCTTCACAGGTTTTTACACTGAGATAAACCCAATTTATTTGTTTAAGGAGTTTAAGAGGAAAATGTTTAAAAGAACAATGAACTCGGCCATCAGTGATAGCAAATTTGAATCCCAATATGCGTAGCATATTTTATGAGCGCACTATGGCTCTCATCACACTAAGCTTGGCGGTTAGCGAGAGGGTCTTTGACATTAAGCCAAACTGGCGTTCAAGTTTTAGGTGAGAAGAAACAAAAGTTTATAGTGCTGTTCCAAAAAAGATTGCCTACCTTTTATTCCATACATTTGCGAGCAACATCTCCAAAATTCTTTCCTACATTCTAGGCTGAAAGTTCTTGTGCTATCGGTTAATCGCTTCCAGCAGGTTATAGTGACGTTTTCTTTGCCAAGATCGCAACACATCTTCTTTTCAGCTAAAAAAAGATAATTAAAAATAGGCAAGCTACTGGCTACTGCATTTATTAAGTTTATTCTGACCTTTTTGTCATGCCTATCTCGCGAATTGTATTGTGCATTGTGATTGGCTAAATTCTAGTCACGCGCTGATTGGCTCCTTCACTCACTCAATCACTCGTGTTTCCTTTGGCATTTTGGCTCTTGCATTATTTCATATACAGTAGAAACATACCGTAGAAATTAAGTTAATGCCTGCTGAAATTAAATAAGCCGTCCTCCTCTCATATGCCACCCCTCTTAGACAAAGAAACTTATTAGGCCACCCAGCGGTCCTTAGCAAAAACCAAAGCACAATTCCCTACTGAGGTAAGGGACGGACCATTAGAAAAGTGATGGGGGGGGGGGGGGTGGGGAATTTTCAGCTTGCACGAATTTTTTTTTTCGCTCACTGCTTGTGCAGGATTATTTTTCCATGTGAACCCCTCTGCACGAATTTTTTTTACAACGTGTGAAAAAGTCACAATTGGACCTTCTGCATGAATTTTTTTTTACCTTCTTCTTTGCATGAATTTTTTTCTTGGCATTTTCCCTTGCACGAACTTTTTTTTGTTTTTTTTCCCCACCCCCCCCCCCCCCCATCACTTTTCTAATGGTCCGTCCCTAAAGAACTATGAATAATACACGTAAAAGCAGTTTAGTTTGTAATGGTAATCATACGGTTTCGAGTTCAATTTGGAATTAATTTGCACGAGTGAGTTTTTCAAAAAGCTGAAATTGCACGAGCAGCTTCGGCAAGTGCAAATTCAGCTTTTTGAAAATCTCACAAGTGCAAATTAGTTCCAAATTGAACGAGAAAAACCGTATGATTAATTATTAATATTATAAACATGAAAAAAGTATTGGCCAGAGTAAACTTTTCTTGATTTAATGTAGCCATTTTTTCTCACTCACAGAAATTTTCGTCATCATTTTACGTGATATCATTGGCTTAGAAAATGTCCTATCGTCTTCCAGCCAATCATAATCCAATTTCGATGTGTAATTTGCACTGCATTGCGCTCAACCAATCAGAATCGAGTATGTTTTAATGTATATTATTAGTGACGTTATTGCACCATTGATTCGGAGAATGATTAACATTAAATCATGACTTCTGAGTCCGTGAATAGCCTGTAAGGCGGCTTTCCTGTAGATTTTTATGGTAATTTGCATTTTCGGAGTTTCTTGTCGCACAAAAACCCTAATACATGTACAAACTATTAACAAAAGACCTCGTTACCTTGACCTGTGGTTGCATTGATGTCTCGTTTCTGTCGTGATGATTCCTCGCATCCATGGTCTGTTGGTAAAACGGACAAGAGAAAGTCAAAGCGCGTTTTCTGTCTGTTTGCAGTAAATACAGAAAGTGATATTTGACAAACACCGAGACGAAGTCGAGGTGAATATTCACCGATAATCACTGAGCCTGAGGCCAATAATTGTTTGAGTATAAATACACTTGTGATCTAAAAAAAAAAGAAAAGAAAAAGCATTGTATAACACGAAAAAATTTTATTTCATCAATAACGCGCGTCACAGTTGAGAAACGACTGGCAGCCATTTTGTTCGTCGAGGTGATTATCGACTGATAATCTGAGATAGCGAACCAATCAGAGCGCGCGATCTTGTATTATCACCTGAGTATTTATACTAAAGCTGCATATTGGCCGAGTTCTGTTTTGCGTTTTTATTGACCTTGACGTGGTCAAAAAAGAGGCCAGTATTGAGCCATCTTGACCCAACAAGCTTTGTCAACAAAGAATTTATTATATGACCATTCGCTTTCTCTTGTCCGGCAAGATAACGCGGAAAATCATCTTGCCCGCTCGAGTAGAAAATCAGAACTCAGGATTGGCCTCATCTTGGTCGCTCGCGGAACCAGTCATATTATGATACTAACATGATTAAGTGAGCCAAAAAATTACTTTGCATGCGACTTACTTTCTCTTCCATAACTCATCATTCTGTCCGTTAACAGGACAACACCAGCATTCTTTAGAGGCAAATAAAACGAAAACGTTAACGACGATAACTGGATCTTTGACGGCGTCCTTAAGAACACTAATCACAGAGCAAAGCCCAAATGAGTGGTCACCCACCAAGGGAAGTGAAGGGCTTCCCAGAGTCCTTTGCGCGTACGAATTTAACAAGATGGCGGCTCAGTGATTAGGTAGGTTGGTAGGTACGCAAGTAACTTTGTCTATACACGACAAATTTTCCTTTAGTTTGCACTGGTATTCTAAAAAAAAACTATCATTTCACGAAAATACAAAATAACTGAAATTAATCACACTTCTATTCAAGGATGCTGTGTAGGGTAAGTTGTGATGGTTCAGTTGAAGTTTGAAGATAGTTAGAAACTATTCAGTTCGTGTATCATTGGACAGGCAGTTAAAGAACTCAGCAGCTCTCTCAGAGAAACGCTTCCATAAATAATTGTTACGGATCTGCGGAAGAGTTAATTTATTTATGCAACCCCTTTAATCGGTTAGAGGTGATTTGGTGATTACAGCGTTCAGTTGCTCAAACTCATTCGAAACCAACCTTAAAAATGTCCATGCTGTCTTTGCCCCTTCCCACTCCACAGCCAAGGTCAAGTTCCTCCAACATTTGAATAATCTGATGACGACAAATTGGACTAGCATTAGAAGCCACAATAGCCAGATGACATAGCGTTTACTGGTGTAGTGAATCAGGTAAGCCTTTACAAAATATCCCGAGGGGTAGTGAATTATGTAAGCCTTTACAAAATATCCCGAGATCTTCTGATTACCCCCCCCCCCCCCCCCCGAGGAGATGTCGGGATATTTTGTAAAGGCTTACATGATTCACTACCCTTTTACTGAGAGAAGGCGCAGTTGAATAGTTGTTAGAGTGCTAAACTTCAGATATAGGAAGATAAGCTCAGGTGGTTCAACCACTGTAAGGGAACGTCCCTTACACAAGACACTGAACTCCACAGTTTTATATGTGGGTAACCGTGATATAATGACGCAGGTATTAAGTCCTGCAATGGGATTGCGTCGAATCGAGGATTGGGTATGGATATTCCAAGGCGCTTATTATCTTCAGCCCTTTGAGCCTCCAGCGGATCAAAGATAAGAGAATCGAAAATGCACTCCAGTCATTTTTTTTCTCTTTTCTTTTACAGCAAAGCAGTCAACCCTTAACTTCGAGATCGCTAACGTTTCTTCGTCAGGTTGTTGTCGTTAAGACTGCAAAAAAACACCTTCTGGTTCTTCCACCAACCTCCCCCCACCCCTCGAAATTCTTCTTTGGTGATAAAAAAAAGTTTGCTTTCTTCAGGCACACTAGGATAATTGTGTCACTTACTTTAATGTTACAAAATGTTTCATTGGGGGGGAGGGGGTCGGGTGTCACCCCATTTCGTCTAGCTCCCATTACGTCGGTAAGCAATTAGAAACAAAAGCAGCATCCAGAAGTCAGTCTTTCACTCACCCGCTTTGCCGTGAGTCTGTTTTTGTCCCTCAGCAAGTAAACACTTTCGTCGACTCCCAAGATTCCCAGAAGTGTACCCTCAGGAGCTTGAATTTTCAACTGATACAATGACCCTGGTTTCGCCTCGACAACTTGCTCTGTTGTCCCATCGTCCTGTCTTCTATAGGTTTCTGCCGAGAAGCTCACCTAGAAAAGGGTAGGTACGTGGTGTAAGCATCATATAGTGGTTCCCCGTTAGTGAATATATGGCATACATTGCTCTCCATAGCCATACACGATGCTTACACCACGTACCTACCTAGAAAAGCAAGACCGCCGCTGTCCAATAAGTTTCAAAATTAATCAAGTCAATCATAACATTCAACTCACATGAATAATCACAGGAATGTAAAACTAATTTTTAGAGAGGTTTGAGTATATATGTGTGATATATTTGGACTGCGGTTTGAAAAGTAATTGAAAATTCTACCAGTGGCACTAACAGCATTACAGCAATATAACGCAAAATATATGATTTACTTCATATATACAAAAATTGTTGACCATTCTCAAACTCATCATAAAGGAAGAACAGAGGAAATCAAGCAATTTGACGTCTTTGGGTATCTGATAAAACACGGCTCGTTTTGCATCGTTAATTTCTCCTTCTGAATATTTTTGTTCGAGTAGCTATATCAAACACTCGATACAATCATCTAATCAAATATCAAACACTTGGCCGGAAAGATGGCCGGAAAATGGCCTCAGCCTTTTTTTGCTTCTATTGACCACAACCACGTCTCAGTCCATAAAAACGCAGAGAAAGATCTTCGTCAATACGCAGCCATCTTGACCGAACAAGCTTGGTCAATAACCAACATATAATTTCTACCATCCAAACCTTTGCAGAAAGATCGTCCTCGATGGTGATAAGGATGCTATCAGCTACAACTCTTCCCTTGCCATCAATATAGTAAACAATGAGACGCATTGACGGCGACATTTCAGATGTCATGAAGAAAGACCAACTCGTGACTGTGCTCTGGGTGGGTTCAGTAATGTTGTGGTAAACTATTTTACCACGAGCAATTACCTGGAAAAAAGGAGAGAGTCATGTTTTCAACATTATTACCTGAAGAAGACCAGGACTAGGCAGTCGAAAAGTTTCTGAATTTTCGAAAGCTGAAGTTTCAAGCACGAGCTCATTCGCTCCGATGAAGGGCGTTCGTTCGAAACATTATTCAAGATCCCTCTTTTCTTTCGGTGGTATAACTCACACGTGTAATAAACCCATTTCTGTGTACTTCAAAAAGTTCACAAAATTCGTGTACTTCAATTTCCCTAGCAAGAAACCCCTTGATACCTGTCAGTTACTGGGCCTATTTACTGATCGCCGTTATCGACCAATAACATCGCCTGTCTATGGCACCTCAGAAGTTATGTTTAGTTGAGTGAAAGTCTAGGAATATAACGATGGCTATTGAATTTGCTGTACAAAGGAAATGTTCTTTTAGTCCGATCGCATCGAAAAATCTTATTATTCCCCCGATCAGAGGTCAAAATTTTGAGCGCGTAAAATTAATGCCAGCGAGAAAATTTAAACTTGAACCGGATGGATTTCCGAATCGGTGTGCAATCCTCAAGACACGAGGGGGATAACTACGGGAGTCTCTGAAAAAGAGCAGTTATGCATGGTTCAATTTTCCCTGTGTCCATCCTTTCGGGACATGGGGGTGGGAAATGGTCTAAGACAGGTCTGTCCCGGGGGTAGGGGGGTAGGGCGAATTAAAAACAATTCCTCTTTGAATAAATAACTCCTCGAAAATGAGTTCTTCGTTTCAAGCTTTCCAGGAGATATTTAAAGGTTGTAGAAAAACATGCAGCTATCGTTGTTCCGGGGGTGGGAAATTGTCCCTTTCGGCCTGCCGAGGGGTGGGGAATAGACCGCCAAAAAAACTTGCAAATACCCGGGGGTATGCCCGGGGGGGATGGTAACAGGGAAGATTGAACCATGTATTACGTTCTCAAGAACAAGATTTTACATAAATTTCACAATTTTCTATGAACATTACATTAGGAGAAGGGAGGACGTAAGTCAATATTTTAAGCAGTGACTTACCGCAAAAGACAGTCTTGCTCTTTCAGAACTGACACGAACACTCTCGCACTGGAATTTGTCATCAATCTATCAGTGAAAATACACACGAATCATGGTTAAAATCAGTAGCAGCAACTGCCAAATAAGTGAATAACACGTTGCTTGCTAAAATCGTCATGCCAATGAAACTGAGTCACAAGTAAAAATGAACAAACTTATCTTTAGAAACTACACTCAAAGCTAGTTGAAACGAGCAGCGTCACAGCTTCAACATTTTTAACTAGCCATTGTAGTTATCATATCATACAAGGGGGAGGTGACATCGGGTATACGGTATTACCTTGTCCAACTGAAGCGGACGCACCATAATGAAGGACCCGCCTGTCTGTTGAACTGCTTCTATTTTAAAGATCGTCTCTGCATTTTGATTCTCTTCCAGATCCGGATTATCAGTCTTTACCTTCAAAAAATGCGACAGAATGAAGATAATGTTAAAGTGCGCGAAGACGTTACCATTTTAAAAACGATCTTCAACCAAGTGCTGCACTGAAACTGCTGTTGGTGTGCAGTAGCTCAGCCAATCAGATTGGGGCATTTGCATCAGTCTACAGGTAGATTTTTATTAATAAAATGTAGTAGTATACCGCTATACCACTAAATTCTATACAAGAAAAAGAAAATTACATGGTCGCCTCGACGGAATTGTTCTTCTCCTGTTACGTACACCAGTATCGGAGATCAAATGTCCATTTATATCTAGCTCCCATGCATAGTGGCAGTAGCAGCTACAGTACCAGCAGTAACAGTAGTAGCAGCAGCAACAGTAGCAGCCGTAGCAGCGCTAACACTAGCATTAATGATAGCAGTAGCAGCGGTAGAAGTATCGGCCGTAGCTGCGACAGTACCAGTAGTAGCAGTAGTGAAAACAGTAGTAGCGGTAGCAGTAGCGGTAGCAGTAGCGGTAGCAGTAGCAGTAGCAGTAGCAGCTCTAACACTAGAACTATTAGTAGCTGTAGATGTAGCAGCTCTAACACTAGAACTAATAGTAGCGGTAGATGGAGCAGCTCTAACACTAGAACTATTAGTAGCGGTAGATGGAGCAGCTCTAACACTAGAACTATTAGTAGCGGTAGATGGAGCAGCTCTAACACTAGAACTATTCGTAGCGGTAGATGTAGCAGCCGTAGCAGCAGCAGTGACAGCAGAAGAAGCAGCGGTGACAGTATCAGTATTAGTAGCAGTACTAGTAGAAGAAGAAGAAGCAGCACTAGTAGCAGTGGCAGTTGTGTTTATGTTGGTGGTGGCTGACGTACTCTGGGAATAGTGAAATCTTTACCTTCATTACTATGCTGTTGCATGTGGAACAGGCATCAATTTTAAACTCTGCTTCCCCTTTACTGTTCGTCTTTCCGTCCGTGTTAGCGCTTCTTGTCCTAAATATGAAACCTTCCAATCTACTTCCTCCTTGCTCGCTTTTCTTTGCAGATATATAGACTGGCACCCCTTCCGCTGGTTGGTTGTTAGGATACATAACAATAACCTTCAGGGATAAAAAAACAACTTCTTAGAGTCAATGTAACTTATAAATACTTATTGTAAAAATAAAGAGACATAAACCTTTGAGTGAAGATTATTCTTATCAAGAACGTTTTTAGAGTTTCTTTACTGCGACTGCTATAGCATTTTGAGATGGATGTGTGTAGCTTATCACTTGTTAGTTAAGGATCTTGTTACTTAGGGATCTGCTGGACATGAGCGCCTAGTCGGCAGCACTTACTATCGCTCGCATAAAACTTCAAATTTACTGCTCATGATTATTTGTGTTCAATCGCTTTGTTTGGATATAGGTAGTTAAACACATCTTTTTGGCTCCGGTCTACTCTAGATCTTTTTTGAAAGCTTTTTCATCGAATATTCCAACGCGATGTCCATCATACTTGTGGCGACGCCCGACTGACCACGGCAGTTCAAGAGTGAAACAAACGCGTAGGGGTTGCGGTGAAGGTCAACGCAGACGAACTGGCTTCAGTTAATTATAAAGGCTTAATTTCATCTCCGTGTGCTGTCTTAATTCACCCAAGTCATCGATTTTCAACATTTCTACTTGATCTATTGGAAATTTCGAAGACGAAGCATTTTTGCATAATACTTCAAGAAAGTCATTAAATATTCAAGTTAACACCTCTGCAAGCATTCCAGACGATCTGATCAACCCGCGAGATCCCGGGAGGAGTTCATGGAATATTAACAGTCATAGAGCCAATACTGTGCGAGACGGCACGCGGGAAACGGGATCTCAGGGAAGACTTGCTCACAGTAAGTCGCATCATGTCCCTAAAATTATGTTTACAAATGTCATGTCACTTGTACCAAAGATGAGTGAGGTGAGTGAATTCGTGTTACGCAACCAAGTAAGTCCTGCTTTTGCAACCGAAACATGGCTCTAGATTTCAATTGCTGATTCACTCATTGATATTCCGGGATACTCATTTCTTCGTAGCGCCCGTTCGTCTGACCATCATGGTGGTGTCTGTCTCTACAACAATGTAGTCATTTGATACAATCGGCTGGACGATCTGTCGTGCTGCCCCGATCACGAGGCATTATGGATTCAGCTATGCCCCGGGCGAAGGGGAGGGGGGGGGTGGCACTCCCATATGGAATGGAAGGGGATGTCGTCTCGCATAGGGGTGTAAATTTCGGATTTTGGTCTCGCTTAGGGCGTTTTGGGCAAAATGTCATTATTTTTAGCCGTCAAGGTCTCGGTAAGGGTTGCACGCGAAGAAATAACAAAACAGAAAGAATTTTGATTCTTCATATTTACTCACTTCATATAAACAAAGTTTTCCATACAATTAAAATCTAAAGTCCACTGCAACAAAATGTAATTGTCTTGGTCTCTTTTAGGGGTCTGCACAAGCTTCGGCCACGCCCAGATTGGTCTCTTTTAGGAATTAAATTCAAAATGTCCGACGAGCATCCCCGTCCACTCCACATGGGAGTCCCCCCCCCCCCCCAGGAGCTACGCTCTGAACGCCTGCTGCGAGGGTTTCCTTCCCTGATAGTAGCTGTCGTCTATCATCCACATTGGACTGCCACCCTGAACGAGTCTATGCGAGAACACTTGTTCCAGTCACTGCATCTTGTTGAGTCACGCTACTATGATAGAGTTCTTTTTGTGCCAGGTTTTGACACGAGGCCAATCGAATGGCACTTCCGATCCGGCCTGGATTGTAAAAAAATGCAATCTTAGATCGTGTCCTCACCAACCTGCACCGCTATTACGATAACTCCAAGGGCTTCCCGCCTTTTGGCCTATCCGACCATAATACCATCATCACTGTAGAAGCCAAAGTGAGGTAAACCTGTTGTCAAAAATCTAGATTTGTGTTCAAGTGTGACAAGCGGGAAAGAAGGCGAGCTGAGCCTGGTAGATATCTGCATGCAATTGATTGGGCAATGTTTTTCTCCTCTGCTAACTGCTGTCAATATATGATTGACATATTCCACAAGGTGTACACAGGGCGTGACCTTCTGACGCCCACCAGGATAGTTCGTGTCAATACATCGGATGCCACATGGATGAACGAACAGCTTAAATCACCCATTCAACAAACGACAGAAAGTCTTTCATGATGGCGGCATGGAGTCACTGCAGTATACATTTTATAGGAATATTCTTAATCATGGAAGGATATCGTTCAAGGCCTCGTTTTATAACTCTACGGTCGAGCATATGAAGGAGAACCCCAAGGTTTGGTGGAAAGGGGGTCAAACGCTTGTGCGGTTTCAACCTAAACACGCGGAACTTTTCTAGTCAAATTCATATAGAAGGAATTGAAAATCATAGTCTCCAGGATCTTGCAAACGCTATCAAAGAAGCCTTTCTTGAGACTCTTGAAGAATGTCGCCTGCCCCAACCGCAGACCAAACGTTCCTGAGCCCTGAGCTTCGTGAGGTTTTGGAAATGTAGATGTAGGCGGCGCATGTCATTCTGAGAAATGACTAAACTGGTTATAACTGTACGTCATGGAAACACTATTACACTTTGTGGCCTTATACACAATGTAATTTTTTAGTAAAGCCGTATATGGTGTGTTTCGATAATATGCCCACGTAATTTTCTAAATTTAACATTTCGCAATGTTTTGGCTTTCCTACTATGCAGTTTCTGTAATTTTAGTAATTTTCTAATAGTTAGAATATTATTTAACTTTGTAAATATGTGAAAGGTTTCTGATAAATGAAAAAAAAAAAACGTGGGCTCCCAAAAGAGAAAGTAGTTGAAAATTGGCCAACAACTAACGATTTCAAATAACTTCATGTGTTCTTGTGGCAGAGAACGGAAGTAAAGCCTGTTTGGTTCATAATTATATTACCCCGTGTGATATGCTGGTGCCACGAGCGGGCAAGATGAAGCGAGTCCTGAGTTCTGATTGTCTACCCGAGCGAGCAAAATGGGCCTATTTTGCCCGCTTGTGATTGCTCACTTTGTCGCGCGAAACAAAACAAAATTGTCACATAATGAATACTATATAGACCACGTTTGTTCATTCAAGATGGCTGCATATTGGTTATGTATTTTTGGGTTTTTGTAAACGTAAAAGAGAACATGGCCATAACGTAACCACCTTGACCTCACGCTTGGTCAATAATGCATATATCTTGACCTCACGCTTGGTCAACAATGTATATATCTTGACCTCACGCTTGGTCAATAATGCATATATAACCCTAGGAGACAACCTTTGCCCGTATCTTTCTATTTTTAGTCGTTCGAATTCCCGCGAATGCATTGTACCGTCCAATCAGAACAAAGTTGTTCTTTTACGTCACATGCAGTCACAAACCCTGAGTGATAGCGTCTCACAAAATATTCTCTTGAGACATGTTCTAAAAATAAAAAGATACGAGCAAAGGTTGACTCAAGGATATAGTGTGTATGGAGGCTCCGGGTGATGGGCTTCTGATATATCCTATCGCTCATTTGGGACACATATTGGCCGAAATATTATAACCTGGCAAAAAATTGAGACCTTTTCAAATCTAATATTACATACCTTGACGCCTACAGGTAGTGAAGGCATAAAATACTTCGGGGTATTGATTAACTTGATGCGATAAGGAGAAGATGTGAAGTAACAGGAGTTGTCCACAGAAGTTTCTTTTTGCCCCGTTGCTTGTTCGACCACACTCACTTCAACCAAAAGCCGTCTTCCTTCTGGGAATGAGCCATTCATTGTCACCGTTCTGACGCTATTCACCCTCTGTTTATGAAGCGTTACACCGCTTCTATCTAACTGGTAAACAAAATTTGCCATGATTAGCTGGTCTCATGATACTGTCCCTTGAGAAGAGGGACGATAGGGAGATGTCGATGTTTCCTTCACATAACTCATACCTTTTCAACAGCTAGAAATTAATAGAATCTAGAATATGATAGGTCATGTTCTTAAGTATTCTAATTTTAGTATTTAGCAGAGAGAGACGAGGTTGTTGTCGGTTCTCTCATTGCTCTGATGAGTTTTCTCTGGCTTCTACGGTTTTTCTCCTTCCATGGAATTTGATCATAGGCTACGTTTGTAACCCCCCACTGCTCCGTCGGTCATTAGACTAGTACAGAAACGTTATTTCATCACATTTTCTTTGACTGTGCTTTTTCAATCTCTTTTTGAAATGAAGTCTATGAAAAACTATTAAATAAACTTTGCAGTTGCAAAATCCTCTCCCCAGAACATCGTGGCATAATTTTAGGGTTCTTAAAAGGAGAAGATTGGACCTACTAAATTATATACTATTTTTGATGAAAA
This sequence comes from Ricordea florida, assembly GCA_949710005.1. Lineage (NCBI taxonomy): Eukaryota > Metazoa > Cnidaria > Anthozoa > Corallimorpharia > Ricordeidae > Ricordea > Ricordea florida. Next base: position 19,727,964 of record OX453281.1, on the reverse strand, counting down.
CGTATTTGAGGACTTGCCAGTATAAAGAAGCAAAACCGTCTTTGAGCCACTTAAAAAAATTTTGTTAACTAAATATCAGACTGAAAGATATCTTTCTTTTAAATTAAAATAATATAAATTTGTTTAGAAAAAAAATGGAAAGGTTTGAGGAGGCAAATTTTACAGACAATTAAGTCCACAATTATGTGAATTTGATAAGGTAAGTTTAGTACAATAATTTAATTAATTAATTTGCTTCTTGTAATTGAATAAGTGCTGTGTATCTATAATTGAAGTTAGTTTGTTTGTACTATGTATGTACTGAATAATATATATATATATAAAAATAACGGACTACGCATTACTATAGAAGCGGACTACGCATTACTATAGAAGCATTACTATAGAAGCTAACAAGCAGATAATTAACTTCCTGGATGTCACATTCAACCTCAACCAAAACACCTATAAGCCCTTCACAAAGCCAAATACGACACTGCAGTACGTCCACCGCGAGAGCAACCACCCGCCAATCACTACAAAGAACATTCCCGCTGGCATCAACAAACGACTATCATCCCTATCATCCGACAAAGCATCCTTTGACCAAGCCGCCCCCTCATACCAGAAAGCACTCGACGAAAGCGGATACAGCTACACCCTGCACTACGAACCAACCACACCTAACAAGCGAAAAAACCGTCAACGCAGTAACATCCTGTGGTACAACCCCCCTTTCAGCAAGAACACAAGTACTAACATCGGACACAAATTCCTCGCTCTAGTAGGTAAGCACTTCCCAAAAGACCACGAGCTCCGTAAAATCTTCAACCGCAACACCATCAAGATCAGTTCAGCTGCATGAACAACACTAAACAAATAATCGACAACCATAATAAACGCATCTTAACCACATCTACACAAACCAACGATGCAACCGCCGCTAACACTAAAGAAAGAAAGACATGCAACTGCCGACAAAAGAACAATTGCCCACTCAACGGAAACTGCCTACAACCATCGGTAATCTACCAAGCCACCGTTACGCGCAAAGACAACAACACGTCCCAAACCTACATCGGACTCACGGAAAACGACTTCAAAACAAGATACAGAAACCACACCGCATCTTTCCGCCACGCTAAACACAGAAACTCCACCGAGCTCAGCAAACATATATGGACCCTTAAAGACAACAACATTGAACACTTTATTTCCTGGCGGATCCTGTCTTCACACTCGCCATATAACAGCTCAAGCAAAAGATGTAACCTCTGCCTCAAAGAAAAATTCCTAATCATCTGCCGACCCGAACTATCCACGCTAAACAAACGTAATGAGCTTGTGTCTTCTTGCCGCCACAGAAACAAAACCCTCTTACGCAATACCTGAAACTTAACGATCTCTATAGAGTACTAAAGTGATGACATCACAAAAACTAAATTTCTAAAGTTATGGGATTTATTGAGACATTTCAAAGAAGCATGATGAAAAATGCCTACAGGCCAAAAATCAGGCTCTCATTTCAATTTTTGAGTGAGATATTGCAACGTTTACGCTCCAGTGATTCCATACAAATCCTTCTAATTTTGTCTCGGTTCCAAACGTTTAGAACCGAGACAAAATTAGAAGGATTTGTATGGAATCATTGGAGCGTAAAAGTTGCAATATCTCACTCCAAAATTGAAATGAGAGGCTGATTTTTGGCCTGTAGGCATTTGTTAACATGCTCTTTGCAAACATCTTAATAAATCCCATAATTTCAAAAATTGAGATATTTGTGACGTCACACTTTAGTACTCTATTATTATGTAAATTTAACTACTTTGTATATAAGCGATGGTAAAGGACATTCCCACCATATCCCCTGATGAGTGGGCAACCACGAAACAGGCTTGTAGGGATAAACCTGTAGTTTGCTTGTGTTTTTTCTCCCGCAACAACTACTTCGCTCTACGTTCACGTATTGAGCACTGTTTTACGATTAATCAACTTTTACACTTTTTATATATTTATATATTCAGTACATATATCGTTATTGCAAATATGTGATTGTTAAAAAAATTACTTTTTGTAACTGAACAAGACCTTTGTCAAATGCCTTTACTGTAAATATATGATTGTGGATGAAGCTATATAAAAAAAATTCGATCTGGAAATTATAATGTGACCACAGCAAATGGACTTCTCTGTAGTGGCTTCCATGCCTGACATAACTCCATACATGCAAAAGTCGAGTAAATAAATAAATAAATAAATAAAGACATAAACACCTTTGTTCTGAAAAGCCCATTTGAATTAAACGAATAAATGTGGAAATTGTGCACGTATGTTTAGTGGTGCTTAAGAGTAAGTTAGAAAGAAAAAAATATCTTTTACACCTGCCAGTTACCGTATTTACTAGAATAAGCGCTCATTCTCAAGGTCCAAAAATTTAAAAAGCGACCAGGGCGGTAATACGAAATAAGAACGGTAGTAAGATAGCGTTAACAACTCCAAGGGCTTTTCATCCTAGATATTACAGATCTTACTATCAAAGGATGACGATCAAACTGCGTGGCGTCCGGGTCGACGCCGTCAGCGTCAAGTTTCAACAGCAGCGTAGCGAAACCTTGAACTGCCTTTCCGTAAGTGTACCTACCGGGAAAAAGGTGAAAAGTTGCGGTTAGGATGGCCATTGACTTATTGCCCAAGATCTTTTTTGCACTTTTGTTCACCGAGACGTAATACGACTGAATACGAAACGACCTTGGGTACGAAACGACTGATAACCAGTGTTTAAGCAATTTTTAAAGAAACTGCGAGAAAGCCTGTGGTATGCTGTTGTACAAAAGGATTGCGGGCTTGGGAAGCACTCTTAAGAAACATGCGCAGTTTGTAATACGTGCACCCTCAGATCTAACTAGGTTTCTATTAATTTAATCCCCAATTGCTCTTTTTTAAACCCGTCCAATTTTACTTAAGTCACGTACTTAGTTGGAACCGTTTTAATTAATGACTAAGACTAAATATTCAACTACGTTTCCATTTGCAGTGCAAATAGACATAACCTGTTTAATAAGCTCATATTGTTCAAGTTGTCTCACCTGACGTCAATCCTTATGTTAAAAAACTCATCGGTGTTGAGTATGAACGCTGGGACTGAGACTTTCACAGAGAACTTTGGAAGAACTGAAATTGACAAAGTCCTTTGATTACTATAGGTAAACAGTTGGTTACGTGTGGAATTTGGAATAAATGAGCACGGGTAAATTTCTCAAAGACTAAAAAATTGTATGAGCCTGTAGGGCGAGTGTAATTTGTTGTCCTTGAAACAAACACGATTTTAAGGTAGTAGATTCCCGCAGATTTGTAAAAAATTGACCATTTCCAAAATAAAGGTTTATGCATGTCAAGACCCTCTCTAATGCTTCTATTATGTTTATTTTAGTGAGTTTTACCTGGTTAATATGCCGTAAAATGGCTTTGTTTCTCGAAAAAGTGGAAATTTTATGTATAGAAAAAGTTAGCGTTTTTTACTATAATGCTGTATTGGGGCAGGTCGTTTGAGAAAACGAATTGTTCAATTTTCATGAAATTTGGTGACCTTATGTTTTTTTAGGTGTAGAATGCAATGATGTGGTTTTTGAAGCCCTGAGACTAAAACTTGGCTCAGTAAAAGCATGCCAACATGAAGAAAAAATATTTTTCAACTTTGATCGTTGCCATGGAAACATCACCCCCCCAGACCTTTATGAAAAGTAGATCATTGCATTCTACAATGCTTTTTGTATCTCCTTGCCAATTTTGGCTGTGATCAGACTGATTTTGAAGGAGATTGACCTGCCCCAAAATTATAGGTATCTCACAGCGGGTGCCCAAGTACACACCCCTCCATGCCAAGAAGTGCGCAATGACACTTGGCGAAAATATGTTCCAATGGTAGTTGAAACAATGTACTTTTGACCCGTTATGAGTTTTTGTTCAATATCTGTACTTATCATGGAACACTCCTTAAAACAAATTTCACAAAATTGTGTCGTTTTTGCGGGTATCTACTACCTTAATTTAAAATTTAATTTCAAATTTCTGCACTGCTTGGGATTAATTGACGTGCTCCCAGGCAATCAACAAGTTCAAATTTTTTGCATGTATATTATTAGTAAAGGTAATCATACGGTTTCGAGTTCAATTTGGAATTAATTTGCACGAGTGAGTTTTTCAAAAAGCTGAAATTGCACGAGCCGCTTCGGCGAGTGCAATTTCAGCTTTTTGAAAAACTCACAAGTACAAATTAATTCCAAATTGAACGAGAAAAGCCGTATGATTACTTATTAATAATATAAACATGAAAAAATTCGCCTTGAAGAAGTCCCGGAAGATCTCATTGCGGACAGGAAGTAAGCATTTGACGCGGATTTGATACTTTATTTACTGATTGGCTGATGAAGATCAACTGATAACGCTACGAACTCAAAGCGATTCGTTTAAAAATAAAGAATATCATAATCCAGAAAATCGCTGTGTAATTTGCACTGGTGTTACACTTTTTGCACTGGTGTTACACTTGAACTGCACTGCTCTCAGCCAGAATCGAGTAACTTTTTCATGGATATTATTAAAGCCAAAACAAGCACTTGTTGCTTCTAATGCTGGTGACATTTTTCACAAGACGAATTTTCAAGAATCCGCAAAGAGAATTATCGTGGAGGCTTAGCAGGCCGTTGTGGAAATATAGTGGTTAAATCGTTTCCGCTAACGGAATAACGACACATATCCATGTTTCCGTCGCTAGGCCTACTCTGGGACCCAAAATCGCCGTAACTTTAGGCGACGTAAGGCGACTTTAGGCGATTTAAGCTTATTTTGCCCAAAATTTATGGCGTTTTTGGGCGACTTTAGGCGATTTTAGGCGACTTTGGGCGACTTTGGGTGCCAGAGTAGGCCTGTCGCTGCCGTTATTCTTGTTTGTAAGGGTTAATTTTAATGCTAGTGTTGTTAATGTACAGCCATTGCTTCAGAATCACTTGCCAGTCCAGCAACTTCTACAACTACCCCGAATGCCATAATACTCGTTTCCTTTGATTTGGGCAAGATTTGTCTCATTTTCAAACTGTTTTTTTCTGTCAATCCTGGTCTCGATCGTATGGTCTTGCGTGTTTCGGTTCGGTAAACATGACCTCGAATGACCTCTTGCGCGCGCAAGCATATATTGAAAAACCCTTCCGTTTTTCTTTTTTCCAGTGCTAAAAGGCCATATAATAAATAACTTATTAACCTTGTCTGTTCGGTCATTACAAGGAAATCTCAGACTTCGGCCTTGACTGAATTGACCTCGTTATCGCTCGGTCAGTACATTAAAGTCTCGGTCCGAGATTTCCCTGTAATGACCTCACTATCGGTTAATAAGTATTCTGTTAAATAAAAATTGACTTGAAAATTGAATTGACTTGACGGAAAGACAAACATTCCTGTTCAGGACATTAAGCGAGACCGACGTACCGTACTTTTTCACTTCAAATTGCACTGAGGCGTTAGTGGTTTGCTGCAAAGAAGGAAAGGTGAAAATGAGGAGGATTATATAATATATACAATAAGCGGGAGAGCGATGATGATGGTGAGACTAACGCTTGGGATAAAGAAGAGGGAGAAGAGGAATAAGAAGATTGCGATGATAATAAAAATGATTATGATGATGATACGAAGCCGGATGAAGACGTACTTCCTGATTTTGCAGCCATTTTTAGATCTAGAATTAAAACGCTTCTTTCCCTAAACAAGGATATTAAATAGATTTAGGCCAGCCTAAAAGCGGAGCTCCTCACACAGACCCTCACACATTGAAAATGTTGTCACTAAAGTTATTAAATACGCCCGATGTACGCAACTACTTAAAGAAGATTCGATAGCTCAAATAAATCGTCAAAAAAAAACATCTAGCTCGCGACTCAACGGAAGAACCATTACCTGGTCAGCAAAATTATAATAGTTTTAAAGCAACACCAAAAGCAGCTAGGCAGCTCTTTAACAAAGGAAAAATACACACTCAGCTTTATGCTTATGTCCCTCCAAAAACGCTTGAAAACTTGTAGGAAGAGAATTTTTCCTCCAAAACCGCTATGAATATAGAGATTACTTCATGGTTTATAGTGAGGGCGGACGATTTTTCTTCACGAGTTGTGAAGAATAGAAAACGAACGAGTGAGCGCAGCGAACGAGTGAGTTTACTTTTCTTCACAACGGGTGAAGAAAAATGGTACGGGCGAACTAACCATGAAGTAATTTGCTTATTTTTTAGGTACTGAGATTAACTCCTTACAAAATACTACTAACTGATCATGAATCACGCTGGGCTAGAAAAATCAAGATACCACAACAAGGTGCAAAACGCACTTAGCAGGCTTTATTTTGGAGCATACCGAATAAACATGACAGTCAAGTTAAAAATGCGTTCAAAATTTACTTCTCGAAAATGATACAAACATTGCACGAACTGGAAAATTCTACTTTAAACACTGTTGGAAATGTCGCTAGAAGTATAAGAACCAAAGACAGTTAAAAACGTTTTAAAACGACTCCTGAATGACTCAGGAATGTCTTGTGTACGGGAAATACAATGTAAAATTACCTTTTTGTTTTGATCAGTTTAATGCGGCTCTTGCTTTTTCAAACACCACTTCTTTTGAGATGCTGAATCCGTAGCTTTTTTATTCAAATAACCGTTGCAAAAGAGAGAACGCAGCGAACTTGGCTCATAATCTTTGTTTTCCTTCTTTCCCACTGCTACCGGACAAATTCACTCATGAACTGAATTGAGCTCGTTTGAAGGAATTTCTTCTACGGACCTTGATTCGCCTTTCAACGTCAAGAATTCTTTCAGTGAAGCGACGGGCTGTTCGGATTTGTTATTCGTATTTTTATTTTCTTGATCTTGTATGAAGTCCTCGACTGAAGCTGTATCTGCAAACCTAGAATTTCTCAAAGACGAAGCTGAGGAAGAAGTTGCCGAGTTGATGGCGCCAAAACTGATCCCACCTCTATGAACAGTGAATTGGTCGGACCACTTTTTTTCACTAGTGAAGAAAATGGTCCAACCAATCAAATTGCTTCTAGTTTTTTACAGACTATTTTTCTCACACAGATTTATAAGGAGTAAATCTCAGTACCTATGGAATAAAATCCGTTTCTTCAGCAAAACATTGTAGACTGCTGTAGACTGCTGGCTGTAGGTTGTGTAGCCGCGGCAAGCCGCGAAAAGCGCGCGAAAAACAAAGCCTCCTTTCGGTTTAAGACCTTCTAAATATCCCAGATGACTATGGCCGCCCTGTTGGGGCAACGTCGTTCGTCGTCGTCGTCGTCGCTAGGCGCACGCGCCCGCGAGCCATGCCGCTAGTCACAATGACCATGAAAACTCAAACGCATGGTTTTTTCAATTTCTATCCTCGCACGGTAGTTATGGGGCTCCGCTCTGCGGCTCTTCGAGCCGCTGTGGAGCTCCGCTATTAGCTGAATTAATACCTACAGTCTTTTCCAAAATACATTGGCTTGATTGACAGACTTCGTTGTTTTCTTACAGATTTCCCGAGTTAAAGGAAATATTACGCCAATCCCACCCTACCCCCCTAAAACAATGTTAGGATACAGTCGACTCCCGGTAGCTCCAACCTTCAAGGGAAATTGAAAAAGGTTCGAGTTGTCGGGAGTTCGAGTTATCGGGAGCTGAGAAAAAAATTCCCGAAATAAGGAAAAACTGGTGTTCCCTGTTTTTCTATTCATACAGAGCACATTTCCATCAATCTGATCTGGACTGACATGTTTGGTGTAGTACGAAAAGACCACATAGCAAATTCAATGTTTAAAACTATGATACACTGTTTTGTTTTGTTTTGTCAGGTATTGACAGACATGGTTCGAGTTATCGAGGGTAAAATTACTGTAAGCGTTTTTCAAAAATCAAGGAGAAATCAATTTTGGTTCGAGTTAGCGCGAGGTTTGAGTTAGCGAAGGTTCGAGTTACTGGGAGTCGACTGTATATTTCCAAACGCAATACCTTGGGTATAAAAAATAACATGGTGTCGTATCGTTTACCCCAATATTGAGAGGGGAGTGGTAAGAGAAACTTAGAAGAAGTAATTGCCATTTGTTTGGAGTAGGAAAAAAGTGCCTGTCGGTACAAGATTTTTGGATTTGTAGTTACCAATGTGCGAGTGTTTTTCCTGGAGATTTGCTGTAGTTCGTTCACAGTTATTATGTATATCTTTATACTTTTAGATATCAAATCTGTTTTAACATTGTTGTTAAGAACCATTGAACTCTTAGGAAATGACACTACAAAGTTTTAGTATCCATCTACAATGCTCCCTTTCGTAAATGGATCCTTGTGTTCCAAATCTCCAGGAAAGTCAAACAAAGCAATCAAATATACAGAACCTTTAAGCCATAAAGAACTGCTATTGTCCAAACGCCAATGATTTCGTTATTCCCCAACAACAATCTCTTCTTTAAAACTCCTATTCAAAGAAATAAAATGACTTTGTTGTATACTTTCCCTTAACAAAACGAGCACTGTGATTGGCTGATTCTTGGTCACGTGCCCCCGATCAAATTTAAATGTATCCCGACCGGGATCAGGAGCCCATGACCATGGTCATGGGCTCCTGCCGGGATACAATTGCGTAGTTGTTGCCCGAGCGCGTAATGGGCTCCTGCCGCGCACCAGTTGTGCCGTCTTTATTTGTTTTTGCTATATTTTGTTTAAGGGAAAGTCTAAATTTATAACAAAGCTCTTAACGTGTGGTCCCTCGGGAAACTAGTTAGTTTTGGTGTCCCTAGAGTTCTCATGTTTCCCTTGACTTCGTCTCGGGAAATATCAGGACTCTCGAGAAAACAAAACTGTTTCCCTCGGGACCATACTTAAAGTGTATATCGTTTAGGGCGAAACCGATGAAAAAGGGACATTCCGTTCTCGTACTTGCACCTTTATTTGAGCGCATTAGTGGCATAATGTATGGAGCGTTATTAGGGTCAAATTTAGAAAACAAATTATGTTATGGTGTTTGATATTTCATTCGGCCGAACTACAGAATTATGTTCCAGCGTTGCATGGAATTATGTTCGGCTCTTTTAACTTCAACAAAAAATGCTATTAATTATGTTCGGCTCTTTTAGAATTGAGTTTTGTCCAATTTTGTTCGGCTCCTCCGAATTATGTTCGGAACGCGGCTTCTCGAATTCTGTTCGGCAAGTAGACTGGTAGCCTCGCGATTAGAAATTCACGAGGAGTCCCGGGGCGAGAAACATTTCCCGCGCTCTCTACAATTTATTCTAATTATTACCAGTGTTCGTGTATTGTTCTGTCAAACATGGCGGACGAGTCGATTTCTGACATGTAACTCATATCATAGGTTTTCATTTCATCCTGGATATAAAAACACACTTTAAGCCAACTGAAACCTTTCAATACACTCATATTTCCTCTAGCCACCCATCGGGTGTCAAAAAGGGATTTGTGAAAGGCGAAGCTCTAAGACTTTTACGAACTAACTCTTCAAGAACAACATTTGAAGAGAACATTTACAAATTCAAATCACGTCTCCTTGCTAGAGGTTATCCAAAACATATGATCGAGACACTCCTTTCAGATGTCAAATTCACAGAAAGGGAATCGGCGCTACGACAGAGAAATGAAAGCCAAAAAGAACTCCTGCCCTTTGTAACACAATATCAACCATCAGTGCCCAACCTCACTGGCAGAAATGTTTTAATGGAGAAATGACACTTGATACAAAATCAGCCTTCTCTACGGCAAATTTTCAAAGAGCCACCACTAATATCGTATAAAAGAGGAAAATCCCTAAAAGACATACTCGTAAGAGCAAAACTCTAAAGGGGTCACATATTACATGGTACAAAAGTTTCCATTGTTAGAAGTCGTGCAGGTCTGTCACTCCTTGCTATTTCCTACTGCCTCGAAGATGACAAAGGAGTACTGTTATGAACACTGTAGGGGGCAAACAGTTTGCGGAAATTTTGCACAATACCACTTGCTCCAACTTGGCCATGTGCTTGACGAATCTGTTCAGCTGCCGGTTGATCTGGTTCGCTATCACCCTCACTGAGAAGCGAGGTAACTTCCCGAAGAAGTTTAATTGCTTTAGCACTTTTGCATTCGTTTGGATTTTCTTGGTTTTCGTCGTGATCGCCTCTTCCACGTTTGTTGTCCGCCATGCTTGACAGAACAATACACGAACACTGGTAATAATTAGAATAAATTGTAGAGAGCGCGGGAAATGTTTCTCGCCCCGGGACTCCTCGTGAATTTCTAATCGCGAGGCTACCAGTCTACTTGCCGAACAGAATTCGAGAAGCCGCGTTCCGAACATAATTCGGAGGAGCCGAACAAAATTGGACAAAACTCAATTCGAAAAGAGCCGAACATAATCAATAGCATTTTTTGTTGAAGTTGAAAGAGCCGAACATAATTCCATGCAACGCTGGAACATAATTCTGTAGTTCGGCCGAATGAAATATCAAACACCATAACATAATTTGTTTTCTAAATTTGACCCTAATAACGCTCCATAATAATGAGATCGTCTTGAACAAGCGTCATGTGTCTCTGTATGGCGACCTACCTTGCGTCGCGCTGAGGTCCTTCCATTTCCTAACTCTAACACCCTGAGGATTCTAAAGGAAAACATATACCTCACTAAACATTTTTTCTTGTAACGATTTACAGTACCATATTAAAAGTTATGATGTGGATCTACAATTCCAAATAAAAAAAAAACTTGGACAAGGAAGCAGAACGACAAACCTGAACAACCACAACTTTGACAAATTCAAGCCGGTAATCGAAAGACGACTTTACAAAACTCTTATGCATCTATAAAATCCACTTGACCAAGAGCAAACTTAAGAGCTTTTTAAGTTGGCCAAGTTGTCTTTGTTTTCTTTTTAATTATTATTATTTTGGCGTGTTTCAAAGTGCACTTGTATTCAGATTTGGAATTTGAGCACCATGAATAATCTTTGAAGTTCACGTACTTTGCCCAGTGAAATAATTGAAGCACTCGCATTCCCTGTGTGCTCTGATGTTGTCTGCTAAAACTAATGTTTTGATTAAAGCTTCTTTCAAGTTATTACTCAAACGTACTATACAGGAGCAAACAATGCTAAAGCATTTTAACTCCTTTAACCTCAACGTCAAGATCCAAATTCTTTTCAATGTTTCCCATACATTTATTACATTATAGGTAAAGAGAATGAGGTAGAATATCAGCACGATTATCATTGGAGATCATTCTCATTATCTGAATTCACTACTACGTATTGATATCAATAAGAGAAACTAAATGCTGATTACTATTAAGGATGAACAACTAAGTGAATTCCGTGGCGTCGATCATTCCTAACCACAGGCCAAACCATGTGCCGTTACATACGGTATACCTCACTTCTGTATCGTATATTGCGCAGTTCCGAAATTAAAACGCTTTGACTTAATAATTTCGTTATACAATTCCTGACAACTGGAAGGCTTAACAGGGTAGCTCAAGCCTATGCCAAAGCTTAAATGAAGTGTGCAGATTATTGCTCCTAGCAAACAGTGAATAACATTTTTTCCTTATATGGCTGGTTGACCGTTCCGGGAGTGGGAAAGAGGACGCGAATCTGTTCTGATTGGCTATCCGAGCGGGCAAAATGAGCCAATCTTGTCCGCTTTGTTGCCGAAACAAAACAAACCATTAAGGCCAGAAAGTAAATCTTTTGTTGACCAAGCTTAGTCGGTCAAGATGACTGGATATTTGAACCCTTTCACTGCCAAGATCAGTTGTATAAAGTCTCCTGAGTAAGTTCCATACAGTTCTTTATGTTCTGGTTAGAAGAATTTGGCGGTTGATCGATTTAGCATCCTTGATTTGATCATGTTCTAAATTCTTATAATCTGTTTGTGCAGTAGTGTATTGGAATTATAGGGAGAATTTATACATGGGTCACCTGCGGTATTGAAAGGGTTAATATTGGACTCGTTCTTTTTTTGCGTTTTCATTAATCTTGGTCAGTGTGCAGCCATCTTTCCCTCACGTTTGGTCTACAACGAATATATTCAAAGGAGATCTTTACCTGGACCACTAAGGTGACCTGTGGAGAGAAAAATGAAAAGAACACTTTAAAACGGAAGGAGCGTAACAAGCAAATTATTAAGCAATGTTTACAAAACTCATAAAAAGGCTTTCTTTTATTCATAAAAATAGAACTCTGGTGTTAGATAGCTTCAAGTAGGTGATCTTCTCAGGCAGAGAAGGACAATATCAAAAGTTATTTAAGGTGAAATCATTCGTAACAATGCAAAGACTGATTATGGCAATTAATTCGTTTGGACGGTTCGAGTTTCTCATTAACGTCATAAAGCCGCAAGTGAACCCAAAGTAATAGCAGGGTCAAATATATATGGGTTATTGACCAAGCGTGAGGTCAAGATGGCTGGATATTGGCTAAGTTCTTTTTTTTGCGTTTTTATGGACCGAGACGAAGGTTACAAAGATTTATTATATGGGATAAAACACCAAAAACTGATCCGTGTACGTGTTTTGTTTTCTTTGTTTTCTTTCTCGTTGACGCATCCAGTTTTCTCGTTTTCCAGCTCCATCGATACACAAACCACAGGAAATCTTTAACTGTCACGGAAAAGATTTTTCAGGGAAAAACTAAGAAAGAAAATTTTGGTAAACCGGCTTTCGCCTCGGATGAATTTTCCTTGCGGGACAAAGCCCTTATCCCGAGCGGGCAAGACAGCTCCATATTGCCCGCTCGGGTAGCCAATCACAGCGCGAGATTCGGTTCATCTTGCCCGCTCACGGAGCTAGTCATATAATAAACAATGATATACGAAACCAAAATAAAAATAACTAAAACAATTCGCAAATTACTCTGGACAATTAGGAAAAACTGCTTTATTTCATAAGCATGTTATGAACAGAAGAGATAGTACTTTACCACGGTACTGAGAGCCTCTTACAATGCACAGAATTGATGAAACACTCTTTTAAGTGATAATGTGATGGAAAAGGGAAAAAGGCATGTGTAAAACATTCCAACTCAGTCTGTTGCAATGTTACAAATGTCGTGCTTTATACATTTCTTAAGAACATAAAAAGATAAAACAAAGTAGCTGTCCATTTGCAAAAATATTTCCATCTATATGGAAAAATGAGGTGGATAAAGAAAACACGTCCCTTCTGTAACTCTTTGTATTCAGTATATAAATAGGCATGTACCTTGTGACAGAAAACAGTCACTCCTCCCCTCCCCCCTCCCCCTCACAAAATCCTGGATCCGCGCCTGAACTAAATACACACAGTAGAAATCCATGGAATTGATTTTGTTAAACGGAGTCTACCTTGTTGTTTGAGGGCTTCAGATCAAGTCCAAGAGGGAACACCCGGATACGCACTTAAAAGGTAATATCAAACAAATATCAGCATTCAAGTGATATTGAACAAAACTGAATAAGGTAAGCATAGAAATAACAAAGAAACGAAAGACATGGAAAACGGTTGCGTCAGTTGCACCATAAAGATATAATCAAGAAGCCAACGTTTGAAGCGAAAGCCCTTTATCAAATTGTTTGAAACGACTCATTTTATGAACTGAGCTTCAACCGCAATTTTTGTGTCATCGCCACCCCCACCTCGATCCCCCAACGCGATCCCCCTCCCCGATCCCCCAACTCGTTTCCCCACCCCGATACCCCACCACTTTCCCGGACGCTGTAGTTGACTGACAATCTCAATCGGCCGTGTGTAGGTAGTTCTGAAACGAACTCTCGTTGACGTTGACTAACGTTTCGACAAGCTGAGTGGAAGCAATCATCACAGCTGGTTGAGTCTTCACAGCCAATAACATCGTGGCCTTACTGACAGACAGCCAAAAACATCAAGGTTTAAAAAGACCAATCACGAGATTGAACAGAAACATAAATACATGTAGCACCACCTGACGCCACGCAGCTCACTTAACTCTGTTAAGTAATGGTCCGACTAAAAGGTAGGCAGGCGTACGGCAAATTTCATTAAAAAGGTACGAACAGTTAATTGTTAATTCCATTTAAATCGCCTCATCTCATTGGCTAATACCCAAAAAAAAAACGAAAAAACGATGAAAAAATTGAAAAAGACACGTCATTTTTAGACCTTGTCCTTTCCATACCCATATTTTCTGTCTCTCGGCTAAATTGGAATTTTGCTCTATGCGCCAATTAGCACCACAAAATTAACTGACATTATTGCCGAGCGCTATTGTTTTTCTGCCTGCTTCTTAGCCGGACCAGTACTTAATGACTTCCGCTCAGGTTGTCAAAACGTCAACAACAGTTCTTTTCAGATGATCGAACTCACCAAAATAACTGTAACTGTTGTAAATTGTGAATAATCAGTCATTGTGAATTAATTGCGAATTAATTGTCCACGTAACTGTGATTTGAAGTTACTTGCTAACGCTTGTGCCACACTGTGAAAGTTATAAAATCTTCGATTAGAATATAGCGGTTTTCAATTAGCAAATCAAACTCGAGATTTTACCTTCTTAAACTCATTAATAATGCATGAGGGAAAGACAAAGGAAATCAGGCTTCGTGACGTGTTTGGATATCTGTTAAAACACGGCTCGTGTTTGCATCGTTAATTTTTCCTTATAAATAATTTCGTTTGAAAAGCTGCATCAAACACTCAATACAACTATTTCATCACATATCAAACACCTCGAATTTCGCTAAAAATACTCCGCTGCGCGTTTTATTTTCAGCTCTCTTCTCAGTGTTTGATATGTGATAAAACACCGTATCTCGTATTTGATATATTACATAAATTGTCGACACATTGACTCACCGCTCTGTTTCGGAGTGTAGATAGGTTTGTCTGTCTGTAAAAGCACTACCCCATCTCGGTAGCTCAGCAAAATCTTTGCTCTTCTGTAGAACGAGAAATGAGAGTCGTCCGATTTGGCCACCAGATAAACAAACTGTTTATGCCTGTCCGAAATATGCTCTGGATCCACCTTAACGAGATAAAAAATAGAAAAGTGAATAGCAGAGGAAACGACAGAATATGGCCATTTGAACTGGGCCGGTTCATTTGGGAAAAGATAAGGGCTAATACAGCGGTGTACAACGACTTATTCTAAAGTTTGGTAGACGTGGCAGTACTTCTCCCAGCTCAACGGTGACCCACTCGTGTGGCTTCAAGGCTTATTCTATGGATCATGCTATTTTTTTTTACTTCCTCCATAAAAACCAACACCTCCGAATTCCAATTCCGTCTGGATTCGAGGACAACGTATTTATCGGTTTTAACTCAAGTGTTACCCTTGTGAAATATAGCTATCATTATCAGCATTATCATTATCATTCTTATCATAAATTATTATTATTATTATATAATATTAATACTATTTTTCTTTCAGAATGTGTGTATATAGGATTTTTGGAAAATGAATAAAGTTCTTTCTATTAAAAAAAAAAAATTATTGTTATTATTATTATTAGAATTGGGTTACTAAATGAAAACACACATGATTCCCTGCAACTCTGAGTTTCGTGCTTACGCACTCATCAGGCAGATTTAATTATTATTATTATTATTATTATTATTATTATTATTATTATTATTAGTGTACAGCATCGCAGGCCTAAAAGATGCTCCTGGCCTGGTCAATTACTTCCCTTGAGAGCGAGCAACAACTAGTTCCCAAAGGTCCCAAGGGAGTCCTCTCCTGAATCCCTACGGGGACAAAACGTTTCTTAGAAGCTTGGCCGTTTCCAACAGAGCAGTTTTCTGAATCACGTCAAGCCTGATGGTGGTGCCAAGCTTTTCCATGTGTTTGTCAAGCATATCAGATACAGCCCCTCACAACGGGCTCTACAGTCATTTTCCTCAGCTTCCACAAGTTTCTTTCTTCTTCTTTTTATTATTATTATTATTATTTTTTTTATTATTGTTATTATCATTTACCCGGGATATTGCTAAGCCACGGTTAAAAAGGACTTAACTCTTAACGTTAAACTCTGGAGCAACATTACACCATAGTTAAACAGTAACTCGCACCCAACACTTTACCATGGCTTAGCGCTGATCCAAGTTGTAACAGCATTTAATTCTTAAAGACTGAAGATTAGATTAGGCTTATTCCATGGATCACTAATTTTCTCTCAACGTTTCATCATGGATTGGAAATGTTCCATGATAAACAGCAACTAAGTCTTAATGCCTAACCCTTTATTAGCGCTTATCCATAACCATGGATCATTAACTATCCTTAAGACTTAATCCTAGACAAGCGATGATCCATGGTAATCCGTAACTATATCTCAATGCTTAACACTGTATTAGCGCTAATTCAGGGTCAAAAGGCAACTGATTCTTAATACTTAATCCTGGTTTAGCGCTAAGCCGCTGTAAGACAGAAAGTCAACTTTAACACTCAACTTAACACTCAACACTGTAAAGTAAACCCTAGAACGTAACAGTAACCACCTCTAGACACGTTTTCCTGGAATAGCGCTGATCTGTGGCAATCAGTATATAAATCTTTACGCTTTGCCCTGGATTCAAACAATAGCCAGTTCGTACCACTGGACCCTGAATTAGCACTTATTGGCTTTTCTAGAACACAGCCAGCATATTGTCACAAATGTTCCAGTTGGATTGGCAAGGTACTCACTATCAACATAAACAATAGAGTGCCCAACACAACAGGAATACAAACATGTGGAAGACTCCGACAAAGGTCCGGTTCAAGCGTCGAACTTTACATGTGCGGAGCCTAATGCAAATGAGGAAAAAAATAGATTTTTCTCACTTTTATTAGGTTTGGTAAGCGAAAAGTTCGACGTTTGAACCAGGCCTTAGAAATAGAGTTGGCCCGCAACGTTATGGGGATTTTGGAATACAGGCTTCTGTATCCAATGAATAAAGAGAAAATAAACGACGAGTTAAGAGGCAACGTTTGCAGGTGTTGGCATCAAAAATGCCGGTGGTCCATAAAAGGCATAGAGAATCGCCCCGTTGCAATCAATTGGTTCGCCGCAGACCTCAGCGGCGCTTTGGACTTTTTGAGCAAATACTATCAATTATTATTCATTCAAAATATTTCTCCGATTCTGATTGGCTAAAAGCACACGTTTAATTCACCATAACCAGTTACTGATGACCAAATTTGGAAGAATTTTCACTTTAACGATGAAATGACGTCAAAAATGCAGCGTTTTCGCAGGTTAATGCACCGTTAACCGAGAAGACCTGGGGACAAGCTTGTGTTATTTTGGTGTTTTGTTATATTGCTGGTGGGTGTGAAATTTGTGAAAATGAAGCTCATTTTCTCCTTTAAGTGTTTGAAAATATTTTGATAAATAATAAAGCAATTAATCAATCAAATTAAACCTTACCTTCACATAGAGAAATATAGTTTGTCCTGCAACAAAAAAGAAAAAAATGGTAAGTACTTGGTTAAGGCTGCACTCAAATAGTAGGGACACTAAAGTAAGCATGGGCTAGGGATGATTAAGAACACTAAAGTACGGCTAAGGATGAGTACGGCTAGAGTACAGCTGAGGTAAAGGTTGGCGACTATATTTATAACGCAGACCACTCTTTTAATGGGTGAGTCTCTCAAACCACAGCCTGCACCAAGTATTTACCAAAAAATAAAAACTTTAATCATGGACGCATCTGCAAATTTAATCCTTTCACTGTCAAGATAAAAATGGAAATTCTCACCGTTGAGTCTCAAACACCTCCACATATGCTAGTTTTGAGAATTTTGAGATTGATCAACTCAAATAAAGCAAAGTGATAAAAAACCTTCAGTTTTTCTCAGTGCTTAAGATTGTATCTTAAGATCGAAGAAGGGATAAGACCGCTCTAATTGCTACCAAAAAAAAGTACAAAAATAGAGCTCAAAAGCCAGAAGCCATGGACAGCTTTTTCGGCTTGTTAGGTCTCATCTAGGCCGAAACAGCTGTCCATGGCTCCAACAAAAACAAAAATATAAACATGCTATCATACTTAATTGATGGTATTTGCTCAACAAGGCCAAGAAACAGCTGCCCATGGCTGCTGGCTTTTGAGCTCTATTTTTCTACCATTTTTTAGTAGCAATAAGGTCTTTCTACTATTGCCGCCTTAGTGCGCACATGTGTGGCTTTAACCTATTC
This sequence comes from Ricordea florida, assembly GCA_949710005.1. Lineage (NCBI taxonomy): Eukaryota > Metazoa > Cnidaria > Anthozoa > Corallimorpharia > Ricordeidae > Ricordea > Ricordea florida. The sequence goes on along the minus strand of OX453281.1, from coordinate 19,709,795 downwards.
GTACTACACTTTGATTTTGTCATTTTATGCCACATCCCACAACCATACCATTTTCCATTACCTTATTAAAGATATGGACCGGTTGTTTTAACTATTAGCAACTAAATCCACTTGGGATTTAAAATTGGTAGTGTTCGAAACTGACGGCAATTAGCGATTAATTAAATCAGACTAATTCATTTTTAGTGAGAAGTAATTAACTACGTATTCTGATAAGGTATAGACCGAATGCATAAATGGCGGCCAAAAAAATTTTCTTTTGTTTATGTGCTAATTAGACTCACTAGCATCGTTTGCACGGCCAAAATTCAAAAGAAATGTTGCTTGAGAGCGAGGCTAGTGACTTTAATTAGCATATAAACAAAAGAATACATTTTTGGCCACCATTTATGCATTTGGTCTATAAAGCGATTAAGTAATGGTCCGCGTAAGAACTAGGCAGGTCAAACGCAAAATCGATTCAAAAGTGTGAACTCTTAATTGTTAATATCAATTAAATCGACGAATCTGATTGGTGGACGGCCAAAAATCGCCGAAAAAACAATGAAAAACCCGACATAAACAACATTTTTCTCCTTAGTTTTCCCCTGGTCCCTCCTGTCTACCTCACATTCAAATATTAGCATTGTTCTATGCGCCAATCAAAAGTTAGAGCTATTGCACTAGCCTATTGTTATTTTGCCTAGTTCTTACGCGGACCATTACTTAAAAGCTTAAGTTGGAGCTGCGCAAACTCAATTTATACAACGGTTCCGTTGAGCTCCGTCTAAATCTCGTTCAAATAACTGATTTATAGTTTGAAAGATGCAAGACAACTTTGACAAGAATGTAGTGTATCCACCTTCGTCCACCATTCCTTGTACTTGAGAAAACGTTTTTCTCCTGAGTGGGAAGTCCTGGAGGTATAAAGTGACTCTCACAGGGGCCTGCACAGGGTCAAAAACGGCTATGGATACTCTCTCCTTCACCCCAACGTGGAAAACATTTGGAGCCATTATGGAGAATCTACAAGTTAGAACAGATTGCAAAGATGAAGTTGCTCGAATGCATGTTCAGCTGTAGCATTACCGTGGGTCTGTTAAGGCGGGAAATTAGGGAGTTTAAGATCTACGACGGCGACGGTCGACGAAAACGTCACCTCAAAATATAACTTTGCTTGATCATAAATCTTTCGCGATTGTTCAGTTTCATTCACGTCCTACAATATGGGCGAAATGTCCTAAAAATAAATTGGTACGAGCGGTTTCAGAGTTAAAATAGAGAATGAGAAATTCTCTGTTGCACGTTTACGTTGTCGTCAAAACCTCAAATTTGGTAATTTCACGTCGTCGTTATTCGTTTTGCTGCTAGAATCCGTGCTGCACGTGCAGCACGATTATTTATGCTCTTTTAACCAATGATATCTTTGTTTTGCGGCGATGTTGTTGCCGTCGCCGTCGTAAAATCTTAAGCTCCCTATTGAATGGTAAGGCAGTTAACTATCTCCTACTTAGCAAGTTCAAGGTTAATATTCTAAATTATCTATTTTATGCATAAACTATTTAAGGTCTGCGAGTCTCAAATTCGAGTAAAAAACAAAGACAATCATTCACAATTATTAATTAATACCAGGCAGTTTTCATGTAAACATTCAAATGGACCTTACAAGACGAATTTACGTCCCCTACTCTTCGCGAACAGTGTGTGGGTTCTTTAACATCCCACAAAGTTACTGTTACGAACAAGAGTTGTGAGATGGGGTCTACGGTTTCTCATCCTTCTCCGAAAAGACTGGGAAGCCTAATCATTCACATATGTCAATGCAAAGACAGCACTTTCCCCTCAAAATTTCAGACTCAGAGTGATGGTCCGGCCAAGGTTCGAATTCAAGACCTCCCGCACTATAATCCAGTGCTCAACAAACTGAACTAACCGGTCGGCGGGAGAAAGAGAAAGGAACGAAATTGCATTTAAGAGGGAACTCGTTTGAGATGCGAAGTTTCGATGGGCAAATTTTCTCTTTCTCCTTTTTCTTCTCCTTTTTATTCTTTCCGTTGTCACTTGTCACGACGACCCACTCAGGTTTAGGCTTGTCCATTTTGAGATCATGGTTGTTCTTTTCTTTTGTGTTCCTCTCTTTATTCAAACTTAACCTGTGCCAGGCAAGTACGTCTTGGCGAGCACCGTTCATCATGTTACACGCCCGGCTTTATCATGTGGTTGGTTCCACAAGCAGGCAAGATCAGGCGGAAGCTAAAACCCACACTGTATGGTACGGTACTGTTCAGTAGCTTTTATAAGAATGGTCACACAGCGTGGATTGATCCATAGGTAAAAAAGCTAGGATCACACAGAATGTATAGCAAACCGTAAGCAGTATCACAGTACAGTACTGTTCAATCGCTTCTTAAAGAATGGTCAAACTGCATGGATTGATCCACAAAGTTAGAACCAAAATGTATAGTAAAACAAAACCACAGCTGTTCATTAGCTTTCCAAAGAATGGTCACACTGCATGGTTTGACCCACAGATGAAAAAGTTAGAACCACACTGTAGAGTAAGACAAACAGTACCACAGTACAGTACTGTTTAGTAGCTTTACAAATGGTGGTTACACTGCATGGTTTGATCCACAAATGAAGAAGTTAGAACTACTCTGTATAATAAAACAAACAGTACCACAGTACAGTACTGTTCAGTAGCTTTCCACTGAAAGAATAGTCACACAGCAAAGTTTGCACCAAATACAAAAAAAGTTAGAACCACTAATAGTGTATAGTACAACAAACAATACCAAAGTACAGTACTGTGCAGTAACTATATATAGAATGGTCACACTGTGTAATTTGATTCGTAGGTAAAAAGTTTAGGACCACATCGTATAACCCGAGTTTCAATTTGGAAAATGATCATAATCTGAATAAGCGACAGCATGCGGAAATAGAGATCGGCTCTCTTCCAAAGAATGGTCACGACATGCCGTTTCAACTACAGATGAAACATTGCACAGTGAAACCTGAAAAAATACCACAGTGTGTTACTTTTGAGTAGCATTCCAAAGAATGGTCACACTGCATAGTTTGTTAGCAGATACCGGACAGTACCACCCAGCGTGAGATTCAGTTGTCTTAAACTAAGAGTCATGTTCTTCGTGGTTTTCCATCTCTCTAGACAAATTAACGTAGAACTACAATATATGTATAAGAAACAGGATCTGGGGTGTAACTCCCTTGCGATGAGTTCGTTAAATGTTCTGGCGACATCCTGCATTTATCATAACAACGAGTGAAATGCATGTCATTACAAGCATAAAGCTGAGGTCGTGGACAACGGACTTCTAGGACTCAATCCATATAGGTATTATTCTTTTGTAGGTCAATGTATCAAAAGTAAAACTTGACATGACGACAGAAATATCGAGGCGAAAATACCAGTTACCTTTTGGCCGAGACACTGGCTATCGTAAGGAGAAGCACGAATGCTGCCAATCCCTCCATGGCTACTTTGAAATCAGAGGCACGCAAACTCTGCGAAGTTAAAACCAACTAGCTCGTTTCCTTGCATAAGAGAGGAAAATTAACCAATCATGTACGAGATTGGCAGGAGGACCGGAGACACAGCTGAGATGGATTCCAGCGCCTCTTGCCAAGCAATCAAAACCGACGCTGCAAGCAACACCGACAAAATAAAAGGGTGGATCAGCTGATTCCTGTGTCACAGGTCACTAAGAAATCGATCGCTCTAACGATGGAAAGTACATTGCAAAACAAACAAAAGAAACGTAGATCGTAGAAATAAGTTCGCCACATTTAAATGAATGGGATTTATTCCCAGATGGGAGCTCAGAACCACCGTAACTGGTCATCAAACATAACTACAATACTGCTCGAAGTTGATTGGCAGCGCTTTATATTTCGAGCCAGAATGTCTGGATATCGCGTGTAGGCGGCGCACTGTCAAGTAGTTTTCCAGACAAAAATTTCAACTTCCACGGTATTTGTTTTGGTAGTCAAACGGTTTCGAGTGCAATTTGGAACAAATCAATGCAAGTAAATTTTTCAGACTATAAAAATTCCACTAGCCCGTAGGACAAGTACAATTTAGAGTCTTAGAGTCGAGTGCTTTTTTATACAAAATTACACTCGAAATAATTTGACAACTTGTTAATAGAATACATGCAAAAAAGTTAATTTTAAATTCCTGCACTCAATTTCGATCTCATTCAATCTTGTGGTTTCAATTTAAAATTTCTGCACCGTTTGGGATTAATTGACGTGCTTTCAGCCAATCAGCGCGTCGAAATTGTTTTGGAGATTGGCCCATAGAGCTGGCGGTTTTTGTTTCGGACCTAAACGAAATAACACAAATCGCCAATTGTTAAATTTTATGCGTTTAAACCTACGCAGCAGTGCTGTTTATACTTAAAAAAAAAAGCGGATTCTAAAATCCCTCAGGTCCCAATACTATTACTACTACTGAGAACAAAACATAGCAATAAATATAGTCAACTAACAAGAATATATGGAATGAACACTGTTCATATTCCGACACATTCTCCCCAGTGCCACTGTGTGAAATGTAAAAGGCCCACAAAGGAGAATTTGTATCTCATCATTTGTGCGTAAGATATAGGTTACATGACTCTCCAACAAAGGGGAACACGAGGGGAGACGGATGTAAGGAAGGAGAAAAGAACGCCTTAAACAATTTACTTTAGGAGTAGAAGTGTTTGGTGTTGAGTTTTGGTGGTGAGTTTTGGTGGTTAGTTTGAATGGTTAAAAGGGGTCCGTTTTTGGTGATTAGTTTGGTTAAAGGGGGTCAGTTTTTACCTCATGGTATGTACTTCATACCATGAGGTATAGTAGCCTGTGCCAGGCTCTCGGATTGTGGGCACGATCGAAAAGCGGGAGAGCGAGAGAACAAATCGGCGGGAGTCCGGGAAGGAGAAAAAAGGAAGGAGAGCCTTTAAGAATTGTTTTAAATACATCATTCCGGTATACCAGCTCCTGGTATACCCTACGATTGGTTCATTTTGACAGTTGACATCAACAAGTCTCATATATGTCATCACTCTTGCTCACTCGACTTTCAGCATCAAATGGCTAAGTTGGCGAGTGTGTGCTACGCGCGTGAGTTCGACGAAGCTCTGTTTACAGAGGATGAGTGCATAGCAGATTTCCCGAATATCAAAGCTCTTGGATCAGAACAAAAGATGTGCCTATTTAATCAAGCCCGTGGAAAAGACGTGTTTGCGATTCTTCCCACCGGATTCGGGAAGAGTTTAATTTTTCAGCTTTTTCCCCGAATCGCGAAAACGTTACGCTCAAGTGGAGGCCAAGGCTTGTCGACAATAATCGTTGTCCGCCGTTGGTTTCAATAATGAGAGACCAAGTAGAACAGCTACGACAACTGACATTTTCTGCTGCAGCCATAGGGATCGGCGAGGAATGCCACGAGGACAAGGTGAGAAATGGAGACTGTGAAATTGTCTTTGGAAGCCCCGAGAGCTGGCTATCTAAAACATGGGTAAAGAAGCTAAAGGAAGGCAAACTGGGAAAGCAGACGGCTGCCGTAGCTATAAATGAAGTTCACTCCGTAACACAATGGTACGTAACGGCTACTGATTTGGTGACACTTCAGAAGCCAAGTCCATAGAGGAAATAATGTTGATTTTCCTTTTGAAATACAAGCGAACGTCGAGATCTACTCGAATCAGTCGCTACATGTTTCCGAGTTCTCTTCGCGAAACTCCCGTTGGCGAGTTGCTTGAAACTCGTTTTGTAGGTGCCCTGACAATCTCTTCACTCGATTAGTTTCTTAAATGTACTCGCACAGGTCAGACAGCTCACATCTGAAAGTTTGTCGCTTCGCACAAGGTCGAAACCGAACGAACTAACAATATCGGCAAACACAAAATATTCATCGCCAATGAAGAAAACCAATTCCTTGTTCCGGACGACGTTAAATAAAGAAACTCTTGGGATTTTAGTCCCAAGACAAGTAACATTTTTGTTACAAAATCCGCAGGACTTCGAAAGATGGCGAACCTGCACGTTTGAATTAGTACACGATGAAGACATGAGCGACCTCAGCCAGCACACGAAAAAGATCGAACTCGCGCGAAACGTAACCGTACACTGCACATTTTGATCCTTTGATATTTTGACGTTTGACATTATGACAGGAGGAAGTGTCATTCCGGAAGTGGGTGTGTCAGTGGGCGGAATGATGTATTTAAAATTCTTACAGGCTCTCCTTCCCTTTTTCTCCTTCCCAGACTCCCGCCGATTTGTTCTCTCGCTCTCCCGCTTTTCGATCGTGCCCACAATCCGAGAGCCTGGCACAGGCTAGAGGTATAGTAATGGTTGGATTGGTCATTCCATTCCCGTTAGACAATTAATTTATGCATTAAATCTGCACAAGAGAGAATGAGATTCTCTCTTGATCTGCATTAAATGTGAATTAAACAGGTTTTCCCCTGTCTCCCGTAATAGGTTTGGTTTTGTCCACAAAGTCGTGCAATTGTTTTACGATCATATATGTGGGGGGAGGGGGTGAGACAAAGCGGCAGCACTTGTTTACAAATTGGCGTCTGTTGCGTCGAGCCCGACGCAAAGATTGTCAAGACGAGTTTTCCTTTCTTTCGCTCCATCTTTGATCAAAATACACTTTTGAAGATCTCGCGAACGAACTGGAAATGTGTTCAAAAATGCTCGAGGGAAAAGAAATGGGTTTTAAAGTCTTAAAAGGTGACGATGTCTCCAATTTGAACGACGAGTAATCGATCAGTCGTCGCATGAGTGCACAAAACGAACTATTCGGAATGAACGCTTTATGGTGTGGGGAAAGGACAGCACTTCATGGAATAATTACCACAGACCATGAGGTAGCTCGAAGGAGCCTTTGATTGGTGGTTAGTTTGGATGGTAAAAAGGGGCAGTCTTTTGGTGGTTAGTTTGGATGGCAAAAAGGTGTCATTTTTTGGTGGTTTATAGTTTGAATGGTTAAATTGGGTCATTTTTTGGTGAATGGTTTGGATGGTTAAAAAGAGAGTTTCGGTGAATAAATTTGGTGATTCCAAAAGGGAAGTTTTGGTAATTATTTTGATTGGTTAAGAACGGACAGTTTTGTGGGGGTACCTTTGATAGTTGAAAGAGGGCAGTTTTTTTGCATGGTTAAAAACAGTTGTCTTAGCCGATTAATTTAGGTGGTTCCATGAAAATGGCAGTTTTTGGTGGTCAATTGTCTTGTACGGTTAAAGAGGAACAGTTTTTGGATAGTTAAATGGGGGCAGTTTTGGTTATTTTGATTGGCAAAAAGGGGCAGTTTTTGGGCGGGTATTGCCCAAGTCTAAAAATAGCGTGGGTTCTTTGTCGTATTCAGTCATAAACGCTGACTGCGTTTTAAAGAGCATGGGTAACATCACAGCATGTGGACAAAAGAAAGTATTGGTCACCAATCTTGAGAACATGGTTATCGTGAGAATATTTGAAGTTTGTGTTCAGGAAAAGTGAACAAATTCAGAGTAACGTCTGAGTTCCGTCACTCCACTTACAAGTGGACACACTGTTCGGTATAGACACACGCTAAAGGACATGAAATGTAAATTATGGAACAGTTCGGTTCGCGAACTTTCCGAGAGATCAACTTACAAGCGAACTACTACGAGTTCATCTATCAAGAATGATGCTACATCAAAAAATGTAGTCCTCAAGAGCTGACTCGTTTGTGTTGCCTGGAATTAAACCAGCCCTTGCAGTCCGGATAAATGGAAACGAGCTTATTCGCGATAAAGGTATCGGCTTTCGGACACAAGCTTTTTTTTTAAGTCATGTAATAAGCCCACCAGAATCTGTAATAAACCAGGCAATTATCAAGGTCGGGGAAAACTGTGTGACCAATCCGTTGGCATCGTCCTCGACTTACCGAGACAAGAGCTCGTAACAAACCGTCCGACCAATCCGCTAGCTTCGTCCACGCACATGATTTGTCGAGACAAGAACTCGGTAAAAACCGTCTGACTAATCCGCTGGCTTCGTCCTCGCAAGTGATTTGTTGAGACAAGAACTTGTACATCTCACTGGCCAGCCCACGTATGACCTATTAGGTCATGAAAGTCATTGGCCAATAGTAGGCGCTGTTATATAGCATCACAGCCAATTGGCTGTAATAGAATCTCTCTTGCTATTGGCTATATCTTTCTATGACGTGTCATGATCACAGCTATCGTGGAGGTCTCACCCATGTCGCCCCACACGTAACACTTGGAATATTAAAAAATTACAGTTCAAATATGAAAAGATCCAAAGCGCGCTCTATTTACGATGCTAATTACGCCACGTAAAAGTTGCAGACACCTTTGTTAGCGGCACACAATAAACCGATCATTGATTAATCGAGCGACCTGAATCGAACTTACAAAGCTGAAGTAACATTCAAACAAGCACAACGCCCGATAAAATCTATTGTCGTTTTCTCGAAATACAGAGACCGAGACAAAACAGCCAGGCATTTCGCAAATGACGAATAAAAAATAATATTATATGAACACGTGGGTTGGGAGACAGAAAAAATAGAAATGATTACCGACTTTTGCAAAAAGGTTACGCTTCTTACAAAAACCGTGTATGAGGATAACAAATATGTGGGTTCAGAACGCGGAGAAAAAGTGGGAATATTCCGAAAGTGCTGTTTCCCAAGTATTAATCACACGTTCTTAAAACGCTGATGACGAACAGAATCCCCACGCACGCTTGTTTTTAAAGCTCTTCAATTTTACATTTTATTACCATTTTAAGACCTAAATTCCTAAACAGTATGGATGATTGAAAGCGTTGGACCGCTCTTTTTTCAAAGGATATTGTGTGACGACCCTACATAAACAATTTTGACTTGTTTTTCAAATACTACATCTTCTTAAGAAGATTTAATTTAAAGCCGAGACATTTTTTGCATTTCTCATCTATAAATGAAGGACTGATCCACTGCTTGAGTCACACACCATTTTCACTCTTCAACGCTTTTCTGAGTCGGCTGTGTTCTCGTAACCTTGAAGCAAAAATAAACAATTTATTAATCTCCAAACGTAAAACACCCTCTCGCAGAAGAGAAACAAACTTTGGCTACTGACTGAAACACTTTGGATGCACTGTTCTTTGGATCTAAACGAACGCACAGTGACTCTTAATAGTCCCAATAGGCGCCCTGACATCTTTAACTCTAGTTATTTCAGGGTGCCGATACCCTTTAGTTATTATATTTATATTTAGTTGTTTTTGTAATTTAGTTTACCAAATCTCTGGGTTTAATATGGTGATAGGTATCGTGTTTGTTTAATGCTTTTTGTCGCAGTGACTTAAATCATGGAGCCTATAAACTGATTTTTTTTTTCTTTTGATTTCTGGTTACTTTTTCCAGTTGTAATTCTGAGACTGGTTTGCTAACTCGAATAAAGTTGACGAGTAAATAACAGGGGCGCTCAATAAAGAGTTGGACTCGTGATTGAAGCGTTTTTACACATCGGCTCAAAAACAGCATGTCGGCTCAACAGCAACATGGTTCTTTTCATAGAACGACAACAATGAAGCAAATTCTTGTCGTGCAAACTAGTTCCAGTTTCTCATATTCTAGGGTTCCAAAATATAATAAAACAATTATTCTACTCAAATCTCGTCGTACATGAACTATAGAAAATTCGGTGCTTCGCGCCTCGTTGGCAATTAACTCATGTACGACGAGACAGAATGAAATAATAGTTAAATACTCTAACATTTTCCTTACAAATGCAGTCTATAACATTTGGTGACCACTATAGAGTATGCATCTGGACGGCTAAAGGTTCAATCAAGAAAATGTTTAGTTACCTCAGAGCGTTGATTTTAATAAACCCAGCTGCGTCTGGTGGGTTGTAGTCTCCAGGTTTATCCATGCTGTAGAGAGAGAGAGGAAATTAAAATAGGAAAAAACAAGGGGAACGTCGTTAGAAAGGCTAAAACGCACAAAATAGCAATTTTTACTAAAGGTATTTACTGCGCGCGTGGTGTTTATTACCTGACAAGTTCCTCATTGTACAAAGAAGCCTTGGACTCACGGCATTTGACGTACACCTGTAAAAAAAAATAAGACAGGATAAAAAATAAGACAGGATAAGAATAACTGACTTTCCTGACGTTTTTTTTAGTTTAATCAGTTAGGCCCTGGATCTCATTTTATCCCCAGGACTTTTCGGACGAGACCTCGTGGTCGCACTCGAACAGACGCGTATGTAGTTTAGCTGTTTACAGTCTCGTTACGTTTCATTTATATACCTTTCTCTGGTTCGCCTTACAGGGATTTTTAACGTAAGTTTTACTTTCGGCCCCCCGTTTGTGCTGTATTTTCGTTTCTACGTGTTTTCTTTCAGTTAGCCATCATTATTTGTACTTATTTATTTGTCATAGCTACGTGTGTTGGTTGAACGCTGCGCTAGAACGCGACAATAACACATCCAAAAATCGTTACCGACTTGCCAGGAAAATTAAAGAGGCTACGAGGCTTGTTGTCATGCTAACAGTCAAGTCTCCTAGCAACGTGCGTGCAGACGCGTGCAGCAAAGGAATTAGAAGACGCCTCCTCGTGCCTAGTCTCCTGGCCGATAAAAGTTCAATACAGAAAATTTAACAATCATGTCATAGTGCGATCCATTTGCCCATGGGGTTGCATGCTGACGGCAGATTGTGAAGTTGTGAAGTCTTATGTTATAAAAGAAATGGCAAACGCAGCAGTTGTGCAATCAACGAGTTATGGACGCAATCGGGAGGTTTGCTGAGCACTCAAGAAGCTAGAGATGCCCAAGGCGCTCTTACGCTTCTTTCGTGCTTAGCAACCTCCCGCGTGCGTCCATAACTCGATGGTTGCACGCTGCACGTTTAACATTTCTTTACTTTCTTCTTTTTCCGTTGCCAGTCCTCGTATTTACAACAGATTACGCCGAAGAACTTTGACGAAGAATAACGAGCGAAGTGAGTTGTTTCACCGAAAATATTAGGAGGGAATTCATCAGGAAATTGAGTAATTTCAATTTTCAGTGGACAAAAATCTTGTATCAGAATAATTTTAAAAATATCGCCTTCTTGTTTAAACTCTTCAAGGGTTATAGATATGATGAGTTATCTGTAATAACACCAAAGATTATTTCTCATGAGAATCCGAGAAAATAAATGTCAAATTTCACTAGAACTCTGAAAACACAGGAAAAGTTCTGAAAATTTCACCTGGAAGATGCCATTTTGTAAAATTTGGCATTTATTATATTCTCGGGCTCCCATAATAAATTAAATTTTCTTTGGTGTTGTTACAAATAACCGATTACATCTATAGTCCTTAAATGCAAAAAAAGAATGCGAGATTGTTCAAATTATTCTGGTACAAGGTTTTTGTCCAATGAAAATTGAAATTAGTCATGGATTCCTTCTTAAACATAGTCTCGTCTTATTTGTTGTGAGTATCATTAGACGTGTATAAAGAAAGGAAGAGTGTACGCCATTTGACGAGCAATGAACTTTGAATTGAATTGTACACGTAAAACTTAATTGAAGGTACATGAACAGAATTAGGCACTCATACACCATTTACACTTCAATAAGAAAATCTGATAATTCGCTATATTCTATTTACAACGTTGTAAAAGTGAACTGGGTATTTAACTGAATTATTCTCTAAAATCGAGGAACTAAATAAATTTAACGAGATTGAAGAGAACAATCGCTTTAATAAGTACATGTACTAACGAAGCAGCATCAGTCACAGCAAAGTGGCAGTGAATGTTGGCCGTTAGGTATGGGAAAAACTTATTGACTTGAACAACGACTTCGGAGGTAAATAGTGCTAAATATCCCGAAATAGTGAGCTAATCAGAATACTCAAAATGCCAAAGGTTGGCGAGTTGGTACATATGTTGTGGTTCAATTTTATCCTTGGTTTAAATTTTATTTTCCTTTCTTTCAAACTCATTATCACACATAACCATACCAAAAAAAGGGCAAATAAAATTAAACCCAAGAAAAAATTTGAACCACACCATATACAGTGAACAAATGTTGAATATATCGACATAGTGAGCCGATCAGATTACTCAAAATGCCAAGGTTGCTACGTTAGTGTATTCTAAACAATTATAAATGAATAGTTTTTTATACATTAAAATTTCGCATGACGTTTTCATTTAATTAAAATGCTTATCGGTTTCTTTGCTGTAAAGCCAAGATCACCCGTGAGACGACGTACAAAATGTCCAACCAGACAGTTGGTCTCAAGGGTAAGAACTTCAAATTTCTACAAACCTGGCCTTTGAACAGAGAAACGGTAACTTTTCCTTCCACGTTCTCCTGACTTTTGTCCACACAGAACCGCACGAACTCCCCCTCGGGACTGTACCAACAACCGTAGTAAATTTGCTCAGAAAATCTGTTTGACAGCATTTGCTTGACTTTGCGCATTTCCTAAAATGTAATATGCTTGTTAAAAAAGAAACCTGGAAAAGATCCCGTTACTTTCTGGTTTAGTGTCGGTGTCATCGACGAATACAGGTAGAGCCATGTATTGTAATCATTTTGTGGGAAGCGACAGAATATTAGTGTAATGTTAAACTGTACAGAGTGGTGGATTTCTGTTACAGTCATACAGCATGACCATTCCCCAGGAAGCCCCTGAACAGCACTGAACTGTGGCACTGTCAATTAACCAAATAGTGCGGTTCCAACTTGTTCATTTGCGACTCAAACCATGCAGTGCGGCATTTCTCAGGAAGTTACTTCCCAGTACTGTACTATGGTACTGTTTGTTACAATATGGTTCTAACTGTTTCGTTTGTGGATCAAATCATGCAGTGTGATCATTCTTTGGAAAGCTACTGAACAGTACTGTACTCTGGTACTGTTTTTCTTACTACACAGTGTACAGTAATTCTTATTTTTTGTAGTTCTAATTTTTTTGATTTGGATCAAATCAAGTGGTATGAACATTCTTGTAAAAGGTACAGAACTGTGTTTGTTCTAACAAACAATGGGACTCTAACGAATTAACCGTGTAACAAACCTTGCAGTCTGACCATGTTCACCTACCATGGTAATATTTGTTTCATTGTACAGAACTGGTATAGCTCAATCTTGATTTATCTGTATACCAAATCAAATCGCCGCGTATAAACAATTACCGGCGCGCTCGAGTGAAGTACTTTGTGTCATCTTAAAACTGAAATCCTTCGCAAAAGTAACGAGGTCCTATTAACTATTGGGAACATACCCTGTCCATAGTAAAGGTCTCTATGTCCAGATGTGCTGTTCGTAAGATCGTTCCGGCAGGGCACTCGTAGATTCCTTAAAGGACCAAATGAATAAATACAGTTAAATACCTAATAAAGAAACTTATTGCATATGCGTACGTTTAAACTTCTAGTGGGTATGTTAAAATTATTATAATATAATATAAATCATTAGTAACATTAGAGGGGAGAAACTAAGGGGTCTGGGATATAAATATTTTCTCTGGAAATAGAGCGTACCAGTTGATGTAATATTCAAAGATTAAATTATGAACTCGAGATTTCTATGAGTTGATAAGCCGAATCAACCATCACCTCATAGAAATCGAGATCGAATAATCTAATTATTTCAGTAAAAATCATAATAAATGAATCACGTGTCGGTGAAAAAAAAATACTAAATCTTCCTGTGAAACTTCGCTAAAGCGCGAGGACGTCGCCATTTTGAAAATGATCTACCAAGTGCCGCATTCTAATAGTTGAAAGTGTGGAGTAGCTCAGCCAATCAGATTGCGGTATTTGCATAAGTATACAAGTAGATTTTTACTAATAAGTATTAGTGCCGCACGTCCATTTACCTCGAGATTTCATTCCCACAAATCTGTTCTCCACGATGTCGATTCTTCCAACACCATGACGACCTCTGAAATAAGAACCGCACAATGACAGTTACTGTGTAAAACACGCCTCTATGTATTTAGAGCATGTTTGAACAGTACAAGTAAATCAATGGAACAAAGCTCGCTTTACAAAAATACCAAAAGTAGGACCGGTTTTAGAGATTTCTCTGCATGCACAGATGTACTCACGCATGAAACAAGTTGCGATTACTTCATGGAAAATATAAAGTACGATTTTCAGTCACGAGTTTTCTGAAACGAATCATTGAACGAGTGAATAAAAATCGTACAAAACATTTTCCATGCTGTAATCAGTTCATTATATTAGTATTAGGATATTTCCGCAAATATTTTCTCGAGTCAAAGCTATGTTTCCTCCGAAGCCATTCAGAAAGAAAAACTCTGCGTATGAAAAATAATCATTGTTCGTCTAATCAGCGGCGAGGACGCTGGACTTTCAATGGTGACGAAAGATTGTACGGATTGTCTTCATAGTTATTTTCGTGCGCAAGCCTCAGTAACTTCAAAATTAATGTTCTTTTCTTCCCTGTCCATCTTTTTTTACTCACCCCATCTTGTTGAGGTATGTGTAAATATCCAGCGGCTTGACATGCGCAGTCCCATCTTTGAGATTTTGTACTTTTACAGGAACACCTGCGGTAAAACAGCCAATCACCATCCTCGATCAGTTATGAGTCTTTGAGTCCTGTATCAGTCCTGTAGCGGTTTTGTACTTAAGTAGACTACGAATCCTAGATTTTAGGAGTCAACAGTGGACGAGTAGCAGACTATTTAACTCGCAGAAAACGAGACCGAATAGCAAAATACCATCGATTTTGTACCGATATTTCATCACTTTTACTTATTTTATAAAGTATGTTGCAAGCCCTGGCGTCTTTCCTACTCGCTACCTACAGTGTATCAGAGAATAGATAGTGCGTACAGTACGTTAGCCAGCCAATAAGAATGCATGATACGCACAATAGTATGCCAGTTTGTTTCTATTAAAAGACGTTCAAACCTTTGATAAGCCAAGCTTTTATAACTGGCGAAATCATAGAGGCCTACTCTGGAACCTTTTAAAAGTCGCCGTAACTTTGGGCGATTTAATGCGATTTATGGCGACTTAAGCAAAATTAACAGAAAAAAACATGGCAACTTCAGGTGATTTAAGGAGACTTAAGGCGACTCAAGGTCCCAGAGTAGGCCTATATAGTTTCCGTGCTATTCTATTAAACGTCATAAAACATCTGTCGGTAATACGATGAAATGCACCTTGTTATTTTTGTTTTTAATATAATTAAAAGCCATTCGGCCAGGCCCTTTATAGAGAATTAAGAACTGGAGCTACAGTGTAGAAAAGCTCACTGCATGTACGAACTAACCAACTATTATTTTCCTTTGCTAGAATAGGTGTAAGAGTGTGGAATAGAATCCCAAAGAAACTTCGTATCCAAAATAGAACCGCGTTAAAGCGTAAACTCAAAAATTAGCTCTTAAAACTAATGGAAATTGAGGAGATGAATGTTGAATTTCCGCTGCACGGAAATTTGCAAATATCTCTTGTCCGCTAGTTAAAGTTATAATTAAAGTAACTTTTTGATCAGTCTAAATTTAAATTCAAAACTGATCATTTTAAACTGTAATTAGCCATGTTTTTCAACTATGTTTCTTGATAACTGCGTGATTAATTAACTGATTAATTATTTGTATGTACTTTGGGATTTTAACAGGATTTTATTTAATAATATGTGTTCAATAACGAGACAGGACTTGTTTTAGAAAGGCGGTCCGCCTAGAATAGCTTCGCTAATTGCGGGTCTCTTAGGACTGTGATGATATTGTAATGTTCACAAACAAATAAATTGATTGATTGAAATTGATAAATTGATTGACGTGTAAAATGAACTCTCTTCGAAGCTGACTACAAAACTCATTCATTTTTGCAACTAAACATACTGAAGCCAGCTAATAACTGGTTGAGAAAAGGGATAGATTTTACACTAGGCAATCACATAAAACCCGTATACCAATGCAAACCTAATAGAATAGCAATGATGGTGATTAAAGTTAGAAAGCTTACGGGGCCGTACAGTCCAACCACGAGCATAAACTTTGTTAAGAAACCCCGCTGGTGAGACGGACCAGTCGGCTATTTACACACATACAGACAGACAGACAGACAGACAGACATACATAAAGACATACAGACAGACATACAGACAGACATACAGACAGACATACATACAGACAGACATACATACATAAAGACATACATACATAAAGACAGGCATAAAGACATACAGACAGACATAAAGACATACAGACAGACAGACATACATACATAAAGACATACATAGATAAAGACAGACAGACATACAGACAGACAGACATACATTATAACCATTTCACGTCACTTCGGGCCTTTTTAGTGAAATATTTAACCAAATAGAACAAACTTCGCTAAGGATCTCAACTGGTGTGAGGCGGACCAGTTGGTTATTTACAAGGGTGGTTGGGAATCTGAAACTCGGGATTACCGTATTACATATCCAGGTAGTGGTCAGGACGGGAATCGAACCCGGGACCGTGATCAGATTACAAGTCCGGCGCCCTAACCACTCGGCCACGCTGCTTCCTCATTAAACGCTCTAAGATAAAATAGAAACCTCTCATGATCTTACCTTTTTGGAACTCAATCTCCAGCTCCTCTGGCTAATCAAACAAGTAAAACAAACAAAAGAGAAATGAGATCCCAGGAAAATACGAAAAAAAAAAACAGATACTGACTGCTTTCATCAACATGTGGTATATGATGTAAGGAACACTCATGCTGGTCCCCGCTGGAGCTTTACAACAGTTTCAGAATTTCAATAAAAGCCAGCTACTAAGAGGAACAGTAGTGTAGTGGTTAGCGTGTTGGACTTCCGAGCAGGAGGTTTGGAGTTCGAGCCCTGGTGCTGGCACTGTGTTGCTTCCTTTGACAAGAAACTTTACTCCACACTGTCTCTCTCCATCCAGGTGTATAAATGGGTACCAGCGATGTAATGCTGGGGGTGACCCTGCAATGGACTAGCATCCCATCCGGGGGGGGAGTAATAGCACTCCCAGGTGCTTCATGCTACAGAAACCGGGATAAGCTCCGGCTGTGTGGGCCTCCTGTGGCTTGTGTGCCCCTTTACCAGTTACCAACAGTTTTTGGGCGCCGCTTTTGCCGCCGTCTGTCGGTGCCCAGAATGCTGGAAATTCACTGCAGTCATTTTTGGTTATATTTGACCAAAACTCACTTGCCTATTTAAGGATTTCCAATTTCCCTATTTACAACAGAAGATAATGAATAGTGTTCAAATCCCGAGATAGTGAGCCAATAAGATTACTCAAAATGCTAAGGTTGCCGAGTTGAATATACTAATTGACAATAAGATTCGCTCTTAATTTCTATGGGGTGATAGTTGATTCGGCCTTCAGCTTCATCAACTATCACCTTGTAGAAATCAAGAGCAAATAATCTCATTGTTTTAGTCAAAATCATAATAAATGAATAATGTGTCGGTGAAAAAAAACAATAATAAATCTCTTTGCGAAACTTCGCTAAAGCGCAAAGACGTTGCCATTTTGAAAACCATCTTCAACCAAGTGCTGCACTCTAATGGCTCATAGTGCATAGTTGCTCAGCCAATCAGATTGCCGCATTTGTAGTAGTATACTAGTAAATTTTTACAAATAATATTAACAATATTATTGTATAGCAACAACATGTAGTAAAGTGCAGTGCTCCACCTCATCAGGTGCCAGCTTGGGATCAGTGGTCATGCAGTATAAATCATCAGGTGCCACAGTCTGTCAGGACAAAGTTAACCACAATTAGCAGAAATTTCAACCTACACTCCCAAGATGAGCACAGAGCTTCTCCTCAGCGAATGCAACAAATTTTCATGCATTGGAGAATTAAGTAATTGATTGCTTCAGCACTCTTGGGTCAATAATTAATTATTACAGCTGTAGTTCCTGTTTACTTGCAAGTGCAGTGCTATTGTGAGTAGAAGTTAAATGTTAAAGTGAAAATGTTAATATTGGTACTTGCCCTCTGCATGCTTTAAGGAAACAGTTTGGTGAACAAGTAATCCAATAACTTTTTAAAAGTGAAAGTCTCATCCCAAAAAGTCAATTCATTAAATTTTACTCCAGATTCTAAGTTAGCACTGATTGTAGTCCATAATTACCTCCAGTATAGAAATCAACCATTGAAGTAGTGTGGTTAAAATGATACACACAATATACAGTTACACCGTTATAATTACGTCAAAATAAAATAATTATGTCAAAATAAAATAATTACATGTCTGTCAAAACCAGATAATTTCACTATACCTTTGGATTTTCAAGAATTCCTGATTCATAACTGAAAAAATGAAAGTTTAACATTAATCAAATATGTACACAGTGTCTCCAGAGAGCGATTAAAACGGCACTGTAGTAATATTAACACTTTAAGTTACCAGATTAAGCATGGCTTACACCAAACCATTAATTTAAATTGTACGTATAGCTTGTATAATTATGTCAACTACGTACAGTAACTGTAAGATGTGAAAAATATAACAATCAACTCAGGCTTATCCACCTCCCAGGAGGCAAATAATGTAGGGGCTTCTGGGTAATTCCTGTCCCAGTGAGTGTTTGTTTGGAGAAAAAACAATGGTGTCCAAGCTAGCAAAATTATGGCTGCCTCCGATTCATGTTTTAGAGCTTTCTCATAGAGGTTTTACCAGGTAAGCAAATCACTACCACGATGAAACGTTGATCAAAGCAGGACCAAACAATATATAGCACAAATGAAAAACACAATGAAACTGCAAGTGAGAAATAAGTCCGGTTAAGTCACTTTGTTGTACAAATTACAGTTCAGCATTGAATTTTTTCACCAGTTGTGTTATCCTCAGCGTGGTTGTCATGTTTGCTTAAGCTCCCTACTGAGATCACTTTATTGGTACATACTAAAACAATTTTTCTCTTTAATCTTGGTGAATAGTGGCTTAAGGCTCAGCCAATACTCACTTCATTTTCTAAGAATAATTATTAATTGTCCACCTGCATGTGCATTTTAAATTTCTTTTGACGATACAAAATTGTTGTATAATGCACAACATTTATATTACTGTACAGTATATATGCTGCAGTATGTGTATGTATATCAGACCTAATGTGCATCAAATTAGCATCAATACTCCAAGGTTTCTTGGGAGTGACTGGTAGCGGAATGCCATTGGCCTGTAAAACAATAAAATAACTCCAACTGAACTCTTAGATAAGTTTTTTATGGACATTACTAACAAAATGTTATACAATGTTATACAACTGTGTAGCACTACAATGTATATCATTAAGGATAAAGTGATTACATTTCCATATGCAAATACGTTAACAGGCTTCTTGTCTTTTGTCATGCATTTGCACTTGATCTCTTATTCCAATGCATAAATTTATACATAATGCAAATAGATGCATCATGAGATAAAGGGGTGCCTGCAAACATGTAGGTTACTCCAAAAAATCCCCACACATATTTAAGTAATGGTCCGGCTAAGAAGCAGGCAGAAAAACAACAGCGTTTGGCAAAAGTGTCAGTTAATTTTGTGGTGCTAATTGGTGCATGGAGCAAAAGCCAAATTTGGCCAAGAGACAAAATAGGGGTATGGAAAAGATATAGTCTAAAAATGATGTTTGTTTGAATTTTTGCATTGTTTTTTCGTGGTTTTCTTGGTATGAGCCAATGAGATGAGGCGATTTAAATGGAATTAACAATTAACTGTTCGCACCCTTTAAATGAGTTTTGCCGTACACCTGCCTACCTTTTAACCAGACCATTACTTAAATCATGTATGTAGCATTAATTCAATTTTATGATTATCATGGAAATAGGTTGCAAATTTACCTCTGCATAAGCAAACAGGTCTGTTCTTCCCTTAAATCTGTTGAAAAACTCTGGCAGCTTCCAAGGTGCAACAACCTAAAAACATGAGTTTTTTTTGTTATACCTCTTTCCTGGGTACTCTGAGCCTGTTAAATTTACAATATTTGAAAGGAGGGGAGATAAATTGCAACATTGTGCCAAGACCAATAATATCGCATGCTGTAAAAATGAGACAATTAACATAGAGATCATTATGACAATGTTTTTTTACATTCAAAAGCAGAGGTGGAACCTTGGTCTGCAGTGAGAGCTACGTACAGTGTACATAGTCACTCCTAAAGTGCAATTAACTTTAGCTAAAAAACAAGACCAGCATTATGTGAAACATGCCTTACATCTTTTACTACAGAATAATTAAGAAAAAAAAAATTGTTAGAATTACTAACCTGCACTCCAGGAAAGAGGGCATAGTATGCCATCTCAAAACGAACCTGATCATTACCCTGAAAGATATTTATGGACTGTAACATTAATTCATTTTCATTACTCTTATACTCAGTAATAATTAGTAATCATCATGATAACTAGATAATTAATTCAAGAAATTATGATAACTATTCCACAATTTTTCTTTCTTTTTGCATAACCACACAAGAAATTAAAATTGATAAAAGTGCCAAGAGATATTAGAATGAATAAATTATGACTGCATACCTTCCCTGTGGCTCCGTGGGAAACATATTGAGCACCCTCTTGAAGCGCAATCTGAATCTGACGACGAGCAATGCAGGGTCTAGCAATGGCTAGAAAGAGAGGAAATATATAATTTTAACATGACATTCAATAAATTAATATAAAATACATAAAATTTTGGACTTCAAGAAAAAATCAAATAGAGTCTGTTTCGATGTAAGGCAACAGACTAGCAACTGTCTTTGACGATCTGAATCATGCTATGCAAAATGCTTGGTCAGTACTGTTCAAGTACCTTTTATTGAGTACTACACCATTTCCCTGCCAATTGCACCCTAGGGGGTGGGGAGGGTAATGACCAAGACAACATTTACAATTTCAGAAAACAATAAAACTGCCATATTCAACTCTGCTTAGGATAATATCGTGATCATATTAGACCAACTCATATTTCAGTGTGACAGTAATTTTGGGTTGACTTGATTTATGTATATATGATTATAGCTGCAATGTGTTACGGAAAACTTAATATCTGAGAAATGACCGGTTTGTACAAATCAGAGTGAGATAGAGTAGGAGAAATCCACAGTCATAAGAGCTGTGCCAAAATTTGGCATACCAGTTCCCATCAAGTAGCGATCTTCATAGATTGCATTGGCCTGTACAGTTGGATAGATGAACTCCTTTACAAACTCATCCTTCAAGTCTTCAATATATACCTGTTATATAGAAAAACAACATCAGAATAAAAAATACAAGGATATTGTGGTTCAGTTTTTTCCTTGGTTTGAATTTTACTTTCCTTTGTTCTTTGCTATGCTAAATTATGTATGTTTCATGAGTTGTAGCCATTTAATGTGTTGACATTGTCAACACATTAAATGGCTACCATGAATTTATATGGAGTATTTTGTGCCTCAGGCTAATGCATTTGAGTTGCAATGTGTGCTGTAAAACCCAAAACCATGGAGAAATCCCCAGGTCTGAAGAAAAGTGAAGTAAGAAAAGTGAAGAAAAGACCATCCTCATACAAAGGTGAGAAGAATGGATCAAGTAAAAGAAACATGTCTCATGATCGGTTACAGCTAAAAAGCAGACTTGATTTTGCAAAATACTAATTATAGTGGCTGCCTGCTTTATACCCTCTTACAGCCAGATGATGTGAGTATTACTATAGCTAATCACAGACTCTGGATATAGTTTCATTATTCTCATGAATGGTGCATACATGCATGACTTTTAACCAGTTTTAGGTTGCTTTCCGGACGTCATTTGATTCTTTTGGGTTTAATGGAAGCTCATTGTTCAGAATGCGACATGAATGCAATCCTTGGCAAGATTTACGCACAGGTCCCTACTTCATTATGCATGCAGCAGATGAATTGTTTAGGGTAATGCACATGCAAACATTTATTGTTATTGCAGAATGAAACAGTATGGCTACAGCACGCATAATGAAGTAGGGACCTGTGCGGAAATCATTCCCAATCCTTTCATACCATAACAGTAAATGTATCATAGTTTCACATGGCTCTCCATGAAGTAACTGTTTTCTACAGCAGGGATTAAATAGACAGTAACTATCCTGAATTTTCAGTAAGTCAATAAAGAGAGGCCATATAATACCATTTTTATTCGTACAGGTTGAAAATGTAAATAAACTAGAATTAAAGAAAGTGGAATAATTCGATTGGCAATTTAGTGAGAATTGCATCAATTATAATTTTAAATAAATTTCAATTTGCATGAATTAGAGAATTTTGATTTCAACTGATCTTTATGTATGTGTAGCTATAAGAAATATTGAATGAGTTATTCATCAGTAAATACAGTGTACAATGAAACCGCCGCTGTACCACGAGCAATTGTTCCGGGTACCTGGTGCTAATGAAAACATATTTAGGCTTGTTTATAACAATATTACCCATTCGGTCAGTCGACCGCGCAAAATGTTATTTGGGAACGTGGACATTATGTCGGTCGCAGTCAGGCGGTAAAAACGCAAGTAGAATTTTGATTCTTCGATAAACAAGCCTTTTGCCTTTAAAATTTGACCTTCAGTATAAAATCTTCATGCGCCCATAAGACAGATGAAATGCACTGCACTATTTCACTTATTTCGTGTTGATGCCATTACATGTACATTGCAATGCAGGAAAACCGTCGCCACGCGGTAACAGCTAAAAATATTTTGTATACCAATACCTTCGTGGCACCCAACTTTTTTGCTTTCTCTCTGGCTTCCTCAAAGTCTTCTTCTTGCCCAACGTCAGCCTAAGAAACAGGTAAATAAATCTTGTCGAAAGCGATTGCTGTCATGTCTATAGATCAATATTCCCATCTCATAACTTAACCGCACACAAAAAGCTTCATTTTTTTACATCGGAGTTTCAGAGGGCATCTAAACGAAACCACACAGCATCAACGAGTTGATTCCGTTTGAAAATCATGAACACTTTCCAGTGCACAACGCGACAGATCTATTTTAAAGCCAGTGCCATTGTAAGAAATTCGCAAGCAAATGGCCTATCCGGCGAAAACTCACCATGTAAGCAATAACTTCGTAGCCTTGTTCTTTGAGCCATACCAAGATACATGAAGTATCTAAGCCACCACTATAGGCTAAAACTACTGTCTTCTTATCGGCAGACATGTTTCTATCTCAACGACGGCTTTTGAAGTGGGGAACGAAATGAGAAGTACGGGAAGTGTCAGGAGTTTATAAATCTCACGGACGATAACATATGTTTGTTCGCTCCGCGTTCTGAGAAACCTGACCTCTCCTTGGTTAGCTTATCCACGGGCTTTTTTCTGATTGGTTGATGTTATCAGCTGCGGCTTCCCAGATTTTTCGCGCGAATATTCTAAGAGGCGAAGGAAAAGGAACAACATTAAATTCCGTGACATAAACTTCCTGGACAGAAATATGAATTCCTAGAAAATCAGCAATGTCTGTCAGCTTGGCAGTATTTTGATTTTATAAGATGGAAAAGTTTGCTTAATTGCTCGAGCTAAGCTTATCTGTTTTCTTTCCCTCTTCCACTAAACGATGAACAAAACCAGAAAACGAATACCATCACCGATATTGCAGTTATCTCTTCGCCATTGATATAAATTCTTTATAATCCAAGCTCAAAGTAGACAAAAAGAGTGCGCAACACTTTTGGCTAATTCAAAGCAAGCAATCTTTTATCAAAAATAACATTTTAGTACAATTTGGATACGGCTTTCTCGAATCTTATCGAATCCGACTAGATCAATATTCAGCTAACACCAAACCAGGAACTTATTCAAAATGCCAAATGCTCAAACCACTCTTGGGTGTGACGTAAAGCGCTTTTTCCGTTCCCTTCCCTTCCTGACTACAACACCAACTTAGAGTCAAAAAATGCACAATGTTATTTCGTACGTTGTACAAGATTGTAAATTTTCATTACTTTCGGTTAACCTTGGATTTGCGGAATATGAATTTCATGATAATCGAACATGATCTTTTAACCGAACAAAGATATCTAAGCAATTAAATTTGTAAAGGGAGAGTGGCTCACGATTACACTTAGCATTTTTGCAAGACCCATCGTGGAAAATTTAGCCTCCATTTTTCAAGCTGTCAACAATTTTGATCCTTGCCATCCACATGTAAAAACTCAGAAAGCAAAATTGTTTGAATACAGTGTTGAAATATTCTTACCACAATTCAGCCGATGATTACTATTCTTGCTTTTTATTAATGCAAATAAATGTTTTGGTTTTTCAACAATTTCGTGACCCAAGTTCTTTAAACAATGCCAGCTAAAACAGTTTACCTTCCTTCGAGAGGATTATTTTTATTGTACGAAGTTCACGGAAATTTCTGAACTCTCTCAGGTGTGGCGAATGGTAAATACGAGACTTTGCGAGACGACGAGCTAGCGTTTTTCTTTGCGAGCCCGAGACATTTTGACATTTTTAGATTGCGAGACCGAGACTTCAAAGAGTTTTGAGTGCGAGACTCTCGTATAAAAATCGAGACTGCGAGACCGGCACATAACCGCTAAAAAACGAGACTGTGAGACCCGGGAAATTCGACCAAAATTTTGCGAGGACCATTCGCCACCCCTTCTGGGCTTTTATGGGCTAAAATGGCGTTATTGGTCATTTCTAGAATCCAGCCATACTGTACTTCTAAGAAACGGGGGCCTCTATATTTGAGTTTCCGCTTGAAAAGCTTGATCTGTCTAAGTGTTGTGGAAAAAGTTCAGGATGCCAATATAAACACTTGAGGCACGATGATTTTGGCGCAAATTTATTTGTTCACGTCACTTGATAGTATGCTTGTAAACAGTGCTTCACGTTTCTGCCTCGAATTGCGATTGTGAAAACATACCTTCCGATTAAAAAATGCTCGCAAAAAAACACTGTTTCTCTGCCAATAAAAAAAAATTAAAGCATGGAAAACCCTTTTCATGATATTTATTTACCCGCTGAAAATCATTAAAGAAGTCTCTCGTGCGGTGCGCTTGTTTGTTCTTCTTGCGGCTCACTCAAGCGAGGCCTCTTAACTCACAAATGAGGATTTTACGAGCTCAATTCCCATGCTTTTTGAATTCGTGCTTCATTTCTGTTCTCTCGGTCATTTTCTTTACATTTGATTCAATCAGTTCAGTCTTGGGAGAATTCCATTGAATGCTAAGCTTACACGCAATCGTTTCCAGTCAGTGAAAACAAATGCAATTCAAATGCCGCCTGTATGCGATTTTAATTTCCTGAAACTTCTTGTCTTACACCAGCATATAACAATTTATGTTCCAAGTTATTTTAACATTTTATTTGAATCAGCCAAAAGCGATATCTAACGTACTTTGACGGAATGCAAACTGGGTGGCATCAAAATTGTTTTTGTGTGCTTCGTACATGTTTGAACCATTTTTCAGCCGCAATATTGAAATGCTATGCACAGCAGTTCGGTCTGATGTTTGCTGAGCGAACAATTCGGCGGCATATTGATTATATCACAACATTAATTTGTCCATATAAATTCGACCGGATTTTACGAAATCGAGGCAGGGACTTACCTAAACGAGAACGTACTTAAAGGAGTTTATGGCAATGAGGCAAACTTTACCTCAACTACGCGGATAATATCGGCATCACTGCTGCATTTGACGGTGCTAGTTCATTAGAGGAATTCTTTCTTTGTCATTTTTCAGTGCCGTAAAGGGGTCGGTCCATCTGTTTGTTACCTTTAACTTAAGTATTTATCTGATCTAGGCTTTGTTACCCTACCCTCCCACCCATAGCAGTTGTATCCTGGCCAACAGGTGACATAATACTATTAAATTAGCTCCAGATAAAACCTACGTATTTTCCATTCAATCGATTGGCTACTTTATTCATTTACTTATCCATTGATTGTTTTATTTGTGAAACTGAGAGAACACATGCGACTTTACTTCCCAAAAACTCCACGTCTGTTCTAAAGAATGTGTTTACGTGACGCTCTTTTCACGTCAATGCTCGCGCGTGATTAAGCGAGAGCGGATTTATAAGTTCATCTTCTCAGAAATAATTACGGAAATCTATGACACTGTGAACACGTTTTGAAATAGAATAAGCTTCAGTTCCGGGTTCCAACACGTATATGTAAATTTGGTGGTTATTAGCTGGTTACTATGTTTGAAGAAGGTACTCAGCTATAATTATAATAATGGCAGGGTGTGTTTTCCAAGAAACCTCACGTCATACTTTCTCTTTGTCAGTGTTC
The DNA here is from genome assembly GCA_949710005.1 of Ricordea florida. Lineage (NCBI taxonomy): Eukaryota > Metazoa > Cnidaria > Anthozoa > Corallimorpharia > Ricordeidae > Ricordea > Ricordea florida. The sequence continues at coordinate 19,683,545 of OX453281.1, read as the reverse complement.
CTGTTTACTTAAATGCTATTACTTCTGACTCAGGAGTCAGCCGAATCGTTTCTTCTCTCACACTAATTAGACGCAAGAGTAATAACACTGAATAAAGAAATTAAAGCCCAGGTGCTGCGTTGGTAGGAAATTGAAACACACACAAAAATGATTGCTGATGGACTAAAGGGTTTCTGGCTTTTCAAGCGTTAGCCCTTCATCAGAGAGAATCAGTGGCTCTGATGAAGGGCCGCTAACACTAACAATGTGATCACTCCTTATATCCTACGGAACTAATAAAAACTTACGTTGTCAAGTAGGGGTGGCGAATGGTAAATGCGAGACTTAGACGGCGAGACTAGCGTTTTTCTTTGCGAGCCCGAGACATTTTGACTCTTTAGATTGAGAGACCGAGACTTCAAAGTGTTTTGAGTTCGAGACTCCTTCGTATAAAAATCGAGACTGCGAGACGCACATAACCGCTAAAAAACGAGACTGCAAGACCCCTGAAAATTGACTAAAATTTTGCGAGACCCAGAGTTTTTGAAGGACCATTAGCCACCCCTACAAGTCGTTTGCTAGATCATCATTTTTCAATTACAGTTGAATGTACTATTAGCTGTTCTTAGGCTCAGTTGTCAATACTATGGTTAGTAGTATTGGCAAGTTATCATAGTTATGATCTGTGTCAATACTATCAGACTGAAGGCTTGGGTTGTGCTGACGTAAACTTCCGTTTTGACCTTCACAACCCAGATGAACGGAAAACAATCAAACACAAGGAAAAAATATTTTGCTCATAGCATTTGCGTTTTCGTTTGCGTCAAGCCCGTTTTCACTGTTCGCTGATGGAAACTGACCTAGTTAAACAACGGTGGATTATGGATCTTGAAAGCCTTTTTCTGACTGCGTCTCTATCTGTGGCAGCTCCACCGTTTTTAGTGTTTTTTGTGTAAGATTTGGTGTTATTAATAAAGTTAATATAATTTAATAGGGGTGACAGGATAGGATCTGGTCGCAGTTATTCCTCGCTTGTTCAAGCTTATCACGTTTGTTCTCGCTCGTTGCTTCTTTGTTACCCTAACCTCCCACCCAAGGCAGTTGTATCGTATTGTGGGGATAGTTTCTAAAGAAACTGGTGCTACGTCGGTGGGAGATTTAAACACAGGAAATTGGATAAATCAAACGAGTTGATTAAGTAAGTTATACCACCGTAAGGTAAAAAGGAGGTGCTGACGTTTTGAGCGTTAGCCCTTCGTCGGAGCGAATGAGAGGATTGTGGGTTACGTTCAATTTATAATAATTTACTTCTCTATATAACTTGAACGTAACCCACAATCCTCCCATTCGCTCCGACGAAGGGCTGACGCTCGAAACAACAGTACCTCCCTTTTACCTTACGGTGGTATAACTAAATCAACTCGTTTGATTTACCCAATTTTCAGTAGTATCGTATCCCGGCTAACACGTGACATAATCCTATTAAATTCATCAGTTCAGGCCCAAAACTGTGACAAATTTATGCAATGCATTGTATTAAAATTCATTGTGTTGTATTGTATCGTTCTAGAATGCCTTGTTGAACTATTGTCTATGGCCATATAATACAATACAATGCATTGCCTAAACTTGTCGGAGTATTGGACAACCCTCCAAAACGCGTGTGTCATTTGTTTATTGAGTGCAATGGACATTAATAGGGGTTACCAAGCAGTGGCGGCAACTCAGCACGAGGCTTCAGATCTGTAGGACCAAACCCAGTTCCACTGGGATGTTCGTTAAAACCCTTTCTTGTTTTCCGAGTGGTTTCTTCTGCCGTTACTGCATTTGTTTTATTGTTCTCCCACGGATTGCTACCCAATTTTTTTGGCGTCTTACAACAGCACAAACAAAACAGCCGCGAGCGAGAGCTTCTCAGTTGCCAGTCACAAGGATCACTCACTACAGCCTGGTTTTCACTACTACGCAAGCATAAGCAAATAAAAACAAACAAAAACGTGTCCTGAGGGGCTTTACAAGACAAAAGGACGGTGTTTTCCTTTGTTTGTTCTTTTGTCTTTACTTTGCTTATGCTTGGTCTTATGTCGATGTCTTATGCTTAGGTCAATGTCTTATGTCATACGCTTGACTTCAATCCTTTGTTTTCTCCTTTGTTTTCTGCTAATCCTTGTGCTTGCGTCGTAGTGTAAACCAGGCTTACATGCGCACGCAAAACCAAATAGCATTGCTCACTGTGAATGGGCTCATTTTATTTTCAAGAGCATTAAATATACACCTTTTTACCTTTAATTGAAATTTAAATATTGGCATTTAAATATTGTGCTAACAACATAAACTAGCCAGTGTTTTACGGTTGTTTTTTTTTTCCTAACTAAACGCCCCTTAGCTTGATTCTCAGGGCCGGGTTGTTCGAAGCAAGGTTAAGGTAACCCACGGTTAGTGCGAAATTTAAATGGAGATATGGGAGCTTAGAAAGCACATTCAGTATAATTCTTTTTGAATACAATTTGATGATTGTATGCTCTGAATAAAATAGAGAAAGTTAGAGGAGAAAACGCTTTTGAACAAGAGGGAAAGAAACTCATGTTAAAAGTTAACATTGGGTTACCGCTAATTAGTCTCCTTCGCAGTTATAGGGTCGTTACGCAACGCTCATCCCCACTAACGGCTGCTCACGAGAGAGACACATTCCTTTCCGTTGTTTTTGAGAACCAATAGAATGCACGTTATTGTTATCGGCTAGTGTCGAAAACAAAACATGACAGATGCACACGTGCGAAACGACTTGGACCAGGTTTCCAGAATATGGAAGCCTGCTTCTTATTGGTCAGTTTTAGGGAAAGGAATGTGTCTCTCTCGTGAGCAGCCGTTATTGGGGAGGAGCGTTACGTGACGACCCTAATAACGGCTGCGAAGGAGACTACCGCTAATCGGCCTTCGAACAACCGGCCCCATACCATCAGAGTTTGCTCGTACAAAATTCCCTCACACACGAGGAGAGGACTGAGTAATAGTGAAGTGAGGACGAGCGTCGTCGGGCTGTTTGAGAACCAGGCTACCCTCATCTGAGGATAAAAAACAATTGGGTCGAGTGTCGAAAAGCGAATGACCACTTGTGAGTGGTTGGGTAGTGTTTAGCGCTTACTACCCGAGCTTAGTCGGTCTGTATGGGAGAATCTTGACCGAGGTCGTGAACGGATGAGCGCAACGGCATGTTACGATTTAGTCTCAGATACACATTAACGAGTGGATGAAAAAAAAAATTAAAAATAGAAATAGAAAGCAATAAAAAAATAAAAAATTAAAACACAAAAAAATAAAAAACAAAATAAAAATAAAATAAATAAAAAATAAAATAAAAAGCAATAAAAAAAAATAAAAAAATAATAAAATATAAAAATAATAAAAATGAAAATAAAAAAAATAAATTAATAAAAAAATAAATAAAAATAAAATAAAACGCAATAAAAATAAAATAAAAAGCAATCTTCGTTTCTGTGATTGGTTTAAACCGATTGGTACCGAGTTTAATTCGCGAGCATTTTCTCGAACAACACTTTTCCATTCAGCCATAAGAAACGGAAAGCGAACGAAAAACTATACAAGCGAATAAATATGGTTTATTCAGTCAGCAGCGCGAAAACTGAATTTTAACTGAGAATTTTATTTATTGTAATTTCTGTGAGTAAATCTTCGTACCTAGTGAAATCTGATTGACTTGTTTTGTGAGGCGAAAAAATGGCGGCATGATTTAAAAACGTTTAAGACTCGAAACCGAACAAAATTACTTTAATACTAAGTAACAGGAGTTTTTCCGAGGTAAATACAACATAAAGGGCCTTTTCCGCTAAGTGTTAGCAGAAGCCGAACACTCGGAGCGTTCCTCTCCGCTGTTACCTATTGGATCGGGCATTTTAACTCACCTAGTACTTCGCTTTGTGACACCTTTAACAGTTTTGCTTTACTGCTTCAAATTATTGCAAAATGTTTCGTCAAGGTAATGTGGTTTTGTTACAAACAAATGTTTTAAAAACCAACCAACCTCTATCAAGACCGCTAACCTTCTTGTGTGATTGCTGAAAGGAGTTATAGGATTGCAAACTGGTTGTACTGAGAAACGCCCTGTACAATGTTAATGAAGTACAACATACTTGGCAGCTATATTACTTTTGTTAACATGTGCAAAAACTGGGCGAAAACACCATCCCTTCTTGCGAAAGGCATTTCTAGAAAAAAATAGTTTGTCAAAATGCCCGATCAAGAAAGTAAAGGAGAGGACCACTCTCAGTGATGCGCTCCGGGTATCAGGTGATATTCCGCCCGATTTCGAAAGATAACTCTTAAATGTTAAGGCCAATTTTGGACATATCCCGTGAGAGGGGCTATAGGGGGTAAGTGGCTTCTTGAAACGCCTTATAATTATGCGCGCTTCAACGTAGTTTTCCTAACCCTGGCAAATGTCTCTTATTGTTAAGTTTCTAATAAGCGACAAAATTCTTACATTAAACGGATAAACTTACAGTTGCGTACTCTAAACACCGCATTTTATGCATTCATTAAGTCAGGGCTTGATCAGTATTTTCCCAGTCGACTTTCCACTCTCCAGCATTTCGAAAGCTTCTTTTCCTTTCTCTAGCGAAAACACCGTAAAGTCGCCAAACTTGACTTTGCCTTCGGTGATCCAACTGAAAACAGCATCGCTTCGCTTTTTTAAGTCTTCCTCCTTGGCGATGTAGTGGTATAAGACTGGCCGACAGATTGTAAACGAACCACATGACAGCATGGTCACATCTAGGGGGTCAGGAGCACCCGAGACGGCCCCGTATGAGACCATAATTCCTAGAGGGGCCAAGCACTCGAATCCTGAAAAGCGGGCGACGAAAATACATCAGCGAGAGCAGGGGTGACGTAACCTCGATCCCAGGGCACTTTTCCGGCCAACCCCAAGCCCGAAAAGAACCCTGGGATCGAGGTTGGGGATGGCGCAGACGCACAGGTCAGACTACTCGCCTTCAACTCATACGAAGCCAAAGGAAATACAAGCTACAAGCTTTCACTAACTGCAGACTTTGTTACATCCTTGGAGTCTTCTGGCCAGCAAGAATATTTTATAAAGATCTGTGACGTCGCACTAAGCAGGAAAGAATTGAAGCTTCTATAATATGGGAAATGGAGGTGGATCGGGTCCACTCAAAGGGAATTCGTTAACATCATACGACAGGCATTGGAGTGGAACCATCTGGGAAACAGGAAGAGGCGTAGCCCCACGAAGTCATGGATAAGGAATATTAAGGAGTATGAGAGCATCGGACTAAGGGAGCAAGTTAACTGAATGAGCAGCTAAAAACCGAGTTCGCTGGACAAGTATTGTCAAGTGCCCTATGTTCCGACCACTGTCAAAAGAAATGACTAGTCTTGCACCGATCAAGAAACTAAAGGAGATGACCGCTCCCAGTCATGGGCTTCTGGGATCAGGCGATACTCCGCCCGATTTCGCAAGATAAATGTTTATCTAGTTAAAGCCAACCTTGGACATACCCCGTGAAATAAGAGGGGCTGTAACGGCTTAGCGGCTTCTTTAATTAATCAATTAATTAAGCGATTTTAATTATACGCGCTTCAACGTATAGTTCGGTAATGCACTCATGTCCTATATTTTGGAGCCGTTCTTCCAGACCTGTTTGAGTTTTCAATCGATAATTACACGAAAACGTTTGCAGCAAAAAACCTTATACTTCTACACGTTGTTTCTTACTTGATGCTTTGTTTACATAAATTTTTTTCAGCAAGATGTCTTGAAAAGCAGAAGAGTTACAATGCTTTAAATGTTTGGTGTATATAGGACATGAATGTATTAGCTATAGTTTCTAAACCTGGCAAAAGTGTTGCACCGGTATCACAAGGTCATGGATAAGAAAAATGTTCCAGCCTGAATTTTTTTTCAGGTTTTATCTTGGCGACTGACTATGTCGCTTACACAACTGTGAGGACCTTTCATTTATTAGGGACGGACCATTAGAAAAGTGATAGGGGGGGCAGGTGGGGAAAAAACCAAAAACAAATTCATGCAAGGGAAAATGCCAAGAAAAAAAATCATGCAAAGAAGAAGGTAAAAAAAAATTAATGCAGAAGGAAGGTCCAATTGCGACTTTTTCGCACGTAGTAAAAAAAATTCGTGCAGAGGGGTTCACCTGAAAACAAAATTTCTGCACAAGCAGTGAGCAAAAAAAAAAATCGTGCAAGCTGAAAATTCCCCCCCCCCCCATCCCTTTTCTAATGGTCCGTCCCTTAAATAAGAATGATGACGTTATAAGCAAACACGACAACGACGCCGCGGACAACATCCCATGAAGAAAATGGTCTGTTTCTTTTTCATACCCGTGGTGGCACGCCCCGGGGGAGGCACTTTAGGAATTTATGGGTGGGAAGGTGCCGCTGAAACTCTGGAACCCTTAGCCTATACCAGAGCTGGTTCAGCTGAATTTTGCTACCCTATACTAGAGTAAACCCCCCAAATTACTCCTATCCTAGAGTAGCTGTTTTCCAGAAACTGAGGTCACTAGCACAGTCTAGCTAAAACAAAACCTTACACCACAATCGTTTCTCTCTCAAAAATGATTTATTTATACTTGTTCAGTTTTTTTTTTTTTTTTTTTTTGGGGGGGGGGGGGAGTGGTCCTCTCCTTTAGTTTCTTGATCGGGCATTTTGACAAACTAGTTTTTTCCTATGCTGGAGTAAACTGCTTGAAAATCATACCCTTCACAGCGCCACATACCTATATTATAGCCCATATATGGCAGAACCCCCCCTGGGTGGCACGCTTGTTTCACTTTCTTTCATAAAATGCAATCGCTTTCACCAATCAAAGCGCTGCGCAAAATAACAGTCGGCCATCGGTCATTGGCCGACCAAAATTAGCTCACGTCCGACGAAATCCCAACTGTGGTCGGACATGATGTCCAGACAATTTTTTGTCATGTATTGTTTAATAGTAAACGTGAATAAAGTTCAACCTTCTCTTTTTGGTATGTCCGACTACATTCTTGTTTTGTCCGACCAAAATGGACACCAATTTTTGCAGCCCTGTTGAATGCAATCATTGTAACTAGTTAACCAAAGCGTCCGTGCATCATAATGACAAAATGCAATATAGTCATTCTGACTAATCAAAGCGCACGGATTATGATAGACTGTAACCGTTTTCACCAATTAAATGTGCGTGTGGCGATAAATCGCGCCTGCTCTAAGAGTCCCGCTACCGTTGGACATAAGAGCTGTACACACCTTTCAAGAAAGTCTTCTTTCCTATGCCATCATAGACGACATTCACTCCTTTGCCATCAGTGATTCTTTTGACTTCCTCCACAAAATCTTTCTCTGAGTAAAGAATCACTTCATCGGCCCCAGCCTCCTTCCCCTTGGCTGCCTTGGCTTCCGAGCTGGTTGTTCCGATCACAAAGGCTCCTAGAAGAAGAGTAGGGAGCCATGACTAGAGACATCAGAATTACTACAGCTACTAATAAAGAAAGCGGAGACGTTGACCCAGTCGAAGAATTCCGCAAAGTTAGACCATCGACACAGAAAACTGGGGTAATCAAGTGAACGGGTTAATAAATTAAGCGTTACTACGGAATATTACTACCCCTTGGCAGGGTTTTCAATAAGAATTATAGCAGAACGATAACTGTGTTAAGCAACAGGAGAATACTCTGAAAGCGCTCTATGTCTGAGTTTAAAACTAGCTCAGGCGATCTAAATTTGACCGGAGAATTCTTCGTAGTAGCCGGAGAATTCTCCGATCTCCGATGCCTAATGAACACCCTGAACGTGCTAGTCAGAGCATGTTGATCGCTATCAACTCGTTTCATAAACCATTCTTGAGCGTTTCACTCTCCCACGAAAGCACGGTGATTTCAGTTTTCTTTTCATGAGACAGGCAATCACAGCGGCGTGCTCAGGGGTTTCAACAGGGGTGTTCTAGGTTCTTTGTTACTGTTATTGTTGTGTTCGTTAATATGTTTCCGTAACTGATTTGGCGAATATAGATTCGGCGTCAAAAAGTTTGTTTGCAAAGAAGGGAAATTCCCGGAACCCTCTCCGTGGCACGCCCCGGCAAAGCAATAGTAATTTTAATACCCTCGGCCGTAGACTGAAAACGTGACATGGGGGGGGGGGGGGGGGGGAAACTCCCATATGGAGTGGACGGAGATGCTCGTCGGAAATTTTGAATTTAACCCCTAAAAGAGACCAATCTGTGCGTAGCCGACGCTTAGCAGACCCCTAAAAGAGACCAAGACAAAGACATTTTGTTACAGTAGACTTAAGATATTAACGGTATGGAAAACTTTGTCTATATGAATTGAGTAAATATGAAGAATCCCCAAACGAGACCTTGACGGCTAAAAATAATGACATTTTGCCCAGAACACCCTAAGCGAGACCAAAATCCGAAATTTACACCCCTAAGCGAGACGACGAGCATCCCCGTCCATTCGATATGGGAGTCTCCCCCCCCCCCCGGGCGTGACACCATACTCGACCCTATTACTGTTCATAGTTACAGTTAAGAGTTTGGATTTCAATTTAACAACGAGTTCTCGATATTTAGACAGTTGCTGTATGAAGTATGAAGCTTTAGTTACGGTTTAACACTACATTGCCACCAATCAAATTGCAATGTCTTAAAATTCCATTTAATATGCTCTTCTATTTCACCATTAACACACCTGCATTCTTAGCCACTTGGCAAACCAAAGACCCAGTTCCCCCGGCCACGGCATGTATCAAAACCTTGTCCCCAGGCTGGACTCGGCCAATAGTATGAACAAGGTAATGCGCAGTCATTCCTTGAATCATGGAAGTTGCAGCTTCCTCAAAGGTAATGTTGTCAGGGATCTTAACGAGTTGCCATGCTAACAGTTTAGAGTACTCTGCATTTGCAGCTGCACCAAAAAACAAACAAACAAACAAAAAAACAACAACAAAAAGATTAGCATATTCATTATCATGATATAAGTAGCAAATCTACCTAAATACTTGTAGTGTGAGTATTGAGAACATGATACAAACTGAGAACAAAATGTACTTTAATTTGTAAACTGAGAGGCATAACTATAGGCACTAGCCAATTTGAAGCATGCATACCCAAATTTGTATCATGCATTTACCCTTTCAATCCCAAATTTGTTTGTTTATAAAGCAAACAGACCAGACGATCTGAGGAATGAATGAAACTGGTGATTTTGAGCTGATTCCTGTTTACACTTACATCTATTTATCTACCCCTCCCCACGTCTATCGTCCCAATCCTAACCTTGTGCAAATTGCCACTTTTGAATTTGAATGAGCTTTTGACCAGTTACAGTGCTCACTTACAAGGACATAGCTGTGGGGGTGGAGGGGGGGGCTTAGTTATTACCATGAACTCCCCCCTTGGTGGTAATAATTATAAATATCACAAAGGGGGAAGGTCAGAGGCATATCCATGCTCCCAGCTACATTACAATGATTGTGATGAACTTAAACTTAACAACACAAAAACTAACAAACCTGAGAATTAAAAAAAAAAAGAAAATTAAAATACCACATGGCCTAAGAGTTTATTAGCACTAGACATTCCCTTTGCCAATATTATTTATTTGCAAGATCTCCTTCTCACTGCTCAACTAAAACTACATGTAAAATTTACTTTTAGGGTAATACTGCGTCACAATCTGTTAAGTACTAAGCCCCTCACAGGGGGGAGGGGCACATGTTTGCATCTTCCCTTAATCTTTTTGCATTTTCTCACATGTTCCCCATTAACAAATCATCATTATTTTATTTCAATGTTTAAATTTAACAAAATTTTAGAAGTACAGAACCCGCATAGAGCAAAGCTAATTGAGGCGGGCTGTGTAACTTACAATCAAATTTAGCAGAATAGATTATTTACCTGATTTACTATTACCGGTACATATAATAAAAAAACTACATAGCATTTAAATAGATGGAGCAAGAACATACATGACGATGTATCAAACATGGGAAAATAATAATTATAGCTAGAGTGTGATTAATGATAATCTCATGATCCCTAATTGTACTGTGTATAGCTTCAAAAACATTCCCTGTTCCCTGAAAATAAATGCTTCTGTTCCTTTGCTCTCTGAAACCCCTGGAGGGGGTCCAGTACCCTGGTTGTAACACTATGACATGCCCCTTTTGAAAACTCCCTACCTGATCCTATGACTGTATATGCCACTCTCTCTCCAACAGACAAACCAGTCACCTCGGGGCCAAGCTTCTCCACAATCCCAGCAGCTTCAACTCCCATTGTCACAGGGAAACAAGAACATCCCAGTCTTTCAAGGGATATACCTCCATTCCTTAGGATAACATCAAGATAGTTAAGGCCACAAACCTTGTTCCTTATTAGGACCTGTCAAACATAATTAGTAATATATTTCAGAAAAAAAAAATCTTTCTCTTACTGAAATGAAATGGCTGTACCTTGTGGATGGGTTTTAATATTTCGAATTTTACCCCTGTGATGAAACTTTTTGGGTCTGTCAAACAAACAGTATATTGGCTTGGCCCTGTGCTAGGCTAACAGTGAATCATCTTTAAGGTCAGTAGTATGTTAGTAAGTAGAATTATTGTAGATGGTTTGAACTTGGGAGTCTCTGTAGTTGTTTGTTGAAATTGATTACCTGGGCATCAATACCTTTAATACAAGGGTTAACATCAATGCTGATGTTGATTTCTGACCATGTTGTCCAGACATCAGTCAAGTAAAGTAAATGATAGTTATTCTAAGCAGTACCTACACCTGGCTGTTCAAACTTGACAAACAACTGCAATGTAATTACATTAGCTAAGAAACAGCAGGATTTCCATAATTTTATTAAAAATCAAACAATTAACATGCTAGCTGTTATCCTGATTGTGACGGTATTACCCCATCCCTACTGCAAGTATTACTCCTCCTTCAGATTCTAGCACTAGACTAACTTAACCCACCCAACCCAACTACATAGTAGCCCAACCCCCTAACCTTCCCCCTATCCCACCCCTCTTACCACTGCAACAGGTGCCAAACACAGTGGGAAAGCAATACCATGGTGGTGGGGGCTGGTGCAAAAAGGGTGTGGGTCACCAATTTTTTTGCATGGCCAAATTGGGAGAGGGGGGATAGACAAATTTGTTCAAATATATAGCCAGAAAAAAATCCCCTTTGATTTTTATTTTATACATTCAGTTGGATGGGGGGGAGAAGCCTTTAGGATAAATCATGCCTACCTCTAACAGGGGTAAGGAAAAACCAAACATGTGATGTTCACTGTTGCACCATTCCCCCTCTCAACCCTATAAATAATAACCAGTCCCCTAAAATTGCACTTAGGGAAAAATGGTACAGGAACAATGGATTTTGGTCTCTATGAGTGTGTTCTAAAAACCGAACATAATGCCTAGAAGAAACTGCAATCCAAAAGTACGTTGTCATTGTTCACTTGTCATTTTGGTTAAGTCGTCAGGAAGAAAGGAGATCATTTTTAGAGAGTATGATATTATAGATTACTTGGTAAGATTTCCTCACAGGTCCCTACTTCATTATGCATGCTGTAGTTGAATTGTCTTGGGAAGTGCGCGTGCAAACATTTCTGAGAACGAAACCGTACGGCTACAGCATGCATAATGAAGTAGGGACCTGTGAGGAAATCTTACCGATTAAATTCACATGGATGTAGCAGGGTTCATACAAAAAATTGCAACCATTTTTCAAGGACTTTTCAAGGACTTTTCAAGGATCAAATGTGATTTTTAAGGACCCCAAACAGGAATTTAATTTCAGGGATGGCAAATACAAATAGACATACACGTACGCATATTCCAAACTAACAGGTTTTCAAGGCCACAAGTTTTTGCTCCACCTCCGTCTGACTTGCTGTTATCCTTAGTTAGCTTATTTTGCTGTGTTGCGAGTTCCTTGACATCAGAAAAAGAATAACAATGCAAAGCAACTTTGCTTTCGTCTCCACTGCGTTCGAAGGTTGAGAAAATTCAAGGACTTTTCAAGGACTTGTAAAGAAATTCAAGGACTTTTCAAGGATAAATTGAGTTCAAGGACTCCCCCTAAAATTCAAGGACTTTTCAAGACTGTGCGAACCCTGTGTAGGTTCTAGGAAGCTCGAGCCACGCCCAAATTGATCTCGCTCTTGGGCTAACGCTACAAAAAGGTATACCCTCCGTTTTATATATTAGCGTCACCCGACAGACTAACAAAGTAATAAATCAAATATACTCATACAAAACGCCGTACGCTTTAATTTTGCATTTTAAAATGTACGCGAATATGTTGCAAACACGCAAACAGCATGACACTGCAAAATACTTGGCCTGTAAGTGCATTAATTCTGCTCGAATGTGCGAGGTAAAACATACCTCTCCTTTCCCCGGTTCTGGAATTGGTACGTCCGCGTACTTGAGCTTGGATGAATCTCCAAACTCTTCGACGATCAGTGCTTTCATTGACATGGTAGCGAAACGAAGTCTCAGGTTGGTCCCTGGGTTGTAACAGCGCTCAAAAAATCATTCAACAGAATTCAAATTACTGAGCCCGCGATTTCAACTGTTGCCAGTGGTGAAACGTAATAATACTGCCCAGTCCTTACCTTGCGACCTGTTCGCCTGGTCGTTTTTGTCCTTGAGATTCTTCCTTTGAAGATCTCGTTGTGCTTGGAGACATTGACCATTTTCGACCACGTAAACACAACCGGTCGAACCAAAAATGAAGCGTGGATATGCTAATTCCCATTTACGTTGCTACATTTGTAGGAGACATTCCGTGGCGATCACAGATCGTAATCCGTCTTATAGCTTTCTCACCTGGTACTGTAGAAAGAATGCCTCGACACGTCTTGCAAACCATAACCGTGATAGTTCTAGTGGCTACCATATTTTACGTGACCCACAACTTTGTAAGATATATTTTAAGAGGTAAGTCTTACACATTTCAGTTTCAAGTAATGATTAATCATGCTGACAAGTTTGCTAACGATTATGATAAAGTCAGACAGGATGTATTGCCCGATCGACGAGAACCACAGATACTGTATAAAGACAAGTATTAAACTAGACTGGCATCGAAATCTTCATGCAACCTTCATATTGTTTTCCTTCAGCTCGTACTAATTATTGCTGATTTACTATTTGCTTTAAATTTCCAATATCACGTTCAACATAGTTATGTAACAGAGTATTTTTGGACAGCTCCTTTTGTATTTTATCGAAGATGAGACCTGAGTTAGGCTATGAACTCTGATCAAAATGGGACTGCTCATGTATTTACAGTGTAACTTTAAGTTTTCGATGAGACCCCTATATACTTTGACGTTCTTTGTAGGTAGTAAAGATTTCCATCAGCATACTGTATTCACAGATGATTAGCAGAAAAGTCCAGAATTCTGTGTGAGAAGTTACAGTATCAGTAGAATTGTTTACTGCGTGTTTAGGAGCGTGTGGTTCAACCAAAGGAGATTTTGCATGAAGTCTGCATACTGTTATCATACTTAGTAGAGGGGACTGCTGTAATGCAGTCTATTTTGGCTTTCATTGAGGTCAGGGTAGTTACATGTACAGAGTAGGGTTAACACGTTTTCCTTCCTAGTGGGAGGCTGATTTAGGATGTTAATAAGAAACTGAAGAGAAAAAGGTGTTTCCATGGTTAGGCAAATGTTTCAATTATTGCAATCAGGCAAAAAGCTACAGTAAATGCACTCAAAAAAAAAAGGATAAGTACTGTTCTTTTTATCCTTTTACCAAACTGTTAGTAAGAGTTCAAGTGCTGTAGCTGGCTCTGTTTTGATTTCAAAGTAAATTTTGCATGCTTGCCTTGTCCTCTGGTCAGTATGTTTCCATATGTAAGTGTATTGTATTCTCTCACTCTCAGCATGACACTGATTAAAATGTCATGTCACAATAGCAAGGATTAATAAAACCTCATAAAGACACAGTTGTTTATGTATAAAGGGAGTTTCCTTTTATCTTTGTTCTGCAATCGCAAACCGGTAGAAAAAAAATTCAAAGCACCGTGTTTCAAATGCTGGGGAGGAAGCACTAGAAAATTCAGTCGATATATTATAATATTAATGTTAGAAAAACAATATTCAACTACAACAAAAAAACATTGAAAATATTCACTTGCATTCATGGTCTTGTACTCAGTCTTTCAAATGTTTAGGCAGCAAGTTCTATTCTTTAACGGTTCTGGTTAAAAAGAACCAATATACAAATTTACAGTGAAGCATAATTATTTTACATGTAATAACTGGTTAACACTGCATGAAACAAAAAGTTAAAACCCTTTCTGAGGAGACAGGAACTTGTTCTGTACTGAGGTAACTGGCAGTGGACTAAATTTTGGTTTTGATTCCCTTTTAAAAGTACATGTAGCCTATCTAGAACTTTAAGATTAATAATTATTACTAAATACAATGTAAATGTTCTTTCCTTCACTTTCTAGTTGATGGAGATTACTCAGAGTGGTCTGAGTTTTCAGAGTGTACAAAATCTTGTGGAATAGGGACAAGATTCAGAGTAAGAACATGTACAAACCCTACACCCAAGTTTGGTGGTCTTAACTGCTCTTTCCTTGGTCCAGATACTCAAACATTCCAGTGTAACATGCTGCCCTGCCCAGGTGTGTGCACAATACTTGTCCTTAGACTCCTTAATTACTGTACTTCAACACCAGGGCTTCATTCAAGTTTCAAGCAGGGAGTGCATCTGGATTTGGCATTCAGGCTTACTGTACATTGCTTAAAACTTACATGTACATGTTTTTGTTCTTTTGGTTGAGATATCAAAAGCAGTTGGGCAAAGTTGTCTTCACTGTCAGTCAGTTTGCACGTTGCCCAGCCCTCGATGAAACCACTGCAACCAACTAAAGGCAAAATGCTCAAACAACAAATGCACCATCAAAGTTAATTGCACTTATTTTGTATCAGTTACAGTACAAGAACCATGTTTACTTTCGTTGGGTAGTAAAGCTTGGTTCAAACTTTTGGGATGAGCACAAGGATGTTCACACTTATGTATGCACTATGTGAGTCACATCAGTGGAGAAACGAGATGGCAGCTTAGGCTTATGCTTGTGATTATTTCACGCCAGTTTCCACTTGTGAAATAAGCATAACACAAGCTTAAGAAAAAGCAAAATGTTTGTTTCTCATTTCACCTCAGTGCACACTAGCATTTTCCTGTGCTAATGCTTATGCTTGTGTTTACCTCACATGTGTGAACTGAGCTTTAATGTCAGGTCCTGATGGATTTACAATACAACAGGTGCATAAATGGGTACCAGTGATACAATGCTGGGGATAACCCAGTGTTGGACTAGCATCGCATCCAGGGAGCAGTAATACCCCCCCGGTGCTTCATGCTTCTGAAACCGGGATCAGCTCCAGCCCTGAAATCAAATCAGTGACGGCACCCCTTTAAATCTCCACAGCAGCTATTACAGCTATATTGCCCAAAACTAATGTTCACAGTAGATCACCTTTAGCAAAGTTCATTCTTGTGTTCACATACAGTTGATGGTGGCTACAGTCCTTGGTCAAGCTATGGTGAATGCTCAGTGTCTTGCGGTGGTGGTGAACAAAAGCGGGAAAGAAAATGTAATAACCCCGAACCCATGTTCGGGGGAAAGAGCTGCCAAAAGTTGGAGCTTGGACCAAGTCACGAAACACAGGCTTGCAGCCAAGTGGAATGCCCTGGTAAATGATACTGTTAAATTTGTACTGTACAGTCTAAAAATAACATTCAGTGGCTCTATGTATAATGTCAAAGCATTATAATGTGCTTGCAGAGAAAAAGTTCTCACAAAATTAACCAAAATTTATAAACCTGCTATAAACCTCCAGCTGTAACTGCAGCTTGACAGTGCAGTTTATTGGCTCCTGATATTCTACACTTGTCTACTGTGGTTCTACTTTGTTGCAAAGGGACTTGTAATACTGTTTAGAATACAGTTTTTTCACGTTATATTGTTTGTTCAGTGTAATGGCAACTTTCGCTATAGAAACTTAAAATCATTCATGCCAATTCTGAGACCAACAGTTGTTAAATGCATATCACTATTTGACACTTTTTGTGAAATTTAATTCCCTGATAATGTACATGTATTTTTTGAACAAATCATGAAATTCAGTTCCTTCAAAATATTTAATAAGTAACAGTAAATTTAAGAGGATGAAAGGACTACCATACAGCTGTAGTTACTGTACGTGCTATTTTTTGGTTTGTTAGTTGATGGAGGCTTTGGACCTTGGGCAGAATTTGGAGAATGTTCTGTGAGTTGCGGAGGAGGCGTGCAGCAGCGTGAACGAAAATGTGACAATCCTGCACCACAGAACGGTGGTAAAACATGCAAAGAGAAGGACCTGGGAGAAGAAGTCGAAACTAGGCCTTGTAATGAGGAGCCTTGCTCAAGTATGTATGATAATCAAATAATAATAATAATAATGATAATGATAATAATACTTAATTATATAATGTCTAATAAATTATAATGACTATGATAACGATAACAAATGAACTATGAGCTCAAGATTTCTATGGGATGATAGTTTTTTAGGCCTAAAGCTGAATTAATCAACTATCACCTCAGAAATCAAGAGCGAATAATGTAATTGTTTCAGTAAAAATCATAATAAACAAATTATGTGTCAGTGAAAAAAAGCACCAAAATACTGAATCTTCCTGTTAAGCTTTGCTAAAAGTGCCCATATGTCACCATTTTGAAAACAATCTTCAACCAAGTGCTGTGTAAAGGCTGATAGTCTGCAGTAGCTCAGCCAATCAGTTTGCGGCATTTGCATTAGTCTACAAGTAGATTTTTACTAATGATAATTAGAAAATAATAATAATGCATTGAAATGGGAACTCTCAAAATTGTGGTCAATGAATTGAGTGGAAATACATGCACTCCACATTGTTGTTGATGCGTTGGTAAGTACATTAGTACCCTGCTCCCAAAACCACACAGCTTTGGAAAACTGCATTCCTTGGATATGCAAGCATATTGCACCCTGTAGAGTTTTTAAATATGAAGTAAATACTGCCACCTTAGTCCACTGGTTGTGTTGCAAGCTGGTACTAACTTTAAGTCAATTCTGAGTATAATTGCTGTCTTCCTTTTGTCCAAATTATAGTTATAGGCATTATAATATTGGTATGAGTATCTGCTGTAGGTTAAAATGGTTCCAAACTAGTTTGATTTGTTTTCTCCTTTGTTTCAGATTATTGGAGGATTATGGAAATTAATCTGAAACAATAAAAACAATAAAACCAGTTTGGAACCATTTTGATCTGAAATTCATTTAAACCTACAAATATCCATTAAAGTCACAGGTAGCACATTTGATCACAGTTGTGTGTAATACTGTTACTGATGAAAGAATAGTATATTGAAACATATTGCCCAATCTTGACTTGTATAGCAAACAAAAGCGTCAAAATAAACTTTAGCCTTATGTTGTAATGTTATGTCAGTTGGAGGCAACCTCAGCTAGTTTTGAGTTAGATGGTAGGATTAATACAGAATCCCAAACTGACCAAGATCGTCCGGAGTGATGGAAGTTTAGCAACAAACTGAACAGTACCTTTCTGTATTCTGAGTCATGAATGATATTGGGCTTGGAGTGTCTATGTCTCCTGTTTTGTAATTTGTAGTGGTGGCACTGAAACAACCAGTTATGCAATATCTTATGTTTTAGTTGATGGAGGGTATTCAGATTGGGGCGAATTTGACCAGTGTTCTGTAACCTGTGGGGGTGGTACTCAAACTCGTAGCCGTACATGCACAAACCCTGAACCAGCCCATGGCGGAAAGGACTGTAGCAACCTGGGACCAAATGCTGAATCTAAAGAGTGTAATACTGAACCATGCCCCCAAGGAAAAGGACAAGATGAAAGGTAAACAGATTACTGATGGTCAGTGAATATTGAAAAAAGTCAATTGCACATGAGGTGCACATCATTTTATGCACAGGAAAATTCACACACATTTCACTTGCACTTCAAAGTGGATGGTTCAATATCTCTGAGTGATACTGTAATACGCATTATTAGTTGTGCAGGAACAATAATCATTAGAGAGGCCAAAGGGGCACTGTACTAGTCCTTTGCTTCTTTTTTTGTCCAGTTTTTAAAATTCGAAACCTCAGCCAATCACAGAGCTGAAAAATGTTTCTCTGAGACAGTTTCCTTTGGACACCGAAAGAAAAACATAGCCAATGTATTCGGGAGTATGACAGGATCCCATTATAATTATCCATTGTTAGTATAAATACTCAGGTGATTATACAAAATCGCGCGCTCTGATTGGTTCGCTATCTCGGATTATCAGCCGATAATCACCTCGACGAACAAAATGGCTGCCAGTCGTTCGCGCGCTTTTGATGAAATATAATTTTTTCGTGTTGTACAATGCTTTTTTCTTTTTTTGAAATAATCACCTATGTATTTATACTAAAACAATTATTCGCCTCAGGCTCAGTGATTATCGATGAATATTCACCTCGACTTCGTCTCGGTGAATATTCACCGAGAATCACTTCGCCTTCGGCGAATAATTGTTAATTGTTAAGTTTGTTTTTCCCTTGCTTTTCACAGCAAACAAGCTGGAGACGAAAAAGGCAAAGAAGGCAACAAAGAGGCAAGCAGTAAAGGAGAAAAGGTCAAATAAGTGGACCAAAGTGAAGACAAAGATACACATGAAGAAATGACAAGCATCACAGTGCAATTGCAGTGGAAAGTCTAAAGAATATGGAAGAAATTGTTAGCAAAAGTAAATGTTTGAACGCAATGATGACCCCAAACTTTATTCGTCAGCTCTTTAGGAGCTCTAATTTTCTTGAACTAGCATTGTCTTCAAACAATCTGTAATTATTTCTTTGTTTCTCCACATTCAGTTTCATTCACATTCAGTGTACAGTGAATTTTCCTTGTTAAATTGAGTCAGGGAACAAAATTCCGTAAGTAACCTGTTAGGGGGTGGTGGAGGGTTCTTTTGCCTCGGCCAATCCGGGCTTCGCCCTCATTCCGGTCGCGCGCGGAAAAATCCGGGCCGATCCGGACAGTCCGGATGGGGGCTTTCCCGGTCCAGATTTACTCCACGGGCATCCAATAATGCGTAATGGATTTCGCCTCCGACTGCCCGTCCGAAATACCCCATTTTTTTAGGAACGTATGAAAAGAAGACTTGTTCGCGTGAATTTAAATATGTTCGCTTGGTTTTAAAAGAGTCGTGCTTCTACTTTAAGAGTAAAACTTTCGCAGGCTGTTCTTGGAAAATAAAAATAGGGCGTGGTTGATACCAGTAGGCTTTTGATAATAATTGTAACAGGCTTGGTTCTGCCATAAGACTTGACACGAGTAACGCGCGTTCACACCTTGTCCAAAGTCAGTATTACCGTAATTCATAAGTACCGTATTTGGAAACTGCTAAGTTTTGAGGAGACACGGGCATTTTACGGTAAATACGTCATATTACTGAAATCAACTTGATTGGTTTGTTTGGTGTTGTCGATTTTCCAAATATGGTAGTTGGTAGATTGAATGTGGAAAAGCTGTGGTTAAAGACATTCACAGACAGTTACACGTTTCAAGTCTTTCGGGTTTCTGGTTTGAGTTCTAAAACGTTGTTACAATAGATCAATACCCCACGGAATTGTATAAACTGCAACAGTTCTACGATTCAATTCAAGTTTTTTTAAGGCGTGATAGAAGCGATTAGTAATAACATAACAAGTTTTTATAAGTGAAAGAGCATCGCAGTTATTTATAAAACTTAAGCAGTTGCAAAGATAACACCAGCTCCCAGTTGGCTTGATGGCTCAGTTGGTTAGAGCATAGTCAGTCCCCTCTACTAACTATGGTTAGAGCATTGTTAAGAATCGAAAAATTGTAATAATTTGGCCATTTAATGATTAACTAGTTGCCTCGGTGATTTTGTCTAATTTACCGCTGTGTTATATCGTGGGCGCATCTTGACATGTTAAAAACGATTTTGTGAGACCTGGTGGTTCATTCTAGCGTGAAATTAAACGGTAAAATCAATTGCTCTGTGTGACGACTCCTTTGGATATTGACCGTTCTACTGATTGAGAACAAACATTGCACCAGTACTGCAAGGTCATGGGTTGGAATTGCGTTCAAGCCGCAAAATGTTTTCAGGTCTTATTTTTCCAACTGCTTAACTTGCGTTAATAACTGCGATGATCTTTCACTTGTTGAACGTTTCTTCCGCAGTTCACATAGATGAAATTTTCGTACATTCACATTCACAACAGATCTTATTATGGATAGGTTTGGGTCTATTAAATTTGGTTCTTCAGTACCACTCGGCGATGGACATGTGGAAACTGCGTCTAACCCTTTCCGAAGTCCTTGGATTCAATTTAAGATTTTTATGACGTGATCGAAGGTGGCAAAAGTTGTAAATTTGCAAGTGTCTAATCCCGCGTCTCTCACTCAAAACCCATTTTCACCATGAGCCCGCTATTGTTTGGTTCAGTGTCACTTACTAGACCACGTGACAGACGCTCGACTCTGGTGGACAAATAAATGAATCCGATCGTGTCATACACATTTCGTGTAAGCCACACATAAGTGGGTTTAAGTGAATTTCACCTCGGCATTTCTTTAACCCATGAAATCAGCCACTAATACACAAGCACAGCAAACAATAAGGTTATTAGGATTTCTTATCTTGTTTCCTGCTGGTGATTCCAGTCCAAATTACGGTCAAGCATCCCATCTAAAGCCTGGCAATGTGGACTACTGGTACTTCTTGTTACCTTAACCATGCACTGTATAAACCGCAACACGTGGATAAAACCATGCCGTGTTACCACTCTATCGAAAACTTGTGAAAAGCACAGCCATTTGGTGGCATTGGGAATAGGAACGGTGAATACAGCCGGCTGATCACTCTTGCGCTGTCTTCGCTAAGAGAAGGCAGTAAACGGAGAAGAGTGCTTTTCTGTTTATCTTGGGTCTTACGGGATGAAGCACCTTGAATAGGACCACGTTCCTCGAATGCGTTTTATTCTGGTTCCCGATCGTAGTGCGGCCTCAGTCAGCAAACAACGTTCACATTTCATGAGTTTCAACTTAAAATTCCAGCATCGTTGTTCGCAGTGACATGAAGTCAGAAGTTGATAGCGTTCCCATTACTTTTCGACGCTACTGCCTGGAGAAGAATGCAGTGTTTCTGATCAACTGAAAAAGTACACGGAATCAAGGACCTCCTTGATGTCAAAATCACCTGAAAATCGAAGATTGTGATTATGTTCATGCATCGTGATCGGCAAGAGCTATTACTGTAACGACAGTCTTGTAACAGTCATTTGGTCGTAGGTGCGAATTCTTTGCAGTATGCAGGATGTTTTGTCCCATGAATCTAGTTTAATGGCCTTGCTTCCACGAGTCTCCTGTAACTCAGTGGTAGAGCGACTGAACCAGTAACCGGAAGGTCGCAAGTTCGACCACTATTGGGAAGAACTCAAGCTTTCTTTACCCGCATTTGCCTTTGATAGTGCCAGAAATACACCTTTCACACATTCTTCAGGCTCAAAATAGACCATTTTCATTATTTCAAACCCTTTAACTTTGACATTCAAATCCTAGCAGTCAGCAGGATGTGTTCCCCATAAACCTCGTTTAATGATCTTGCTCCCACGAGCATCCTATACCCGAGTGGTAGAGCGTCTGAACTAGTAATCGCGTCGTAGCTTGGACTCCAGTTGGGAGAACTCGTGTTTTCATTTTTCTGAGTTTGCCCGTGACAAAGCCAAAAATAGGCAAGCATTGCATGCATGCGGCTACAGCATTTATTAAGTTTATTCGGACCTTTTTGCCATACCTATCGCCTTTCCTCGATTTCATTACTTTTACATAAATTATTCTCTTCTGAGTTTAAACACAATTATAATTCCTTGCGGTGCGCGAATTGTATTGTGCATTGTGATTGGCTAAATACTAGACATGCGCTGACTGGCTCCTTCACTCACTCAATCACTCATGTTTCCTTTGATTTATGATATAGACACGAGTGTTTTACTGGAAAATATACCACTCGTAAAATTCATAAAAACTACATCCGGGACCCGAGTGGTTTATTTTCCATAATCTCACACGTGAGTTTATCGATGACGTAATTTCGGTAATTTCCTTCCAAAATTCTCGGTGAGCGCTCACGTGATCAGTAATGTAGCAACGGTTGCTACGCCGCCATTTTGGTGTACAGGTCAGGTAAACAAATCTACGTGCGATCCTTTCTTGGACACGAAATTTGCAAGGTTTCACAATGGTTTTATGTATGGTGCTCGGATGCTCGGTGCGAAGTGGTCGAGATAAGAATGTTTCTTTCTTTCGAGTGCCTGCTGTTGTTAAAGATAGAGGGGAACAGGAGGAAGAGCTTTCGCATGAGCGACGAATGATGTGGATCTCTGCCATTAGTCGGGAGAAGTTGACTGAGAAGATTTTGTGCAACGACCGTGTATGCAGTAAGCATTTTGTGTCTGGTCGTCCTTCGCCTTTATGGGACAAACACAATGTGGATTGGGTACCCACGTTAAATTTGGGACATTCAAAACGACGCCAAGTGGATCATGAGGCTATGAGTGCTCGGGCAGATAGGGTGAGAGAGCGAAGGAAGAGAGGCCTTGAAATGCAAGCTTTGGAGACCGCGAGCAAGGTAAAAAAACTTCATGAACCAGGAGAAACCATCTGTTCCTTAGATTTTAACGTTGTGGAAGAAGAAACTGACGAAAAACAACCGCTTGTTAAGGACAGTCTCCCGTCTTGTAGTTTTTCGGATGACTCCTTTCAGCGTGTAGACCAAGGTTGTCAGACGGAGGAGTTTGATTACATGTTTGAGAAAACCAGCTCCTACCAACCGTTCTGCGAAAGCTATTTTTCTGGCGACGATGATAAAGTCCGTTTTTATACTGGACTGCCATGCTTTTCAGTTTTAAAAACAACTTTAAACCATGTTGCACCACATGTTGATAAAAGCTCCAAGAGCCTGACGCAGTTCCAGGAGTTTATTTTGGTCCTGATAAGACTGAGACTTAATGTGTTCTTACAGGATCTGGCCTACCGATTCGGAATCTCCAGAAGAACCGTTAATCGTATAATATCTACTTGGATGGAAGTCATGGACGCTCGTTTGAGCCCACTTATTTCCTGGCCAGACCGGGAGAGTTTGTGGGCTACCATGCCACAATGCTTCCAGTATTCCTTTGGGAAAAGGACAACAGTTATTTTAGATTGTTTTGAGATTTTTATTGATCGACCAAGCAACCTTCTAGCAAGGGCTCAAACATTTTCTAACTACAAACACCACAACACCATCAAGGTGCTTATTGGTATAACCCCTCAAGGAACCATTTCTTTTGTATCTGAAGCATGGGGTGGTCGCACCTCAGATAAGTATCTCACAGAAAATTGTGGAATACTTGAAAAGCTTCTCCCTGGAGACATGGTTATGGCCGACAGGGGATTTACTATCCATGACAGTGTGATGTACAAGCAAGCAAGTCTTGTAATTCCTGCCTTTACGAAAGGAAAGTCCCAGCTGGATCCTATAGATGTGGAACGCACAAGAGGGATTGCTAATGTGAGAATCCATGTGGAGAGGGTTATTGGCCTGTTACGGAGGAAATATACTATTTTACAAGGAACACTCCCCATAGATCTGCTTAAATGTAACCCTTCAGGCACGGTGGATAGCAGAGTTCCTATGATTGATCGCATTATTAGGGTTTGTTCTGCACTGATCAATCTATGCCCACCAATTATTCCTTTTGATTAGTCACAAAATTAACAACATTGATCATTCTACTGAATATAAGGCAAAGTTGATTATGTGAATCTTTACTGTTTATCTTTATGTAATGACATTAATTGATCATCGCAGTTATGTACACAACTTAAGCAGCCGTAAAATTTAAGCCTGAAAAAAAAAACTCGGGCCTGAACGGGATTCAAACCCATGACCTCTGCGATACCGGAGCAGTGCTCTACCAACTGATCTATCAAGCCTACTGGGAGCTGGTCATATTGTGAGTTCATAACATACCTGTAGATGGAAAAGAATGATGCAAATGAATATATGAAAGACCATATATTTGAACTGCGGAGTAATATGTAATGACATTAATTGATCATCGCAGTTATGTACACAACTTAAGCAGCTGTAAAATTAAGCCTGAAAACAACTTTAATCTTTAATTACTGACACGTATTGAACGTAAACAATATGTATTTCACAGGTTGCTGACATCTCTGATAGTGGAAAAACCTAATTTAAACCATCAGGGTTTCCAGTAAGATTCTAAATAAGTTGCTGTTCCCATTTAGAACTAGCCAGAGTTGTTATTGATGTCAACAGACATGACACTAGCACCATTGAAGGGCTTGAGTCTCTGGGGGTATGGTGGCATGTCCCCTCAGAAAGGTTCAGCTACATAAATACCATTTCTTGAAATCCTGAACCTGGTGAAACTTTTTCCAAGACAAACATTTACAGTCTACTGCAATTCATTTCAATTCTAATCAGAAAATAATTAATGATTAAAATAATTAAATTCATTATGATACCAAAAAATTTTAAGCTTGATTCATTGCATTCATATTATGTTTATCATATGTGTGCACTTAAATTATTGTTGGAAAAAGTGACATTTTCTTATTTTTGAAGCAACTAAGCAGATGTGGACGCATTTTTCTAATATCAAAATCCACATCTTCTGGTTTGATACCATACACTAGGCAGGTAGCAAATGCAATGGCAAATACCCCACAGTCACTACCATTGTTTTGCTGTTGAACAGGGACATTCTGAAGACCTTTATAGGCACCAGCCATCATGCTCTTTACTTGCTCTTCCACCTCTGTCTCAATGATATCATGGAATAAACTATCATAAAGATTAACCATGCCAGGCAAGCAACCCACCGAGCTCACACAGACCCAGTGCTGGTTACCTGTATGAAGTATCTGAATAAATTCACCTGTCATGATTGTGAAATTTCTAATTGGTCCAAGTGTTGGTCTCTGAAAACCCTCTATCATAGGATTTACTTCTTGTAACAGTACATGAGCCTGTTGAATTATTGAACAGTGTAGCCATCCATTTATAGAGAGTATCACATTATAGTCATTACTATCAAGCTCTCCAAGAAGGTCCTTAAAGTGTGGATGAGGGGTTCTATAAATTCTGGTGTTAGTTGGAGCATGATGGACTGTAGGTAGTGCACCTTGGGCAAGGGGTATGACAGGGACTGCCTTCTGGATAAGGAGGGAAGAAGGTACACCAAGTGAGCCCTGGGTAGGGGTGGGTATGCAAGGTTCAACAAGTGAAGCCTGAGTAGGGGGTCTGGGAATTGCACCAGGTGACCCCTGGGTAGGGGGTGTGGGAGGAAGACCAAGATTGGGCACCCAGTGGCTGGAAAATTGTGCTGTAGATCCTCGACAGGCTGGACATTGCCATGTGGATTTGCTGTTGTTAGGCAACCGTTTATAGTTTAAACAACCCAGATGGAAAAACTTTCCATTGGAACAACTGACATTGTGGCATTCCAGAAGCTTGGCATTACTCTCTGCTTTGGCCTTGCAAACACATATATGAGAAAGGCTAAGGGCTTCTGCTGGGGCAGATACATTCTTTGGTTTTCCTTTTTTTTTCTGGAACTGAGGTAGCTTTCGACAGAGTGGGCAGTACCATGTGGGCGGAATAGAAGTCGAAATGGCCAGGCAAGAGTGATGGAAAGTAACATACAGGCAAGCAGGGTTAGCACATGTTGCTGTAGTGTCTTGTTTGTCCATTCTGCAAAAGCAAATTGAGTTTAAGTTTGAAGTGCTAGGACCTTCTGGACTAGTTATTCTCCTGGTATACCATCGTCCAAGAACTTCTGGTAAAATACAAGTTTTCCAAAATGTGATAAGTTTAGGGAGGCAGTCATCCCAGTGTTTGTGGTCTTTGTATATTCGCTCCTGAACAATGGCAGTATCTTTCTCATTACAAACAGCACAGACTACAAAGTCACAATACCCAAGGTCTTTATTTGCAGAGAAGAGTTGCTGTTGTACTTGGTAGTAGTAATTGTGTTTTCTTTTAAGTCTATACACTCCATTCACCTTTTCCAAACATGTTGCTTTCATTGAAAGATAGGATTCAAAATCAGAACCTTCAATGCATATTGGGCACTTAACCTCCCCACAACCTTCTCCACAGCATGAACATGAACACAAAAAATCAGGTGTTGCATGTAGGAATTGATAGTCTCTGTTGATAAAAGTACCACAGTCTTTTACTTGAAAATCTCTGTGATTCTTTTTCATTTCAGTTTCATAATGCAAAATGGCATCTTTCTCATGTTGACAGCCATGAAGTACTGCCTTAGTAGTTACTTTAAAGAGATGCGGGTAACAGATGGACTTGATGAGAGACTGTGAGGGAAGGGCTGGATTAGTATGACATACTGCACCACTCAAAGATGCACCAATGCGTCCAGCTCTATGTTTAAAGAAACCTGAACCTTTGGCTTGTGACCTTGTGTCTTGTTCAATTTGCAGCATGTCACTTTCCGACAACTGAATTTTAACCTTGCTGCAAGCTGTAAGTAAGTCTGGGTACGAAAAAGCCAAATATTTTCTATCAAAAAAATCCGAAACTGTTGGAACGTTGCGGCTTTTCTTGACAAACGCTTCTGCGTGGGGCTTAATCAGGGACAGTGCAACAGCTTTGGTCTCACACTTGCTGAGTTCAGAGTAAAATAAATCCATTTCACTACGTGTTGGTGTTGGGGTTCCCCCTTGAGAATCTCGAGCTTGAAAAGATGGCATCTCTGATGCTCCATGATCTCCGAGTGATAAGCTATCGATGCTTTTGTCGAGGTCTGCTTTCATTTTTCTGGCGGAAGTTAAATTTATATCGGCAATTTTGGCATACGGAACTTCTTTCACAAATGACGGCAAAAGCCAAGCGCACTTGACTTGGGTACAAGACAGCTTATCGTTGATTCGAGTGTAAGCCTCTAGGTAAAACAAAACACTAGCTATGTGGGAGCAGGACTCTGAAAGGCCGGCCTTGCACCCAAGGCAGTGGGAAGATAAAATTGTGCCATCAATGCTGGTTATCAGCCAGACTGAAACCAAAGCATCGTTCATCCGCTGTGAATGGCGCACGCTAGCCAGAACCACGTAATTATCCTTCACGATACGGCCACGAACATTGGTTACAAACCCTGAAACCATCTGGTTATAAGCCTGAAGGCTTTTATATGCTTTAAACTGTTCTTTCGTGTAGTAGCTTGTTGTGAGGACAAGGTAGCTTACCAGATCCATGGATTCTACAGGGGGAATACAGTCCGCGTCACATTGTTCGTCCAAGAGAGTAGCCGGATCTACTCCTACAGCAGATGTTTTCAGCAGATATCTTCGCTTAACATGAGGTTCGAGACTTCTATAATACTCTGAAAGCACTTGGTAATCTTTCTCCACAACGCTCAGGTCTTCTAAAGAACTTGATGTTTCGGAATCCATAGCAATATTACAAACTACATAGGTCTGGACTTCGAAATGAATTACGTGACCTGTGCACCAACATGGCCGCCAGATAATCTGCATAATTTTGTGACGTCACGCGCCCACGAAGAATTCTTTTTGTCTATATAATAAAAAGAGCATTACACGGCGGCTTGAAGATATGAATTTTATTTTCTCGTGGCAAAAACAATACTTTACTCACTCGCTGCGCTCGTTCGTAAAATATTGTTTTGCCACCCGAAAATAAAATTCATATCTTCGCGCCACCGTGTAATATCCTCTATATATTGGCTCCTGCATCATTAATTTTTCATATGCAGTAACCAAAAAATACATCTTTCATAAAGCTCAAAATATACTATATTCATTTTTTTCGCAAAAAGATTTGTTTAACAGATGAAAAGGCTAAAATCACATTATTCTGCAAAACAGTTCCTAACGCGATCAAAACAGGTACATATTGCATACTGTAATGTACGTTACCTGGTTCAGGCAGTCCTTCAAAACAGACATGCGTTCTTTCTTCTCCTGTTTCCTTGAGCTTAAGAGGACGTGCGAGTCTGCGAGAAAAAAATCAGGATAAATAACAAGCTTCTTCGTACATGTACTACACTGCCCACACAACTGCAAACTGATTAAAAGGGTTTGAATTGACCGTCTACCGTGAGAAAAAAAAAAGAAAAAAAGAAAAAGAAAAGAAAGAAAAAGGAGAAAAAAGGAACAAAAAACAGAAACGTAAAGAAAAAAAAGAAGAAAAAAAGAAGAAAAAAAAAGAAAAAAAGAAGAAAAAAAAAGAAAAAGAAGAAAAAAAGAAAAGAAAACTTTCTTTAAGAAGAATAACACTTTACAGTTAAAACTGATAAATCTGTGGCCCTTCCCTAAATCACTAATAAAAAGCAAGCTTACAGAGAAACCGTTGCAATAACATCCCCTATACCCCTTAATAACTGATTATGGTGATACTGTCTTTATGTCATTCACATTTCTACTTCAGAAAACAAATCAGCGGATGGAAATTTTCGCGCATTTTGATTGGATCTCACAACTCGGAATACCCAACCGTCTTTATTAGATCTAAGCGAAAATTCTAACATTACAAAACTTTTGCCCGCAATTAGCGAGGGCTATTCGAGGCGGGGAAAAGAGGAAAAGACAATTTAAAAGTCACAATTAATACTCGCCACAGAACAAACCTAGAAACAATCTAGTTTGTACCCTACCCTAGGTGACGGGAGTAAAGTGGCCTCTCGACAGTCTCTGAACAAGGGACATTTCAATTTCTATTTCAAAGACTTCGTAAACACTGAAACAACCACTACCATTACTTATCGGGTTGGTTGGATAGTGCTGTAAATATACCTCGACACTTCATGGCACGGTATACGACCACAACTATCCACCTGGACTTAAGGGGGTAATTATATGACGTCAAAAACCCATTAGACTTGAAACAAGTAAGTACCAGTGAATGCCTCAGACCACAGCTTGTCCACGTTCAATCCACCAACTATCATATTGGGAAAGTAACATGAACCTAATCAAACTGGCTTCAGTTGTTATGACGTAGTTCCTGGGAAATACTGCTCAAAACATGGCGGACACGTCGTTGTTGCAAATGAAAGTTGTTTACGACGCGCCATGGAAGAGAGGCAGAGCAAACAAGCTCAAAGATTGAGGCAACCAGTTTCCGAATAACATGGTGATTATGAAATATTGAATCTGGAAAAGATGTGAACGCGCGTTACACGTTTCAAATCTCATGAGTTTCTGATAGTGTACAATGCCTTTTGCGCTTTTTAGACGCAGATAAATATGGCTTTCTACCGTTTCGAAACAATTCCGGCGAGTTTTCCTCGTACCAATTTTTACCTCATGGTAGGTACGTCATACCATGAGGTATAGTGATGGTTGGATTGGTCACTCCATTCCCGTTAGACAATTAATTTATGCATTAAATCCGCATTAAATGTGAATTAAACAGGTTCTCCCCTGACTCCCCTGCTAGGTTTGGTTTTGTCCACAAAGTCGTGCAATTGTTTTATGTTCACATATGTGGGGGGGGGGAGGGGGTGAGACAAAGCGGCAGAACATGTTTACAAAAATTGCGTCTGTTGTCAGTCTAGCCCGACGCAAAGATTGCCAGTCAAGGCGGGTTTTCGTTCCTTTTGCTCCATCTTTGATCAAAATACACAAACAGGAAATGTGTTCAAGAATGCTCGAGTGGAGAGAAATGGGTTTTAAAGTCTTGAACGTGACGATGTCTCCAATTTGGACGACGAGTAATCGATCAGTCGTAGCAAGAGTGCACAAAACGAACTATTCGGAATGAACGCTTTATGGTCTGGGGAAAGGACAGCACTTCATGGAATAATTACCACAGACCATGAGGTAGCTCGAAGGAGCCTTTGATCTCTCTATAGAGTATTAATAGAGCGAATTTCTTGCGCTACCTGAAACTAATCTTACTGTGGGTACCAAGTAACACCGATGAACTGAACATGTCGAGTGATTAATCATGGCAATTGAATTGAGTGGAATGCAGTTTGGTCTGAAATCATACGCGTGATTTCAAATATCGAACGAGCGCGCAGCGCGAGTTAGATTTGAAATCACAAGTATGAGTTCAGACCAAAATTGCACGACACGAAGTTCAATTACCACTTTATTACATCCAGTTTTGAAATCGCACAATTAAATAGTCCTATTACAGGATTTCTGTTAGTTAACTGACAATATTTTATTGATCTTGTGGCTGGTTTTTAGAAAAATGAGGAACCAAAAACGCTTTTTACATTTCAATTCAGTTTATTCTCATTGGCTGAAAAAATATGATGCGATTTAGAACCCGAGATAGTGCGATTCGTGAATAAATCACACTGCCATGGGCCAATCAAAATGCAGGGAACACCTGCGATTTTAAAATGGATGTAATAAATGCTATAACTTGATCTAGCAAACAATGACACATCACCAAGCTTACTTCAGATCCGAGTAATTCTTTTGAAAATGTTCCTGCAGTTCCTGCAATACGGGCTCACTATGAAGTGCCAGAAACTGCTCGCGACAAATCTGCAGTACAACACACAATGTAAAATTAAGAAAACGTTGCAAATTTTACATTGGCTTAACCTTCAAAGCCATAACGGTTGCCTAATATTTAAAAACGGCTTGATACCGATTTTAATGACGAAATCAATATCAAGGGATCACAAAGTATGCCCCACTCAGGATGTGGGTTAATTAATGATTTCAGAAGAACTGCCCTAAACGTTCTAAAACTTCTTCCGCGCAGAAGTATAAAAATTAGCTGGAAGTGTAAAGATATCTTGCGTTTGGTTTATAAAATGAAACTGATATAAAGCGCGCTCTAATTGGTCCGCTACCATTTTGTTAGCGGGCTATGTTAACATGACTATGACGTCATACCCTCTTGCCTTAATTTTAAAAAAGAAGCGGAGATGGCTGTTTCGTGTCAGTTTACATAAACTGTTTACAACAGAAGAGGAATTTATAAATTTATTAGAAATCCAATTCGAGTTTGTATGAGCTTTGAAAAGCTCTTGAATCCCTCCGGTATTTGCATCAACTTATAAAAACGCAAATTAAGAAGCACAATTAGGAAGCTTAAGCAAAGCAGCGTGGCCGAGTGGTTAGGGCGCTGGACTCATAATCTGGTCAAGGTCCCGGGTTCGATTCTCGTTCTGACCACTACCTGGATATGTAATACGGTAATCCCGAGTTTCATATCCTTCATATAATCGGCCACGCTTGTAAATAGCCAACTGGTCTGCCTTCCGCCAGTTGGGTTCTTAGGAAAACGTTTATGTCGTGTTTAATGTAAAATTGACTCTGAAACGCCCCGTTG
The DNA here is from genome assembly GCA_949710005.1 of Ricordea florida. Lineage (NCBI taxonomy): Eukaryota > Metazoa > Cnidaria > Anthozoa > Corallimorpharia > Ricordeidae > Ricordea > Ricordea florida. The sequence goes on along the minus strand of OX453281.1, from coordinate 19,652,103 downwards.
GGGACGAGCCAATAAAAGTGTGTAAGTAAGTATGTATGTATGTAAAGCAAGACAACGAAGACGACTTCGACGGCACCAAAAAATAGCGTTAAAGAACGAACAGAGACCACATGTGAAAATACAGTCCTGGTAAGTATACTTGTCGTCATCTGCAAAATAACAACCTGAAAGGACACGACTGTACAACAGCAAGGAAAAATTGTAAACGCAGAAATTCGAGATGAAATCCGAACGGCAACAATTGGAAATATGGAAGCAAAATGAAGTAAGCTTGCTGCGTTGATACTAGGGAAAAGCAAATTCATTTTTTCGCTAACTCCTTCGTCGGATTGTTTGCTTAAGAAAAGGCGCAACCGAACCAAGAATCCCGGTTTCTGAAGTATGAGGGACGCAAGAGCATTGTTTCTTCCCCTGGATGAGATGCTAGTCCAACACAGTTACCCCAAGCATTATATCGCTGGTACCCATTTATCCACCTGGGTGGAGAGAGACAGTGTGGAGTTAAGTTTCTTGTCAAAGGAAACAACACATCGCGATCACCAGGCCTCAATCTCCGGACCTCCTACTAAGACGTCCGTCATGCTAACCACTATACTACCATATCTCCGAGTTTGCTAAGGCTTCTTATTGAATTCATTAGACGACAGTGTAGTCACCTGATTCATGACGTCGACATTAGCAGCGTGAGTCCAGAAGCTGTCGTGCACCGAGGAAAACGTCGCGCCAGATCGCTGGCAAAACAGCGCGGTAAGCATCATATGCGTGGAGTCGAGAGAATGGACGAAATTTGGCGGGAAGGCGCCACGTTGTTTTCTGGAGTCCGGTGGAATGTGCGGCAGACCCTTGGCTTTTATGAGCATCCACTGAAGTTTGGTTTTTAATACTTTTGTCGGGGCTTTTCTGGAGTACGGCTGACTCACGTAAAGACCAAGAGGGGTGTACCAGTCGACATAGTGACCTGACAGGGCGATCTGTGTGGCTGACGAGGCGAACCAGTTCTTGACGAGAAAACAAAAAATAGTTATGAAAATAAATGACAATATAACAACAACAATCACAATAACAACAATAACAACAACAACAGCAACAACATCAACAACAATAACAACAATAGCAATAGCAACAATAACAAGAAATTTATATAGCGCCTAAAAGCAATAGCCCAACAGCGATTTACAAAACAGATTTTAAAAAATACACAATAACAGAAAAATTTTTAAAAAATTGAATAACACAGGGAAAAATGAAAAGAATTCATGCACAAAAAGCTTGCTTAAAAAGGCGCATTTTTAAAGTCATTAAAAAGAGTCTGTCTCTTCAGCTTGTCTGATATTATCTGGTAGACAGTTCCACGCTATGGAGGCGGAAACAGGAAATGCTCGTCATCCACTGCTTTCTATTCATAGTTCATATCTATGTCAAGATCATAAGGTTCTTGACATAGAGTGTAAACTCCTAACTGGGTCGTAAATTTTGGGAAGATTTAGTTACCAAGGAGGTGCTAACCCACGTAGTGTCTTGTAAGTCAACAAAAGAATACTAAAATTCTTACGTCCAATACAAATCAATTGAAACGATCGACTGCGTGTTTCCAGGCTAAACTGAGCGACGTGGATAAATTAATCAAGCATGGTATTACCGTAGCAACAGAATAATTGAGCCAATCAGAATTCAGCTGATATCGCATATATTTGTGTACAATAGTTGTCTCGTGCCCTCGCGAACTAAAACAAATCGTAAACTCCAAGTTTTAACACATTTGCAAACAGATTTAAACCCCGAATTTAAACACACGTTTAGAAGGATTAATGTGCTTGTTATGTCGTTCCAGCGTCATATCTTATTAATTCCTCTGAAAAAAAACAAAACCCAAAAAAAACAAACAAACAAAAAAAAAAAAACAAAACAAACAAAAACAAAAACAAAAAAAGCAAACAAAAAAAACAAACAAACAAAAAAAACAAACAAACAAAAAACAACAACAAACAAAAAAAACAAACAAACAAAAAAAAAAACAAAAAAACAAAAAAAAACACGGGACCAGAGAAACAAGATCGCAGGGATTAGGAAGAAATACAGGCAAATGAGCTTATGGCCCCAGCTGTCATTGGAAAGTTATGGGCCATTTATAAAAAGTTTGGGCCATTAGGGTAATTAAATGGGCCAGGAGCCCATCACCAGGAAAAAAATTTCGTGCGTCCAAGTGCGTCCATAGCTCGATGGTTGCACAGCTGCTGCGTTTACCATTTCTTTTATAAGATAAGACTCCGCAACTTCACAACCTCACGTCACCATGCAACCCATGGGCAAATGGATCGTGCGCAGTAGCAAATCATAGCGCGATCTTTCCTAAAGCTATGTTATAAATCTACTAGCGTTCTATCACAAATGCCGCGCTCTGATTTATATTGGCTACGCTACCCACTATCTATTCTGTGATAGATAGTGAGTAGCGTAATGGCGGCCGCTTCTTCACGTTTTCGAAGTGTCCATGAAGAAGATTTAGACAGTTTATTGGTCCAGGCTGTTCCAGAAAAGACAAAGTTTTGAACAACTAGTAGATTTATACTAAAACAATTAGATTATTCGCTCTCGATTTCTATCGCGTGATAGTTGACTCGGGCTGCGCTCTCGTCAACTGTCACGCGATAGAAATCTCGAGCTCATAATCTAATTGTTTAATAGTGTGCAGCAGCTCAGCCAATCAGATTGCGACATTTGCATTAGTACACAGAGATTTGGAAGAAATACAGGCAAATGAGCCTATGGCCCCAGCTGTCATTGGACAGTTATGGGCCATTGATAAAAACGTTTGTCCCATTAGGGTAATTAAATGGGCCAGGAACATTTTCAACAAAGGTTACGTAATTATTTTCTCCTTGTAGTTTTTCGGAGGCATGGTAACTTTAAACAGTTGAGGTTAATAACAGATGCAAATATATTCAAAGCACGCGAAAACACCGAAAGCGCATGAAACTCCGAGCAACTTTTCACAAAGTAGTGTCTATTTTACTAGCTGTTTCGCAGCTTGGGCGCATCACAGGCCCGGTAAGTTCTTTTTTAATGCGCCATTTCGTAGCTTTATGCGCCATACGCGCATGACGCACGGCCTTCGTAATCCCTGAGACCGGATAATCAAATAGACCACATCACCGAAGTTCGACTGTAACTAATGAGCAAATGGGTAAATCAAACGAGTTGATTAAGTAAGTTATACCACCGTAAGGTAAAAAGGAGGTGCTGACGTTTCGAGCGTTGGCCCTCCGACGAAAGGCTAACGCTCGAAACGTCAGCACCTCCTTTTTACCTTACGGTGGTATAACTTACTTAATCAACTCGTTTGATTCACCCATTTTCTTGTGTTTCAACTTCCCACCGACGCAGCACCAGTTTCTTTAGAAACTATCCCCACAATACTTGTAACTAATGAGCGCTTGCATGCAGGAACTAGCAGGAGCCTACCTGAATCGCTCTTGCCGCTGTGAACATTTCTCCTATGCTGGCGAACACTTTAGTAACGAGGTACGTGGATGCTTTAAATACTGACTTGTCGTCCATATCTAAGTCCTTTAACTGGCGCTCGATCTGCAAACGGCCCCCGACAAACGTGACGCCATAGACGATCGTCATCACAGTCTGTTTTACCACCTTCCGGCTCACTTTTCCTTCAAGATCTTTGGCGATTTCGTTACCCGCTGCAGCATCACGCAAGCGAGCAGCCTCCACTAGTTTGGCTACCTAAAAGAGCAAATAATGTAGTTACCTACCTATCAAAAAAACGATAAAACAAATTGAGAAGTATATTACGCGGTTGTTAGAAGAACCGCTTGTTCGGGCTTCTCGTAAATCTGCCGAACAACAGCGGCAAACAACGAAAAGCCGAAATGTCGCCTATCTACAAATTTGCTTTGATCAAGGGCTAGACTTGCTTTGACCATCTCTGATAGTTAAAACATACATCATTTGTTTATTAGCTGCCCGCAAGCGTCTTCCTTTTGGTATAAGTTCCAAAGTTGGTATTCTAGCGTAAGTAACGCGAGTTTACTTCTCTCCGAAGCAGAGGAATTATTTGGAATTACTCGTCCCTGTACTGAGCACCATTGACCCTCAACCACCTCATTATGCTAGGCAAATACTTTCTTTATATCAACGCTCTAAAAAATGTTATGTTCGTTTTCAGCGACTTCATCTCATTAGTGCAGGATAGAATCGAGATAGAAAAATATATTGCTGTCACGTTGAATGGTGAGAGGGAATTTCAACAAAAATGGAAATTCCTTCTCACCATTTAAGGCGTTTCCCTAAGTAATTTGTTGCGAGGTTTTTTCCTATATTTAAATAATTACATTGTATAATTGTAACTCCTTAAGGGCTAGACTTGCATACGAGTCGACGTTTGGACACAAGTGCAAACGGACCACACGAAAACGGACTTTGAAAAAGTCTAATGAAGGGTTAACGTTCTAAAAAAAGGAGATAAATGTGAACGACGCCCACTCTACATGTAGGAGTTCACTTGAGGAGAAACTTAACATGATACAAA
>OX453281.1:19587560-19642560 GCA_949710005.1 Ricordea florida | reverse complement strand
TGTCAAAACGTCAGTCAACGTCTATATCCGGACGATCGAACTCAACAAAACACTCCATTTTTTATTGTATACAAATAAACGCTACTACTACCGATTTCAACTACAAAGAAGTATCCAATTGGACTCCTTACTTAAATGACTTGGAATCTGCTTTCGGGTAATTAACAGGCCCTGGTATGGCTAGATCTTCATTGCCACCGCTGTTAAATAACTGAATAGCAATGTCCAAAATCCGCTGGTTAGTCTTCCATGCGCATGCGCCCAGGAAATTCAGCGAATCAAAGACAGAGACCAAATCTTGTTTGTTGGTTTTCTCCTCCAGTAGTTTATCATAGCGGCCATCCTCATCGCCTGCACTACGGATAAGCTCAACTGTTGTGAAATAAAAAAAAGAACAATGATAAACACAACTTAAACTACCATCATGATCACAACTCTCTATTAACAACCAAAACAAATCGACATGGAAATCCTTGCAGTCTGAAAAATATTTGCCCCATCAACCAATCCAATGGCCTCGCCAGCATCTAAACTAGTAATCGAAAGGTTCGGCGCCTACTCTAACTATTGTGTAGTGATTGCAACAATAGCAATAACAATGACAATGACAATGACAATGACAAGGACAATGACAAGGACAATGACAAGGACAATGACAAGGACAATGACAGTAATAATAATAATAATAATAATAATAATAATAATAATAAACTTTCTTCTTTGCGCTTTTTCTCTTTCTCTAGAAGCATATCTGAGGCTACCCATTACCAAAGCCAAGGGAACTCAATGGAAATCACCCCAAGCCACATTCATAGGACCACAATGCAAACGAACCTCCATTATCCCGACCTCGATTAACCGAACGTTTCGATTACCTGAACTTGTTTCTCTGTTCCCCTTTTTAACATAAATATTAATATGATGTGACATTGGTATGGTAAAACCTTTCTTGGCACTGTTTTGTCGGACGATCGCAAAAGTTTCAAAGCGAGTATGACCTATTCAATATTACAGTCCGTTTCCTTTATATCCGTTGTTAACATTTCTGTCATGTTAATACCGTATTCATATTTTCCATTATTCTGACTCTCGATTATTCGGACATTTTGCACAAGGCCCAACGAGTCCGGATAATGTAGAAGGATTCTTAACGTTTCTTCATTCCCTCTTACCCGGTAAAATTAGGTACGCTCCGTCTTTGGTAGCTCTCCACGGTCGCGGTGGGACCAACATTGGTACCGAGGTAGTTTCCATGGAGATCTCTCCCTGACTTGCCAGGTACCCCTTGAATAATTTACACACGATTGGGTGTGGCTTAAGGACACCAAACTTCTTATTCACTTTAAATTCGTAGGTGTGATAAAACGCGGGAAGGATCTTCTCCGGGCGGTTGTTAAATTGGTTTACATTGATCATCGCTGATTTGAGGAAACAATCAACAAGAGCACATCCAAACTGTAAGACAAAGCAAATTACACCAAAACAGACTATTTAAATAACAGGAAATTGGGATAATCAAACAAGTTGATAAATAATGGTAATTGAACTGAGTAGAGTGCAATTTGGTCTGAAATCATACGCGTGATTTCAAATATCGAACGAGCGCATAGCGCGAGTTCGATTTGAAATCACAAGTATGAATTCAGACCAAAATTGCACGACACGAAGTTCAATCACCACTTTATTACACTCATTTTGAAATCACAGTTTTTTGTCAATACTACTTATTTATTTATCCACTTCAGGAAGCCCAGTTTTTGAAAAAGAGTAACTTTTTAAAAATGATGCGATTTAGAGCAAAAAAATGGTACAATTAGGGAATAAATCACACTGCTATGAGCCAATCAAATTGCAAGGATCACCTGTGATTTTCAAAATAAAGTAAGTTATACCACCGTAAGGTAAAAGTGGTGTGCTGACTTTTCGACTGTTAACCTTTCGCTCTGACGAAGGGCTAACGCTCGATACGTCAGCACCCCTTTTTTACCTTACGGTGGTATAACTTACTTTATCAACTTGTTTGACTATCCTAAATTCTTGTGTTTCAATTCCCCACCGACGCAGTACCAGTTTCTATAGAAACTATCCCCACAAATATTGATATTACTGTGCGACTACTGGAACCAAGACCACCCAAATAAATTTTCATACTTAGCTCTTATTAACCGAGCTGGAGGTCTGTATGGGAGAATCTTGACCGAGGTCGTGAGTACAGACCGAATGCAAGGGACCAGTTTTTAAGTGATTTGTTAAAACAGTGAACTGTTTTCCGTTTGACGTTAAAGTTTTCGCAATGTTGCCCGCTCACAGCATTTGGCGGTAAACAGTTTCATTGTTAGATGTCATCTGACCACGAACTAGCCAATGACTGGGCGCGCTATAGCGGGAAAAACGCCAGCTATATACACTGTAAAACAAACCGGGAACTGGCGATTTGACCGTTGGCCCTTTGTCAGCGCGCTCCAAATGTAAGCTACCCTTTTATCTTACGATAAAAACTCCTTAGTTGAATCATTTATTTTTGTATTGATATGAAGGCAAAGAGCCGCCCATTTATTACTGCATTCGATCTACAACGTTAAACTAAGACTTTACGGTGACGGTGATACCGAACGATCATTGTATGCAAGGAAGATTACCAAACTTAAAAAAAAAACACACACAAAACAAAAACAAAACAAAACAAAAAAAACACTAGGCTTAATCTTTCAAGTTGCAAACCATCTACATGTGCACCTCGCTCATCATTTTCTCCTACGAACGCGACTCAACTCCTTTAATAAGACACATCAGAATATGGCAAAAGGTGGGTCCTCAGGAAAATCCATGAATTCTGATTGGTTCTCTCCTGTGGGGAATTTGGCACACCGACCATTTCCATGGGAACGGTCACAGGCCGTGTACTTCTAAAATTACTGAAGCTGGAAAATTGCCAGATTAATATCTCTTACTAACGGGCCGGATTTTTTCCCCGCTGTAGCAATTTCCTCTCTTTTCTTACTTTAAAAAGAAGACATCCAAGAAAAATAAATAAGTTATTTACCGGGATAGGTCGGTCCGTATGGGAAAAAAACGGTGCCCTTGGTCTTGAGTACGTACTCAAGACTTCGAGCACAGTTTTTTCCCATATGGACCTCCCGCCCGGTAAATAACTTATGTATTTTTACTAACCACAATCTTGGTTGCCCAGGGCCAGCTGGGAACTTCTTGTTGCAGAGATGCTCCATAAGGGAGGCTGTTGTCCAGCCCATCCCAAAACTCTCTTGCCATCTTCCTTGCTGTGAGTTTCTCATCCATCAGATACGAAAAGTAGTCATGGTAAATCCCCTTCATCTGAGCACAGTAGACAGAAAACATTTCCCAAAAAGGTTACAGTTGGGATAAGGAAACTTATTTGCAGTCCATTGTAATGGAGAGTGACACGTTTTAAAAGCACCCCTTCTCGCCCCATACTTGTCTAATACTCTGACAAATTTATGCATAGTATTGTATTGAAATGCGTTGTGTTGTATTGTGTCGTTATGGAATGCATTGTTGAACTATTGTTATGGCCATATCCTTTACCTTTAAATAACATAATTGCCACTAGCAAGCTAATCCGGCAATGGGCGATCAGCGGAGGCTGACCCGTGAGAACGATAACGAACAATAAATAGATAAATAAATAAATGAATAAATAAATAAGTAAATAACTAAATGAATAAATGAGTGAATGAATGCAAAAAAAATGTCACAACGATATTTGCATACGATAAAATTGAGCGCTTCACTTACACTAGCGTCTTGTCGGCATCAAATAAACTATCTTTTGCGCAAATCTCTTTAGTTAACGTTAACAACAAACCTTATTTTTAGCTTCTATTTGAAACAGGATTTGTCGTGCTTCACGAGAAAGAGATGGAACAAGGGAAAAAGTTGTTGGGAGACGGGGAGAATTTCGCAACAATAACAACCAGCGAACTCAACATCTATTAAATGCATTACAGTATTTTACCAACAGTGTCCGAGAAAGTCTAACATTGGTACAATCCTCAGTCGAAGCTTTTATTCTGAGTAAGATTTCTTGGGTTTGACAGAGTTAAATGATCAAGTGCACAACTGTTGTAGCATATGCGAAACAAACGTCGGAAATTTCGACAGAAAGCTTTTGTCATACCACTTATAGTTTCGAGTTCCATTGAATGTTTTATATGAGTGTGAAGATATAGGCTCTCTTTATTAAGTTCTCTCAGAAAACTTTAGTGATAATGTGTCAAAAGCCTCGAAAAAGAAACGGGTCGCTTAGGAAATCCGCTCGTTGGAATTGATTTGAACTCTTACGAGTTTTAATTGTCATAACTGTTCACAAACAAAGGGTCAGTGACAGCAATTTGCATACTTCTGGGCGGTACTGTAGAGAGTTCCAGATAGGAATGGTACGCGAGTAGAAAGAGAATTGAAAGGCACTCATTTCGGCTGGAAGAATATAATACAATACAATGCTATGCATAAATTTGTTGGAGTATTGGACAACCCCCTCTCACCCCACAAACAACCCCACCCAACCCCACCCTATGACCTTTTGGCTCTCACCCCAGCATTTACTCGCAACGTTTTCTCTCCAATCTCCGCGATAAAACCACTGGCTGCCATTCAAACAACCGAAGAATCTAATGAGCCAGCTACTACCGTTTTGTCACTTTTTTCACTTATATCAACTTTGTACAATATTAGGGGTGGCGAATGGTCCTTCAAAACCTTTGGGTCTCGCAAAAATTTAGTCAAATTTCACGGGTCTCGTTTTTTTTAGCGATTATGTGCCTCTCGCAGTCTCGATTTTTATAAGAAAGAGTCCCGCACTCAAAACACTTTGAAGTCTCGGTCTCGCAATCTAAAAAGTCAAAATGTCTCGGGCTCGCAAAGGAAAACGCTAGTCTCGCCGTCTCGCAAAGTCTCGCATTTACCATTCGCCACCCCTAATATTCCTAACTGTACTCTGTTTAACATGGTACAGACTCTACAGCACAAGCAATACCAATTAGAAGGACAACTTCTACAATACAGCATGCAAGCTTTGAGACTAAAATCATGCAACGACTTCACTGACGAATGTGAATAAAAAAAATTCGTATATGTGAACCGCGGAAGAAAGATTAAATAAGTGACACATCTTCACAGTTATGTGAGAAAGATAAGCAGTTGCTAAGACAAGACCTAAAAAATATCAGGCTTGAATGATACTTGAACGCATGACATTGCGATATCAGTGTATTGCTCTAAGCAACTGAGCTATCAATCCAACTGGGAGCTGGTCATTTGTGAGTACCTAATAATATATACAGGGCTAAAAATTAACTCCAGTGCTTGGTGGCCAGTCGGGCCAGTTTCCTTGAATTCTTAGTGGCCCATCCCAATATGAAGTAGCCCTCGATTTTTTTTTCAGAGTCACATGGCAATCACAAAATCAAAATGGTGTCTTAATGTTGTGGACGTGGATCGCTCGTGAAATCACTGCTAAAACGGCTCGGAATTTCCACTTCAGAACTAAAAATTCGGTAGTAAACTACATGTTGAGTTTTATTTTTAACTTTGTACTTCGCATAATTTACATTGCAACTTTTCGAAATTCTGTAGCATAGTCGCACATCGGGCGTTCAAACCTTAACTTTTGGTAGCCCTGGTTAGTTTTAACTGGCCAATGGCGACCGTGCGACCGCCAATTTTTAGCCCTGTATATACCCGTAGAACTCAAAAATGACTAGCTCCCAGTTGGCTTGATCGCCCAGTTACTTAGAGCATTGCACCGGTATTGCAACATCATGGGTTCAAATCCTGTTCAAGCCTGAATCTTTTTCAGGTCTTATATTTGCTCGCGTAACTGCTACAATCTTTCACTTATGAAATTTAATCTTGTCCTTCTAAATGGTAAATGACACCATCTTTGACTTTTTAAATACATGTATGTACTTCATCTACCTTGTCCAACATTCCTGACTGTACTCTGTGTTTAACAATGTACTTGGTATTCAAGGCAGACCCTACAGCACCGCTGACACCATTAAGAGGCACACCCTCTATGCGACCTTTGACGTAAAACACAATGGTATCCAATGTAATGTCTGCCAGCTCTTCTGGTTCAAATGCTTGGAAAAATGGGGCATATCTCGGATGAACAGAATTGCCTGAAGCAATGAAATACAAGTTAAGGTTACAACATTTTTTTTATTCGAAGACTTAGTACATAATAATCAAATCACAAAAAAAAAATGATTGCATGAAATGTAGAAAGCTGCTGCATAGGTAATTACGTCTAAACGATTTTGAGTGTAACACATAATAAAAAAGGAAAACAAAAACGCAAAACAAAAAACACACTAGGCTGAATCTTTCAAGTTGCAAACCATCCACAGGTGCACTTTGCGTCAACTTTTTCGACGCCGCCAGAGCATATTATTTATATTATAAGTCTCGCTCATCATTTTGTCCTACGAACGCGACTCCACTCCTTCAATAGAGCGTTTTCACATGACGTCACAGCAGCCATATTGGTGTTCCAAAACAATGAAACGGCGGCCATGTTGGTGTTCCAAACTAATCCTCTGGGAGTTGAACTCTTTTCTTATGTAAAAACTTTCTTTTGTTCCAAAAAATTTGCATGGCTGCTGGCCACGTGAGTGAAAACGCTCTATAGGACACGTTACAATAATTATGGCAACGTGGTCTTCAGGAAAATCCCAGAATTCCGATTGGTTCTCTCCTGTTGGGAATTTGGCACACCGACCATTTCCATAGCAATCAGTGCATTGAAATTCGCGCATGTAGGTTATGGCAAGAAGCAAATCTGCAGTGATAAAAATGAGAATCTTGACATAATGATGCATCTACATGCATATACCTTTTGCATTTTTGATTTCAGCAAGTTCTTTCTCTAGGCTTTCAATCAATGCTTTTCTCCACACATTTCTACACTCTAAAAACATCTCTTTCCTATTCTTGTGTGCTTCTATACTCTCCAACTGTTCTTCTTCCACTGACTTGACATTTGTAATTCCAGACAGCTCCCTCGATATTTGCTCTTCTAAAAGATTCTGCAGACGCTCTTCATTGAGCTCCTTTTCCAGTTCCCCTGGTACGCTCACAAGAGTTGTATTGAAATATGGTCTGTGAGAGTACAATGGTTCTACAAGGGAGGGGTAGGTGAGGTTTCGTTCTGTTTCAGGAACCTCTGGTTGGTAATGAGGATCTAGTAGTTTAAGCGCATGAAGAACACCCTTGGCTTGCAGTTCAGTAAGACAACAGCTGTGAAATATGTGTTTCACATCAAGGAACTGTTGAGAAAATACAATGAGGAAGGTCATCAACCCATAATAACTTTACTTCTGACTACTATGACTTTGGAAAATTACTTTTGCCTTGGGAAATCTTAATTTCACACTGTACTATCAAGTTACATGTAAGACATTTTATAAAATAACTCAGATAAAACTATGCATTATTGTGCCAGTAAACCCATAGAAGAGGGAAACATTTGCTGTGTTTATTTAAAGTTAGTTTATAAAAGCAATAGAAACTGCAGAACTGTCGAAGTAGTAAACGGCACATGTACATGAATGTTTTGACTAGAAGATTCAATTATCAATATTATTATAATATCTCACAGTTAGTACACACGCTCTGATTGGTCAATGAGTAGCATGCCATACTTCACTGTAAAGCCCTCTAAATTCAAAAGTTTGTTTTGAGATATAATAAATATCTTACAAACCGTGTTTTCTCGGTTCATACTGTAAGTTATGGATCCTTGTTTTTTCTGCTTGGATTTATGGCACGTGGGCTTCGGCCATAAATCAGAGCGGAAAAACTTGGTCCGTAACTTACAGTATGGACCTTGAACTCGGTTAGTAAGAGGTATGCACTGTCCTAAGGTACTAATGTTATAAGGCTAAGAAGCAGGTAGAGAAACACCAGACTACTACAGCAACAGAGTCAACATTATTTTGAATGGCACTCAGAACAATACTCAAATCTAAAATCAACCAAAAAGGTATGAATTAGAGGCATGGAAAGAAGAACATCACAAGGGTTCAAAAGTTCTTTTGTTCCATTTTTCATTCCCTCTGAGGTTTCAATAATGGCAATAAGACAGGTCAACAATAAACGGACAGGTTGACACCCTCCAAAAGACTTTTGGTATAAGCCAACATACACCAAGACAATTAGTTATACATGTAGAGCATGTTGGATGCAAACCCAACTTACATAAAGCGGAAGTATTTATGTACAGGAAATGTCATTCAAATTAACGTTAAATCCAGGCTGTATTGCACCACATTTCTTTTGTTGCATCAGCCACCATGTATATATTTCATAGCCACGTGTAACTTCTAGTCAGTGCGAGTGCGAGTGAAAGAAGAACAATAAATGTTTTGTTACAGTTGATCTTGGAGTCTTCAATCCACCGAGGAACAAATGGCCACGCCTTCAACAGAGCACATGTAATTTAAAAGTTTTTGAGCTGTACAGTATACCACTAAGAACAAACGTAGGTACTCACCTTTTCACTCATTTCATTCAGTACATTCCTAATGCCATCAGAATCACTGAATTTTCCGTAGGCGTGCAGTAAAGCAGCATAAGTTGTCACATCTGGCTCAAGTTCTTCTTGTTTAAGTAAGTTGTACAATAACTTAACACTCATCAAGTTTCCTTTTTGAGCCCAGCCATGTAAAAGTTTGTTGAATGTGTCAACTTCAAATGTTTTGCCCATCCTCAAGTATCTGTTGAACAACTTCTGGGCCTGATTAGGCTGTGAATGACATTACATAATGGAATTCAATGAAATTTGAAGTACTGGTATGAACAAAAATTTTAGTTAAAAATCAGAGGAATGGCTTTATAATCTGTGATACCACTTACATGTACAGTTGGTTCAGACATTTAAAGTAAAATGTTGTTTTGTGTATTGCAGGCATGATGCATGAGCTACAATGTAGACAGTCACTGAATCAATTCCAAGTGCAATGCATGACCAGTACACCCAGCTCCTGCCACTCACACACCCCTTACAAGTGCCAATTCAACCTAATAAGTCACCTCCCCTGGGCAAGACTTTCACTTATGCACAACAGTAAGAGCTTAAGCCTTTCCAACCCCAAGATCTGAAAATTGATAATACTGAGTGCCATACTTTCCTTTTTATGCAAGTTTGGAGAATTTATTGTTTGCTGAACAGTATCCTTCAGTTGATTATTTTCTCAATTCTCATACTCTGTTTGATTGTTAATGTATTGGAGTTGTAAAGTGAAGTTACCCACTGGTCACTGATGAGTGTGAAAGTGTCAAGAAATGCCTTGAAGGAACAGGTGGGAGAGGCAGAGGAAGGATGTGGAAGCCTAATAAAACTGTAGTATTAAAACACTGGTTAACAATAATATGCATAATTATAATATTATCATTACTAATAGGATTTGTGTTTCATCAGTGAAACCTTATGAAGACTTCTCTCACATTTTGGTTGATAATGAAGTTCTTAACTTCCAAACAGGAAATAATTTCCAGTGAAAGCAAAGATTTTTCATTTGTTCCTAAAAATCTGAGTCTTACTGAAGATCAAAGAACAAAATGTTTCTCTTTCGTCTTTCCCTGGAGGTGCTGTCATACAAGAGTAAGGCGACTGATAAAACAAATGCTTAACTGAAAAAAGTTACACTCTTACATGTACAGTATCTCTGCCCAAATGACTATTAATTATTAAGCATAAGCATTAAGGTAATACCTTTCCTAAGTAAAGATATCCATCAATTTCAGCCAATGTCTGTGCTTTGAAGAGCCTCCCTCCAGCTGTTCCTTCTCTGTACTTTTTGGGTGTTTGAACCATACCACCAAACTGCTGTTGTGCATGAACGTCCACATCGACAAGCTCTACACTTGTTTTTTCAAGGCTTCCTGCATCACATCCAGCCTCACCCGAGTGAATATTTTTACTATCTGCTTCATGATTTGACTTGATGGTGTCGACACCATCAACTCCGAGTTCTGCTCTTGTGTCAGATAAATGTGCACCCTCTAATTCACTTTCTCTATGAAGGTCATCTTCTGTTTCGGCCAGGACAACTTCAAGGTTGTAGTCCAAAGAATGCTCTTCAGAAAGAACTGTGGAATTGTTGTTTGTTCCCTTACTTTTGTTGACATCCTTAACATCATTTATAATATTCCCCTGTGCATCAGCAGAGGTCTTAAATTTGTCTATGTGACCAGTAACTGCAGCCGGTTTATTACTATCTCTTTTAACACTGTTAGTTGATTTTTTATTGTCCTTTTTGTAAGCAATAGCCTTGTCCACATCTCCCTCAGTAGCATGACTTTGTTTTTTCTTCTTCATGGCTTGTTTGACCTTTCCCTTTCCCTTTTGATCTCTTGACTTTAACAGTTTAGTATCTGCTGCATTTTTTCCATTTGGTTTGTTTTTATCATTACTTGTTCTTTTTGCTTCTTCATCTACCTTTCCACTTTGTTTTTTCTTCTTCTTTTTTGCTGTTGTTTTACTTGATGGCTCAGCTACCTCTGCAGATTGCATATCTGTATTTTTCTTATCATTTTTTGCAGATTTCTTACTTGATATTTGACCTTCATCTTTGATTTGTTCCTCTGCATTTTTCTTGGTCTTCTTTGCAGGTTTTTTCTTTCTTCCGGTTGTACCAGTCTGCTTTCTGTCAATCGGCAAATCAACATGTGCTTGAGCAATTTTCTGTTGTAAGGGAAAAGCGTTGTTTGTGGATAGACAGATGCGATGCTGTTGTCCCTGGAATACATGTAATAAGCCATTCTTATGTGTCCAAACAGTTGCTGCATGAGAGAAGAGAAAGGTTAGCCAAATATATAATTCATGCATTGCTGACCAGGCATGAGGTCAAGATTGCTGCATATTGGCCAAATTCTTATTTGTGCCAAAAAAAAAAAGGAACAAGGCGAATACCCAGCTACCTTGATCAAAAAATCTTTTTCAATAAAAGTTTTATCAGATGGCCATTTTGATTTGTTTTGTTTTGCGGACCAAGCTAAAAATCCCAAGCAACGAGATAGGCCCATCTTGGCAATCAGAACACAGGACTGGCTTAATCTTGCCCACTCATGGACAGGCTATTTAATAGACAAGATTAAAACAATTGTTGTATCTTCAGTGTAAAGACTACAATCCACAGGTGCACTATTTGTTTCTAACTAAGTGTGTAATCAAGACAGTTAGCTCTTTTCTCATTCTTATGAAGCAGACTGTGGTCATAACCATGCAGCAATTTTTGTGGGGATAGTTGCTAAAGAAACTGGTGCTGCGTAGGTGGGGAATTGAAGCACAAAAAATTGGGATACTCAAATGAGTTGATAAGTTATGGTAATAGGACTGAGTTGAGTCCAATTTGGTCTGTAATCATACGAGTGATTAACAAAATCGGACGACCACATAGCGGGAGTCCGATTTGTTTAATCATGAGTATGATTGCAGACCGAATTGGATGACACAAAGTCTTATTACCAATTAATCATAACTTTAACAAAATTTGTGATGTATAAACTTCTTTTTTTTTAATCAAAACACATAAAATTCCAAGATTTTTTATGCAGGGCTTGACACTAACTTTTTACACCACTTTCCACTTTGGAAAGTAGACTTCAAATTTTACTTTCCATCTCAAAATTTTACTATCCAAAATGGATTACAGTTTCATGGTTGCTAACCATACCATGTGTGTTTATAGTACCCAGACCTCCTCGGGAGTTCTCTTGATCCAATATGGCGGAGAATGGACCGGAGAATGCGAGAATGTTGTAAATTTGTCTTTTTAAGACGAGTAGCCTTTGTCATATGGTTATTTGTATCATTTTCTTAAAATTTTACGCACCTTTTTTCACTCAAGCCTTTTAAGCATAAAATTTACTTTCCATTGAAGCCCAAAATTTACTTTCCAGATCGGGTAAGTATTTTGGTTCATTTTCGTTTTTTTACTTTCCAAGTAGTAAATTTACTTTCCAGTGGAAATCGGGAAAGTGTTAGTGTCGAGCCCTGTTATGCCAGCAGTGAAAAAAAATAGACAGTCAAAGACTGCATGTGGCTCCTGTTTTTACAAAGTGGATGGTGTGGAAACCATTATACTCTAATATACACTTAGGTATGGTCCGAGGGAATCACTTAGTTTTATTTTCCTGAGAGTTCTGATGTTTCCTGAGACAAATTTTGACTATGCCTTCGGCGACTAATTGTTTAATCGTACGATTGGTGAAAACGTCTCAAGTGACATCCCCCACAAACAATATTGGGGAATCTTGATAAAGCCGTCTTGGAGGGCAGAAAAAACTCCAGTAAGTCTTCCGCATTAAATGTCTTCGGCAATACGCTGTTTAGTACTCGGGCTACTACCACAGGTAGCCCG
Source organism: Ricordea florida (assembly GCA_949710005.1). Classification (NCBI taxonomy): domain Eukaryota; kingdom Metazoa; phylum Cnidaria; class Anthozoa; order Corallimorpharia; family Ricordeidae; genus Ricordea; species Ricordea florida. The sequence goes on along the minus strand of OX453281.1, from coordinate 19,630,156 downwards.
AGTCTAGGTTTACCTTTTCGGTCTATCAGTATCTATATGCAATGACATAAATTGATTATCGCAGTTATGTACACAACTTAAGCAGCTGTGAAATTAAAGCCTGAAAAAAACTCAGGCCTGAACTGGATTCGAACCCATGACCTCTGCGGAAGTTTTCTCAGTTACGGTCTGTCTCATGCGTGGTCCTGTGGAAAGTAGTTGCAAGGCAAGACTTGACAACAAAAGCGTGATAATGCTCAAAGTTTGATTACGCTTGCAGGTGAAACGGTTGACATTACAAAGGATTGCTAGACATAATGTTATTTAAGACTGTTTCTAAAATCTATTGAACTTGTTGTTTGTTTATAATAAAGTTCTTGGTAATTATGACCACAAAACGGCTAACAAAGCTATTAGCTCGGAGACTGTTTGTCAGCCCTAATTCCCTCCGGTCTCTTTTCAAAATCATGCCTGGATTCTTTTCTTATTTAAACTCAAGTTTTTTTACCTGCGTACTCGTGTGGAAAGACATTAGCGGGAACAGGCAAAATCAGAAGAATAGTATATCCGATTGAGGAGTAATATTGTTGTTTTTCCCCACATATCGCTTCTTCGCCATCGATAACTTGGAATCACGATGAATGGCATCAGGTTTCACAATTGTTTTTGCACCGTGGGAACCAAAGAAGCTGATTGGTAAACATTAATCCGATTAGTAAACAAACCCAATTATCACTGAAATTTCTGTAAAACCTTAGAAATCTTTCTGATAATATCGCTCAGCTTAAACACGACGTCGACATGAATTGCGGTGTGATATACATTCTGGTAGGTTTTTTTGCGGTCGTGGAACCAGCCAATTATAGAATACAACATATATAAACCCAGGAGCTCCTGATAAACTGACATTCACATTTGTTCGAAGCGGTATTATAACGTGTAGCCCGAGTGAACGCTCCCGAGAGCGTCTAGTTATATTAGCTTTAGATGTTAAACTTGTTACAGAATTTTCGCTCTGTGTCTATCAGTTTTCAAGATTTCCGGGGCATTGGAAGGATGTCGTTGGTTGCTCGAACATTTCCCGAACTTTTCCCGAACTTAACTTACTTACAGAACCGATAGCATAGTGGATACTGTTGCTATAGCAACAGTAGCCACAAAAAGCCATTTAAGCGCGCGCGTGATGGCGCGTACTGTCCAATTACTCAGGCATGACGCGTACTGTCCTATTTAACCATCCTATTAAGGCTGAAATCAGGGCAGTTGATAGCCAATCAGATTTGAGAATGTTGTTATAGTTATGATTAAATAAGTTATACCACCGTAAGGTAAAATGGAGGTGCTGATGTTTCGAGCATTAGCCCTTCGTCCATTTGCTCTGACGAAGGTCTAACGTTTGAAACATCAGCACCTCCCTCTCACCTTACGGTGGTTTAAATTATTTTATCAATTTGTTTGATTATCCCAATTTCTTGCGATATAAACACACACTCACACACAAAAGGCAGCTATGCAGCTACCTTGACCTGACATGCTTGCTTAATAAAACATTTGGTAAGATTTCCGCACAGGTCCCTACTTCATTATGCATGCTGAAGCTGTCTTGTCTGGTGTAATGCACGTGCAAATATTTCTTGTGTTCGAAGAACGAAATAGTATAGTTACAGAATGCATAATGAAGTAGGGACCTGTGCAGAAATCATTCCAAGCATTTTCCATCTACATGGAGTGTCGGTGAAAGACCTGAAGTCGACAGGCTGTATAATTATTGTGGAATATCCCAACTGTAATGTCTTAGTACACCAGAACCTTTGGGTGCGTGTGTATACTACAAAAATTAAGTGGCACCTGGACTATTTGGCCTGATTTTTGTATAACCCCATAATTCATTACGCATGCGGGTTGGTGCCTTATCTAGGGTAATACACATGTAAACAATTCTGGTTTTGAAGAAGGAAGTAGTACAGCAATCGCATGTATAAAGTATGAGACGACATGGAAGTCCATCTGGCAAGATTTCCACACAGGTCCCTACTTCATTATGCCTGAAGCAGATGAATTCTTTAGGGTAATGCACATGCAAACATTTCTTGTTATTGCAGAATGAAACAGTATGGGTACAGCATGCATAATGAAGTAGGGACATGTGCGGAAATCATTCCGTCTATCCGAATGTTTATTGGTATATCACAAGAAACGAATGAATTTAGTTTACAGTCTATAACTTGTTACATTAACTGCTACATGTAATGCACATGTTGGACTTTGTGCAAATTGAAATTAATTTTATGATGCGAAAGTTAAGAGGAATTCTGAATATTCGAGGGCATCGCTGCATCGTGATTGTCATGCAATAGAAATCATACCAAAAACCAGCGAAACTTAAACTTCCGACTATTCCAAAACGTTCTTGGGGCGAATATGTGTCCAATTTTAGAACGGCACTTTGAATGAGCTACGGCACAAAATAATTCCCAAATATTTCTTACCATAATTCAGGGGACTATTACTCCCTTGAACGCACAGTTTGCAGGGCACAGATAATCTTCGTGTTATCAAGAAACATCGAGAAGCAACAGTGGCGCCTTCCCAAATGATTTTCTGTTGACGACAAACATGCAAAAAAGCCATGCTTCATCCCCGCTTCATCCGCCATTGCGATTGAATCCGGTATCTAAGGGTCAGCGGAGAAACTGACTGACACAGTAGAGACGTGATGTATGGTGACATATAGTGTACCAAAGGCCTATCGTTTACCTCGAAGGGTACCTACCTGGCAAATGTACTCACATACATATCACATCCGTAGCAGTATTTAGACATCCTTAGACATCCTAAGACGTACTTTGAAATCCTTAGATATCCGTAGCAGTACTTAGACATCCTTACACATCCGTAGCAGTACTTATACATCCTTACACATCCTTAGAAGTACTTAGACATCCTTATCCATCCTTAGAAGTACTTAGACATCTTTGGCAGTACTTGGACATCCTTAGCAGTACTTATACATCCTTATCCATCCTTAGACGTATTTAGACATCCTTAGCAGTACTTATACATCCTTATCTATCCATAGACGTACTTAGACATCCTTAGCAGTACTTAGACATCCTTATTATACGTAGGAAACTCGGTAAATCAAACGAGTTGATTAAGTAAGTTATACCACCGTAAGGTAAAAGGGAGGTGCTGACGTTTCGAGCGTTCGCCCTTCGTCGGAGCGAATGAGAGGATTGTGGGTTACGTTCAATTTATATAGAGAAGTTTGGAGCCATGCTATTGGTGGAACCATAGTAGTGTGTGAATGGAAGTGAATAAATTAGATGAATGATTAAATGAATGAGAAACGTTCGTTGATACCGTGGGGATTAAGAGAACCGAGTTGGAAGATAAATTTCTGTTCTAGGTTTTTACGGCTTTCCGTGTTGCCCAGATGAACGGAAAGGCCACATACCGTCATGTTGTGAGTTGAGTGGTTAGGTAGATTAAAGTGTCGCGCTACAGGTTTCGATGCATCTTTGTCATTTCGTTCGACGTCACGCAGATGTTCGCGGAAACGGTCACCTAATCTTCTTCCTGTCTCGCCGATGTATATCTTCTTGCATTTTATGCAATAGATAATATTGGCGGAAGTGCATGTGAAACGGTCGATTATTTTAAACGATCGTTTAGGTCCTGCTATTTTGTTTGTGTTGTGGATGAAAGGGCAAGTTTTGCATCTTTTGCGTGTGCAGTTGAAACTGCCGCGTGATTCGTCTGATTTTAGTGTACTTCTAACTAAAAAATCGTTAACGTTATCGTTACGTTTGAATGAGATGAGTGGTGGTTGTGAGAAGATGCTGCCTGTTTCGTTGTCATTCTAAAGTAACTTGAAGTTCTTCAGAATGATGTTCTTGACAGGTAGGTTGAGTGGGTGAAAAGTGAGTGTGAACGGTATTCTCTGGTTCTCTTCCTGTTGTGACGTTTGTGGTGCTGAGTGTTGGTCAGTTGTTTGAGCGCGTTGTTGAGCTGTCTTCACAACTGAGTCAGGGTAGCCACGGTTCTTGAAGAACTGAAGCATTTCTTCTGATTTGCTGGAAAAGTCCAACTCATCACTACATAAACGTCGAACTGAGGAATTGAGAATATGGAATTGAATTTTTAACATGGGTGGGGTGAGAAGACGAGTGCAACAAATAACTATGGGAGTCTGTAGGTTTGTAGTACACACTAGTTGATAGGTCGTTGTTGTGGATTAAAATGTTGATATCGAGAAAAGGTATTGAGGTTTCTGAAATTTGCCAAGTATACTTCAATGCTGGGTGGAACGAATTGACAGAATGAATGAAATGCTCAAGTTCTTCCCTGGTGGATGAAGTTGCGCCAACGCAGTCGTCAATGTAGCGGCGATATAGTTTAGGTTTAGGTCCGCTGTATTGGCTGAAAAATTGGTTTTCAATGTAGCCTACGAAGAGATTGGCATAGCTAGGTCATATTTTAGTGCCCATAGCGACGCCATTGATTTGTTGGTAGTAGTTGTTGGAGAATGAAAAACAGTTGAGTGTTAAAACTAGTTCGGCTAGGCGAAGTAATGTTTCTGAGCTGGGCTCTTTTGTGGAGCGCTGGTCTAAATAAAATTTGAGTGCAAGAAGTCCTTCGTTGTTCGGTATGATAGTGTATAAAGAAGTGATGTCCATAGTGAAAATAAACTTGTTATCGCCGGAGAAGTTAAAGTCGCGGTGGTATAACTTACTTAATCAACTCGTTTGATTTACCCAGTTTCTTGTGTTTCAATTTCCCACCGACGCAGCACCAGTTTCTTTAGGAACTATCCCCACAATACTTATTATACGTACTTTGACATCCTTATATATCCTTAGCAGTACTTAAAAGTACTTAGACATCCTTAGCAGTAATTAAACAACCTTAGACGTACTTTGACATCTTTAGATATGCTTAACAGTAGTTATACATCCTTACACATCCTTAGCAGTACTTAGACATCCTTATACATGCTTAGTAGTACCTAGACATCCTTATCCATCCATAGACGTACTTAGAAATCCTTACACATCCTTAGCAGTACTTACACATCTTTAACAGTACTTATATATCCTTACTGGACATCCTTAGACATACTTTAACATCCTTAGATATCCCTAGCAGTACTTTGACATCCTTCTACATCCTTAGACGTACATTAACATCCTTAGATATCCTTAGCAGTACTTTGACAACCTTAGCAGTACTTAGCCATCCTTAGCAGTACTTAGACGTACTAAGACATCCTTATACATCCTTATACATCCTTACACATACTTTGACATCTTTATACATCCTTAACAGTACTTTGACATCCTCATACATCCTTACCAGTACTTAGACATCCTTATATCCATCCTTAGACGTACTTAGAAATCCTTAGCAGTACTTAGACTTCCTTGGCTGTACTTTGACATTCTTAGATGAGGGGGACATTGGGGTTTACGGTATTGTGGTATTGGGCTTATTTTCAGGCGGTATTTCGGTAATTCAAGTCTCAAGCTACGGTATTGCGGTATGCGGTAGCCCTACGGTATGCGGTTTTTCGTCGTTTTGACTGACGGTAATCGGTAAAAAAACATATTTCGCGGTATTGCGGTTCAGTTGAAGTCACGGTGTTCACACTTCTCGTCATAACTAGCTCCGAAGTTCGCGTAACATAGCAAACCAATCGTGATTTGCTTCATATCATTGTTGCTCTACAAAAATTTCTGCCAGGTGATTCGTCTGATTTTAGTGTACTTCTAACCAAAAAGTCGCTTACGTTTTTGTTATGTTTAAGTGAGATGAGTGGTGGTAGTTAGAAGATTCTACCTGTTTCGCTGTCATTCTGAAGTAACATGAAGTTCTTCAGAATTCAGTTTCAGTTTTCAGTTTCAGTTTATTATTATTATTATAATTGTCTTATGTTTACAATTTATCCTCTACTATACTCGCAGATAGCAACAGCTAGTCGAGGCGAGCAGCAGTTACACGCAGAATTACTTGAATACTTACAAAGAACAAGTTACAATCAACCGAGAAGGGAATATACACTAATTACAATGATAAGTTCTAATATTTCTAAGTTAAATAATTATAATAAGTTAAATAGCTATAATACTATAATAAATAAAGAGAAGAAGAAGAATATATGCAAATATAATCGAGCCGTGCTGTTTCTATGACATTTTTATTTTCATTATCAGATCAGTTAACTCGATGTAGTCGTCTGTTTCGGTGAATATTTGAAGTAAGACGTTATGACGTTTAACTTTGAATTTATGTTTCGATATATTTTGCATTTCACTTCTTAAACTGTTCCAAATTCGCACACCAGATCTAGAGAAAGATTTACTTTGCGAATTCAATCTTGAGTATTCAACGTAGAAATTACCTTTTGATGACGATCGTGTATTATAAGAATGGATATTAGCTTGATAAGTAAATATGTTGGATAATGTTCTTGATAGGTAGGTTGAGTGGGTGAAAAGTGAGTGTGAACGGTATTCTCTGGTTCTCTTCCTTTTGTGACGTTTGTGGTGCTGAGTGTTGGTCAGTTGTTTGAGCGCGTTGTTGAGCTGTCTTCACAACTGAGTCAGGGTAGCCACGGTTCTTGAAGAACTGAAGCCTTTCTTCTGATTTGTTGGAAAAGTCTAACTCATTACTACGTCGAAGTCTGAGGAATTGAGATTATGGAATTGAATTTTTAACATGGGTTCGGGTGAGAGGACCAGAGCAATAAATAACTATATGTGGGAGTCTGTAGGTTTGTAGTACAAACTAGTTGATAGGCCGTTGAAACGTTCAGAAGAAATGCTGATTTCTTGGTGGACTTAAGAGAACGTATGAGGGGTTAATTAGTCGGGCAACCGACTAATTAACCCCTCGATTAACCTCGGTTTGACCCCTAATTAGTCGGGCAACCGACTATTATAGGTTTACACTCGAGTTTCATCGCAAATCGCAGTCACGTGCAATGGGGAATCCCGCAGACACGTAATACGGGCGCAAACTTCTTTCTGCGATGTCGAAGTCGATGGAAACAAATGGGGCGTTTTCCATTTAGCAAGAGATTCCGGAAATTCCGGTTGGGATGTAAATGGAACGCACTTTTTTGGTACGTTCCACTGGAAAATTTCCGGAATAAACGGAGCGTCTGAAAAGGTAGTCCCGTTTTCCCGTTGGAAACCTTCCGATGGAAAATGCGTGTTCCATTTACGAGTTTCATGAGGTTTCACCAGTTCCAGACCTTTCACGCCGGTGATTCTTCACGACCACATCTTCGGTAAAGAGAAATGACAGATTCTTCTACAGTCCCATGGGAATGAATGGAACTTGTGTCAAATGGAACACGTTCCTCACCGATGGAAATTTCCCAATGAAATTTCCGGAATTTTTCGGTAAATGGAAAACGCCCATGGTGTCATCTTTTCTACGCTCAAACATACAGACCCACAAACCGTTCGCTGTAGACCCACTCTAAAAGATGGCGTGTGTAATGAGCGTATATTTCGAAACGGACCGTTCCGCGAACTGAAAATAGCAAAAGAGTCAAATGATTTAACGAATGTCTCACTAGAATCAAACCAGAAATCAAACGAGTTACCAGAGAACAGAAAATGTGGACAGAGTGACAGAAGAGCATTTGCTGATAAAGACAAGGTGCCTCGCGATGAAACCCTATTTAACAAAGTCTTACATCTCAAGATTTGTCTGGATGTATGTCGCAGCACTAAATATTTTTATTTGAGGAACAAAAGGCATAGGCTTCTGGCGAGGACGGAAGATAACAAAGTTCGATTTTTTAATGTTGGAAGTCAGCTTTTAGGCTTTCAACCATTCACTAACTTGAGAAAGGTCTAGGTTAACAGTTGATTCAAGTACTCGCAGGTTCTTATTTGAATAAATCAAACTTGTATCATCAGTAAACAAGTAAAAGGAAAATTACTTGGACGATTTAAAGATGTCATAAATGTACAAAACCTTCCCTCTCTCTCGAGCTCCTAAGTCTAAGTACGCCGTCTAAGGATACCTAAGGATGTCTAAGTACTGCTACGGATATTTAAGGATGCCAAAGTACCTCCAGGGATGGATAAGGATGTCTAAGTACTGCTAAGGCTCAGTCAGCCGATCGCTCATGCGCGACAGGAGTTTGAATCACTTCAAGACGAAGCTTCCAAACTAGGGTTGAAAGTGAATGCGTCCAAGACCAAAAAGATGAGGATTGGCAACCCGAGCAATACACTGAGGAGATATCCTGCGCAAGGGACATGCATATTAGAACGAGTTACAACCCTCACCTAACTATAAGGTAGCATTGTCACCACTACTGGAGGTTCTGAGGAAGATGTTGAGGCACAGTGTCAAAAAGCGGAAGCTATTTTCTAAAAGCTAAGGCCTGTTTGCAGATCCCGATACATTTCCTTATCGACGAAGCTGAGAATCGTCAACTCAAATGGGAAATCCGTTCTATGGCTCAGAAACATGGCGACTTACCTCAAATACAATTACAAAGCTGCAGTCATTTGTCAACCGTAGGCTCCGCTACATTCTATGCATTTTTTAGTTAAATAGGATAGCCAATGAAGAGCTGTACATGTGGCAACGCACTGAACAGGAAAGGATGGAACTTACTATCAGACAAGGGAAAAGGCGATGGATCGGGCACATCCTAAGGAAATCGACGACCAACACTATGCGGCAAGCCGTAGAATGGAACCCTCAGGGGAAAAGGAAATGGGGATGACCAAAGAAGTCGTGGAGGAGAACAATCACAGAGGAACACCAAAAGATTGACATGTCCTGGGAACAGATTAAACGGACATCAAAGAACAGAGTCCGCTGGAGAAAGCTATTGGAGGCCCTATGCTCCGGTAGGAGTGAAGAGGACTAAGTAAGTAAGTAATAAAAGTAGTTCAAGGGCATCAGCGTTTCTTGTCATTTATTTTTTAGGTACAATTACGACACCAGTAAGTGCAAAAACTGAAACTACATTGCCAGTATGTACCTTGTACTTTCAGCAACCCCGCAGGTACCCTCACTGATACCACCTTGTTGAGTATGTCCAGCGCTTCCTGAAGTAACCACATTGAAAATACTTTGCCATTCAGTAGGCCCACAACTCCAAGTAGTGTGTCCAGTGAAGGACGTAGCTACTTTGAAAGGAGGGATGAGAAACATGTTATTCAGAGCTAAAGCATCGTCTTGGGCAAGGAAAAACAACAAAAAGAGATGTATTTGCAAAGATTGCATATAACTTTAATAAAAAAGCTCAGTACATGGTAACTGGTGAACAGTGCCTGCGGAAGTGGAACAAGCTGGAAAGCCAGTTTAAGACAGTTGAAGATTATAATAAAAGAACGGGAAACAATAAAAAAAAAACAAAAAAAAAACAATGAAGTACTTTGATCTTCTGGAGACCTGTATAGGATCAGACCCAAACATTACACCAGTCATTTCACTGGAAAGTGATCAAGTGAGTGCTGATGATTTAAGTGACAATGATGAATCAGGCGACATGTCAAGTACCAATGCAAGACCTAATCAAAGTAGGACTATGGTGAACTCGTGGATACGTTTACAAAATAGAGAAGTTAGATGAGAGAAAATAGAAATAATTTTAAAATTAACGAAGTGTTTTTTCATAGTTGCGATTGAATGAACTTTGAAGATAATTTTAATAATCTATAATCACAATATAAAAGTGACCAGGGCGCTGAGTGTAGCTTTTCGAAATAAACATACAGTGAGTACATGATGCCAATCATTTGATTACATTAGGCATCAGTTATAAGGCAGGTGGCAAGCATGCAGTTGTTAAAAAATTATCTGAAGACGTTCCGGTCGATAAAGAAATCGATAATCCAGATATCAGATAATCCAGAAGAAAAAAGTCTAAAGAATGATGCTGTGATTATGCTGTATCAATATTTTTGGACTTCAGTAGAGCATTTGATACTGTTAATCATTATATTTTATTATCAAAGTTATCGTCCTACGGCATTCAAAATCCTTATATCAACTGGTTCAAATCGTACCTTAATAAAAGAAAGAAATGGTGCCATTTCTGACACCATGCCAATTAATTTCCTCTGGTGTACCTCAAGGATCAATTTTAGGACCGTTGTTATTTTTGATATATATAAACGACTTTACTCAATCTTCTTATTTTTTCTCCATAAGACTATTTGCAGACGATACCTCTTAAACAGCTTCAGCTTATAATATAGATGAACTCTAAAGATAAACAAAGAATTATCTAATATCTATGACTGCAGGCTATGTGCAAATAAATTAACCTTAAATCTAAATATCTTATCTTCCAACCTCGTCATATATAATTATAATTTATTACCCCCGTTATCGATAGTTGGTCAATGTCTAGAGCCAGCATCCAAAATCAAATAGTTAGGTATCTATATTGACAGCCATTTATCCTGGCATGATCATATTGACTATTTTTGTGATAGTCAGTTAGAGTATTAATATTATGACAAAGATAAAAAGTTATCTAGGAAATCAATGTTTATCTACATTTATTATTCTCTTATTTACCTATACCTCATATATGGTTGCATATTGTGGGGAAATAATTATGATCAACCATTATCACAGCTTATAAGTTTACAAAATAAGGCAGTTAGAATAATGAAATTATGTACCTTTACGCGATCATCTTACCTCTCATTATGTTCAACTGGGTTTATTAAAATTTCATTTGCATACTGTACTATAATGCACAGATGTTGTTCTTTCTTGGTTATCAGCTCTGGTTTGTCAACAGTTATTACTGTAGGAAATGATACGCATTCAAATTCTTTGTCCATAAATACCACTAAAGGTCTGTTTCTTTCACCTGGAGCAAAACAAATGATATCTTTCCAACATTTTCAGTGACATCTGGTTCTTGTAATAAGAGTATCTAAGGCACCTGAATGGTAGTCCTCGACTTCACACTATCCATCATCAATATCATCTTTTTTAGAATCAGTAATAATAGCTTCAACTGCTCAGTTTTGTTGGCATGTTCTTCGATAGATTCCTTGGAATAATGGTTGCATTTATTTGTTTAGTCCTGGAGTTTAAAAACTCTTCCCAATCATTGTGTTCATTTATAGCTGCCCTATTTACATGTAAATATTGTTCAGCCACTTATCCTTGTCTTATCAGTATATGCTCATTTTAAAGGAGTTAACTGGTTTCAACACTTTCTTTGGCCAGTTGAAAAAGAAGGACTATGGACTGGACTCTGGACTGGACTGGATTGGACTAGACGGGTGGGGAGGGGGGGTTACTGTTTTTAGTATAACAAATAATCACCCGAGGTTACTTGTTAACACTGCAGTATTTGGCGCCATTATACACTTAATGTATGGTTCCGAGGGAAACAGTTAGTTTTGTTTCCCGAGAGTCCTGATGTTTCCCGAGACGAAGTCGAGGGAAACATCAGGACTCGAGGGAAAACAAAACTAACTAGTTTCCCGAGGGACCATACATTAAGTGCTTTGTTATATATTTAGACTTTCCCTTAGCAAAAACAAGCAAACAAAGACGGTACAACTGGCGCGCGGGCAACAACTGCGCAATTGTCTCCCGGTCGGGATACATTTGAATTTGTTCAAGGGCACGTGACCAAGAATCAACCAATCACAGTGCTCGTTTTGATGAATGAAAGTCTAGGTATATAACAATTGTCTTTATAATCTGCGCTAATGTTTTAAGCGAGTATTTACAAGCTTCGCTATACATACTTAGACAGTTCTCCTTAATTATAATACCATCCCTCACGCTGTGCTCTCCGTCGTAATTCCTAGCGGAGAGTTTCACTGTGGGTGAAGATGTCACACCTAAAACACAGACTCCGCAACTTAAATTATATTTTTAATGTTAGACAAAATCATGACCTGTGAAACATGACCGGCCAATTTTAAAAATCTGTGAACATTGACTTTGAGTCTCGTTCCCAAAGACTCGTTTTAGCTATACAGCATTCAGAATTTAAGGAAAATTATGGCAACAGCATACAGACAGAATAAGAAGACGAACGACAAAACAGATTGCCATATCGTCGTGAAAAAGTGCCAGGAAAGGGGAAACAGAAACCAACCGCAAAGAAATGAAAGATTACAGTCACATATTAATACAGCAATGTCAGAATGCAAGTAGGTATTTTTCGTACTAAAACGATAGCTATCCATTTTGAAGAAATTCCCAATACAGAGACTGCAGTTGTGATAGCAAGCTGATATCTTTGCAACAGCGAAAATATATTGTAGATTTGTCTGTTGTAGCAATTATGTTCAGCATTTTCAACAGAAAAGATACTTAACAATTACTGACTGGTTCTGCAATATTATCAGTGATCAATGCAATTCTCTGAAAATAAAGCAGATGGAATTATTACTGACTTCTGAGTAGTATTTCTCTTTGCTATTTATCTTTGCTACAGATATTGTATTGAGTAATTAAAAGGTTTTGTTGGGACTGACAAGTTCCAGCCTTTTAAAAATGGATTTTTCCAGGTATCCATGGGAATTACTCTCTTATATACCCCCGCTCTTTTCCCACAAATGAAAAATTCATTTAAGCCCTACTTTGCAAAATTAGTCATAACATCTTAACCTTTTTCCTTAATGCTGTTTTATTCATTTTTATGATGTCAAATACAAATATTTAACAACTGCAATATACAGTTGACCTTTTACATTGGGAAGACTAAGGTTTGTAATGCCAAAATTTTCGCGATCTTTCTTATATATTCATTAATATTGCAAGGGTGCTGTATGTAATAACAAGTCTTTAAAGTTTCCTAAAAGCCCTGTGCTTTCAATCATGATTTTCCACACTAACTGTATATATGGACAAATGATTGTATGGACTAATTCATTTTTATGATGTCAAATACAAATATTTAATAACAACCACAATATACAGTTGACATTTTACATTAAAAAAAAAACTCTACAAAGGAGAAACTAAAGTTTGTAATGCTAAACTTTTTATGATCTTTCTTATGTATTCATTCCAAGGTTGCTGTATGTAATAACAAGTCTTTGAAGTTTCCTAAATGCCCTATGAATTCAATCATGATTTTCCACACTTATAACTGTATGGACAAATGACTGCACTAGCATGATTGCTACAGGTCAGAAAATGGTCAGGGAAAAAATTCTTCAAGCAAGGGAAAAGTCAGGGAATTTCATTTTGAGTAAGGGAAAGCTTAAGTCTTTGAGAGAAGTCAGGGAAAAGTGAAATTTAAGAGTTCTAATTTATTTATTGCCAATTCAGCTATGGTTTGGTGTAATTAACAATGTGACGTGAAATGTGTCGGAGTGGTACAATTAAATGACAAGCTAGCTGATTTTGGATTGCATAGAAAATCAATCCTTTTTCCATGACTTTGTTACCTTAAGAAACTGTCAATCCATATGCACTGTATGTGACTTTCTGAAAGCATATTAAGAGCCAATGTCGGAAAATATCGAGAATCTCAATTCAGTTCCAAAAAGTCGAATTTTGGCTGATACCACCCAAACATCCCTTTGGGGGAACTATTTCAAGAAACGATATTAAGAAATCCCCAAGCGCTTTACATTTTGAGAATTTTAGAAAAGTTCCAAAATTCGCAAAAAATACATTTTTTAATTCGGGAAACGGGTGCAAATTTCAACATATTTCAACGAAACAGTACAAGCGCGCAAAAGTTCCTATTGACTTGATATTACTCATGTATTTAGTAGACATCCACAGCTTCAAGACCCCGTAAAAAGGTTTTGCAAAATAACTATTTTAATATAGTTTCTGGCTTGTATTGTGTGCGCTCTGATTGTGTGTTGTTTTGGTAGTCAAAATAACGCCCAACTTCAACCGTCAAAAGTCGATCCTAGTATGTCACAAATTGAAAAAACTACTATACCAAACGAAAGACCTGTTATTTTTTTCATTACACCTGAAGTTTTAGCTCTGCGAATTTAAACACGTGCGAGTAATAAAATTTCAACTTGTGGCCCCCAAGTCGCCTGTCCGCGACAAGAACGGGAATGTAAACAAAGGAAAACATATGCAAATCGAGGAGAAAATCATGCGGAAGTTATGACTTACCCCTCAAAGCGCAAAAAATTGATGGAATTCTGTTACCTTAACAGGTATTTCTATCTGAGAGACTAATAAAACGAAATTATCCGTCCAATAATAATAAAAAAGCTATAAAAAGGGCTGGAGGGCTAGTGTCATGAAGTCGCCTCGGATGCATCGGAACTCGTGTGTATGGTTCCGGAGGTAAAAAAGCTTCTAAAGAAGCTTTCAAAATGCACCATGGAGCAAGCAAACAATGTCAGTAAAAATAGACTGATATTTTGAGGTATGATAGAAATGAACCATTGTAAGTTTATTTTTACAAGTGACCTTTAAAATTAAATAAAATGACAGATGAGGGCCGGCCATCGACAGTTCCATTTTAAATGGTCCGTCCCTTGGCTATCGTACTCAATGTTAAGTCCAAAAAACCGAAACAACATTCAACAAAATAAAACATATACTAGAAATACGACTCCCGCAAAACCCCGCGAAGCTAGTTTGTAAAGGACTCCTAATGGTTTTTCCTATGAGGTATAAGACCCCAATTTACGTATTTACTTATTATTATATTATTTTTACTTTTTGTACTTTCTCATTTTTTGCAATTATCATGATTATTATTATCGTATTATTATCATTATCATTTTTAATATTATTACTGGTATTGATATTATTATTAGCATTGTTATTTTTTATGTTTAACATAATATACTGTTATTGGGTTGGGTTGTATGTCCTAATCTGGGAAAAGGTATTGTTCCTCTACAACTACATGCAATTCTGTTTTTCTTGTGAATAGGGTTTGTATCATAGGAAGTAAAAATTACTCAACTCTGAACAATACCATTTCTTCTTTTAAGCTTAGAATCTAGTCATGGTTGCCACAGCCATAAGATCTTTAAATTTCCTGACTTTTCCCTGACAAATGTAAAATTTCCCTTACCAACTAAATTAGAAAAGTCACAAATTAGTCCTGGTAGTGACCTCCAACCTCCTCTCACAACCAACCTCTCCACCCATTTATTTAATATGCTTTCAGAAAGTCACATACAGTGTACGTGGATTGATAGTTTCTTACGATAACCAATTCATGGAAAAAGGATTGATTTTCTTGGAAACCCAAAATCAGCTTGTCATTTAATTCCACCAATCCAACACATTTCATGTCACATTCTTGACCACACCAAACCAAAGCTGAATTGGCAAGAAATAAATTAGTAGTATTAAATTTCACTTTTCCCTGACTTGATTTGAAATTCCCTTACTTTTCACTGACCTTGAAGAATTTTTTCCCTTACCATTTTCTGACCTGTGGCAATCATGCCAGTGCAGTCATTTGTCCATACAGTTAGTGTGGAAAATCATGATTGAAAGCATAGGGCATTTAGGAAACTTCAAAGACTTGTTATTACATACAGCACCCTTGCAATGAATACATAAAACAGCAAACAGAAAATCAGCTAAAACTTTTAGCATTTCAAACTTTAGTTTCTCCCTTGTAGAGTTTTTCCAATGTAAAAGGTCAACTGCATATTGTGGTTGTTATTAAATATTTGTATTTGACATCATTAAAATGAATTAAACAGCATTAAGGAAAAAGGTTAAGATGTTGTCTAATTTTGCAAATTAGGGCTTAAATTAACTTTTCATTTGTGGGAAAAGGGTGGGTGCTAAGAGAGTAATTCCCAGGAATGCATGGAACTCAAAGGTAAAAACCCATTTTGAAATGGCTATGGAACTTGTCTGTCCCAACGAAACTTTTTAATTACGTAATACATATATGTAGCAAAGAAATAGAGCAAAGAGAAATACTACTCAGAAGTCCGTAACGACATCTGCTTTATTTACAAATAATTGCATTGAACAGTGATAATATTGCAGAACCGGTAACTTATTGTTTGGTATCTATTCTGTTGAAAATGCTGAACATAACTGCTACATCAAACAAATCTACAATATATTTTCACTGTTGCAATGATATCAGATCACATAATTATAAATAATTGCTATCACAACTGCAATCTCTGTATTGGGAATTTCTTTCAAATGGAAGGCAAACGTTTCACTACGAAAAATACCTACTTGCATTCTCATTGCAGTATTAATACTACGTGACTGTCATCTTTCATTTCTTTGCGGTTGGTTTCTGTTTCCCCTTTCCTGGCACTTTTTTCACGACGATATGGTAATCTGTTTTGTCGTTCGCCTTCTGATTCTGGCTCCTACTCCGTGTACCGGCACAGATGACGTAAAACAAAGCCAGACAATAACAAACATGTTACTGAATAATTTTACACGCAATGATGAAACAATGCGCTACGTCATCTGTGCCGGTACACGGAGTAGGAGCCCTGATTCTGTCTGCATGCTGGAAGTCGTTCCTACTCGGTTTCCGTTCTAAGTCATTTTGCTAAATTTTGTTCGCCAATTTCGTTATGTAATCGCTTGCTCATGTCCTGTATACCTAAAACGAGTCTTTGTTTCTATCCATAACAAATTCAATATCCAATCTAACTTGATGGTAACTTGATGGTATTCCTGGTCCTTTTCCTTGCTGATTCCTTTGTTTTTTTTGGGCGAGCAGTTCTTGTCTTAGCTGCGATGTCTCTTGTTATCGTCCCTACCGTCGTTTCTCAATCTCTGCTTTGAGTCGCCGCTTCCCGTGCGGCATTCAAACTTACTCGACGACGATCTCTCACCATTCTTTCTTGTATATGTCGGAGATCTTCTTGCTGGGATGTACTTCCAAGACGAGTGAAATCGGTTTCCACAAAATTCGCATTATTTTCAAAACATCATTCAAGGAATTCGTAATGTCGGAATTTCACATGGAGTAATGTTGCCAGGTAACCTGGCCTGCGAACAGACACCTATAAAATATAGATATATATAAACATATATATTTAGCAATTATTCCACGAAATCGAGTCGTATATGAGCTAATAGCCAACGAGGCGCGTAGCGCCGAGTTGGCTATAGCTCGTATACGACGAGATTGAGTGGAATAACTGTTTTATTATATCTCTAAACCCTCACTTGTGAGACACTGGAATTAGTTTGTACGACAAGAATTGACTTTGCTATTGTTTTTAAGCAGAACCATGTTGTTGCCGAGCCGACATATTGTAGAGCCGGTGTGTAAAAATGTTTCAAACACGAGTCCGGCTCGTTTTTAAACATCTCTTTAATGTACTTGTCAATTTTTTTTCGAGTTAGCAAATTAGTTTAAGAATTTTAAAGTGGAAAAAGTAGGCAGAAATAAAATAAAAACTCAGTTTACGGGCTTCACAGATCTTTCAAAATGGCGGCTGTTTGTAAGAGTTTCACTTTCGTTCGTAATAAACAATTTCGCAATATAATTTGCCCACTTACCGTCGAATAATTTCATCCCATACTTATTTGCTTCGGTAGTATTTCTTTGGTGCATGATTTTGAAGCTTGACTTGAATTTCTCCCAGTCTAATTCAAGAAATCATCCCTCCATGATGGCCGTTTTCCGTGCCAATGGTATATGAGCTGATATACCATGAGTAGGGAACCAATCAGAGCGCGCGTTTGCTCATATACAAGGGTTGCAGATATAATAAAAATATATATATATATATACATATATAAAAACTCTCGGCTCGATTTACTCGGGCTTGCGAGCCACGTGGTCTGACCGGAACCGACACGATTAGTAACCTCGCTACGCTCGGCCTTCAGCCTCGCTTCGCGAGGAATTACAATAATCTTTAAAAAGTATAATGCTGACTTGAGAATTAGATTTCCCGCATCGCAAAGTTTTAGTTATGTAAATATCAGGAATGTTTACTTACTGATCTTATGTCGTGTTACGTGCTCCAAGTTCCACAGGAGAAGAGTAAAACCCTCCGTCTTGTTTATACATTTCATAAAAAAGACTAACTCATTTGTTTACTAGAACTATAGATAGGGAGTTAATAATCCTCCCATAAACACAGAAAACGAAGAAGCCAAATTCATCTCGTTTTTCCGTGTTGTGTTGTACCTGTCACATTTTTCAAGTCACGTGTTTTGCTGTACACGGTTTGTGAAAATGAAATACAAAACGTTTAGTTATTTCTTTTAAGGTAGTCACCTGCAAAACATCGCACAATTGTCAATGAATAAAGAAGGACTGTGCAATCAAAACTAACAGAATCTCCTGGAGCACACAAGCCATCTCCGTTTAAATTTTCATTAACAAAAACATCATCTTGTATTCAGAATTTCCCGCTGTATCACAGATCCAAATCTCGGCATTAACGAAACATCTATCCTCTAAGAAATGCATAGGGTCCTTGGAAAAACACACTCTTATGGATCTTGCAAAACTTGGCTATCAGCAGGTCTTAGAAGAGGGTGTCGGTGTCGTGCCAACCTTAAGAACCACCAGCGTTGCAAACAAACAATCCAGAGAACGTTTAACAGAGGGATGGGCGTTGCGACCGGCTAAGAAGACGTACCGTTTTAGTGAAAAGCAGAAGGCCTACCTCACTGCTAAATTCAACATTGGTCAGTCCACTGGATGGAAAGTCGACGCAAGTCTTGTAGCCTCAGGGCAATTAAATATATTTTTGTAATTCTTTCCCACTCCAGAACTTTTTTAATGACCGTCCCTTTCCTTATAAAAATGGAGCAGTGCGTGGCAGAGATTTACCACACACCCGAAGAGATACTCTACATGGGCCCTCTTCAACTGGTGTCAGACACTGTTTAGGATTAATACCCTTAAGAGTCATTGAAAGATATCACCAAAGCTCTTATGACTCCTGCGCGGTTTCTTCTACTTTCTTTCCTTACCTTAACTCTAGGGATGTCGGAAGAAGAATTGACCCTGGAAAGGGGTCTTGCGGGCTCCGGCATGGGTACGATTGGCACCCCTATACAGGGAAGAACCTCCACCTACACCTCCACCTACGACCGAGAGGGAGGGCGACGGGAAACGAAACATTTTATGGGGATGGCCTAATAAAGTAGAAGTTAGTTACGATTTGGATCTGGGGTCGCAACGCCCATCCCTCTGTTAAACGTTCTCTGGAATTATTTGTTTGCAACGCTGGTGGTTCGATCTTAAGGTTGGCACGACACCGACACCCTCTTCTAAGACCTGCTGATAGCCAAGTTTTGCAAGATCCATAAGAGTGTGTTTTTCCAAGGACCCTATGACTTTCTCAGAGGATAGATGTCTCGTTAATGCCGAGATTTGGATCTGTGTTACAGCGGGGAATTCTGAATACAAGATGATGTTTTTGTTAATGAAAATTTAAACGGAGATGGCTTGTGTGCTCCAGGAGATTCTGTTAGTTTTGATTGCACAGTCCTTCTTTATTCATTGACAATTGTGCGATGTTTTGCAGGTGACTACCTTAAAAGAAATAACTAAACGTTTTGTATTTCATTTTCACAAACCGTGTACAGCAAAACACGTGACTTGAAAAATGTGACAGGTAACACAACACGAAAAAACGAGATGAATTTGGCTTCTTCGTTTTCTGTGTTTATGGGAGGATTATTAACTCCCTATCTATAGTTCTAGTAAACAAATGAGTTAGTCTTTTTTATGAAATGTATAAACAAGACGGAGGGTTTTACTCTTCTCCTGTGGAACTTAGAGCACGTAACACGACATAAGATCAGTAAGTAAACATTCCTGATATTTACATAACTAAAACTTTGCGATGCGGGAAATCTAATTCTCAAGTCAGCATCATACTTTTTAAAGATTATTGTAATATATGTTTTATTTTGTTGAATCTTGTTTCGGTTTTTTGGACTTAACATTGAGTACGATAGCCAAGGGACGGACCATTTAAAATGGAACTGTCGATGGCCGGCCCTCATCTGTCATTTTATTTAATTTTAAAGGTCACTTGTAAAAATAAACTTACAATGGTTCATTTCTATCATACCTCAAAATATCAGTCTGTTTTTACTGACATTATTTGCTTGCTCTATGGTGCATTTTGAAAGCTTCTTTAGAAGCTTTTTTACCTCCGGAACCATACACACGAGTTCCGATGCATCCGAGGCGACTTCATGACACTAGCCCTCCAGCCCTTTTTATAGCTTTTTTATTATTATTGGACGGATAATTTCGTTTTATTAGTCTCTCAGATAGAAATACCTGTTAAGGTAACAGAATTCCATCAATTTTTTGCGCTTTGAGGGGTAAGTCATAACTTCCGCATGATTTTCTCCTCGATTTGCATATGTTTTCCTTTGTTTACATTCCCGTTCTTGTCGCGGACAGGCGACTTGGGGGGCACAAGTTGAAATTTTATTACTCGCACGTGTTTAAATTCGCAGAGCTAAAACTTCAGATGTAATGAAAAAAATAACAGGTCTTTCGTTTGGTATAGTAGTTTTTTCAATTTGTGACATACCAGGATCGACTTTTGACGGTTGAAGTTGGGCGTTATTTTGACTACCAAAACAACACACAATCAGAGCGCACACAATAAAAGCCAGAAACTATATTAAAACAGTTATTTTGCAAAACCTTTTTACGGGGTCTTAAAGCCGTGGATGTCTGCTAAATACATGAGTAATATCAAGTCAATAGGAACTTTTGCGCGCTTGTACTGTTTCGTTGAAATATGTTGAAATTTGCACCCGTTTCCCGAATTAAAAAATGTATTTTTTGCGAATTTTGGAACTTTTCTAAAATTCTCAAAATGCAAAGCGCTTGGGGATTTCTTAATATCGTTTCTTGAAATAGTTCCCCCAAAGGGATGTTTGGGTGGTATCAGCCAAAATTCGAATTTTTGGAACTGAATTGAGATTCTCGATATTTTCCGACATTGGCTCTTAAATGAATGATTGGAGAGGTTGGCTGTGAGGTGAGGTTGGAGGCCATTGCCAGGACTAATTTGTGAGTTTCCTTATTTAGTTGGTAAGGGAAATTTTACATTTGTCAGGGAAAAGTAAGGGAATTTCAAGATCCTGTGGCTGTGGCAACCATGACTAGATTCTAAGCCGAAAAGAAGAAATGGTATTGTTCAGAGATAAGTAATTTTTACCACAACTGATACAAACCCTATTCAGAAGAAAACTGTATTGCTTGTAGTAGTAGAGGAACAATACCTTTACCCAGATTAGGACATACACCCCCACCCCATAACAGTATATTATGTTCAACATAAAAACAAATACCTAACAATAATAATAATATCAATACCAGCAATAATAATAATAATAATAATAATAATGGTAATAATACAATAATAATCATGATAATAATTACAAGAACTGAGAAAGTAAAAAAAGTGATAATGATATAACAATAAGTAAATACATAAATTGGGGTTCTTATCCCTCATGGGAAAAACCATCATGAGTTCTTTAAAAACTAGCTTCGCGAGGTTTTGCAGGAGTCGTATTTCTAGTTTTAACTTACTTTTGCCCCGTTTGCAGGTGCAATCGATAGAAATATTGTGCCACTGACGTGGCAAACAATACAAGACCAAAGGAGGAGGGTTCTGCAGACATACGGCTCCCAAGCACAACAAAATCCCAACGCCAGTCACTAACACCAAGCATTAATTAACAAATTGTCAACTCTACCTTACTAAATGTCAAAAGATCCAAAGTTTTTTGCTGAAGGGTTAAGGAATCAATTGGACTTGTATTCATTTAGAAAACCTGATGAAGAGAGTGTAGAATTTTCTCTCATATAGTCCGTGTTTGATAGATATTTCAAGGATGGAGTTGGTGAAACGTTTTATGGCAAATACTATGTTAAACTATTCAAAATTTTCAGTTTTAAAGGACTGTCTCAAAATGCAGCAACATTACTAGCAAGCAAGGTAACAGGTTTTATGGTAGCACACTGCAAGTACAGTAGGCTTCCTTACGTCAATAGCCCACTTTCGTAATCCATGCTTTCAGAGAGAGAGAGAAAACTGGTCTGCCTTATTTGGGAGGACATGTGCTGCACAACCTCTACAAGAAGCGTGGCAGAATAAACTCAATTGAGAGCAAGGAAGCAATGGCTGTTTTGAAAGGTGGGAAAATGGAGGATGGCTGGTTCCAAGTCTCAGTCCCAGAGGTCTATGGCACATTAATAGGCCAGCAGAACACATTTTTAGCAAGACAGAAACTTATTTCAGGCAGTTCACCTCCAAAGCCAATGTACAAAATATGATGTTGAGGGTATCATTCATAAATCAATTACTGACTGTGAAGTGCTATCAAATTTTTATTTGATGGTTTCTGATCCAGAGTTGGTACCAGATGCATGTGTCTTGACAGATACTTTGCATGAAATAGTGAGCTTGTTCTTAATGGGTTATTTTCTTTGGCCTGAGATTTCATTCAGAAATACAGGGTCAAAATAGGCGCTCAAAAACCAAAGGGTTGTGTATGGAAATCAAACAAAGTTGTGACAAGCACATTTATAGACAGATTTCACTGATTTTTTTGTTACTTTTCAGTTCTGTGAATTAATGTTATGGTCCTCTGGTCATATAGCAGGTGTTGTCAGCATAAGCCAAACGGTAATGATAACTCTCACAGATATTGCAAAAGACCAATCGAATAAATTTTTTCATCATAATTGTTTTTTTACACAGTCTTCAGAAACAATATAAATTTTAACACACTGAACCAAATTAAAATTTTTCCTATATTCTTAAGTCTTTGAAAGAAAAGTCCAGTTGGCTCAGAGAATGTTTCAATAATTTTGAAGTGGTATCGACAATAAAAATAGAAAATAAAAAACAAGATATGATTTTTGCCTAGGGACTGCAAATTGAAAAAAGTTTGCCACACATGTCCAGCAACGCTGGCTGGAATCGAAAACAGGGATGAGTTTTGACTCAAGGTAGATAGATAGACAGATAGACGCCTTTATTTAAAAATGTACAAAAGAAATACATTACTCAGGGTAGTCCAATCAGAGAGGTATAAAAGCCACCCTGCTATCAACTGGAGCCCTGAGGTTAATTCATACCTAGATAAATTTAATTCAAAAACTAGTTATAAAAATCTAAAATATATACCGGTATATGAAATTCGTATGTACAAGAAAATGATAACATGATAATGACAATAATGGCTTAAAATGATTAAAATTATTCTACACAGTACAACCGTGATAATAAAAAGATCTTTTGGCAACTTCCGTACGAACGGCAGGTAAATGTAATTCACATTGTGACTTATACCTTTTGTATAATAAAAACCTGAGAATACATGTAATAACCTGTGGATTAACTAAGAACCTACAACATCTCACTGATTTGACAAACAAATACCCAAAATGATAAAAATCTGTTTAGACTGACGAAAATACTTCAAATGTATTGCATGACCCTCATCAAATAGGCTCCAAACACAGTAAACCCCCGGCTGTCGTCTACAACGGTCTCGAACTCTGGAAGGGGATATGGCTCCACTACTCTCTTGAGGGTGACACGATCAGAGAGTTTTAAAACTCCATCTTTCCACGGATTTCAAATTTTTCACTCTGAGTGAATTCTGGTAGTAGGTACTTTTGTTCAAAGATTTTACAACGTCCTAAACGACGGGACGCTCTGGTCTTGGTACTGGCTTGCATGTTCTATGGCTTCTCTTCGGCATATTCAACTTCAGACGCCAAATTTGGGCTTCTTTTTAGTCAGAACCGCAAACAAACACAGCACAGTTGCTTCAAGATATTGCTTTCTACTAATCAAACAACCGAAAACTAAAATACGCTAACGCTAAATTGAGTAATCTGTCAAAATATTGCTCACTCGAGGTACAACTCGTTTGTTTCGATCTCCAAATGTGCACTATCAGAGTCACGTGACCAAGCGAAAACCATAACAAAGAGATGCCTCTTTGAAGTTTGCCGGGTTTCATAACCAGTCCCCCCTATTAACTATGTTGCCAAGTATAGATGTAAACGTAGACTCTGGGCAACAATAATAACGGCCATTATTATATCTCTCAGTTTGTACGCGCGCTGTGATTGGTCAATTTAGCGGGCGCTTGGGCCATAAATCGACGGGAAAAAACTCGGAAATCTCAAACACAGAAATCTCAGCGGAAATCTCAAACAGCGGAAATCTCAGCGGAAACAGCGGAAATCTCAAACACAGAAACCACATTTCTGGATACAGTAATATACAAAGGCGAAAGATTCAGGAAACAATCAATCCTTGACATAAAAACACATTTTAAGCCTACACAAACCTTTCAGTACACCCACTACACCTCTTGTCACCCGCCACTGAGTGTGAAAAAAGGATTCATAAAGGACGAAGCTCTTAGACTCCTAAGAACAAATTCTTCAAAAACCACTTTAGAAGACAACATTCTAAACTTTAGAGTACGCTTGGTCGCAAGGGGCTACCCACAAAATCTGGTAGATAAACACCTATCAGAAATTAACTTCACAGAAAGGAAGTCAGCGCTCAAACAGAACAAAAAAGATAGGAAAGATATTTTGCCTTTTGTCACACAATATGAACCGGCAGTGCCGAACATCAAACAAATTTTAATGAAAAAATGGCACATCATACAGGAACAACGACTACTCAAAAAAATCTTCAAAGATCCACCCATCATAACTTTTAAGAAAGGTAAATCTTTAAAAGATATGCTCGTTAGAGCAAAAATATAAAAGGTTCTCAAATGTTTCACACCGGTAGAAATTGTGCGGCCTGTCACGCCTTGCTTCCTCCTACCGCTCATTTTAAAAAGACAAACATGCGACCGTCATGGGATAGGATCATTCTCTCTACTCCACTCTACTGGAGGGCTTTTTGCCACAGCTCCCGGGGGATGGGGGTGGAGATAAGCTGCGCCTGCGATGTCCTCTCTCAATGGATTGCGGAAGGATGTCGAACAAAGCCGAATACGTGAACTTGGATGTTGAATACAAAATATCGAAAGTCGAAACTTGCATTGTTTACATTTTTATAAAAAACAGAAGAAAATCGTCAATTTGGCAACACAAATAGGTGATATTGAATTTAAAAATCAACAAGTACCATGTTCAATAGACACAGTTGGATGTCGCATTGTGTAAGGTAGCATAAAATACAGCAAGTCGAGTATAAAATACAAAGATCGAATTTTGACGGAAATGGACCGCCATAATATTTATGACGTCCACCCTAGCAACCAGCCTTTTCGAATATTTGAACTTCCGTTTACCTGAGGCTCGTGATGGCAGATTTATGACCGCCAAAGAAATCAAGCCCATTTTATAACTCCTGGCGTTCAGCCGGAGTAATAATCAAATCGTTGGATTTATCCAGTTTCCTGGGTTACCTAACACACCCCAGCCTAAACGTAAACCTCTTTACAGGTATGAACCAATCAGAATAAAGGTTCATCGTCTATTGCTTCACGACCACTCAGAAATAGCTGACTTCGGGTCAAATGGTACGGGTCAATGGCATAACAGTGCTCATGAGCCGCGTCTGGTTGCGGATTGGTTAGATTATTTCCTGTCCTGTTGGAAAACCAAATATAATAATAAACAAATTAAAAATAGTTAGCACACGAGACGCAATGTAAATCTACGAGTGAACATGGAAAAGTCGCCGTTTGAACAAACTCTACAGAAGCAGTGACTCGCTCCTGACAGAAGATAGGACAAAAATTTATATCGATATTCAGATAATAGATCTCTTCAGGTCCGAGCCTCATACGACTCACTTGCTATAGTCAGCCTAAAATGACTTTTGGTGACGAACAGTGAACGCTCAACTTACGGTCCTTTGATGCAGGCTATTACTACTTCTTGATTGGGAGAACACTGAAAGTCTTAACACACAGACTTCAAGCAGTCTGCAATTACTTAAAAGCTTCTCGCTGGACAACACTGGAGTTTCCATAAAGATGGCTGGGTTGCCAGAAATATCTGTGCCGGTTACAAAGAACTACGGGTTAACCGAAAATGCAAAGAAACATATCATGCAATTTCATATGCAGCAAGTGAAACAAGGTAAAAGTTGCTTCTTGTCAACTGACGCGGTTACCGTTTGGGGAATGATAGAGTCCACTAAAAATAACCCAGACATTGTGAAAAATCATCATTCCAGCAGTGATCTACGAGTGTTGCAAAAAACATTCCCCACACCTATTGGAATAGGTGGATTTAATAGGGCTCCATGCTCTACCGTAACAGTAATATATGACACTGTTCACAAAAAGGTGATCACAGCCTACCCAACTAAGTAAAATTTGCACGTGACGTCACCGACTTATGCAAATTTATTGTCCGCCATTGTTGTGCCCCTCTGTAGTGTGAAATGTATGTAAAGCGCGACGCCACCTCTGTAGTGTTTTCATATTGTAGAGTCGAAATTAGCTTCTCAGTGACGATAAATGTCTGTACCCGAACTATCTGAATACGCTACGTCTCTTGAGAGTCATATCAAGCAGCTATATCTTCAGAAGATCGAAAAAATCGGCGTTGACCCAGTCAACATCCCAGATGAGGAGCGTGATCCAGAGTGTTTACCTCCGAAAGAGCAGTCCGACTTGTTTAGTTTCTTGGTTCTGGAAACCAGTTATTATACAAATGATCAGTTCAAGAACTACAAGAGTCTAGAAGCATACAATCAAGTGGTTCCCGGGTTTGTTGCTTCTGTTAAGGGAAAATTAGTGTCGGAGAAACACGTCGTTTCAGCCAAAGTTCGTGACTCTCAACGAATGAATGACCCTCTTTTGGACATACGGATCACAGCATACAGGGCCACTTATTTACATACCACTGAATAACAATAGTGTCCATTGTTATATCCTTCGTTCTACAAAAGCCTCCGACACCTCTAAACGAGGTGGACCAAGGTGGCCCTGTATTCTGTAGTTGCTCCAAATGGAAGAATATTTTCTGCACATTTCTTAGACTGTAAGGCAGGTTTGGCCGAGTCGTGTTCTCACATCGCCAGTGCTCTATTTTATATCGAATGTTGGACACGAATCAACGGAAAATTACTACAAATTGCTACTAATCCAAGTTTTATTACTTTAGATGTTGCAAGAATGCGCTCACATTTGTTAGCTTGTCTAAAAAATGGAAGAATGAGCATGTTCCCATCTTTTTAAGGCATTTCAAAAAAAATTGCTTGCCCACAGGTTCTCCAGGGGAGAAAGAGAGGGTTATCCAATGATCTGACAAATTTATGAACTGCATTGTATTGTATAACATGGCTCTAGCAATTGTTAAACAATACATTAGAAAAATAACACAATACAACAAAATGCATTTCAAGTACAATTCTGTGCATATATTTACCAGAGTATTGGACATGTGTGCTCCCAGAACTCGTTCTTGGAAGTTGAAATTCAAAATGGCAGCTCTCAAAGACTACCACTGAATCAGAGAACATTTGAATTTCTATTGTTTATTTTTACTTCACTGTGATTGGTTGACTTGCTGTTCTAAGAGAGATCATGCCCAAGAATAATTTTTCTGGTACAAGAAACAAGGGACAAGCAAAAGAATTGTTACCAACCACCAGAATGCTTAGCTCACTTTCTTTTGTTAAATACTGAGTTTGAATTGTTCTACTATTCTAAGCAAGGAACTTCACAAAGTATTGTGGTAGTGCAATGGATTATTATAATATTTGCAGGTATACCAAAAATTTGCAGTAATAAATTTATTGAGTTCAACAAATGCTTCATCAAACACTATCAACTTTATTACCAAATATTTTTTATTTTTAAATATTATAGAAATATTATCGAATATTACAGAAAAAGGACATTACAAGAGCTGAAAAAAATAAGAGTGATTTTTCTTCATCTGATGGTCCAATCAGCTTTTGGCTCCATCTATAAATAGAGTTTATTATCTGTACAGGAAAAGCCAAAGTGGTTTTACCTAAATAGTCATTAATTTTCTCATGTGGCTGAAGGTATATCACTCTAGTTTAATTACAGGTACGATGACTGTTCATTTAATGTTGTTTGAGTACTTTGACTATTTCCACTTTTGTACTTGTAACTGAAAAAAAAAAAACCTGTAGATCAGTCAGCTCATTTTAAGTAACATTATGTCCAAGTTGGTCACGTGTTCAAAGTCACTGAGTAGTATGTACAAATTATGTTCACTTGAATGTAATAGCTGCCTCCCAAGGTCTGCTTCACTTACTTCATAGAAAGGAATCACTATGAGGCTGAGTGCATAAAGCTTGGTCATTCATAAAAAGGCTTTTTGGAGGTATCCTCATTTTAGTTCCTTTTTTATGTGACAGGTTAGGTTTATTACTGTACTGTCAGAAGTGAGAAGAATTGCATATCTGTTTAGCCCTGTTATCAGTAGAAACCTAATCGAATGGCACTACTGATGGGCAAAAATTGACAAGAGCTGAGCAAACTCTCAAAATGTGGTCAATGATGGGTACCTGGGACTCTGAGGGCCCACTGGGATCACAGCTTAAGAATTTTGTTGACAGTGTACCTTCTAGTATGGTATACTTGCGTCTCAGCAGTCCTGTAACTCTTTCGACGTGAATCCTCACACTGGCAAGTCCCCGTGATTGCTCCACATCAACTGGATCCAGTTGAGCCTTTCCCTTTGTGAAGGCAAGTAGTTGCAAAAGGCGGATTCTGGGCCAAGTTGGGTGTGGTCAATTTCGTCGGGGGACTGGTTCGGCTCGGCCAGAATTTTTTGGGTGTGGTCAAAAATTTTTGTGCATAATTAATTAGTTGGGTCTTGGGTTGTTCGATTTTTGATCGATGATTTTCTTTAAGGGTGTCAATTTTTTCTTTGGGATCGTCGAGTGGATGGATGGGGTCGGGAGTGTGAAAGTGGGATTTTGGGTTTGGGGTTGGGAGTCTAGGGTATACGATTGCGAAATGGCAAACATGAGATTTGAGAGTGACAATATGCAAATGAGTGATGATGTGCAAATGGAAATGATAAAAAAAATATTGTTTACATGGTAGAGGAAAAGATCGTTGTAAGGAATGTAATGGTGGTGTTATTTGTTCACATGGTAAAGTACAAGATCGTTGTAAGGAATGTAATGTTGGCATTGGAATTTGCATACATGGTAGACGAAAATATATTTGTGAAAAATGTGGTGGTGCTGGTATTTGCATACATGGTAGACAAAAATATCGTTGTATAGCATGTGGTGGTGCTGGTATTTGCATACATGGTAGACGAAAATATTATTGTAAAGAGTGTGGTGGTGCTGGTATTTGCATACATGGTAGAGAGAAGCGTAAATGCAATGAGTGTAATCTATGCATACATGGTAGGTCAAAGACTAAAAATAAAAAGACAAGATGTGAAAGATGTTTTGGTGAATCTATGTTTAACCATGTTAAACTAAGTAAAAGGTTGTTTAGAGTGTGATTTAAATTTATAAGTTGTGAATATACATTTGTAACATGTATCGTGTTACAAAAGTATAAAAGTTAAATAAGCTTTTCAATACCATGGTGGTTGGTTTAGAGATTGCAATTTTAACACACAATTAATGTCATGGAGAATTTGACAGTGAAAGACTTGAGGTCAATAGCCAAAAGAGCTGGTGTGAGTGTTCGTGGATTCAGAAAGGCTGAAATGCTCGACGCGTTATCTGACGTACAACCCGAGAACTTGACAGTGAAGATATTACGAACCATAGCCAAGAGGTCTGGGGTTCAAGGCTTTGGCAACATGCGTAAAGCGGTTCTCATTAATGCTGTCGGATCCCCACGAGTGGTTGAAGCTAATGTTCCAATTCCTGGTCCAGTTAGACCCACAAGAACAAGACCCGCCCGAGCTTCATATGGAAGGGCTATTGCTTCTGCCAGGCGTGAAATTATTCAGACCACAAATTGGATAAGATCTAATGTTAGAGACCCAAACAGGAGGGCCATCACTAGGAGATTAAGAAGGGCAGCTGATGTAGTTAGAAGGGAACCTGATTACTTCATCCCTGAAAGACATGAAACGGCTCTGAGAGGCTTTTTGAGGACTTATATAGTATAAGGGTAGAGCTGGATATGATCCAACTTCATTCCTTAGCAAGGTTAGAACACCATTTCGTAGTTTGATGTATAAACATAGGAAGCCATTCAAGTTGAAGTGTATTCTTTCATGTGGATTCACGAGGAGGAATAACCAGGATACTCGTGTTATTGAGCGGAGTCAAGGTCATTTCCATTCACTGATGGAGACAGTGGAAGCTTCAACAGACACACTTGTTATGTTTGATAACATCAAAGCTAGACTGGTTGAATTGGTGCAGAAATATGAGAATGAGCGCTCTGGATGGGTGTTTGAACATGTGATAGACTTTCGTATCCACATAAACCCATTTCAACCGTTTTCTGGAAGTTCATATATTAAACTACCACCCAAATTAGCTGCTAAGAAGGCAATCATCAATGTCAAGAATGAAGACCAAGAGTGCTTCAAATGGGCAGTGACATCCGCTGTATTCCCAAGGGAGAATCATCCGGAGAGATTAAACAAAGAGATGAGAGATAACTCAGAGAAATTCGATTGGTCAGGGATAGAGTTTCCAGTGGCAGCACTTAGTACAACCCAGATAGATAGATTTGAAAGGCAGAACTCATATGGGATCAATATCCTTGGTTATGAGAATGGCGGGCCAACCCTAATTAGGCGTAGTAACAAGTCAGGGGTGGAAAAGATAAACTTACTCTTGATATCAAACGAAGAGACAAATCACTACTGTTGGATCAAAAACATGTCAAGACTTATCGAGTATAATAAGAAAAAAGGTGCCCGTTTCCATTGTGATAACTGCCTAAACTCGTTCAATTCTCAAAAGTCGCTGGACGAACATATGGAGTACTGTCTAAACAACGAAGCAGTCAAAGTCCAGATGCCGATGGAAGAGGATGGCAGCCCAAAGTACATTACTTTCAAGAACCACAGAAGAAAGATGCAAGTGTCATTTGTAATCTATGCGGATTTCGAGTGTTTCACAGAGAAGTTGGACACTTGTTCCCCGGATGATAGGGATAGCTTCACGAATCAATATCAGAAGCACAAACCATCAGGTTTCTGTTACCACATACCACAAATGTTTCAGGAAAGCTTGGAGGAGGACATTAAGAAGATTTATAGTCAATTCAAGTCTGAAAAGAAGCTTATAATGAAGAATGACGATAATAGGAAGCATAGAAAGGCTACTCATTGCCATATTTGTGAGGCTGAACTGGGGAATGATAAGGTAGTTGATCACTGTCATTTTACAGGTAGGTACAGAGGAGCAGCCCACAGAAAATGTAACCTGGAATTCAGCACTCCCAAGTTCTTTCCAGTCATATTCCACAACTTGTCTGGATACGATAGCCATTTGTTTATCAAGAAGATGGGAGTATCAGAGGGTAAGATTGATTGTATTCCACTCAACGATGAAAAGTACATCTCATTCACCAAAGAGATTGTGGTTGAAAAGTTCATGAAGAAGGCAGAAGGGGACGATGGTAAGGAGAAGGAGGTTCAGATTAAACGCTCCATTAGATTTATAGACAGTTTTAGGTTCATGGCAAGTGGTTTGGCCAGTTTGGTTGACAACTTGCCTAGAGAGTCTCTGGAAAACCTCTCGAGATACTATGAAGGGGCAAACTTTGATCTTTTGGCTAGGAAGGGAGTGTTTCCATATGATTGGTTCGATGGCTTTGACAAGTTACAAGTGTCCAGTCTACCACCCAAGGATGAGTTCTATTCGATATTATACGACACTGACATATCAGATGAGGATTATAAACATGCTGGAAACGTGTGGGAGGCCTTTGGTATGAGAAGTTTTAGGGATTACCATGACTTGTATCTCAAAACAGATGTGATTCTGTTGGCTGATGTATTTGAGAACTTCAGAGGGGTTTGTATGAAGAATTACGGGTTGGATCCAGCATGGCATTATACTGCACCTGGATTGGCTTGGGATGCCACGTTGAAGATCACCAAGGTTGAGTTGGAGCTTTTGAGGGATCCCGATATGCTGATTATGGTAGAGAATGGTATCAGAGGTGGAATATCAATGATCTCGACGAGGTATGGGAAGGCCAACAATCGATATATGAAGAACTATGATCCCAGGTTGCCTACAAAGTACATCACATATTTGGATGCTAATGGGCTCTATGGTTATGCAATGACGAAGGCTTTACCAACCCATGGGTTTGAGTGGATGGACGATCAAGAGTTGGCAGACTGGAGGAACCATCCATGTATACTGGAGGTGGATTTGGAGTACCCGTTGGAGTTGCATGATTTGCATAATGATTATCCGTTGGCTCCAGAGAGGTTGGAGATTGAAGGGGTTGTTAAGTTGGTTTCCAATTTGAGAGATAAGAAGAAGTATATTCTACACCACGAAGCTCTGAAACAGTATTTGTCGTTGGGTTTGAAGTTAACCAAGGTTCATAGAGGGATCAAGTTTGAGGAGTCGGAATGGTTGAAGTCTTATATTGATCTGAATAATAGTTTGAGAGCCAGGACCGAGAATGATTTCTAAAAGGACTTTTTCAAGTTGATGAACAACTCGGTGTTTGGCAAGACCATGGAGAACATTAGGAAGAGGGTGGATATCCAGTTGGTTACTGATGAGAAGAAAGCGCGTAAGTTGATTGTGAAGCCAAACTTCCATCATAGGAACATCTTTTGCGAGGATCTGACCGCCTTCCACATGAAGAGAACGAGATTGGTCTTTGATAAGCCCATTTACTTAGGCTTATCCATTCTGGATCTGAGCAAGACTGTTATGTACGATTTTCATTACAGGTACATGAAGCCAAAGTATGGGGAGAAGGCCAAGTTGCTGTTCACAGACACGGATTCTTTAGCCTATGTGATAGAGACTGAGGACTTTTACAGGGATATCAGTCCAGATGTGAGAGACAGGTTTGACACCAGCAACTACCCAAAGGTCCATCCATCAGGGATTGAAACTGGAGTGAACAAAAAGGTTGGAGGGATGTTCAAAGATGAGGCTGGTGGTGAACAGATCACGGAATTTGTGGGTCTGAGGGCTAAACTGTATGCTTTCAAGACGGATAAGGAGAAGGAAGTTAAGAAGTGTAAGGGTGTTAACAAGGCAGTGGTCGGCAAAAGCATAAGTTTCCAGGATTACAAGACTTGTCTTTTCAGTGGCCAATCCCAGAGAAGGAAGATGAACACCATACGGAGTCATAATCATGACATGTATACTGAAACTATCAATAAGATTGCATTATCACGCGAGGACGATAAACGTGTGATAATGGAAGATGGGATAAACACTTATGCACATGGTCACTTCAGGACGCTGGAAGGTGGCAATTTAGTGTCTTGAGGTACAAATTGAAGCTCTTCACGAACGAATCCTCGTTTTGGACCCCCACTCAAATAATACAAGACTGGTTGACCCGGCTTGATTATGGTTCGGGCCAAATCATAGACTTCAAGGCTCCATATGGGATCAGTAGCCCTTCGTTTGTCCCCACCTTCATCTTCACCGGGGGCATAAAGATATCTGACTTGAACATCTGGAGGTAATCTCTTCTCATCCAATCCCACAGGTCGCTTGTAGTCTGGAGTTTTAGTACCAATTGAGTCCATTTTCAAAGCTTCATCAGGCTCTTTACCAGTAATACGGGTGGTTTCACTATTGAGAGTTTTCATGATGTCGGGCAATCTATTCACCCAAACTGTGGATCGGGTGTCACTAAGCATCTCTTGAGCGTATTGATGGCTGAATAGCTTCTCACCGAGAGTCCTGTTGGCCCTCTCTACAAAAGCTTGAGCTCTATGATTCCCAGCTTCACTACGTTGGATTGTGACTTGATGCTTATTCATGAGAGTTGTTACATCGCCCTTGAATTCTGTTCCTGGATCCACCATTAATGTTTGTGGCCACTTCAACCTACGGGAATAAATCCGTTGAAAGGCATTAGCGACTTCACCACTCTCCTTTGAGGTCAATGGCTCGGCATCCTTGTATCTCGAAGCGATATCAACCACGACTAAGGCATAGCGGTATGTTTTTCTTCTCACTGTATCGTGAGGAAGAAACAACAAGTCCGCCTGATGAATCTGATTAGGCTTATCCACACTCCAATGTGGTCTGGGTGTATACTTGGGGGCTGGGAGATAAATTTGCCACAAGGCTTGCTTCTCCAACCACTCTTTGGCGACCTTTTCACTAACTTTGGCTGCTTTGGCCAATTTGGGTATGGCCGAGTATCCTTTCCAGTATCCATCAGTGGAGTAATATAATCGATTTAAAACGTTGGCATCAGCCATTTATAAACGAGAACATAAGCATTTAAAATGACTTCTATACCCGAAATCTTAAACCCTGATCGTGCTCC
This sequence comes from Ricordea florida, assembly GCA_949710005.1. NCBI lineage: Eukaryota > Metazoa > Cnidaria > Anthozoa > Corallimorpharia > Ricordeidae > Ricordea > Ricordea florida. The sequence continues at coordinate 19,595,827 of OX453281.1, read as the reverse complement.
TAAAGATCTTTTTGGGTTGAAAGATCATGCAGTATTAAATCGAATCTCATTTACTCCAGGAGTTGCGAGACCTGGTGAAGTCCTGTATGTCGATATCCCCAAACTGGCAGATAATTATGTGATCGTGCCTGACAGTGTGTACCTTATATTTGATTTGAACGTTTCAGGTCATAAGGACAACACTCTGGTCAACAATGTGGGTAGGAACCTAGTTTCAGAATTTAAAGTTCTCTTTGGTGGGGATACCATTCAGGACACTAAGAGGTTTGATCTGTTCAAGACTTATCATGATTTGTTCTTGTCAAAGGAGGAGCGTTCGGATAGTATGATGGAGAGCATCTCCGACCCCAACATGCGCAAACTCAGAACCAATGCTGGTGATAAGAACACTTCAGACGTAAATGTTGTCAGGATGGCAGCTATACATAACACCAAATACGCGATACACCTGGACCATCCAATTCTCAGAGATCATGGAGTCTTATACCCAAGAGGACTGAATAAGATATTAAGATTTGAAATTACACTAGCCCCTGTTAGTGATGTTGTAGTGTACTCAAATGCTGAAGACCCTCCAAATTACATTCTCAGCAACATTTTTATGGAGTACAAATCCATTACGAGTGAGTATTTAGCAAGTAAGGCATTGAGCCAATACAGGATTGGTAAAGGGTTCATTTATGAGAACATAACTCTGGAAAAGACCTTCCCAATATCCAGGCCTAATGATGCTACCATTAATCAGAACATAAATGTCTCCAGGAGATCTATGATAGGGATACTATGCCTTTTCATAGACGAGTATGCAGCTGGGACAAGGGACTCAGAGTTGTTCGCAAACCCAGATATCACCTCAATCGATATAACCATTGATGGTAGACCAAATTGTGTCTACTCCAAAGGGATGCTTACCAGAGACTTGTGGAAATCAATAGTCAATCGTTTTGGGCGGACATCCTCTCTTGACGAGGAAGCTTTCTATAATAATAAATTCGCTCTGTGGATCGACTTGAGAACTCATCCTGATAATTACATTCATGGTAGTGGGTTAAACTTGACAACAACTCGTGATGGGATCAAACTATACATTAAGCGTAAAACTGGAGGTAGTGGTATATTAACATGTTACATGTTCGTGGTCGCGGATGCTGTAATGGGTGTTATTAATTCTGATCTAAAAGAGATAGTATATTAGGCTGCTGTATGTTTTTCTTCTCACGTTGTCATGAGAAGAAACATCAATCTAAAGGAGTTAATGTATTGAGTAATGATGAATGAACTCAAAGATATGATTCCATTCAATTGTATCATCACTGGTCCCACGAATTGCGGAAAGACCCAATACATAGTGGAACAGCTTCGAGGCCACTATAGGCAAGTGTTTGATTATATTGTGTTGATTTGTCCAACATATGCCCATAACAAGACTTATAGAGGCTTTGCCAAGGGGGACAAACGATTCTTTGTACTGTCGCCAGATGCCAGTGATCATGACGAAATCAACAATTTGTTGATGGACTGTGAATCGTTCTTCTCAGGTATGAATGCGCTCATAATATTGGACGACTGTGCCGTTTCCAAGGATCTGAAGAATAGGTCCAACAAATTCATCGGTTTGGCCTTCTCTGGGAGACATATAGGGATATCAGTCTGGGTTCTCACTCAGCAACTGACATCTATAGCCAAACCATTCCGTGAAAATGTAGCTTGTGTGGTCTCATTTCATAACCCATCACAGACAGCGATGAAGATGCTTTTCGAGGAGTATGGCGGAGACCTGGATGCCGAGACTTGCAAGAAACTCAAGAAGCATCTTATGAATGAAAAGTATGCCAGGCTATGCTTCTCCCTTAGACATCCATTCCAAAACTATTTAGAAATACCGGCTCCCATAGCACAACCATGACAACTCCCGAAGAAATCATGAATGGTGAAACTTTGGTGGATAGTCATCAATCAACACCAACCACCACTAGCGATGATGATTTGAAATCCAAAAGAGAAGAGCTCTCAATACTAGCTTGTCTAGGCTCTACCAAGGAGTATCTTGGTATGCAAATGACACTAGGCGATATACATAAATTATCGGATAAGGATGTCGAGAAGTACTACAAGAGGTACAAGATGGTGTCGGGTAAGAACATGGCTGACGGCCTAATTGATCCTCCTTTACACCTATTGGTCAAACTAGTCAATTGGTGTCTTAGTGGTTATGGTGGAATAGATGAGCCAGATGCTCTGGTAAATGATTGGAAGAACAACCAATTGGTCAAGCAGTGGCTGTCAGAAGCTTCTGGTTCAATAGTAGTAAAGGGTGGAGTAGTTGCTACATTGTTGATAATAGCTATCACCACCATTAAGCATTTCAAACTAAGAGACCCCTCTCCCGCTATTACATTTTATGATCTAACTAATACAGATCAAGTTGGAGTTGACACTGTTCGGTAAAGAAAAAATTGAAAATAGAATTGGCCGTTTTAGTATTTTTTCATACTCAAAGAGATCAAACAACATGTCACAATCCTCAAATGCTTCTTCAACTTCATCATTGAAAACTCGTTTGTCAAAGCCTTATTTGATAAAACCTTCTCGTAAAATGAAGTGGAATAAGGTCCATATTGGAGAGCCCAAACCCAACAAGTGGGGTGGTTCATACTCAAAAGTTTACTTCGCTGATAAGAAGGAAGTAAATCGTCCAATATGTATTGAGTTACCTGAACAAAACGTTTGGAGTATTTCAAGATCATGGCCATGGGGAGTTGATGATACTAAAAAGACTGTAGATAACATGGATGGGTTACAAATCATATACCCATTAACAAGCACAGAAACTATGAATGAGCCTACAGATCTTGAAAAGTACACTTTTGAAACCTTTGACGCCTTGGTAGATCTAGTGGCTAAATCTTTGGGGAATGGATATTCCAAAACATCAAAGGCAACTAAAACTGCATGTAAAGATGCTGGTAAAGATCTGACATCGGCAGTGAAAACCATATATAGCTATAACAAAAAGGGGAAAGCAGTAGCTTACTTGAAATTACACACCAAAGACACTGGTAAGAAGATGAAGTGTTGGACTAAAATATACGATTCTGAAGACAATGAACAACCATTTGGAAAGTTTTTGTCAGACATTGGTGATATGCCTGATTTAACAACTGCCAAAATAATTCTTGATTTACAAGGTATATATTTTGGTAGTCATGGAAATACTCAATTTGGTGCATCTGTTCAATTACGTGTGAGAGAAGTTAAACTTACACGAATTGAGTACAACAAAACCTCATTCCTGTATGATGATGATTCTTCATCAAGTAGTGACGAAGAGAGTAGTGACGAAGAGAGTAGTGACGAAGAGAGTAGTGACGAAGAGAGTGGTGGTGGTGATGAATAAGAATGTATAATTAAGGGTAAGAATAAGACTAAGTATGTGAAAGTTTCCTAGTATACCTCTTACTAGGAGACTTAAAGGTTATAATGGATTAACTCACAACATGTCTGAAGAAACAAATCAAGTTGAACAGATCACTAGAGAGCCTTCTGTCAAAACAAAGGTCAAAGACCCCAAGAGAGTTCAGGCTGGTAAAACGTTATCAGAAAAGAACAAGAGGGCCAGAGAGGCTTTAAAACGTGAAGAGGAAAGGGAGAAGAGGGAAGAGAGTGAAAAGGAAGAGAAGGGTGTGTCTGTTGGTGGCAATGGTGATTGGATACCAAAATATATGTCGTCCCAAACTATTATTCTGGCCATAGGTGCAATTGGCCTCGTCGCCTATAGCCTATGGACAAACTATCGAGATAGGATAGCTGATCTGCATGTGCCAACCATTACATTCAATCCACCCCCACATATATAAAGTCAGCCTGTCAAAGAAGAGGAAACCAACTTAAAAAATAGATGGATGTAATCCACAAATGGCTGAGAATAAGCTCGTAAAGACAGTTACTGACTCTGCAGTGCTCATTGGATTGTCGGCTGGGATGGGCTGGCTTGTCAAAAAGGCTCTTCGGGAGTCGATCATCGGCGACCCAACGACCAATATCATGAACTATGTCAAATGGGTTGTTTTGTTGACTATAGCTATATATGTCAAAAACTATTTAGAGGATCAGAAAATACTACCCACAAGAGTTTGAACATGGATTTCAATGAGGCATTCAGATATGGTAGAGATGATTATACTGCTGCATTAATGAACCACATCAGAAGATCATACGTCGCTGCGGTATACAGTGATGAATCATATAATAACATCAGATATGATGATAATGGGCATATGGATTTTCGAGAGATACCAAGCAATTTAGAGCTACTCGAATGGTACTACGATAGATATAATCAAATTGAATACTCTGATAATGAACCTAAACTGAAAGATTTTATTCTGAAATATATCAAAACGAATCCATCAAAATCCGAAGGACTACCACTAACAGAAGAAGAAAAACCACCAGGACCACACACATTAGTATCATTTACGTTTGGAATGCTGACAATGATCGCATTCTTATATCCAGTCTTGAAACTTTTCAAGAACAAGAATTAGCCTGAAAAATTCGAAAAGTGTCGATTTTGTGTCACTGCGCATGCGCCGAAATTGTTTAAGAATTAGGACAACAAATGCTTAAATGGCGACTATAGCAATCATGCTTGGAGGGGCAGTCCTCAATGCAACAGCCTTCATTGGTGGAAATTATTTAGCAAAGGTCATTAGCGGCTCATCTTCAACTGATCTCCAACTTGAAAGGGAGAGGCATGACAAAGCAATGGAAAAGTACCAGAAAGACTATGCTGCTTATCAAGAGAAACGAATGGCTCTTATTGACTTTGAGAATCGTAGGAAGGGTGATGAGAATCAAGCCTCTGAGAACATATCAAAAACGGATGAGGCGCTGAGATTATACAATCAAATCGGTAATCCTCCCAAATTCTCAGACTATTACCGACCCAATTCAAATCAAAAGACTGGAGAAATGGTTTATGTTTCTGGTGGTATGTTAGCCTTGGGATACATTGCCAGCAAGTGGATATAATGAATGACAAAATAACAGATGACACGATGACTCCCCATGAATATATTCGTTTGGTAGGATTGAGAGCTGACCAATTGAAGATGGGTAATAAACCAGTTATAGACTGGCCATTTAATTTCAATCCTATAGCCATAGCCAAGAGTGAACTCAAACAACGTGTTTTGCCCATTGCTATAATTAGAAAGATACCAGACTGTAATTCAAAGACTGGTTTCCGCGATGAAGTATGGGACCCAAACGACATGAATATACGAGACTTTTGAATTAATTTAGAGGTTTCCATATTTGAACACTAATATGGACACCGACGATACCCTTGATCCAACTGTATTAAATGAGCCCGATGCTGTGGGCGGTGATGATGGTGACGATACCATATATCTAGATCCAATTGATGAAGAATCCCCACTGATTGTGGAAAGTAAAGAAGACAATAGGGCTCGCGCTTTCAAAAAGATAGAAGAGAAGTTCTACAATTTCGACCCACTAAATTCACCATTCAGTGCAAGAATCGATGATGAGGGGGTATGGGTTAGATTGACTGATCGAGTTAACAATAGGGAGCATTTACTTATTGACTCCAAAGGGGATTTGGTAAAATATGACCGACTTCCGGAGACAATCAAGAGATCAATTGGCATGGATTCTCAGAATCTTGTTCTGAATAATAATAAACTAATTGCTGATTTGAATGAAGCCAATGAAGAAATTAAGGATTTACGTAATGCACTAGATGGGTTAAGAGCAGTAACGGAAACAAGTCAAATAGAAATAGATCGATATGTTTCAATTGAGAAAGAGTTGAGGGGTATAATTGAACGACATCAAACCAGAATCGCTGAAAGTGAGAGTTATCTCGAAACTGCAGTGAAAGAAAAGGTTGATGCAAGACTATATGCAGAAACTTTGTTGAATGATTTAAAAGTATACAAAGATGAGATTGATAAGAACAAGAAAGATTTGGTTAGCTTGAAGAAGATTGAACAAAGTCGAGATAGCTTAATCAAAAGGGTTAACACCTATGAAGAGCTAGCCAAGAATAGAATCATTTCCAATCAAGAACAAATAAGCGATCTGGAAAGACAAAATGATGAAATACGTGATAAGATGCCTCTTCGTGATCGTGTGAAGGCCATCTTCAAGAAATACGGATTCACAGTCTTTGCTGTCATGAGTGCAGTTGGAGTGGTCATTGGCGTTATAGTCTCCAACCTCTCCAAAGGGCTATCGAAATTGGGCAAAGGCGTTGGTGATGGGCTAAAAACCCTTGGGAAGAAACTTGGCGAATTATTGCCTGGGATGGTGGGCGCTATTGTAAGCTTTCTATTCAAGACTGCTGGAGAGGCCATTTCATTCCTTGGTAAACATGCTTGGCTGTTAATAATGGCAGTTGTGCTTTACTTCATAGAAGAGTTAAAAAGGAAACGTAAATGAATCAAATGAAGACCTACTGTGTCAAAGAGAAAAAGCTGACTGATTGTGTACCTGGTAGTGAAACCTTTGCCAAAACATCCAAAGGAAGGCCGATGATGAAGTGTAAATGTTCCAGCTGTGGCATCATCAAAACTCGATTCCTCTCAGATGCTGATTATAGAAATTTAAAGATGAAGAAGGAGTAATCAAACAAAATGTTGAGCATTACTATGTACGAGTCTGAAACCAGGGTGTATTTGGATCCCCCACTGGAAAAGGTTCGGGAGATACAACTCCTTGACTGTACTATACCCAAACGATTGGTCAACTTCAAAGATCGCCAGGGCTTTCTCAAGGAAGATCGACCCATCATAATAATTCAACCCGGCACATACTCTCTACGTGATGTACACGCAATCCTTCTGAACGATGCCGATAGGGCCAAACTATCGATCATTGAGACCGACACTGTTGATTACCTATATTCCAATAAGAGCTTCAACATTAAACTTACAAGAGGGCTACAAGTTGGTCTTGGAGTGCCTGAAACCATAGCCCCTGGAAAGTTGTACCCCATAAATATACAGATTAAGGAGCCACTGAGACTTATGTGTAGTATAGTGGACAATAAGTCGTCATATATGAATAAGACTCAATCTGGAGACCCTGTGAAACTCTCACCCTCACACCTCCTTGCCAACATACCATCACAGGATTACCCAGCCATTCCAGTTCAAAAACATAAGAGCCCCATAAACCACTTCGATTTAAGCATCCTCGACATAAGATGGAAGAAACTTGATCTGAAGGGTTCGCCCATCACTTTCAGTTTAAGATTTAGATAACATCTTAAAAGTAAGTGGTCATCATTCCAAAATGGATGAATATAAGACGATTTATCCCAACTTGGAAGCTACTGCACCTCCTCCAACCCCCACTGATGGGCCATCATTCAGGCTTCAGCAATGTCGTGATGCTTTGAACAAGCTAAAGTCTGAATTAAGCCACTATGAAACAGTACTCAAAAAATACAATCGATCCAAGGGTGTACTAATGAATGCAAGCTCGACCTGTGGTATAATGTCTTGCATTTTGGCGGCTGGTGGATTGGGCACATCTCTTAGTGGTGTCGGAATCATCGCATCTGTGCCATTGGGTGTAGTAAGTGGTGTATTTGTGTGCGCATCCATAGCATGTCAACAGATATCCAAGAACCTGTCCAAGAAAGCTGTAAAGCATCAAAACACCATCACACTGGCCAAGTCTAAAATAAACACCATTGAAGACCTGGTTTCCAAAGCCCTTCGTGACAATAAGATCTCTGATGAGCAGTTCTCGTTGATCATAGAAGAACTCAAGAACTTCGAAAAGCTCAAGGCTGAGATACGGGCTAAAGCTCAAAAAATATGAGTGGAGAGGACCCATTGGTATTGAGGCAGAGAGTACGCAACGAAATACTCAAAGAACTAAAAGGAAGGCCATAACTATAATTTATGAGCAAAGCAAATACTAGTGCTAATAGACTTAAAAGGTAGTTATACTAAGAACATAATCATGGCTAATATACAATCCATTGAAGAGAAATGTAAATCCTTGGCACGTGCTATTACAGATCTAATGGACAGCCAACCCCAAAAATATGCAACTAAAGATGAAGTTGATGCTATTAAGGAATGGTGTGAAAAAACAAGGAAAATTATTAACAAAGAGTCTGCAACTAGAAATCAAATTCGTTATTTGCATTCAAAAATTACTAATGTAGAATCTGTTGTAAGTTTGTTAATGGTTGGCGCCTTGGCATACATAACAATCAATACAGC
>OX453281.1:19547560-19585060 GCA_949710005.1 Ricordea florida | reverse complement strand
GCTGAAGCCTTTGTTTACTGTGTGTTGGGGGCGCAAGTCAACACTAGAAACTCGATTGTGGGTACTGGTGGTGGAGCAATCGAGACTCAACAAGAATTCTTGGCCCTTTTTGAGAGTAGTGTGATCGAGAATGACATTTCAAGTTCGATCCAAAGGTATCAGCTGGCCACTCAAGAAGCTAAATTAAGGCTTGATTTGGCCACTGCTCCTGGAGTGTGGTTGATGCCGAGTAACATGATCATAAACACAGAGAGTGTAGTCGGGTATAACAACAACCTCATGAAGGCTACAGATGAGATGAAATTTGGCATCAACACAAACATAAACCTGGAGACTAAGACTGTGGGAATCAGCCATAACCTGGGATCCTCAAAAGTCAAGTTGCCACATGCAGCTGCAGAAACTAAACGACCACCACCAACACCAACGATTAATCCTCAACCTGAAATCAAAGAATCTTCACCAGAAGAAACAACTAGTAATCATGAAACCAACCTGATAGTATTAATCCTTGGAGTTGGAATTACAGCTTGGTTGTTATTCAGATAAAAATTGAGATACACAATCCATAAATCATGACTTCGTAAATCATGACATCATTGGCAATCGTTGGTAGTAGATACTTCGATGACAGTATATTCTTGAAACTAGAAATACACAAAGCCCTCAAGAAATGGAAGCTGGATCTCTCAGACATTGAATTGATTGTGTCTGGGGGTGCAGAAGGGGTTGATGAACTAGCCAGAGATTTTGCCATTGAAAAGGAGATCCCATTCAAGGTGTTTGAACCTCAATGGGACTATTATGGCAAGGCTGCTGGGCCAATTCGCAATAGAGTGTGCGACGCATGTATTGGCCTTACCTTCTCGTTACTACTCACCAGGTACCAAATCAGCCATTAAGATGGCTAGGAAATACAAGAGAAAGGTCATAGTCGTTTATGTGTAGCGATTAAGTGAACTTTTGTAACGTGAGGCGCGTTACAAATGTATTTTGATACCTCACAAAGGCCCACACTCTTCACAATCCCTTCTTGGCTTATAATGACGGCAAATATAATCTCCACTACACATATGACACATCCATTTCTTATTATTAGTCTTAATTCTACCATGTTTACAATACAAATGAGGTTTACATTCTTTACATCTATATCTTTCATGCATACAATACAAATGAGGTTTACATTCTTTACATATTCGCTTACCATGTAGACAAAAAGCTGAACCACCACACTCTTTACACGTGCTTTTCTGTCTACCGTGTATACAAATACCTGCACCACCACACTCTTTACATTGATATTTCTGTCTGCCATGTGGACAATGTTTTCTTCGTTTAGTTTGATCACAATCCATTATATACCAATTAGAGTAAGACCATCAACAATCAATTCCATTTTTGTAACACGATCCATGTTACAAAATGAATTCACCACGACTAACAATCAATTCCCCAAAACTGCTTCAAATACTTAAGCTCTTCAATATCAACACACCAGTCCAGAAACCTATCTGGATGCCATGTCACAGGCATCAACTCATCATATAGATCTCTATAGAAAGTAAGTTTATGGATTCGTCTATGAGCTTCATATAATAATTCTTCTTTAATCATATTATGAAACTTTTTTTGGTGGGATTTCAAATGAAAATAACAAACATCCATTCGCTCACTTATCGAACTGTTATACCATTCATCAATTTCTCCCTCTCTAACAGGATACAGCCCTCTAGCGTGTTCTTTTGTTATTCTCCTTCTCTTAGACTTTTTTCGCTTCTCAAAACTTTTGTTTTTTCGTCCCCTTGTATGCAAACCACTTTTACCACAAACCTCAAATATAACTTTTTGTAACACGATCCATGTTACAAAAATATCATGCATGATTACCAATGAGCCCCCCAACGCTCCTTCAACTCTTGAAAATCTTCCATATCAAGACACCAATATACAAACCTACTTGGATGCCATGTCACAGACATTAGCTCTACCCAAATCTCATTTAGGAAAATACGTCTATGTACACCTTTACAGGCTTCATGTAACAACTCGTCTTTGAAACTTATATACACGGTAACTGAAAGATCACTGTTAAACAGATCGCTAGGAGAATAGCCTTCCCCGACATCATAATCTAACAACTCATTGACTAAATAATCAGCATCCCTACATAACTTCTTAACGATATCATCAATACACAACTTGTCAAAGTCTCAAAGTCTTTTGAATATTCATATACTATCTCATTATCATCGATGGGAAAATAAGCCATAGTAAATACAAGACGAACCTTCTCAACAAAACATTGATTGAACCTAGAGACCCTATAAAATATGTCTGATTTGTTTTCTTCTAGAAAATCATTAACTCCTAAACGATTCACATTGTCATAGAGAAAATCAAATGACGTTTTCATTCCAAAATAGTCCATTTCGCAATCGTATACCCTAGACTCCCAACCCCAAACCCAAAATCCCACTTTCACACTCCCGACCCCACCCATCCACTCGACGATCCCAAAGAAAAAATTGACACCCTTAAAGAAAATCATCGATCAAAAATCGAACAACCCAAGACCCAACTAATTAATTATGCACAAAAATTTTTGACCACACCCAAAAATTCTGGCCGAGCCGAACCAGTCCCCCGACGAAATTGACCACACCCAACTTGGCCCAGAATCCGCCTTTTGCAACTACTAGGCAGGAATAACAAGCTTACCATGCCGTAGCCCAACACTTTCAGAGATAGTGAAGCCTCTGTCTGCCATAACTGTATCTCCCGGGAGCAATTTGTCCAAAATACCACAGTTCTCTGTCAAGAATTTGTCAGAGGTACGTCCACCCCAAGCCTCTGACACAAAACACACAGTTCCTTGTGGCGTAATGCCAATAAGAACTTTTATGGTATTATGATGTTTGTATGATGAGAACGTTTGGGCTCTAGCCAGCAAATTTGTCGGTTTGTCGATAAAAACTTCGAAGCAATCGATGATTACAGTCACCTTTCCAGGAAGTCCACTTTGATTCAACTCCTTTCTTTTCTTAGCCGCTTCTATTTCTTGACGCTCTAACTCCCGTTTCCTCCGTTCCTTAACCCGTTCGCCTCGAGCTTTTGCTGCTTCACCCTCGCTCTCTTTAGGCTTCTTGAACTGTTTTTTCCAAGGTTAAGAGTTAGTACCCAGTCGATGTTATGAACGTCCCAATCTTTAGCAGCTTTTCCTGAAACAAAGTGACGACCACAGACTCGTTCGCTATCGAGGACTCTCTTTGCTTGTGTCATCTCGACTGATCGCTGCAATCCAACGAGTTCTTCTTTCCTTTGCACGTTCTTCGTGCTCTTGTCCTTGGTTCGAAACGTTTTTGGGGATAGTATGGATGCTTAATTTATGTTTTCCGCTCTTAGAACCACATCCAAGAACTATATACAATGAACCATACTCAACACTTCTCTATCATTCTGTATTGCGCTTGAGGGGCACAAATATGGCGGATAGCAACCGTTGTCAAGGCTAGTGTCACGTGGGTGAAAGTCAAGAATATATACGCCTAAATACAAAAAAAAAAATTCAAACAGTTCGATGCTATGCTGGTTTGAAGGCAAACTAAAAAGGTTTACAGCCATGTTACAAATCGTGTTACGTGACGTCACTCTAATTTATGCAAACTTATGTCTCAGCACTTTCCCCGATTGTGTAAACAAAGGTATCACGTTCCTATTCTTTCGAACACATTTGCAATTTAGGGACTGTTCGTTATTTATGGCAGAGGTGGGGGCCGGTGTTTAGAGTAGGGGGGGGGGGGGTAAAATTTTTAAAATGAGCGAAAATGGGGGGGTGTTTTTTTAAATACAGTAGAAATGAGGGGGGTAAGCTTTTAGAATCTGTTGTTTCAACGCTTGTGTTGCCGTTTTGTAGACATATTTAATAAATTGATCTCTGTTTTGAGAATTATATTTCCTCCAAGCAAAGAACCTGGTCTTGAATAGTTTGAAAGTGAAGAGGTGCTGTTGCGTGACGTGCTGTGGCGTTATTTAATAATTTTATATTAAATCCCTTTTACATGCAATCTGATATTTAATAAAAGGAGAACTTGTACACGTGTCGATTGCCGGGGTCTTTATTATTAGTTCAATCGGCTTATTATAAAGTGCGTGTGTATATAGCCATCGACAAACAGCTTAGAAGTACGAAGAGATTGTTTCAGCTTGCCAAGGCACTAATATTCAGGCAGCTTCCCGTTCAAAGTCTTGTACGTATGGAGATAGACTACGACAAACTTGCAGCAGCAATTTTACGGCAGCAAAAACAACCATCTGTTTGTCCCGAGGTTGCTGTAAATCCTCAAGAACAAGAGAGTGGCGCTCATCCTCGAACAAAGGTACTTGTAAAAACAGTGCAGAGCACCAAGAAGGGCTTCACCTTTATCGAAATAATTTGTCTCCACAAACAACGCTCTTCGGACTCATACAGTGACTCATAACGCACTCCTATGAAAGCGCGTGACGAGTCCAAAGAAAAAGCTGCTGTATAATTGAGAAACAGGATGCGTCGTTCCGTGCGGGGAATTGAAGATCAATTATTAAAAAAATAGAGACAAAGCAACTTTTTTGTGGTACCAATGAAAATCCTCAAAAGAAATATCCAGTCTGCGACCTTTCTATGTTTAATAATATCATTCGTATGTATTATTAAAACGATCAAACGATAGATGACATAGTGTAAATATTTCTTCCTATAAAAGGTGCTGGCACAGAAACAAGAAACCTGGGTAGCACAAAGCCTGCCAAGCAGTCCACGGTTGACGGAAGCATAGTGCCAGAGGAGGAGAAACCCACCAAGCAATCTTGGCAAGATATTGATTTGGGATATTTACCTTATGGAAATCATTCAGATACTATCTTCTCCAATCACCTCCTTGAAAGGTTTTATGAAAATGCAAGGAAACATTTTTCCAGTAAATTTGTTTTTCGTCAGGCATTTTTAAAAGAAAAAACCAGGCAATGGGAAATAACCAAAAGGAAAGAGAAAGTTGAGAAAACGTTTACTTTTCTTCGCTCAGATAATCCAGCTTGCACGTAACATAAACTGGGGGGGGGGGGGGGGGTAATTTTTAAAAATATCCACTTTTGGGAGGGGTACATTTTTTATATGCCTGAATTGGTTGAAAATCACCGACCCCCCCTTAGCAATAAATAACGAACAGTCCCTTAATGACCGTTTACAATTGTGATCTTTGTTTTAAAGAGATCTACAAGGATTGTGAGAGATATTTGGTTAAGAGCAGAAGGAAAACTATGTTTGATGTAAGTCTAGCGCTTGAGAATTTAGCAAGTTCATTCTAAAGCTATAGAAAAGCCCTCGTCGACTTCGGTGATATCAGACAAAGAAACCGTTTTCTTGGATACTTGGGTTTACAAAGGCGATAGATTTAGAAAAAGATCTATCCTGGACTTGCGAACTCACTACAAGCCGACAGAAACATTTCAGTACACATATTTCGCTTCCTGCCACCCACCAGGGGTCAGTAAAGGCTTCATCAAAGGCGAAGCACTTCAAAGGCGGCTTCGAACTAACTCTTCAAAAAATACTTTTGAAGAAAATATTGTAGCATTCAGATCACGCCTTTACACGAGAGGTTATCCTGATATTCTGGTAAATAAAGTCCTCTCAGAAGTGAAATTCGAAGAGAGAAAGTCGGCTCTTTAACAAAATAAAAGAACCCACAATATAATTCTTCCTTTTGTCACACAATACTACCCAGCGGTGCCTATTTTTTTTTTTTAAAAATCTTATTGAAAAATGGCATTTAATACAGGATCAACCTTTACTGAGTGAGATATACAAAGACCCTCCCATAATCTCGTACAAAAGAGGAAAATCACTCAAGGACATACTCGTGAGATCCAAACTCTAAAGGCAACGAAACTACACTTGCGAACAGCGGGAGTCCTGTAGGCCTGTCACAACTTTTTTTAAACGAAAGAGCCAGAAAGAGCAGAGGCGATTAACGGTATCGCTTGAAATATCGACTTCCCGTAATCGATTGTAGAGAAACGAAGATATCCTTCCCTTCAAAAAACAAAGGCAAGATTTCCGCACAGGTCCCTACTTCATTATGCATGCTGTAGCGGTATTGTCTTGGGCATTGTACGCGCAAACTTTACATATTTTGGACGAACGAAATAATATATCTACAGCATGCATAATGAAGTAGGGAACTGTGCGGAAATCTTACCGAAACAAATCGATGGCTTTCTGCTGTTCTTCATGAAATTTCTCTATTCCGAGAGCCGCACAAGAAAGCCGCGATACAGCTCGTTGTTGTGTGAGAACACGGTTCGCCCGCCATTTTCTTTTATGGTTCTCACGAGGCTATAACAGACTTAAGCCAATCAGAGTTCATGTAGGTATTGAGAAAATAGCTCGCCAATGAAAAAGCATTACATATTTTGTGCTAAGAGTGACGTCACATAACACGATTTGTGTCAGGTTTTCGTAGACTTTTCCTCCTCACGTTTTTTCCTTCGGGGGGGGGGGGGGGGTGTTGCGCGGCTACACGTAGCCTAATTTTTCGCGGGAAATATGAGTTCTAAAAATAACCACATCTGCTACTGTGCTGGGGACGCCACCCAACACATAGGAATGCTCCTGGTTATGGGCTCCTGGTTTAACTCATTATTTCATACCTTCTCTTCAAACCTTCAAGATGAACTTCGGTGATTTTGCTAAAGCGTCACATCTTTGAGTCAGAGCATTGATGCTTGATTTCAACGCCAGGATCTCTGCCTTGATTTCTTGTCTTATACTCGGTAAAAACTCTTCATTCCACAGTTTTCGTAAGTCGTGTATATTAAGACCAGTAGGCATAATAGACTGTAGATTTCAATTAAAAACGATAGGTAGATTTCAACTTCTTAAACGGACACCATCAGTCACGTCACGCCGCCGCCATCTTACTTATAACAATTATCACGAACTCTAAAAATAGTCATACATAGAAACCAAGAGGGATAACAATTGAACTGTAGATTTTCTCCGCTTTTCCCGCAGCACCACCCAACATACAACTCAGTTTCTGCTTCCTTTTTTTCAATAAAATCGACTAACTTTGTTCCTGCGTGGTATTTGTGTATACTGTCCCACCGATTGTCCGGGTATTTCAGCGAATTAATATTGCTTTTCGGTTTTTTACTCGTGCACGCATAAGGCAGGTACGAGTCTAGGTTTGTGTTGCCTATCTATTTTGATGATATCTATAACCCCTGGATATGAGCAAACGCGTGCTCTGATTGGTTCCCTACTCAAAGACTATCAGCTCATATCCCATTAGTACGGAAAACGGCCATCGTGGAGGAAAGATTTTTTAAATTAGATTGGGAGAGATTCAACTCTTGCTTAAAAAAATATACCGAAAAATACTCCAGAAGCAAATAAATATGGGATTAAATTGTTCGGCGGTAAGTGGGCAAATTATATAACGAAACTGACACGATTTTTTTATTTCGAACCATGTAAAATGAAACTCTAACTAACAGCCGCCATTTTGAAACATCCGAGGAGCCCGTAAACTCACCACTTTTTCGCCCACTTTTTTCCACTTTTGATTCTCAGACTGGTTTGCTACCTCGAAAAACATTGACAAGTGCATTAAAGAGATGTTTAAGAACGAGCCGGACTCATGTTTGAAACTTTTATAAACATCGGCTCGACAACATGTCGGCTCGACAACAACATGGTTCTGTTTACAAGCAACAACAAAGTCAATTCTTGTCGTGCAAACTAGTTCCAATTTCTCCTGACAATCGAAGGCTTAGAGAAATAATAAAACAATTATTCCACTCAATCTCGTCGTACATGAAGTATATAGCCAACTCGGCGCTACGCGCCTGGTTGATTCTAGTCAGTTTTAGCTCATTTACGACTCGATTTCGTGGAATAATTGCTGGCGAGCCTTAGCGAGACAACACACTATTTGAGAGGGTCAGCGGTGTTCCATATCATTAAGTGGTGAAAAATCTCGATTTTTCGGATGTCATATTCGGGGCATGCGCAGTTTGGCGTTTTCGCTGTTTGGCGTCACAAGGATTTCTTTTGCACGTTTCACCACACTTTACGTCCTTCTGGCGGTTGACAAGTTCGGAAGAGTTGAAAGGTAAGGGTTTTTCTTCATTTCGATTGCCTAAATGTTTCTAAATGCTGGGGAAGTATTCATCAAGGTCACGATCAGTTTAGTGATGAATAGCGAAGACGACAGGAGGTTTTCACGAGCTCGTCTGTCTTACTATGCGACCAGTTGTGGCCAATTCAGCAATGGAGATGTGAAAAAGTCGATAGCGTCTTGCTTCATGGAGATGGTTTGTTCCTCAATGCACTTCAAATGGGGCAATCGCCAGATAAAGAGACTTACCCTCTGAGTAAATTACTGCCTCCAGCTTGCTTGTCTTCGGAGATATTCGTGAAAGGTCAATTGGAAAACAGATCTGTCGTTGAAGTGAGTCCAGATGCCGTCAAGGGGAAGCCGAGGTCACAAGCTCGTCCGTTGAGGCTAAATCTTTGACCGTTGAGTCAATCATGTGGAGAAATTATGGACACGCACGCGCAATAAATAGGGGATTAAGATTGCGTAATCAAACAAACATGGCCCTCTCAAGAAGAGACTTTGTATGGACCAAAACAAAAAAAACATTCTAACCTCTCTCCGTTTCAATAATTGCACAATGTTGCATCTTTTCCGCGTCCACTATTCAGCTAACTCAAAATTGCCATAAAAAATAAGACACGGTAAAATATAATGATCACGGTTTTGTTCCAGAAAGAAAACCACCAAAAGTCCACGAATCGCCCACATGTTGTCTCTAATTTCACAAAGAGGAGGCTTACTAAAATCCGGTTCCCAGCGATAGTAGAAGAGGTATCCAAAATGTTGCATCTCTTTTCCCCTTTCCAAACGATGTTCGTTGAGTAACAACCAACAGAAATACCTCAAAACAAATATCTGCTGCGGTTTTGAGACTTATTTTCGCTTAAATTTGCGTTGCTAACTTCCCTCGAAAGCGTGACAGGAAGCGAATTTTCTATGAAGAAACGCATCACTCGAGCGTCTTTCCAGTGTTGCTTTTTGTCATCTTGAAAACAAAAACAATAAACTTTGTAACCGCTTCTCCTGGTTTCCAGGCTTCAAAGTTGCTTTCGATTTTCTTGACCGAGCAAATCTGAGACAAATAACATTATAAATACAAAATATCGACGGGAAAAATTGCATTCTCGTTCATCGACCGTGAATGATGTATATTGTCTTATAAACCTCTGTAACGATGTCAGACATTTCTCCCTCTCTGGAGGATGTTGATCTCCTGTTGAATGGAGGAGTCCCTTTGAATAAGCTTAATTACATCCGAAATCAGGCCATCTCAGCCGACCACGTTTTGTTTACTCTGGCGATCCGAAACAGACTCTTAATAAAATAAACCAGCAAACAACTAACACGCAAGTATTGCTTCTATTAATTTCTTTATTTCAGAAGCAGTGGAAGCTACAACACACACACGCGCACGTTGGCAAAACAAATAAGCTTATAACTTAAGCTTCATGACTCAAACTTACAACTCGTCTTTCCCGGCAAGATATAATACGTTCTACAGTAAAACGTCGTCCTCCCTCGATTGTTTTCCGCCTCCGCTTCCTTTCCTGGGTGAAATCGGCGGTGGAAAGGCAGTCAAGCGCTCGAAAGAATCCTTCTGAATGTTCAGACTTCTCTTACTTCTCGCCGCCATGTTGAATTTTGGTTTTCGCGATGACGTAAGGGTGCTTATCCAATGGAGAGCGAGAATTTCACTGGTTTGATTGGCAGGTCGCGGGAGTCCTAAAATCAAACTCCTCCCCCTCATGTCCACAATTTCTCCACATGAATTGGTTACCAAGTAATGGAGTAATGATGACATTGGAGCAATATTTCTTAACCTCTTCTTCAAACGTTTCCTCGACTTTTTTCTTTTCAGTGCCCGTAAAATTGATCTCAATGGTAACCTGGAAGGTTCACGGTCTCTCGATCGTTTCTTTCCCGAACGGCTTTCGAGTGTTAGTCTAGCCTCATCCTTAAAGACACTAAACGAATTTGCACTCGGTTTTACAGACTTCTGGTATGAATTCATAAGATTAACGATAAAAACAAAGGCAGAATTGCTTTCTTTAAGAATTACCACAGTTTTTCGAGGTGCTTCGTGTGCGAGAGCACGTGGCATGACACGGTACAAACTCGCTTCACGAACGAGTTCATTTATCCCATCATACACATATGGTATGGGCTCATTTATCCCGTAAACGGACTCATTTATCCCGTAAACGGACTCATTTATCCTCCGAAGAGGCTCAGTCATCCTCCGAAGAGGCTCAATCATCCTCCGAAGAGGCTCAATCACCCTCCGAAGAGGCTCAATCATCCTCCGAAGAGGCTCAATCATCCTCCGAAGAGGCTCAATCATCCTCCAAAGAGGCTCAATAATCCTCCGAAGAAGCTTGTTTTGTTCGTGACCTGACAATTGACCTGACAGCATCTGGTTCACGATTTTAGCCCGTTTATGACTCCGTCCACGTTGCATGAAACGACTTAAAGTTGCTGCAAAATAGACACCCCTTTCTTGTATTCGGGAAAGATTCATGCTCTGGATACTGTAAGTCGAGAACGCAATTTTGTCCGAAATCACTGTGAAAACAGGAAATCTGTTCGCCATTTTCGGTCCACTTTGCACAATGCGACCAAAACCTGCTGCGAAATAAAAACTGCTTCCTTTTATCCGATCGACATTCACGCTCTGAACACTGTGATAAGTGGAGAAAGCAATTCTGCCCGAAATCATTGTGAAAAACAGGCAAATCTTACTCACCAACTGTGAAGAAACACGGAGAAAAACCAGCCAAATGACGAACACGAGCAAATCAACCAGCGAAAATGACGATGGTTGGGAGCACATGGGTCATCTTTATTTTTATTGGCCGAAGAGAGATCACGTGATGTTTACGGACGGACACACCATTTCGATAGCATGAGTGTGGAGCTACCACAGGTAGCCCACACAACAATTATTCGCCGAGGGCGAAGTGATTATCGAGGAATATTCACCGAGACAAAGTCGAGGTGAATATTCACCATTATTATATCTCTCAGTTAGTACGCGCGCTGTGATTGGTCAATTTAGCGGGCCGTACTTCACTGTACGGCCCGCTAAAGTTTATTTTGGTCGCCAAAATGACTCCGGAGATATAATAAATATCTTATTAACCTCGTTTTCTCGGTCCGTACTGTAAAATACGGATCCTCGTTTTTTCCCGTCGATTTATGGCCCGCGCGCTTCGCGCTTGGGCCATAAATCGACGGGAAAAAACTCGGTCCGTATTTTACAGTACGGACCTCGAACTCGATTAATAAGAGGTATATAATCACTGAGCCTGAGGCGAATAATTGTTTTAGTATAAATACGTAGACGATTATTTCAAAAAAGAAAAGAAAAAGCATTATACAACACGAAGAAATTTTATTTCATTAAAGGCGCGCCAACGACTGGCAGCCATTTTGTTCGTCGAGGTGATTATCGGCTGATAATCCGAGATAGCGAACCAATCAGAGCGCGCGGTTTTGTATAATCACCTGAGTATTTATACTAAATAAATCAGTTAATCGGTCCGGGGAGAGCCCTATTTATACCGAGCACTTCGAACAACCCGGCCCGAACGTGAAACCTCTTTACAGGTAACCAATCAGAATAAAGGTTCATTGTACCCAAATCCACCAAAACAGTGTAAACAACAAATGCATTGACTGATATGATAGGACAAATCGGACTGACAACGGGATTCTGTTCTCAAATTTACTGGTCTGACCAGCCAGTTCTGACAAATGGAAAGCACCCTAAGTATTGTAAGAAAGGTGTTGATTGTTAGGCAAATTCTCCTGGATCATAGGAAATGCACAACAAAGAGTGGGGAGCTGATTAATGTTGGTGCCAGGGCTTAAAGGGCTATAATCTTTATCTAATCCGCCATTTTTAACTGAATCATATCACCAAATGAATTCTTTGACAGTATTATACTATATATATTCAAATATGGAATGCTTTCATGGTCAAACAAGAACTGAAGTTATTTATTTCAATGTACTTGCATTAAAATCTTAACAAGAGAGAAGAACATTTGGCTTCACAGATAACATACATTGGTGAAAATTTAATATTAATAATACTAATAAGAATAAAAATAATAATTATGATGATGATGAATGATGATGATTAATATATTTACAAGGTTACATAATACCATACATTAAAGGGGGCCCTTTGGAAATTGACAAAAAGCCAGGCCCCTTATCCCGCCTGCAGGAATCTCTCTATTCTTGGTTTTCATACAAGCAATGAGCAAAAGTTGCTTAAGTTTGTATTTGCTTGTGAAACAAGATTTGATATTTAGCAAATAAGTCACCTAAGACCTACACAGTGTTAAAACAACGTGTTCCTGTGCAATTCCCACCAAAATTCTACATACAAAGTCTTAAATTTCCCGAAAGCTTTCGCTTTAAAACCAAAAGTTAATGGTGTCCCTGGAAAGTTAAGGTTTATACAAAGCTTATGGATTGGAAATTTGATAATTCATCTCCACTGAGTTTCCCAGCTTATTCAAGATGGCTACTTTCAGGAGGCTGGACGCTTATTAAAATTTCTCATTTTCTGCAAGAAGTGAGTGTAATTTGCAACCAAACAAATAACAGGATGTGAAGATGTACCGAAGCAGAATTTTAACTGTCCACTGACAGTTTATGTAAAACACGGGAAGTCTCTTAGTACTACTTAGTCATATTTAATCTCATTGACACTAATCAGGCATCATTAATGTCAATTAGTGAACCCTCCCAATACTTTTCTTCTACACTCCATTTTTTTGGGAGGGGTGAAGGGCAAGGCACTTGTTTGAGGTTGGGCGAATTTTAATTTTTACTTGCATCAAGGGGGGGGGGGGGGGGCACTTATTCTAGGTTGGGTGCTTAATTGAATAAAAATGGTACCTTGGATTCTGTGTACCACTTAAATTTTATACCCGGGGTGGAATAAACTAACCATCACTAAACTGAGAAACTTAACAATTAAAAAGCATCAAATAAACCACTAGTCAAATGGTATTATAGGGGGGCATAAATTAACAAGTGCAGCACAAACCCTCAGAATACGGTCAATCATTGGAACATCCCCATTTGCACAATTAAGAAAGTCAGTTGGTAGTGTTCCTTCTAAAATAGTGTACTTGCGTCGTAACAATCCAATCACTCGCTCCACATGGATACGCACATTCGCAATTCCTCTTGTTTTTTCAACATCCGCAGGGTCGAGCTGGGATTTTCCTTTCGTGAATGCTGGAATCACCAACTTTGCTTGTTTTAAGCCGACACTCTCTGCAATGGTGAATCCTCTATCCGCCATTACCATGTCCCCAGGTAATAAATGTTCCAAAAAGCCACAATTTTCGGTCAAATATTTATCAGAAGTGCGGCCTCCCCATGCTTCTGATACAAAACATATGCTTCCTTGAGGGGTAATACCAATGAGTATTTTTATGGTGTTGTGGTGCTTATATGAGGAGAATGTTTGGGCCCTAACAAGTAAGTTTGATGGCCGTTCTATAAACACCTCAAAACAATCAATAACCACAGTGACTTTCTTTCCGAAAGCATACTGAAAACAAATTGGCATTGTGTTCCATAGCTGTTCCCTTTCAGGCCAAAAAACAAGAGTAGACAACTTGGCATCCATCACCACCATCCAAGATGAAATAATTCTAGAGACTGTGGTCACAGATATGTTAAATCGGTATGCCAAGTCCTGAAATGGCACATTTAGCCTAAGTTTAATCAAAACTAGCACAAATTCTTGAAATCTGTCTAATGATTGAGTACGGCGAGTGACATGAGGAGACAAATGTTCAAATACCACATTGAGTACTTCGTATGAAGGCAGACCTGTATAAAAACGCACCTTCTCATCAACTTTGAAAAATTCCCTGTCTGGTGCTTGATAGCACCAGACAGGGAATTTTTCCCGCTACTTTTAGGGACAAGATAGTCAAATTCTTCGGTCTGGGTTTCAGCGTCCTTGTTAGGCGCTTCAAAACAGTCAGTTTTTCGATATAAATAATCGAATGCCTCTGTTTGGGTTTCAGCGTCCTTGTCGGGCGCTTCACATCCGCCAATATTACGATATAAATAATCGAATGCTTCTGTTTGCGTTTCTACATGTACGCCAGTTGCCATACTTTCTTCTTGTTGTTCCGCTTCGCTTCGTGTATCTTCATGCGGGCGCTCCATCGCTTCATCAACTCCCGAGGTACTTGCTGAAGCGCTGGAAAAATCAATATCCACAACACGTGGACCGCTTTCATTGACAAGTGCCATCCATTAAAAACCTTTTAAATACGGTAAGCAGAGAAGGTCAAGCACACAGCGACGCAGTGAAAATCTACGAGTAAAGTGCCATCTTCTTCGCAGCCTCGAGTTCCTGCTGTTCTAAGGCACTCTTTCTTCGAGCTTTTGCTCTTTCAGCCCGTTCGGTCGCCGCCTTGGAGCTCTCCTCCCTGTATCTTTTTTTCCCAAGGTTTAAACTTGGAATCCAGTCGACATTGTGTTTGTCCCAGGGCTGGGAAGGTTTCCCGGACACGAAGTGGCGGCCACAAACTCTTTCACTCTTCAAGATGTCCTTGTATTTGACATCGTCTCTGCTTATCGCCGAAATCCACTTCTCGCGCCTCAGTCTCGTAAGTTCTTCCGTTTCTTCACCTTGATTATAAATAACGGAAGGTATACGAAACATGCCAATTCCTTTTGCTGTATCACTTTTGCTTCCACAGCCGACAATAATGCACATAACCATTGTTACTTCTCCAGTCAAGCGTCTCTTTGAATAAGCTGTGTTTACATCTGAGGGGCACCAAGATGGCCGCCGCAACAGGTGATCGGTCACCTGTACAGGTCACGTGGTACAGGTCACGTGGGTGAAGACCATACATTGCTTCACGACCCCTCAGAAAAATAATGCTGACTAAGATCAACAACCTTACTACTTCTTAACTGGGAGAACTCTGAAAGTCTTAACACACAGACTTCAAGCAGTCTGCAACTACTTAAAAGCTTCTCGCTGGACAACACTGGAGTTTCCATAAAGATGGCTGGGTTGCCAGAAATATCTGTGCCGGTTACAAAGAACTGCGGGTTAACCGAAAATGCAAAGAAGCATATCATGCAATTTCATATGCAGCCAGTGAAACAAGGTAAAAGTTGCTTCTTGTCAACTGACGCGGTTACCGTTTGGGGAATGATAGAGTCCACTAAAAACAACCCAGACCTTGTAAAAAATCATCATTCCAGCAGTGATCTACGAGTGTTGCAAAAAACATTTCCCACACCTATTGGAATAGGTGGATTTAATAGGGCTCCATGCTCTACCGTAACAGTAATATATGACACTGTTCACAAAGAGGTGATCACAGCCTACCCAACTAAGTAAAATTTTTTCATCAATAATTTAACTTTTAATATACGCCTAAATACAAAAAAAATTCAAACAGTTCGATGCTATGCTGGTTTGAAGTAATGAACGCAACTTAAAAAAACTACATCCGTGTTACTATTTACGTTGTGGCGTCACTCTAATTTATGCAATTTATGAAATCAGTTATGCAATTTATGAACTTTACGTTACGCACTTTCCGAATGTCGGTCGCCTCAACAACCTCGTTCCCAGGGTCCTCTCTCTTCCTCCCTCGAGAAAGTACCCTGGTTGCGGCTGGTCACGTTACTGCTGGATTTTTGCAGATTCCAGAGATATGATGGAAGGGAGGGGCTGGAAAGTTAAAGTTTGTCTCAGCGCTGAACTTGCTTACTGAGCACATTAGGGAGTGGAATTTGCAGCCCTCCTGTTGTGGATCGGCAAAAATCGCAGCGAAGGCATTGACAAATTCAATATAGGAGTTCATTGTGTTCATTGTTCGGCTAAAAGGTTAGCTCTGCATTTAGCTGAATTTTCGCCGTCGATAGTTGAACGGTCTTTAGAATTTGTGGCAGTGAAAAAATCTGAACTTGGAAATGACGACCACCACAACAAGTGGACCGCGCGGTGAAAAATTTCTTTCATTCGGCGAAATCATAACGAAGGTATTTACTCGATCCGTTAGAGTTAAATACGTTGTATGGTTGTAATAAGCTTCAGTAAATCCTCACACATTTCATGAACGTATATGAACTATTTAATGTTCATCAAGATGGCTGATCCGAGTTGAGCACATGGTAATTGAGTAATAACACCAAAGGGTGTTATGGGTAAATGACCTGCGTGATGTGTGACATGTAACATGCTTTCTTCTCTTTTTTTTTTTAAATCAAGGTTGCTTTCTGATCACCAGAATGCTAACAACCATAACAATAACGATAACAGGAACAAGGAAATAAAGGAAAACAACAAGCAAAAATTAAAATGTCATTAATGTCTAAGACAGTTCCAAATGGTCTGATCAAAAAGGGTCATTAATGTTCAAGGCCTTCTCCCACTTGACAGCAGCATCCAGTTCCACTGACAGTAACACCCACGCTTACAGCAATGGGTAGTGTTCTTCACCTGCAATGAAAATTCTTTGTCAATGCTCAGTCAGCATAACGGGCAGGTCGTCGAATGGCTCGACCACTACGAGTAACTGTTTGAGCTGCTGGTGGACTGGGTGACACAGGAGAAGCGCGGGGAATTGGGGAGGGGGATGCAGGCGGTGGGGTGAGGGGACAGAGTGATGAAGGCGCTTCGGAACCTGGTTCAGGTGGAACCGTTGGTGTCGAGGGAGTGACATTTGAAGGCATAGGAGATGAACGAGCATCATTCGGTGATGCTGTGAAAACTGCGGATGGAACATATGATGGACGTGGGTTTAACGGGCTGGGTCGAAGCTTGTCAGGAAGGAGTGGAGTGGTATTAGTCTGATGTTGTGAGGCCTTGGCACTTGAGGGAGGTGCCAGTTGCACTTGAACACGGTTTCGCCTAATTTGTCTGGAGTCAGTTTTGATAACGTAAGATCTAGGGCCAGCAGAGCCAATGATCTGTCCAGAGATCCATGCCTTCGAAGGTGAATTAGGGCGAGGTTTAGCATAGACATAGCTTCCGGGTGGAAAGTCTGGTAGGAGTTGTCCTGCATGTTTGTCGTAGGCTTGCTTTTGCTGTAATTTGCGATGCAAATGATCGGTTACTACTGTGTCGCGTTGAAGCTTGGATGGTTCCAATGTAACTGATGGCTGAGGCAAATTGCTGCGGAGAGCCCGGCCAAACAGTCGCTGAGCCGGAGAGAAGGTGTGACCAGCAGGGGGAGTGTTGCGTACTGACAAGAGAGCCAAGTCTACATCTTTAGCTGTGCGGAGAATATGTTTGGCAGACTTCACAGCTGCTTCAGCACGACCATTAGATTGCGACCAGTATGGAGATGACGTGATGTGATTGAACTTGTATGTTTGGGCAAATTCTTTGAACAAGTCTGAGGTGTATTGAGCTCCATTATCCGTTAGTAACGTGTGTGGAATTCCATGTCGGCCAAAGTGTTGCTTGGTGGCTTGCACTACAGCTGTTGATTGAATAGATGAGAGGCGGTCAATTTCATAAAAGTCGCTGTAGTGATCAACTGTTACCAGATATGGTATGCCATTGAGCTCAAATAAGTCTTGTGACACCAGTTGCCAAGGTAAGGTGGGTACAGGGTAAGGTTGGAGCGGTTCCCGCGGGTGTTGTTGTTTATATTGTGCACAAATGACACAGTTCTGGCACATGTCTGAAACCTGACTGTTGATCCCTGGCCAGAAGACACAACTCCGAGCATGTCGAATGGTGAACTCGAAGCCACGGTGAGCCGCGTGCAGCTTGTGGAGTATGGTCGGACGAGCAGAAGAGGGGACAATGACGCAATCTTGTTTAAACAGGAGCCCATCATGTGAGGTGAGTTCATGACGGATGGCCCAGTATGGGCGTGCTAGTTCAGGAACCGCGGCTTTGTCATTGGGCCAGCCAGCCTTAATGAGAGATTGCAGGGCAATTTGTTCAGGGTCTGTCATGGCTGCTGTTCTTAGCTCTTGAAGTGTGGCATCTTGAAATGCAGAAAGTTGAGGGGTGTCTGTTTCAAATTCAACTCGATAGACCACTTCGTCATGCACTTGTTTGTGAGTGGTGGTGGGTAGAGGGGCTCGAGAGAGAGTGTCAGCGATGTAGAGTGTTGACCCCTTGTGGTACTCAACGCAGAATGTGTAGCGTTGAAGAGTAAGCATCATGCTTTGAAGACGGCGTGGAGCGGAAGCCAGAGGGCGCTTGAAGATGGTCTCCAGAGGCTTGTGATCACTATGTACAACCACATCCGATTTGCCAAAGAGAAGTTGGTCAAACTTGTGGAATGCATGAACAATGGCTAGAGTTTCCTTTTCAATTTGAGCATATCGTTGTTCTGTTTGGCTGAGAGAACTTGAGCTGTAGGCTACCGGTTGCCACAAGGTATCGGAGGAGTTTAAAGAACAAGTGGCTGGTTGAAGAAGTGCTGCACCAAGGCCATATTCCGAGGCATCAACTTGAAGTACCACTGGGGCTTTGACGTCAAAGTAACGGAGACATGGAGCTTGAGACACTAACTCCTTCGCTTGTCGGAGAGCTTCTGTGTGTTGGTCAGCCCACAGAAACTTCTGATCAATGTGAGTGAGATCACGGAGAGGACGTACCACCTCACTGAGGCGGGGGCAGAACTTTGATAAATAAGTAATTGTGCCCAGGAAACGCCGTGTGGCTGCTTTGTCCTGAGGTTGAGGCATGTTCAGGACTGCATTGGCAATCTCATTACTGGGCTTTAGTCCTTCAGGCGTGAGGGTGTGACCCATGAAGGGCGCAGAGCAGGTCTTTAACTTGACTTTGTCTGGATTGAGCTTTAGGTGATGCTGAGAGAGGCGGTCTAGGAGCTCAATTACTGTGCGGTCATGATCGTGTGTGGCCTCTTTTAGCGATGTGCCCCGACCTATGACGATGATGTCATCGGCAATGTTGACAACACCCTCCAAACCACAGAGAACATCATGAATGCGACGCTGGAATTCTTCAGGAGCTGAACTGATGCCGAAGGGAAGTCGAGTCCAGCGGTAACGTCCCCAGGGTGTGTGCATAGTAGTCAACTTAGAGGACTCCTCTGTCAACTTAATTGTTTGAAAAGCATCTTTAATGTCAAAAGTTGAGAAAATCTTAGCCTGATGAAAGCGATGAAGGTTCTCCTCCAGCGTAGGGATGGGGTATACTGGTCTGAGAATAGCTTTGTTTATGGTCTGGGAAGGGTCTAAACAAATGCGAACTTTGGCGGGCTTAGTTGCTGATGGTGGGCGTTCACGTACCACCATGTTTGATATCCAGGGTGTAGGTTCATTCACTCTAACTAGTTGACCTGTGTCGATCAGTTTGTCCAGTGCCTCTTTAATGATGGGTAGCTTTGGTGCAGCGTAGCGATGGGGCGCAGCTTGGATGGGCTTAATAGTAGGATCAAGTGTCAGTGAGTAAGGTTCTCCCAGTTCACCCAGCCCCTCAAATAGATGGGGATAGTTAACTTTAATAGAATCAAAAGTCAACTCACCAAGGGGAGGTAAAGAAGGTGTGGAGGTGACATGGAGTTGATTGACAGTGTTCACATCATAATTCAGGATACCCATGCGAGTACTATCAGCCAGACCCAGTAGGGGTGCATAGTAGCTTTGTGCTGTTATAACTTGAACCAGTACATCATATATTTTGCCTTGGCGAGTACAGTGCAATGTGGTTTGACCTCCAGTTGGGATGATGGATTTGGAGTAGTCAAGGAGACGAACATTGGAAGGTTCAACTTTTACGGGAGGCATTTTCTGTAGATCTGTAACGTGTATGGTGTTACATGAGCACCCAGAGTCCACTTGAAATCGGATGCGGCGAGTTGTTGTTGGCGAGGGAGTTGGGCTAAGATCCAGATCCACAAAGATTCCCTTGGGTGCAGACTGAACCTGCGCTATGTCATGAGTGATGACATAAGCGGTGCTTGACTGAAAGCCTGTGTCTGCCTGGTGCACTGTATTAGCAGCAGATGCTCGGCAAACTTGTTGCCAGTGGCCCCTTTTGCCGCAACGATGGCAAGTATCATTAGCTGCTGGGCAATCACGACGAGCAGCGTGTGGTGTGCGACCGCACCACAAGCAGGTAGGAGAGGCATGAGACTGTGAAGCAGGGAGACCATGTTGCTTGAAGGGACGGCGAGGAGTTCTGGACTTGATGGCATTGGGTGTGACCTTGTGTGCTGTATCAGTTGTGTCCTCGTTTGACCCGCTGGGTGTGAGCTGGTGGACTGATTCCTCAAGCTGTTGTTTAGTGATAGCTGATTCAGTCTTGAGGCCAGCCTCAAAGTCCCGAGCCTTGTTGATGACTTGTTCAAAGGTTAGACAAGCCAGGTTCTCCCGTGAGATTAGGTCGCTGCGAAAATGCTTGAAGGTGTCATTTAGTCCAATTACAAAAATGTCTCTCTGTAGCCTGTCGTCGACTGCTGAAGGAAAGTTACATTTGTGGTACTCCAGTCGCACTGCAGTGTGCCACTGTTGAATACTCATCCCGGGGTCCTGTTTTAAGATGCGGAGAAAGTTATGAGTGCATTGGATGATGGGTTCCTCGTCAAGATAGTGGTTGGAGAGTTTAGCTAACCATTTCGCAGGATGTTGTTTATCTTCATCGGCGATTTGGGAGTCGATGGTTGTGGTAAGTACATCCCATTCGGCCTGAGGGAAAGCTCGTCGAAGAGCCGCCATAACTTTAGGCCGTTTCGCTTGTATCCAGTAGTCGTCGCTGTCCACATCTTTGGCGGGGTTGGTGTAGTCTTCCATGATGCAATAATCCCTGAAGTTTGCAACGAAGAATTTGAAAGCTCGACGACGATCGTCTGAGCTGGCGTCAAACACAGGTCGATCTTTACCCATGATGTCGGAAGGGAGGAGAGTCCCAAACAACAATGAGTCGATCGATGAGACGAGTATATCAGTAAGATCGGAACCGCGTTGAGTCGATCGATGGGAGAGAGACGGAGAGTTCGAAGTGTTTATAGAACGAGGCTGAATGCAATCAGTCACGAGAGACCAGGCTGAATCGTTGAAGCCTTGGGTCCTTCACTTCTGACACCATGTAATAAGCTTCAGTAAATCCTCACACATTTCATGAACGTATATGAACTATTTAATGTTCATCAAGATGGCTGATCCGAGTTGAGCACATGGTAATTGAGTAATAACACCAAAGGGTGTTATGGGTAAATGACCTGCGTGATGTGTGACATGTAACATGGTCGCCTACAAAGTTAGTTTTGATTTTGATTGAATTTCTCTCACCGAAGTTTGACGGTCATTCCATTCTCTTGCGACGAAAACATTTTACGAAGAACTTGATATCAACAACATCGGCGCGCTGAATATTATAGCTTGATTTAGCTTAAGCAATCGGCAAAATCACAACGGCGGCATTAATGCATTCGTTTAGAGTTTGGTACGTCCAGTGTTTGGCCTAGAGACGAACTGAATTTGATAGAGTTCATCCAATCGAAAGTTGGTCATTCGATCCTGTTGCAGTGAAATATTCTATGAAGAACTATGACAACAACGACATCGGCCGCGCGTTTCCAAAATCCAACGGCTTTCGTTTCAAAGCTGCCTAGCAATAAGTCCAATTTTCGGTCGAGAAACTAGCTTCTCATTAAACTGAATGTAACCCATCGAAAATTTGTCGACGATTATTAATTCTAGTTCTGTGAAAAAATGATGAAAATAATCCGAAGCAGGCTGTCGACGGTTAATTTGAAAAGTAGTGAAAAATACGCAAACGTTCCTCTCAATCAACATCTCATACTTATAGAAGTTCAGATAGAAACGAGGCACCGGTCAGGCAGGATCTCTGACAAATAACTTGCTTAATTTTTAAAATAACGTCTGTAAGGCAGCGCAACTTTCACCTCCAGGAACAGTGTTGACAAAAATTAGGTAAAACACCCACCCTCGGTGCGGATTTAATTTGTATACATAGGCACGTGACCAGCCGCAACCAGGGTACTTTCTCGAGGGAGGAAGAGAGAGGACCCTGGGAACGAGGTTGTCGCCTCAACAGCTCAAGAAATGTAGAAATTTAGTTTTTGTGATGTCATCACTTAAGTACTCTATACAAGTCGATTCGCATACATCGAGGTCGTTTCGCATACATTAGGTCTTGGTCGATTCGCATACATCGAAAAAGTGCAAAATACATTGAAAAAGTTCTCATAAACACTCTAACAAGATAGCTATAGGACAGAGAAATAATCTTAACCTCAACCCGGCGATATGCGCGTGTTGTTATTATGTATCGTGCGTTATTTCTGTTGTTGACAGCGCGTAGACTAAGTTCAAGTTTAACTTGCCATGCACTATATCTAGAAGAATTTTGTTATGTTGTTTAAATGCTTTTCGCGGTTTGATACTAAACCCGGCCACAAAATATCTAACATAAAAAACTTGCACCCGCAGTGCCGCAGTCGTGTATATATAGCGAACATCACTCAAGGTGGCTAACTACGCGCCACGACTTTCTTTCGGAATATTGCTCGCGTTGATAAAAAATGGTCAAGCAAATCTTAAAAAGCGAAAACAAGTTTCAGCAAGCCTAAATAGTGCCATAACTGGTCAGCTAACTCGATGATACACCAGGCTTAAGATTTGAGCTGAGGACTTCGATGGTGTTGTCGAGTGTTGAAGTTATTTGTAAGTCTTATAAATAAGAATTGAGCAAAATAAAAACTATTTTAATCAACTGAGGATTGTTCTTACTACGTTCTTAAAATTTTGGTTTAGTATCAAACCGCGAAAAGCATTTAAACAACATAACAAAATTCTTCTAGACACAGGCGGCCCAAGCTCACAATGCGAGGAGTTTTTTTTTTTTTAATCTTTATGCGAGCGTTGAGCGCGCGAAACGTGACACGGTTACCGCCGACATCTACTAAATAACAATTAGACCCGTAGCCCGCAAGGGCTACGGGTCTATAGCCCATAAGGCGAAGCCGAATGGGCTATTGACCTGTAGCCCTTGAGGGCGAAGGGTCTAATTGTTTTAGTATCACCCAACTAGTCGGACAGAAAAAGCAATAATAAAGTTAGCAAATGCAAGTTGAAGAAAGATTTATTTGGGAATAAAACAAAAGAAAGCGCCACGAATTTCGCTACTTGAGGACTATAACTAATAGACCTCTAGTAGCGTAGCCAATCAGATTGCGGCATTTGCATTAGTCCACTAGTTGGGTGATACTAATATTACATAGCGACCGAGTTTGGTTACGCGAAACGTGACCTTCGCCTTGCAGTATGGCGCGCCGTTTGTTTCAAAATTAATTTTTTCATTGGTTGTACATTTTTAATCTTTTTCTGTTCGGAGTCGTGGATATAAGCATGAAATCGATCAGCCAGCATATCAATCGGTAATTTGTCGTGTGAAATCGATCATAGGTCTGTACGATCTGTACGATAGGTCTGTACGTACGGTCTGTACGATATTTTCGTTCAGTTGTTCGATCAGTTGTGACTAAAATCGATCAGTTGTCTGTATTTTCATTCGGTTGTGACTAAAATCGATCAGTTGTTATATGATCGATCAGTTGTCTGTATTTTCATTCAGTTGTCACTAAAATCGATCAGTTGTTATATGATCGATCAGTTGTCCGTATTTTCGTAAAGGGGAATTTTTCGCGCAAAGGTGGACGCTTACTTATCTGACGCAAGAAATTATGCTTCACTATGCCGGTGACCAGCATTGAATGACGTGCGACCTCGCGCATCCAGTAAAACAATTTTTTATACACACTGAGGTCACGCAAATGTTTTGACGCAACGAGCCACACTTCATGTACCTTATATAAATGAAGATCGTCGCAGTTATATACACAACTTCATGTTACGTAGTCCACCAATCACCACAATAGAACAATTGCACGATGACGTCATTTTACTACAGCTACCAGAATCCTTGAATGTGTTGTTTTCTTGTGCAAATTAAGGCTATTGTTCATTTATCCTCAGCGGAATTGGCAAATTTAAATAACAAAGCAAAAACGAAATGAATTCTGGTAGTTGTAGTCAAATATCGTCATCGTGCAATTGTCCTATTAACCTTTTTTGCAATATTTCTTTTGACTAGAAAAAAAAAAAACAATGGCTAGTTGCAGACTCTCTTTCTTTACGAACCAAATGATACTGTCAGTATTTTCTATTTGGCCTTCAGAATTATCGCTTTTCTTACTGACGTACTGTAAACAAAACTTGCACACTTGACTTTTTGGAACCGGGAAATCTGTTCAGAATTTTTTTAATGCAACTAGCCGCATTTACTCTAGAAAGCGCCCGGGCCCTTTTAATTAATTTTGGGCTTAAGGTGTTTCGCTGCAATTTTCTGGAGACCATACCATACGTATTATCTCTAAAACGGACAAGGAAAAACTCACCTTTAAGAAGATTGAAAAACATCGGTATGGTCTCCGAAAAACCGCCACCTTAAATGAAGGGGCAAGATCGGATGGGCGCGTATTGGTAGGATGATTATTCGAGGAAATATCAAATGGTATTCAAGAAGATGAATCTCCTTCTGGAACTGAGGGAAGACGAGCGCAAGCTGCCACTACGTCGTCTTCCTTCAATTCCATTAACTGTGATAAAGTGGCATTAAGCGGTAGTCGGTTGCTTGCCTCTTCAACACTTTCGTGAAACAAAATTCGTATCAGGCGGGCATTCATGTTTCTTCTTTGAGCAGGTGACGTGTTCGCAACGAGAATTTCCGCCACATTGGCATCCACCTGGAATCCCTCCTGCTTGGCCCTTAGATGAAAAATTTCTCCAAGCTCATCCGTCGAATAATCGGGAAAGGTGAACTTTCTGTAAATTCGTGACCTCAGTCCTGGATTTACGTTCAGGAACTTTTCCATTTTCTCTTCGTACCCGGCGAAGATTATCACTGGGTCGCCGTCCTCCATAACGGCCATCAACTCTTCGATGGCCTCACGGCCGAAATCCTTGCCACCAGCGGTCGGGATTAACCGGTAGGCCTCATCTACAAATAGGACGCCACCACGAGCTTCCACAATTTTTTGTTTTGTTTTTTCTGTGGTTGATCCTAGATACTGACCTATAAGGTCAGATCTTTGGACCTCCACAATTTTGTTTTTTTAGTTTTCTTTATGCTGAAGAGCAGGTCTAGAAGAAAGTAGAATTAAAAGGCAATTATATCATAGGCATGGAGAAAAGAATTGGAGAACTCGTCATCACATCAATGGATGGAAATTCAGTCTATAATTCCAATGGGGCTAGCCTGTAATAAGATATGAAATCGTCCAGGTTAAAGTAAGGCTTTTATAACTTAAGTGTTGCGGTCACAAGCAGGAAAACGGCATCACTTTAAAACTGAATGTTAAAAAAATTAAAATTCAGAAATCAGCCATTTGTTGTAACCTTTTTTCCCATACTTTGTTTCTAGTATAAAACTTGGAATTTAAGGATCCACAACTAAATTCTCACCTGCTACACGCCTTGCAAATGTTGTCTTTCCTGTACCAGGGTTACCTGCAAAAACTAGGTGTAGAGGAGTGTCCTGCTGTATTTGTCGCCCAAGCCATTTTCTCCTGTCATTCTGAAGCTGCGTTCTTGTAAATCTTAGAAACTGTTGTTTCAGAGTTTCCAGCCCAATAAAATCCTTCATGGCCTTTTCCATGCGGTGTAAAACCTCTTCATGTCGCACTGGAAAGTGTGAACAACATATTACATATTACGTTATATTTAAATATTCAATTTGAAGCCTGGTCCTTACAAGCGACGCAAGTATAAGCATATCAATAGTTTTATAAGTGATAGTTCGGACAGCATTGACAAGGGCATTAGCATGAACACAATAATATCTAACGGCTGTTATATACCGGCGGGTTAACATTACAAAAAAAATGATCACGCGAATCATTACATGTTCCTAAATGCTCTGCGCGGACTATTACGTACCGACATTTTCGATGATTATGCAGTCTTCTTCACTGCCAACACTGCAAGTAGAGTTTAAAAAGTCAGATCGTGGTCTTTAATTGATATGTTTACTAGAAATGGCGAAAGTTCCTTTGCAACAAGTACTAGCCTGTAGGCGATTCAATTTTGGAATAGTCTTGAATTAGGTAAGGTTTTGATTATCCTTACCCGAGAAGTGCTTCTTGCTGCTTAATTGACGATGGAGGGATCGGCTTTCGAATATTATCCCAAGAAACAGTATAGAAGGCAATAGGTATGAACAGTCAAGGAAATCTTTCTTTTCATGCCATGTATAGTAAGGAAATAAACCAGTAGCAACACAAAAACCCACTAACGTAACATCAAGAAACAAAAGAAAACTTGAATTTCGAAGGAGGCTGGTTGTTGTCAAGCTACCGGCTGATTTCTTTTCGTTACAACAAT
Organism: Ricordea florida; assembly: GCA_949710005.1. Classification (NCBI taxonomy): domain Eukaryota; kingdom Metazoa; phylum Cnidaria; class Anthozoa; order Corallimorpharia; family Ricordeidae; genus Ricordea; species Ricordea florida. The sequence goes on along the minus strand of OX453281.1, from coordinate 19,558,520 downwards.
CGAAATGGTTGCGGATCTCGCGCCGCTTTGACCCTTAAACCCAATAATTTGTCTAAGTTAGTCTAATCTGTATTTAAAGGATATTATAGAGATCGTGGTCCTGTCCTCCGGATAAGCTGCGCAATAAACCGTCGGTCATAAGAAAGTCTTTACCTTTTAAGCCATCGTACACAGCCCTATGAGAATAAAAGCATAGTTGACTGTTACTTCCCTTTATAACACATGCCAAAAATGCCAGAACTGCCCAGTTTATAGCCATAAGAAAAGTAGAAGAGTTACTTGTCCTCAACAATCGATTGAGGCAATCCTCAATGAAGGTGCTTACCATTTATCCGCGTCGCCCTCTGGTTTTACACAGGAATAAAATCTACCATCTTCTGCTGTTATTACAAGGGCAAACAATTTATAGCCTTCTGGAGATGTGCTATCTATAGAATGGAGAGTATCGTCCTCGGGCTTTAAAAGGTCCGCGACTGGGATGTCCACCAAAACTGTTTTAGTGTTCTTTAATCAAGAAAACATAAAAATACCATAAAATTCCGACAATAAGCTCCTCCGTGTATATAACCCCCTCCAAATAATACAGAGTAAAATAAAGGAAAAAAGGTCAATTTATTTTCATCTATAAGGCTACCCCATTCGATTTTGAAACGTAAATTTCCCTCGGAAGATAATGAAAGCCCCTCCAAAAATAAGTCCCTCAGAGAGGGCCTTTGAAAAATATAAGCTCCCGGGGATTGTTTTTGGAATTTTGAGCTAACTTCATTTGATTACAAAGAAAGAAAACAGTTAACGGTAAAGTAGTTGGGCTCGAGTAATATACTGTCTATGTCTGAAGCCTTATCATTTTCTCGCGTTTTGAGGTCCTATCGAGACCTACAATTAGGCAATCAGGACAATCTGTCCACAGTTGCCAACTAATGGCACACAAATCCGCTTCCTCGGCTGTTGCAATAAAAACAAGTTCAATTCAATCAGTAGGAGGAAAATACTTGCGAGTAACCGTTATCATCACAGAAAGTAACCCATGATTGACACGTTTATAAATGTACGCTGTGAGCAGATCCATTTTTTTCTGTGGAATCCCAGCTTGTGCAGAGTCATTCGATCGTGTCACGGACATTCGCGCAGATAGCTTGTTTACTCTTGGGGAAACCGCGAACAAGCCAGCAACGCGAATATCAGCAGCGCTAAGGGGAACGAAAGAAAATAAAAGCGAGAAAAAAAAAGAGAAAAGAAAGAAAGCTGCTCGCATAGTAAAGCAAATATTGCCTGAGCTGTCCAATGAATGAAACATCGAATACTATCGATAAATTGTCGAAAGGAGAAAATATTGAAGTGTATTATAACAGTTGATATACGCTAACAACAAGCAAGCATTGAAATATGTAGGTACGTTGCTGTGTCCTGACCTCTTATATGTTGATTGGAATATTTATCTTTCCATGACTGCTTCCAATGAGAAAACGGTAGGGGACTGCTAGTTTTTAAATGTTCATTCAGAACATCGCGCAAACGATCATCCATGCTTGGGGAGCTGACAGAAGATGACGGAATCTTTATAGTGAGTGTCATTGTCGCTAACAGAAAAACAAGGATTTAAATCTCAATACAGTAAAGTTGATCTTTGTATAATGGGGCTGTTACAGCAAGAAGACTTTTGAGGTAAGGGACCGATCGTTTATTACGTCCCGGGGGGCGGTGGTTTTCAAAAAAGTATAGTGCTTCAAAACTGAACCCCCCAAAATATTTTGTGGTAAAAATTATACCCCCCTTCCCAATTCTCCCCCCCCCCTCTAATAATTCCCCCCCCCCATAATTCTCTCCGTCCTTCCGTAGACAGATTTTTTATCTTTTTTCATTTAATATCTCGTTTATCTTTTCTCTCGTTTATTGTTCTTTCCTTTTCCCCAACCACGGGATCGAGAATAGTTCACTGACGTCAAATTCCCTAGACTGCTGTTGCTGTGTCATAAAATTTGACCCCCCCCCCCATGTTTCTTACCAGAGAAAAATTTACCCCCCAAAAAGGGGCTTGTTTTAAAATTGTACCCCTCCCTCCAAAACCGGGGACGTAATAAACGATCGGTCCCTATAAGAGGATATCAGGTTTGAAAGGATACGGCAAGAGTCGTCAATGTCTTCCTCTAGGGTGATTTCCTCTGACTGCGAACTGTTGAGGGTTGTGCGAGTAGACCTTTTTCCTGCCAATAACTTGCCAAGGATTCCAGTTGTCTATAGGATAAACCAAACGAATTAGACGATAACGGGTAAGGCGTCGTATGAGTGCGGGCTTTAATAAGTTGATTTAATACCGTAAGTAGCTAAGCAACCTCCCACATGAATCCCTGACTCGATGGTTGCCCGCTGCACGTTTACCATTTTTTTACTTTCAACTATAAGTCTGCATTGACTTACCCCTTCATTTTCTGCTATGCGACGCAACAAACTGTCCAATATTGCGTTAGCTTCCAAAGCATCATCCTTCCCGATTGATATTTCCATCCCCTCAAGAATGGAATCTCTCAGAACACTCCCCTTACTCTTACATCCGCACTACCTCTGACTGCAAAGCACTGATAAATAAAATGACACAAAGGGTACAATTTAAATAGCGTCGTTCGTACCCAGTAGTTCCAGATTTACTTTTCTGAAACATACTGGCAGACAGAAGACAAAATTCTGTAGTGTAAAATTTCTTTGGTCATCAAACTGAAACATCCATCTTTTACAATACAATCGAAAAAACGGATTTTACCTCTTGAAGTTTTTTGATGAATGCGCTGCCCCCTTTTTCCACAAGGCTCATGATTGGGTGGATCCATTGCAATATACATAAAACTGACACTAAGCCACCTCTACGCCCTCCAGGGTTCATTAATCCTATAAATAAAATAGGTAATATTTTATTTCTATTAAGGGGCCAACTGTTTCAGTTGCATTAGGAAGGAGATTAAAGTTCTATTAGGGTAGCACCTAACGACTTTTGTTCAGTTGCATTAGGAAGGAGATCAAAGTTCTATTAGGATAGCACCTAACGACTTTTGTTCGGTAAGATTCATGCATTTTTAAAGCTCGAGAAAGGTTAAAATAAAAAGAGCAACATGTAACACATATCAGACATTCAGGGATAACTGTAATATTCGTGTAAGATGAGTTTTTCTAAACGTTTACCCATGTTTTTGGAAGGAGAATCTTTTCACTATTTTACCTAAGATATTTTTATTACTTTTAAAACTGGCCGTCTGAAAATTCCATTTTAAGGAAAGTTCGGCTAGAGTAGTGTATTAAGTAACCTTGTCCTCCGACTTCCCACGTGTGTTATCCGCGGGTAACTGACAGCTTCGGGCAGTTTCGTGTAGGGCAAGTTAAAATTAACCAAACAGGCTTCTCATACATATGAACGTATTTTGAAACGTATTTCCTCGGTTGTCGAATGGCATGTTCTATCTATCACACTAATACAGTACCCATGCGCAGAAGCCCATCATGGGCGCTTGTTATGCGATAAAAAATGGAATATTTTATCAAATGTATGTCACCTGTGTCTTTTAAACTGGAATTCTTCAGTTGCAGCTCTCCGGTCTCGCGATGACAACGGAAAACCTGCATCCAAATAAAAATCGAAGTAAGACAGCTAACCTATTGCACTTATTTTCGCTATTGTTCAAAATTAACCTACGCGTGCCAGCACCCTTTCCAGACAAGAGGAGTGATGTCACATCACACGATTCGCGTGCCAGCCCTTCGTAGAAGCTCCCTCTCTCGTCAAATAAAAGAACCGCGAATATAAATCCTCGCAAACTTTAATGAAGTTCAGAAATAACGAGCACTCTGATTGGTTGGAAAACTATGCTTTATGTGAGTATATAAAACATGGATGTAATGTTCTCACTCCATCTGTGAATCACGCCAAGCGCGGTGGTTTTCAAGACCAACGATCGCATTTCAGGGTCAAGAAGACACCGTTGACGGGTACAAGTGGAAAGGGAAAGTTCATAAAAATGTTCTCTTTTCTTTTTGTCTACAACGAATGCTAGATAACGGAGACTAAAGGAGGGGCAAAAACAATCTGTCGCGGCTTACTTTACTCTTTACGTCTTCAGTTCGGAAATTAGAAATAGCACCCCTGGAATTGGTGACGTCAGAGAGTACGCATAGCTTCCCGCCGAAACTACACAAAAACAAAAAAAGGAAGAAAGAAAGTAAGAAATTAAGAAAGATCAATAAATAATATATACTCAAATACATAATTTATTGTATAGCTCCCCCTTTCACCCTACATACAGTGGCTGTATCGCAGAAAAGGAAAAAAAATTAAGTATCAGAATTAGTTGTACTGATTTCGGTAATAAAGTAAAACATTAACTTTGAAAATTATCTACATTTCAACAAGAAGACGATACCTTTAAATGATCAAAAGTTCTTTCCCCCAAAAAAGAAAACGATAGAATTTACGTGTACCTGCACTTGATAATGATGATGATGATGTTAATGAAAATAATTATAATAATAATGGTAATAATAATAATGATAATAATAATAATAATAATAATGCATACATACATACATAAATGAATACACACATACACACTTCCGCTCTTAAAAGATAAGCGTGGGAATATCATAATCTCTCTTTCTTTAAATCCGCATCCTTTTGGCCGCACATGTATGTACAGACGAAATATCGGATACTCGCCCCTCCCCCCCTCCCCCTTACCACACCCACGCAATATGTACTCCTCTGCTTTCTTCAGGATGCATTGGGAGAGGTTTTAAGTCACGTGACGAAAAAAGGAATGACAAAAAGGCACATTGGGTACTACCTGTCTCCCCCTTTCTTCCATTTCCACAGGACTTAAGTGCATCTGCGGAGTTACGACGTGGTCCTCCTCAGGTTCATCCTAGTCAAAGCACAGAGTTATTAATCCGGCCGTATAAAGAAAATAGTAGTATTTGTATAGGAACAAAGCCTTAATCCGCTAAACCCCAAAGATCCATCATTTCAAATGTTCCTTATTACCTGTTTGACCGGAATAATTCAGTTCTTCCGGATATATACTCGATAGATTGTTATGTTCAGTTTATGCAGGTTATAAAGGTCGACGCAAAATTGATATTACTCAGATATACCTCCCTATGGCTATAGACCTTAAGCCTTCTATTCTGGCTTTTAAAATAACTGGGGTTAAAAAATCGTAACGCCCCCGCCTCCATTTAAGAAATAACCGTTGTGGAGATTAGTTTACAACAAGACTTATCCGTTTCTTCATTTATGGGTCATGGCTTACCTCGTCACTGGTCGGTGTTGCGGGAGAATCCAGCACGACATAAACGCAACCATTCCCTTTTAAGGTCCGTACTCCTCGTGCATCAAGATTTTGGTCGGCCGCTTAAGTGAGAAAGTTTCTATTTCTCCGCGTTGCGTAGGAAAACTGCCCACCAAAATCTTTAAACTGTCGACGGATGACACCCATTATCTTTTCCCTTACTAAATCGCCTGTCTGATCCTCGGTTAAAAAAAAAGCCGTTTCTATTATGGCCTGTCCTTGGTAGTTGGAGATGCTCTTGGTTCCTTCGAACAGTTCCGGGACGTGATCAACGACCAAGAGCTTCATGTCGAACCGTTTTGGTTCACGTGCTCCTCCTCTTTTACCGCTTTGTCTGTAAGGAGTAAAGCGGTGAGAAGAAGAGGACCTCTGCTGCCTGGCAACAGATGGTAGGGTTGCTCGACTAGTTGAGGAGCCACTCGAAGTACCAGGATTCGAGCGAAACGAACGGGAGACGTCGTTGGCAAGCCTCGTATCCGACCGAAGAGAATTCAGAGAGCTTCTTGCATTTTCCAATGCATGAGATACACCATTATCAGTTGGCGAACGACTTATTAACTCAACAATCTGCGAAGCAGATCTAGAAAACCTACTTAGTATCTCAGTAAGATTATCATTTGAACTCATCTTGAACTAATCGAAAAAACGAAGAAAACCGACGCTAATACAAATTGAGGCAAAATTTATAGCAGAAAATGTATAGCAAAATTTATAGCAGAAGGTGTGAAAAGGACACGGGCGTGGCAAAAGGAGAAATCAAATTTTCTCGTCCATGACATCCTCGTTCTAGATATTTCCGACCTGTCGGCGTTTTACCAAAGGAAGTGTGAATAGAAAGTTTTGCCGACATTTCCTCCATTTCAGCAGTAAACCAGCTGAAAGGTGTTGCTCGCTCATTTGGAATTGAAACACTAAATACATCCGTAAACTCCCGTGGTTCCCTTGAAAGCCACGACCGATTCCAAACCAAAATGAGCAAAGTCTATACGCGTCGAGGGTAACATGTCGAGGGTAATTACAAAAGGAACCAAATAATAATAAATAAAATAATAATTCTTTAAAAAAATTAAAAGTAAATATGAAAATAGAAATAAAGAACGTGAGCTTCTGAAAAGATCGCTGTAGCGACAGAAGCGAATCACCCTGGTAGCGATCAATGCGGCTGAAAAAGTGTTGACAGATCCATAACAAACAGTTACCACTGTATCAGTTCTCATGGATTAAATAAAACCAAGACAAATAAAAGAGAATTATTTGTTTAAAAAAGGTGTGACAGGCCTACACCGACGACTACCGCTGTTCACAAGTGTAGTTTCTTTGCTTTTAGAGTTTGGATCTCACGAGTATGTTCTTGGGCGATTTTCCTCTTTTGTACGATATGATGGGAGGCTCTTTGTATATCTCACTCAGTAAAGGTTGATCCTGTATTAAACGCCATTTGCTCAATAAATGTTCTTTAAATTAGGCACCGCTGGGTGGTATTGTGTGACAAAAGGAAGAATATTCTATTGTGCGTTCTTTTATTTTGTTGAAGAGCCGACCTTCTCTCTTCGAATTTCACTTCTGAGAGGACTTTATTTACCAGATTATCTGGATAACCTCTCGCGTAAAGGCGTGGGAGCAACTACAGAATACAGGGCCACCTTGGTCCACCTCGTTTACAGGTGTCGGAGGCTTTTGTAGAACGAAGCAGGTAACAATGGACACTATTGTTATTCAGTGGTATGTAAATAAGTGGCCCTGTATTCTATAGTTTAGCCAAGGCGTGATCTGAATGCTACAATGTTCTCTTCAAAAGTATTTTTGAAGAGTTAGTTCGAAGCAACCTAAGTGCTTCGCCTTTGATGAAGCCTTTACTGACTCCTGGTGGGTGGCAGGAAGCGAAATGTGTGTACTGAAATGCTTCTGTCGGCTTGTAGTGACTTCGCATGTCAAGGATAGATCGCCTTTGTAAACGCAAGAATCCAAGAGAGTGGTTTCCTTGTCTGATATTTCAGCCGTGAGTCTAATTGTTGGATGATGTCTTTTAGCCTGTTCAATGAACCCATTTATATCCTCAATTCTTATGTTCCATAAAGAGAACACATCATCTATGTATCTTTTCGACACTAGTGGCTTTTCTGTGCTCTTATTCAGGATTTCTGTCTCAACCGCTGCTACAAATGGGTTGGCAAAAGAGACTGCTATTTTAGTTCCCATAGCGGTACCGTGTATCTGGAGATAACTTTTTCCATTGAACTGGAAAGAATTCTCCTTTAGTATAAGTCTGAGCATCTCTCTCAGTCTATCCTTGACACGCGCACTTATTTTCTAAACCAACTAGAACTTCCAGTACACGCACTTCAGATCTTGTCACCCATCGGGAGACAAGAAAGGTTTTATCAACCTAAGGGCAAGAGACTACCTAAAGAGCCTGATCAAGAAAGTGCTCTCAGAAGTGAAATTCTCTGACCGGAGTTCAGTCCTCAGACAATTAGGGCAAAGGCGTGCAAAATGATATTACCCTTCGTAACACAGTACAATCCATGTGTTCCCAACTTAAGAAAGATCCTTAGGGACAAATGGAAAAAAAAAAGAATCACAACCTTTGCTTAGACAACTGAGTCTATAAGGAGCTTACTCTTGTCAAGGGCACCCAACGACTACTTTCGGTAAAAAATCTGTTCGGAAGCAAGATGAGCTAGAATTTTCGAATATCGAACACACAGGCCCTCAGATTTTCGAACCGTGTCTCTGAATAGATCTTCAGTCCCTAAAACATCACCTAAGAGATTCGCAACAAGGGAAAATTAGTCCTTTCGGTTTTGGAAAGGATATTTTTGCAATTTTTGGGACTTAAAAAGATCATCTAGCAATTTCGGATGAGCAAATGGTTCGTTGGGATTAGTTTTTAGAAGGTGCCGCCCAGCTAGCAATTTCTGAAATGAAGATATCATTCCCTAAAACTTTCGAACACTTCAATTTCCAGCTAAGATATCCGAACAGATCAAATTCTTCTAGGTGATAAAAAATCTCTTTAGATAGTCTTTAAACATTACAAGGAGCCTAGAAATGTCTCTTAAAGGCTTTTGGCTCAATTTGCTCGTTGGGTGCCCCTGTCTTGTTTAACACAAGAGGAGTAAATCTCTAAAAGACATACTGGTTAGAGCCAAAGTGTTAAAGTCAAACAAACCAAGCTAACAAAGGTCTGAACAATCACACCACACTCCAGGATATGTGCCAGGTCTGTTTAAAATACCTTTAACCTTTCATCGAACTTGAGAGATATCTTATCTCAGGTTTCATTGCGCAACAGGCCGCACGCCTAGGTTGATTATATTTCCCGGGTTATTTTCGCACAAACCATGGTCAAGTAACCTCGAATTGAACACAGTCACTAAACTTACCACCGGTGCAAGGCTGTTATCAAATAATTTTCTTTTATTTGGGTTGGGTGGAATACGCGGAGTGCGGAGTGCGGAGTGCGGAGTGTCGAAAATGCGGAGTGTAGAAAATGAGGAGTGTAGAAAATGCGGAGTGTAAAAAATGAGGAGTGTGGAGAATGCGGAGTGTGGAAAATGGGAGTGTGGAAAATACGGAGTGTGGAAAATGAGGAGTGTGGAAAATGAGGAGTGTAGAAAATGCAGAGTGTGGAAAATCAAAAAAAAAAGTTTAGTTTTCGCTGTGAAAAAAATTTGTCCGCATTATCAACAATTAATCTAAAAAAATTCCCATTTTCAATTTCCCATTCCCCATTCCCCATTCCCGTTTTAGTAACATCCATGCGTGTGGAAAACGAGGCGTGTGTAACATGGAAATTAACAAATAGAACAAAAAAGAACAGGTAAATATAGGAATTTAATGCGCGTAGCATTTATTGTGAGTTAACGATGTTAACAATCGGTCGATGTTCTTTTAAAAAATCGACGCATCATTGCATTTTCGTGGCTAAATCGAACAATATTTTTTTTGTAGCTCTAAAGAACAGTAACGAATAGGTAAATAAAAGATTGAAATCAATGCGCTTAGCATTATTGTGAATTAAAGATATTAACAATCGGTCGATGTTCTTTAAAAACGGGATGCATCATTACATTTTCATGGCTAAATCGTACAATATTTTTTTGTAGCTCTAAAGAACAGTAACGAATAGGTCAATAAAAGATTGAAATAAATGCGCTTAGCGTTGTTATGAATTAACGATATTAACAATCGGTCCATTACTTTAAAAGCGGGATGCATCATTACATTTTCATGGCTAAATCGCACAATATTTTTTGTAGCTAAAAGATTGAAATCAATGCACGTAGCATTATTGTGAATTAACGATGTCAACAACGAGTCCGTGTTCTTTCAACACTTCCCTCTGGTCTTCATCAAGTGACTGGTAGGTGCCGAGGTCGATTAGTACACGGCCGTCAAAAACAGGGTTTTTTCGCCTAATATGCGCAGGGTTGGGATGGTAATAGGTGTTGGTAAAGTCTGTGCTGTACACTAACGCCCCTGTGTTGTCGTCCCTGCGCACCACACGCCGATCCACGTGCTTGACCACGATGTTGTGTGGTGGCTGACGAAATTTTTCGGCAAACATGTCACCGCATCCGTAGCACTTTTTAACAATTGCTGGCAAGGCCACGAGGTAATACGAATGCGGCGACAAACCTGAGTGCCATGTTCCTGCTGCTGCCGATGGTTGGATTGACGAAAATGGCCGATGAAGGGGTGCAGCTTGGGAAGGAACGTTTTGCGGGTGAGCTTGAAATGGTGACGTGTATGGATGGTGAAAACGTGCTCCATGGATAGGAAAGCTTGGTGGATTATACAAAGCTGGGTACAATGGACCCAGCTGTATTTGATGAGCGGCAACACTTGGCTGGCCTGGTGCAGGATACAAATTATGTAACTGCGCTCCGTCTGCGTATTTTTGAGATTGATTTGCCGCAATACTTGATGAGGGGTTTCTTGGCACCACTACACTGGTAGATTGCTTTCCGCGTCTGCTTCTTGGCGGTCTCTCTCCCTTTCTGCCTCTCCCAGCTGGCATTCCAAATGTGATGGCTTTGCTGTAGTTAAGCCCACTAGACTTACGCTTGTTGGCCACCAGCCATTTCAGGTACGCCTCAAGGGTTCCTCTTTTTAATGACGCCGCGACAGCGTGAGCGCACAAACAGGACGCAGAGTATCCTTGGCAGTCCTGACATTCCACTTTCCCATTAAAGTACTCGACGATGATGTGCGGCTTCGTGGGCTTTGATTTTGAGGGAATGATGAGAGTGGCATATGCCGAGGCCGCCGGTAACTCCGTTACTTTCCCCTCATTCATTAATTTTTCGGCTTTGTGAGCAATGAACTTTAAGACGTCCGGAGTTATCCAGTCCACTCCAGCAGAAAGTATCTGCTGGAACACTGTAGACTCGCCTTCCACTAACTTTGTGTTTATAGTGGCTACGCTGTTGGGGGAAGAATCTTCAAGACCGATATGGTGAACACGCGAGAGGGCTGCTTTTCTTTGGTCATTTGTCATATTTGCCCATTTGTCGCCTGCTACAAGCAGGTGGCGGAACTCTGGACGAAGCTGATACTCTTCTTTGTCTAAAACAGCCAACTCTAGTTCTTGTTCCTGGCTCTTAACTAATTTCTCAATACTCTTG
>OX453281.1:19530060-19545060 GCA_949710005.1 Ricordea florida | reverse complement strand
CTTCACGTCTGTAAATAAAGCCAACAAAGACAAAATTTTAATCAGCATAGCAATAGAGATCGTCCTTCGTTTCTCACAGTCTTAATCGAAGAAAAATAAAAACAAATGGAGCAAGGCATAAATAAACTAATTGTGAGTCCCTTCTCCAGGCACACTGACCTCGAAATCTGACTCTGGGGAGGGTCATCGTCCTCAGGAACAGCTGGTGATGTCATCAAATCAATAAACTAGCGAAATATACAAAGGGAATCATTTAGCAGCAGTTAATATATAACAATAGACCAGATGTGGGCGCGAATAAACTGTTTTTGTGTCAACTTAAGCTCCATGAGCTCTGAGAAGGGTCAAAAGATATTTACGGCAAAGAAAATCAAGTCTATTATTATTATTATTATTGTTGTTGTTGTTGTTGTTGTTGTTATTATTATTATTTAAATAAATTCAGAGGGCATTTATCCAATTTCATGAATTAATTACAAACAGCACAGCCAAAGTCAGGCAAATAGAACTTATAGTGTTGATACAAAAGGCACTAACTTACCTAAAGGATCGTCACATGCATTACGTTTGGCACCTTTCTCGCCTGCAAGGGACAAAATAGGACAGCATTGACTTAAGTTGACGTAAATGCCACATAATTAACAAAATCACATTGTATCCCATCTTTTATAACTCAAAAACGTACAGGCTCAAGTAAAGCTTTTTGCAAATTTAGAAAGGAAATGTGTAGAGGAGCCGGAAGAGGGGGGGTTAAGGAGGTAATTTATCTTCCAACCACACCCTTCAGTAGTGTTAAAGTTATAACATGCTTGTCTGTTCTATTAAAGGAGCTATGTCACGGAAGGTGCATCTTGAAAAAATTGGCCAATTTTTTCAAGTTTGTCATTCGTAATCCGTCTCAATCTTTGTCAGTCGTAGCCATCCTTGTTTATTTTCAGTTTCTTATTTTAATTTTGTTGTTATTCTACCTTGGGAAACTAATATTGTGAGGTTTTCTTCAAAATAAAAAGGAATCAGAAAATAACTTAAAATATGGTGACAATGCTCCTTTAAAGGTTTCTTGTTACTCTTGTCGTCGGGCAACTTGCCGTCACGCGTTGCGTGACACGCGAGAGTCTAACCACCGAAGCGGCCAACAAAAGAAACAGATAATTATATTAAAACAAATCAAATAATTCTAGTCTAACCTTCGATGTTAATCTATTTTAATTAGTGAAGAAGATTGTTTCAAAACTCTTATATTGGGATATGCGCAGTAGTTTTAATAATACAGTCGAACCCCTATTAAGAGGCCACTTAAACGGGCAACCCCTTTAAGGCGGCCAGGAATCAAAGTCCCGATGAGGGTTCTTCTATTGTTTTTTACCTCTATTAAGCGGCCAGCCCCCATTAAGCGGCCACTATCCGTTTCCCCGAGGGTGGCCGCTTAACAGGGGTTGAACTGTACTAGCAGTCAAGTGTACCATAAAAGCTGTCAAATTAACAAAACCACAAGCACGCCGTGTGCGAATCGCTCGCTTCGCACGCGGCAATCCGCGATTTCGTTGCTTTGATTAAATTAAATAAAAGTTTGGAGTCTGCAATTAGACCAATGTATAAAAAATACCTGTCTTTTCTCCATTGTTGCGATCGACGGGTTCGTTTTTCACCTTCTCTTCCAAACTGGTCTCTCCTGAAAGTACTGATGGTTTGTTATTCACTTTCTCTGCCAAGCTGGTGTCTCTTGAAAGTACTGATGGTTCCTTTTCACCATCACCGTTTAGTTCCATTAGAACATCTTCAGCGCGTGGGTGGAGAAAAGAGTCGAAAGCTATACATTTTAGATACAGTTTCTCAAGCTGAGCCCACTCTGAAAATTGTCGCTGTTGATATTTTTTAGACGACTGAGGTTTGGATTTCTTGGCCATCTTCTCTCTTCGCATTTTTTCAAAATATTTGGCAGCCAGGGCTGGAGGTTTTTGAGCGCTTGAGTTTAGTTCAATTTCATAGGGAAACTCCAGATCAGGATTGATAATACTGCAAAAAATCATCCCCAGTGCCCAGATATCGATTGCCTTTAAGTCTTCCATTGTTGCGCAATTCAATTTTCCTTCGAGTAGAATCTCTGGAGCCATGTAGGGCTTTGTACCACGCTCAATGTTCATGGTCTTCGCATGAATGATGGAGGCTGTTTGGAGTAAAGTTGACCTACTCTCGCCGAAGTCAGTTAATTTGCAAATTACCGGACAATCGGCAAAGAAACTTGGCAGTTGATCCGCACTGATATCCTCCTTACTGTAGTGTCGGTTGCTGACCAACACGTTGCCTGGTTTTAGGTCACGATGCACGTCATTGTTTGAATGAAGGAAAGTAAGACCTGCCGCGACGTCCTTTGCAACCTTCGGAAACACGGGCAGGAAATGTTCAAAGGCTTCAGTTTGGCCCTCGATGCGATCAAGGGTGGGTAAAAACTCTTGCAAATTGGATATCTGATGGTCGAGGCCGAAGGGAATAAAATCGAAGTACTCGTACTCCATCATTATTGCCAATGGTTTTGAACAAACGCCTATAAATTGCGTAATGTTCGGATGGCACAAGCTTTTAAGCATTTTTGCCTCCTCAGCAATGTTCCTTAAGTGAGAATCTCCCTCTCCAAAAAATCGCTTGACAACAACAACTTTACCTTTAGGAGTGTAATTTCCTTTCATGACCGACCCAAAACTTCCCTTGCCAATCTCGTCTTTATCCTTAACGTCACTCCAGACAAAGCTGGGTAGGCCCTCAAAGTAACCTTCTGAGAGCGATTTAGTCCCAACGAGTGGTATTTTGAAAGCCATGATGACCTTCAATTATAGCAATCTAGCGCTGTGGCACACGGAGATCAATGAGGGCTTAAAAGCACGTGGGAAACAACTACAATGGCTTATTATTTAAACCGGAAACAACTAGAATGGCTTACTCCTTGAACCGGAAATAAAAACGGCGTAACACAAAAATTTGAAACCGCAACAATACGACCGGAAAGGAAAACTCATGTTTAGAAAAGCATAGGACAAGTTTGACTAGTTAAAGTCGGAAAAGTCCGGAAATATAGTGAAAACGGCTCGTCCTAAGTTTAGCGAGTTAAAAATGCAAGCTGTTTTCACAAGAAAAAACAAGGGATTATCTCGCCTTTATGACCGGAAATTCTCGCGAGATGGTATAACTTGTTCTGGCAAATGCCGCAGCCAATCACATTGCCCGTAGTGACAGATACCTGCCAAATCGTGAGCTGGCAAATATTTTCCAGACGCTCGCGCTCACCTCGTGGTTCACTTCGCAAACAGTGCTTTTGAAATGGCAGACTGTAATAGCTTCGCTATGTTTAATTAGTATTTACCGCACTATGTGAAGAATGAGTGCTTATCATATTATCACATGTCAACTGCTTGTATATATATCACTTTTCATCATTTAATAAATCAGTCTTGCTTATCCTTTACTCACGAGTAGTCCCAAGTTATTACATTGGCGACGAGGATCTAAAAAAACCTTAGCGATGGCAACGTACGGTCAAATCGGTGAATACAAGGAGACCGAGCTGTGGACGCAGTACGTGGAAAGGCTTGAACTGTATTTTTTGGCCAACGACATCAAGGATGCGGCCAAGAAACGGGCAATTTTCATCAGCGTGTGTGGAGGGAAACATATGCGCTAATTCGCGATTTGCTGCAGCCGAAAAAGCCAGCCGAGACGGAGCTGAAGGTCATTTTCGAGGAAGTTGAGAAGCATTACTCACCAAAGCCAAGCGAGATCGTGGAGCGCTTCAAATTCCACAATCGCAGTCGCACTGAGGGAGAAGGCGTGGCGGAGTTTTTAGCAGGGTTACGAAAACTATCAGAACACTGTAATTTTGGAGAGACCCTAGATAACATGCTGAGGGACAGATTAGTTTGTGGAATCAATGACGCAAAAATCCAACGCAGACTTCTAGCGGAACCTGAACTAACGTTGAAGAAAGCTATAGATCTAGCGTTAGCGCTTGAATCTGCTTCGAAGAATCTCATTGATTTGAGTTGCAAAACAGAGTCTTCACCAGTTAACCTAGTGCACGCGCAAAGGAAGAGCGGCAGAGCGAGAGGCGGAGCCGGAGAAAATGCCAAGTGTTATCGCTGTAGTGGAAAACATCTGGCTGCGACCTGTAAATTCATAGACGCCCTCTGCTTCAATTGCGACAAGAAAGGACATATTGCGAAGGTGTGTCACTCCCCTAAATCTGACAAGAAGAAATCAGAGGGAGCAAGAAAAGAAACTAAAAAGGACACTAAGAATCGTACAAACGTGGTGAGAGATAAGGAAAGTGACGATGAGTCATACGCCATGTTCAATGTCACCGGAAAAGCGGAGACTGTGAAAGCATTCAAAGTTGACGTTAAGATGTGTGGCAAACCGCAGCAAATGGAGGTTGACACTGGAGCGTCAAAAACAATTGTAAACGAGAGCACGTACGCGATGTTGCGTGATGAGGTCAAAATGGAATTTGCAAAGCCTACATTGAGTACCTATACAGGGGAGAAAATTCCTGTGATAGGAACCGTGATGATCCCAGTGGAATATGGGGAACAAAAACACAAATTATCAGCAGTGGTGGTTCAAGGACCAGGACCAAACTTGTTAGGTCGGGATTGGCTTAATGTGTTGAAGCTCGACTGGAAGTCGATTTTCAGTGTGCAAGACACGCCCCTTGTGAAGCTTTTGGAGGCTCACAAAGATGTGTTTGATGAGGGACTTGGAACTTTGAGAGGTACCAAGGCAAAGATCTACGTGGAAGCTGACGCTGAGCCTAAATTCTTCAAGGCACGTCCAGTACCTTATGCTCTAAAAAGCAAAGTGGAAGACGAATTGGAACGGCTCCAAAAGGAGGGAATTATTTCACCCGTGAAATTTAGTGAATGGGCGGCACCAATAGTTCCTCTTTTGAAGCCGAACAATACGATTAGGATATGCGGAGATTACAAATGCACTGTCAATCAAGTTTCCAAGCTTGACAACTACCCAATACCAAAAACGGAGGATCTGTTAGCGCCTTTGGGCGGCGGAGAAAAATTCTCGAAGTTGGACATGTCCCAAGCCTATCAACAACTAGTGTTGGATGAGGATTCAAAGAAGTACACCACCATTAACACTCATAAAGGATTATTTTGTTATAACAGATTAGCCTACGGAATTTCGTCAAGTCCTGGAATTTTTCAGCGCACAATTGAAAATGTGTTGCAAGGGATTCCCAAAGTGATCGTCAGAGTGGATGATATATTAGTGACAGGGAAGGATGACGAAGAGCATTACAGCAACTTAGGAAAAGTCTTAGAAACACTTTCACGAGCGGGACTTAAATTGAGAAAGGAAAAATGCAAGTTCATGCAATCGGAAGTGGTTTATTGTGGTTATGTCATCAATGGCAAAGGAATCAAACCGGTTGCAGATAAGGTGACCGCGATTAGCAATGCACCGGAACCAACGGACGTGGGACAGTTGCGGGCATTCCTGGGAATGTTAAATTATTATCACAAATTTCTACCGGATGTGGCTACGTTGTTGGAACCTTTACACAAACTCTTGCGAAAAGGGGAAAACTGGATGTGGAAGGACGAACAACAACAGGCATTCAACAAAGCAAAGGAACTGTTGCAAGCGGCGAACTTGTTGATACATTTTGACCCGACAAAGGAACTTATTCTAGCCAGTGACGCATCCAATTACGGAATTGGTGCTGTGTTGTCACATCGCGTGCATGATGGAAGTGAGCGACCTATCGGATACGTGTCACGCGCGTTAAACGCGGCGGAGCGCAATTATTCAACCCTAGAGAAAGAGGCTTTAGCGGTTATCTTTGGAGTCAAGAAATTTCACCAATACCTGTATGGAAACAAATTCACAATTAAAATGGATCACAAGCCACTGGAAGGAATTCTGAGTGAAAAGAAAGGGATTTCACTGCAGGCAGCTCCCCGAATCCAGAGATGGGCTTTGACCTTAGCAGCGTACGAGTACACCATTTCGTACAAGACTGGCGTGACAAATGGTAACGCTGATGCACTGAGTAGACTCCCGTTGTCTACGTTACGAGAAAATACACATCAAATGGGAGAGACAATAATGCTGATGGAACACTTGGAAGGAATGACCATCAATAGTCAGCATATTAAGGAGTGGACCAAAAGGGATCCGACTCTTGCACAACTACTTACGGTTTACATTGGAGGGTTGGCCTGCAGGGACACAACAGTCTGAGGAGCTGAAACCCTACGTGAATCGCAAGACCGAGCTAAGTGTCGAAGATGGGTGTTTGCTCTGGGGAACCCGAGTTATTGTACCGCACCAAGGCAGGAACAAAGTACTCGCGGAACTACACGAGACCCACCCAGGAGCTTCACGCATGAAAACACTTGCACGGAGTTATGTCTGGTGGCCTGGAATGGACGGAGATATTGAAAAATTAGTAAAACGTTGTGACCAATGTCAGCTACACCAAAAGGCACCAGCAGAGGCACCCCTACACCCCTGGGAGTGGCCTAAACAACCATGGTCAAGGATCCACATTGATTATGCGGGACCATACATGGGAGAAATGTTTCTAGTTGTAGTGGATGCTGGTTCAAAATGGCTTGAAGTGCACATAATGAAATCAACCAAGTCAGCACCTACAATCGAGAAATTGCAGGAAATTTTTGCAATGCATGGCCTACCAAGAACTGTTGTCAGTGACAACGGACCGCAATTTGTCAGTGCGGAATTTAAACAGTTCATGGACGCAAACTGTATTAGGCATGTTAAAGTGGCACCGTACCACCCAGCCTCAAATGCCCAAGCTGAACGGGCTGTGCGCATTTTTAAGGAGGGGATAGAGAAAATGCAAGGAGGCAGTTTAAAGAGCAAGCTATCGAGATTTCTACTGAGATATAGGGTTACTCCGCACTCTACAACAGGCGTACCGCCAGCTCAGTTACTTATGAAACGCCACTTGTTTACCAAGCTGGATTTGTTACGGCCGAGCGTTGAAAATCGTGTGCGTGGCAAACAGACCACACAGAAAGCGTTGCATAACTTACATGCAAAACCACGAGAGGTCAACGTTGAGGATGCAGTGGTAGTGAGGGATTTCAGGTCAAAGAAAACGTGGATGCCGGGCAAGGTAGTCGAGAAAACGGGTCCAGTTTCTACAAAGGTTGAATTGGAAGACGGGTCCATCATTCGCCGACATCAAGATCATCTTAGAGTTTGCGAAAGCCCGCCAATCGAACCTGTGGCTACGGAAAGCCCAGAACCTGATAATTCGGCAGAGATAGTTAGAACGGAGAACACTCGTCCTGTACGCAATCGAAAAATGCCAGAACGCTTTAAAGACTTTGAAGTTTATTATGTTTAACTTGATTGTAGCCTATTGATATCAGAGACTTTCTGTGGATTTTAAAAATTGGTATGATGAAACTTAGTGGGGAGGAATGTAATAGCTTCGCTATGTTTAATTAGTATTTACCGCACTATGTGAAGAATGAGTGCTTATCATATTATCACATGTCAACTGCTTGTATATATATCACTTTTCATCATTTAATAAATCAGTCTTGCTTATCCTTTACTCACGAGTAGTCCCAAGTTATTACACAGACGAATTCACTCGTAGTACTTTCCCGTTCCGATTTACAATTCCTCCGGCCTCATTAGATCCCTCAGTTCCTCAGCCGCTTTTGAGCACAAATGCTCTACAATTTATGTCAGCCGCATCTCTCCGCAGCACATTTCAGCACCTTCACCCGCATCTTCCACAAGCACCGGCGAAAGCAGCGAGAACAGTCCAACCGAAGGATCTGTTAACCGAAACCATTCTTGTTCTCCAAAGTTACGCGCATTTGTAATTTGAATCTTCTGAGTAAAATTTCGGGTTAAATTTCACAGTGAAAACAGATGTCAAGTTTAACTAGTAAATGTCGGTCTGTAAACAAACACCTAGAAAGAATGTTCAGCTAGAAAAGTAGTCTAGCATGGACGGATCGTTAATTCACAATAATGCTACACGCGTATTTTTCTTTAATTTATGCGCATGTGTCACGATATTATAAAAACACTCTTTAAAAGAATATACACTCCGCATTTTCTACACTCCTCATTTTCCACACTCCCCATTTTCCACACTCCCATTTTCCACACTCCGCACTTTCCACACTCCTCATTTTCTACACTCCGCACTCCGCACTCCACGTATTCCACCGAACCTTTTATTTGTCTTGGTTTTATTTAATCCATGAGAACTGATACAGTGGTAACTGTTTGTTATGGATCTGTCAACACTTTTTCAGCCGCATTGATCACTACCAGGGTGATTCGCTTCTGTCGCTACAGCGTTCTATTCTGAAGCTCACGTTCTTTATTTCTATTAATATTCTATTTTCATATTTACTTTTAATTTTTTTAAAGAATTATTATTTTATATATTATTATTTGGTTCCTTTTTTAATTACCCTCGACATGTTACCCTCGACTCTCGACTCTCGACACTCCACCAAAACCCAGACTCATATAAGCCTCAATTGCAACAACAACAACAAATACATTAAACATACACAGTTAAACTACCCGAGACAGGCACTGTGTAAACATTTTACAAGGAAAATAAATCGATTTTACTAACAACTGAATGAAAATACGCACAACTGATCGATCATGTAACAACTGATCGATTTTATTGACAACTGAATGAAAATTAACGCACTACTGATCGATCACTGATATAACAACTGATCGATTTTAGTCACAACTGAATGAAAATACGGACAACTGATCGATCGGATAACAACTGATCGATTTTAGTCACAACTGAACGAAAATACGCACTACTGATCGATCATATAACAACTGATCGATTTTAGTCACAACCGAATGAAAATACAGACAACTGATCGATTTTAGTCACAACCGAATGAAAGTACACACTACTAATCGATCATATAACAACTGATCGATTATAGTCACAACGGAACGAAAATACGGACAACTGATCGATCGGATAACAACTGATCGATTTTAGTCACAACTGAATGAAAATACGCACTACTGATCGATCATATAACAACAGATCGATTTTAGTCACAACCGAATGAAAATACAGACAACTGATCGATTTTAGTCACAACTGAATGAAAATACAGACAACTGATCGATCATATAACAACTGATCGATTATAGTCACAACTGAATGAAAGTACACACTACTAATCGATCATATAACAACTGATCGATTTTAGTCACAACAGAACGAAAATACGGACAACTGATCGATCGGATAACAACTGATCGATTTTAGTCACAACTGAATGAAAATACGCACTACTGATCGATCATATAACAACTGATCGATTTTAGCCACAACTGAACGAAAATACGCACTACTGATCGATCATATAACAACTGATCGATTTTAGTCACAACCGAATGAAAATACAGACAACTGATCGATTTTAGTCACAACAGAACGAAAATACGGACAACTGATCGATCATATAACAACTGATCGATTTTAGTGACAACTGAATGAAAATACAGACAACTGATCGATCATATAACAACTAATCGATTTTAGTCACAACAGAACGAAAATACGGACAACTGATCGATCATATAACAACTGATCGATTTTAGTCACAACTGAATGAAAATACGCACTACTGATCGATCATATAACAACTGATCGATTTTAGAGGGTGACGCAAACTAAAGTGGGCGTAAATTTGCCAGCGATTTCTATTTTACGCCTACATTCAGGGGCACCCAACGAAACATTTTCCCAAAATGCAATATTCAACCCATCACAATGATAAGTAAACACTTTAAAGGCATTTTTAGTATTTTTTTCCTGTTGCTGGGAAAAAAATATCTGTTCCGCACTCCCAGCAGGATGGTAAGAAAAGTTCCACTTCCCAGCTACATTGCCAGGGAAATTCCCAGCCAGCTGACTGTCTGCTGATTTTTTTCCCAGCCAGCATTTGAAAAAGACATTAATCAGTGAAAAACGCATGCTTGTCCTGTATTCCTTTAGTTTTGCCGTTATTTTACTTCCGCGTATGAGAAAATGCCTTAATAATTCTAATGCTAATATTTTAAAACTTCTCCAAACAAATGGTGGGAATCATGATTGCTTGGCTGTTATGCAAAAAGGCTAATGGACAATAAATTATTTAATGAGTTAAACAATTAGACAATTACCTTTCACTGTCAAACATTTATTAACTGATTCTTGAAATTCTGACATACAGTGAACAGTAAGTGTGCAAAAAAGAGGTACAATGTCTCGTAGCTGGCATGAACATTACATAAGATTACATAAAGATTACATACAATTCAGTTTTACTTTACTCTTCCATCTCCAAAAATGTTCTAAGATTTTATCCTTGGGAGTATGCTCGTTTCTCACAGATTTCATGGTTGGTTGTTACATTGACTTGACTTTTCCAGTCACACTGTCAATTTTGCAAACCATTTCAATGTTTGACTGAGTCCTTGCCATGAACTTGTATAAACTTCTTTGTCAAAAAAAGCTGCTGAGGTAGTAACATCCATTTCTTATCATGGTGCCAAATGTGACCAAGCTGGGCTTCAGGTACTAAGCCAGAAATGTCTGACTGCTAAATGCCGCAACTAAATAGACTTCTCATTGTCAGTAATTTATTACAAAATGAAATTGTTACCATGGCTGAACAAATTGTTGAACATCTTCATCTCAATGACTTAAATATGCAAACATTAACATACAGTGAGTGCAAATTTAAGAGTTGGCGCATAGAAAAAAAAATACCTTCACCTGATAGAAGAGAGAGGGTCACAAGAATGAACAAACAGTGAATGCTCATCGTCACAAGCCTAACTCAACCTGATGGAAGAGAGAGGGTCACAAGAATGAACAAGCAATGAATGCTCATCGTCACAAGCCTAACTCAACCTGATGGAAGAGAGAGGGTCACAAGAATGAACAAGCAATGAATGCTCATCGTCACAAGCCTAACTCAACCTGATGGAAGAGAGAGGGTCACAAGAATGAACAAGCAATGAATGCTCATCGTCACAAGCCTAACTGAACCTGATGGAAAAGAGAGGGTCACAAGAATGAACAAGCAACGAGTGCTCATCGTCACAAGCCTAACTCAACCTGGTGGAAGAGAGAGGGTCACAAGAATGAACGAACAGTGAATGCTCATCGTCACAAGCCTAACTCATTCCGATGGAAGAGAGAGGGTCACAAGAATGAACAAGCAATGAATGCTCATCGTCACAAGCCTAACTCAACCTGATGGAAGAGAGAGGGTCACAAGAATGAACAAGCAATGAATGCTCATCGTCACAAGCCTAACTCAACCTGATGGAAGAGAGAGGGTCACAAGAATGAACAAGCAATGAGTGCTCATCGTCACAAGCCTAACTCAACCTGATGGAAGAGAGAGGGTCACAAGAATGAACAAGCAATGAGTGCTCATCGTCACAAGCCTAACTCAATCTGATGGAAGAGAGAGGGTCACAAGAATGAACGAACAGTGAATGCTCATTGTCACAAGCCTAACTCATTCCGATGGAAGAGAGAGGGTCACAAGAATGAACAAGCAATGAATGCTCATCGTCACAAGCCTAACTCAACCTTGTTTGTTATAATAAGAGGATGATATGATAAATTGGTGATATTAAAAAGGAGTAGTAAAAGATCTGCCAAGTAAAAAAATGTACAATGTTGGTCATAATAACAATTACTAACATACACAATACACAAAAACACTAATAAACAGAGAAAATATTTATTTGCACATATTGAGTACCCAAGCCCACACAAAACAGCTGATGATTAGTTGCATTTCAATCAGAGGACTTTACTTAGTCCATGTTGGTCTGTCCTGATAAATTGATAAGGAGCAATCTCACACAAGTAAATTTCACTCAGTTGGGCATATAAAAATCTACACTACAACAGTGCTCATGATGCCAATCTGAATCATTAGACATAATTTAAAAGTAATGATGATACATGTAAAACTGTAGTGGACTGGCATAGCCGTAAAACCATAAGACAACACAACTATAAAATAATGTCTGGCCAGACAAACTTCGTGCCCTGCCAAAATTGCCCCTCAACTGACAATTAGCCTGGTAATATAACAAAATTGTTTCCAAGCTTGCGCAGTTGACTACAACTTTAAGGCATATACCACCACTTCCACCAAATTCAGACATCTGTCAGTGTTGAACCACTGTTGAATTCGGAATGAAAACACGAAATTAACAATTTGTTGAAGGTTGCACATTTTTTTTTTTTTGGCACATGCTTGTCCTCTACAGCCTGGAGTTGTCGAAAGAAATTAACTGAAATAATACAATTTTTACCGTAAAAGTAGAGGATAAAAACTTGCCTTCTGTTTGAAGAATTACGCTGTCGACTCTAGAACTGAGAGCGGGAAGCCGAACTGGCACCCCAAATCTGCAGAATCTGTGAATGAAAATACTGTTGTTAGCTCATTCAATTCGTCTCAACTGTAGACGAACATCACAAGAACTTCAGCATACAGACAAAAAAACAATGGAAAATTAATCTTACATGTAAATGAGGAAGATGCAAAATATATTCCCTCAAAATGTCGTTGGATCTTGCATAATCCCGCGTGTATGAAGACAGAAGCGACCAAAACCGTTTTTTTTCCGCAAACGCGATAACTTTAGCCAGCGGTCATTAGTTTGTCACTACCGAGGGAGTGGTGGAGGGGTTCATTTTCACTCGTCATCAGTCTCCAGTGTTCCTTTAGCCAGCTCCTTCTGTTCGGCTGGAAATGCTAGAAAAAAAGTAAGTATTTCCCAGCCAGCTCGGCTTGAAATGCTTGAAAAAGTCAGTAATTCCCAGCAGAAGCCACTAGCAATTAAAAATTTCCCAGCCAGCTGAATGTGTACTGCGGAACACCTTTTTTGCGGAACACCTCCGATGGGTGCCCCTGTACATTTCGAGCGAGCTAAAAGAACCGTTGAAACTTCTTTGACATAGCAAGCGGAGCCGCAAACAAGAATAGAGCGAAACTCCTCATACCATTGCGCCTTTTCGTGCTTTTCGACAAAGCGTAAAGTCAGCTATCCCTCGAAAGAACTCGCTCACTGCTCGAATTCTTCACACAGTCATCGGTCGTAAAATGTAGACTTTTTTAATACAGTCGATTGCATCTACCCGTGAACGCACGTGCTCAAAACATGTTTTCAGGTGACGTCAAACCTCTGAGTTTCAGGCGTCAAACTTTGAAGTTTTCCCGCCCAAATGTGAAGTTATCCTCGGCACTTCTCAAAGGGAAGATGTTTTCAATCAACAAGAAAGGAAGAAATTATCAAAAAGGTGTCCCACTTTCAAGCGATTTGCGGAATCAAGTAAAAGAACTTGCGCAGGATTATTGTTTATCAGAAGTTGGGAGCAGATTACGCATCAGCAAGGGTGCAGTTTAAAAAATCGTTACTCGAGGGAACTTCACATTTGGGCGGGAAAACTTCAAAGTTTGATGCCTGAAACTCAGTGGTTTGACGTCACGTGAAAACATGTTTTGAGCGCGTGCGTTCACGGGTAGATGCAATCGACTGTATCAAAGCTTAAAATATAGACACCATCTGAAATGTCAGAGTCAAAACTGGGGCAAAAAAAGGCCAGTCTAAACGAGTTTAAAGCTTACAATTTCCATACTAGGTAGACATTTCTACCGGAAGCAAAAGGCATATTCTTCTAGTAGATCCCAGTACTAAATCGTGTTTGGATACTAGTTACCAATCGATAACGGTCAGTGGCAGCCATCTTGTAGTGGGGTAAAAAAAAAAAAAAAAATTGCCCGCGCCTATATTTTTGTGGTACTGTCAGTTGCCGTACAAGGCCCTGCGATACAATTGCCGTACAAGGCCCAGCTATCAAATTGCCAAACATAGTTGATTTACAAACTTTTGATATGCAGTTTTGTAGTGTAATGCAAAGCCGTATCCGCTGCATGCAGGAGAAATTTAACACAAACGTTTTCAAAGTACGCTCGTTTGTTTCCTTTTGTTGGTACCAGAACGATGAATCACGAAGTCAAGTTGATGAAAGTCAGTATAGTGGAGCGAAAACTCTGCCACAAGAATGCAAACGTGACGACGAACACGCAGGTAAACAAATCAAGGAAACAATCCAGGTAAATAAAGAAATAACTAGAAGATCTCGCTTTCACCGATTTATTAATCCAGGTGGGGTGTAAGTTGAAATATCCTCCACAAGTAATCACAATTTTGTGGTATGTACGAATGAGTTAGCTCTTAGGAGCCTTTGATTTTCAATAAAATCGACTAACTTTGTTCCTGCGTGGTATTTGTGTATACTGTCCCACCGATTGTCCGGGTATTTCAGCGAATTAATATTGCTTTTCGGTTTTTTACTCGTGCACGCATAAGGTGGGTACGAGTCTAGGTTTGTGTTGCCTATCTATTTGATGATATCTATAACCCCTGGATATGAGCAAACGCGCGCTCTGATTGGTTTCCTACTCAAAGACTATCAGCTCTTATAACCCACTGACTAATTTTCGCGTTATTTTATTGGTTATTATGGGTCACATGGTGTCAAATAGCTGGACAGGTATCAGGCGATATACCTCGGCCGCCTGGATATTTGCCCTGCGATTTTTCAGTCGCAAGAAAACACAACAAAGTCAGTCTCTTTTTAAACAAACTCGTTTTGTAGAATCCAGTGATCGTAGTCAAGTAGTTAGTCGCAGCTGTTGCTCCGGATAAAACAGAAAATCAACAAAATAAGCTGCTGGTGTTTTTAGCCTTGAGGTGAGCAAAAGTTTCGAACCCTTGGGTAATCAAATTCTTGAAAATCTCCTCACTAAAATGTGCAAAAAGGCTGGTTATGCACAAAGCTACACTTCCCACTGTCTTTAAAGCTGCCAGTTGAGAAAACTTTCCAAGCCAAAACGATAAACTACGCAAGAGATAAATCCCTCAAGTCGA
>OX453281.1:19385060-19525060 GCA_949710005.1 Ricordea florida | reverse complement strand
TTAGGGCTGGGTCTGAAAGCATTGAAAAAGGAAAAAGGGCCCCCCCTCCCCCCGAGGGACCCTCCTCCACCCCTGCCAATCATTGGCAGGCCCCACTGCTAATGCTGCACCTAACTCACAATAACGTTAATTTGGTACTAACCTAAGTCATATAAACTACAGTATTTTTTTTGGTATTTCTTTATTTTATTATTTTTTTATTAATTATTTTTATATATCAAGAACAATGCATAATAGAGATAATAAACTATGAATTTAAGTGTTGTGATACTCCCTGGTGTGAAACTCCGCAAAGCAGTTCTTATCCCCCGTCACATGCATGTAGCTCTTGTTGCATTGTGGTGCTCTGCAAAAAGAATACACCCTATTGTCAGCCTTGGTTTTCTTGTAGCACACGACACAGCGTTTCTTCTCCTTGGAGAAAACTGGAATATGCACAGTTTCGAACTCCCCCGGAGGAGGAGGAGCTGGTTTCGCTGTGCCATGTACAGGTGGTACATCATATTCAGGGAAATCACACAATTGTCTTACAAGCTCTTCCCTGAATTGAGCCAGTGAATAATCAGGTGACCTACGAAGGGCTTCATTGTCAGGAAACTTAGCCTGGTGCTCTTTGAAAAGAATAAAACTGTTAACTACAGCTATATCAATGAGGTGGAAAAACAAAGTTTTCCACCACCTCATACACTTACGTAAGACATTATTGGTAGCTAAAATCTGATCAGATCTGTCGACTGCATTCATATATTTATTATAATTACTAATAGTTTTGGGCTGTGGTACCACTTTAGTGCTCCACACACCAGCAGTCTTAGATTTACGGGACACCTGCACCTGATCATTAGCATTATCTATGGTTGTTAACATTGAAACGACTTTATTATCCACCCACTGCAATGCTAAACAGGGGGGATCCCTATGCCAACGCATACTTCCCCTTTTTTCTTTCTTGGCCCATGCCTTGCCATTCTAAGATGATTACAAACACACTTTGTTTTTACTTAGCTTTATTTAAAATTTAATCACACAAAAAATAAGAAAACAAATGCCAATTCACAAACGCGTACACAACAAAATCAAGCAACACGACCCGATCGCATCTCTCCATGGAAACACAACATCACTTTAGCGTCGGCTCGTATTTCGCGTCCCCTTTTGTTAGACCAAAATATCGCTCAAAAAGAAGCTTTCCTCCAAAATTATTGAGCTGTGTACTCCCGTATATGAATTCATAGATATCTTTTATGACATAGGCAAGAATTCAGACGCAAAAAAGGCATGCTAAAGAGCATATCCTCGCATTTCAAAAACCTCTGGGCAACTGCGTCACTTTGGGGAAGCCTCGTGTTCGAAAGTTTATTGATCGCTTACCTTGATTCTTCGCTCTGATTTTCGAGCTGGCGATCTAAATCGCTTTCCTCGCCACTAGACATACCACCAGGATCTTCATCGCCATCCAAAATCATCTCTAGAACGTCATTTGGATCGACATACTCGACTCGCGCTCTCTTCGACACGGACGCCATACTCACGGTCGGAAAGTGAAAAATGAAAAATTCGTCGTGTATGGCACATTTAAGTGTTTTAGCCCAAAATCGCTCGGTGATTGGCTAAGTCTATAACCTCCCTGTTCTCCAAATATGGAGGGAATCGGATGTAACGCAATTTTTTGCGAATTTTTTTCTTCCTTGGGTATATATGTACCCAAATTTTACTTGCGTGACAGAAATGAGTTAAAACCGGGAGAAATCAGCTTTTGGATATTGTCTATGAAATTCCTGTCTGACTCGTGTAGCGCCTTGAGTTAATCCTAAATCGATGTTCAACTGAGCTTTTTCACAGCACGAAAATGTAGATTTACGGATAATTAAAGTTGCGTAAATCTGCGTAAAGGAAGTTATCAAACTTTACACTAGCTTTACTTTGTTCGTAAAGTTGTGTAAAGGTACATTTACGCGACCGTTGATAAATCTTGTGTAAACGTTGCGTAAAGGAGGTTAACAAACTTTACACTCGCTTTACATTGTTCATAAAGGTGTGTAAAGGTACAGGGGCACCCAACGACCAAATTTTTCCAAATACCTCAGAAGTGCCTTAAATGGAATTTTCTATGCTTTAGAAGCCCGTTTCATTAATTTGGAGCTGCCCTAAAAACTATCTATCTGTTCGGATTTCTTAGGGGAACTGTGTTCGTCTCGAAAATCCTAGGCGGCCTTTTTGGCTCATCCGAAAGTTTTAGCTACCTTTATAGGTCTGTTCGAAAAATGAAGAGCTCGTGCTAGCATTGCTGTCGTTAGAAATTTTTAGGAGACCTTTTTGTAAAAGCTTGCGTCTATGAAGAGATTCCGAAAATTTTAGGCAAACCGTAACGCGCATCCGAAGATTGCAGGGGAGTAACTTTTTTATTCGAAAGTATTAGGGGAAGAAATCACACGCTACTGAACAGAGACAACGAAGCCGACATTACCGTCGACCATATCTTCCATAACTTAGAAAAATAAAGCATTCAGATCACTTAGATCAGTTAGATGTAAGGTGAATGTTTATTATTATTACCTATACATGTTTGAAACCGATAAAATTTCCAGTTTTTAATTTGATCGCGGAAAAGCGTTTTAAACAAGGAGAAAACAAATCTAGTATAAACATATCCAGCTTATCCATAAGCGTTAAGGCCATCCTATTTTTTTTCTCCGTTTAGCGTCGTCCGACCGACCCAAATTTTTGGCATTTAAAAAAAAGTAACTCAGTACGTAGTTGGACCATTTTTCACTTGAAATAATTCTTATGACTTTTTTTTTAACTTTCTTTTTTTTCAATCCGACCGACCGACCCAATATCAGAAAACGCATTCGACGCTAAACGAAAAAAAAAAATATGAGGATGACCTAAGTTTTATCGCGTCGGAATGGTCGGTCAACAGCATAAAGACTGTGAGAATTAAGCTTACCAGGTCGTTCAAGTCAGTACGAGAGTACAACGTTAAACAAAGACGTTCTGATTTGGTGAATTTGGACTGCCTTCTCAGATAAATCTTGCTTCGATTTTCTGCACCCATGCGTTATACATCCCTAACTTGCGGACGACGTCCAAAAATTGCGAGTTGTAACTCGAACGAAAATTCTAAGGTAACTTTCTGTTGACTATCTATTTACGAAAAGTCTTGAACAACTTTTTCTCGACCACCTAAATTACGCAAATTCTAGGGCAATTTTTTTTTCCGAAAATCAAGACAACGTGTTCTTTCCCTTGAGGAGAAATTTTCCGAAAAATTTAGGCGACCTTACATTCGAACAGATATTTTACCGAAATCATTCGTTGGGTGCCCCTGAAGGTAGATTAACGCGACTCGGGATAAAGCTCTTGTAAACGTTCTGTAAAAAAGATGAGCCAGATTTACAAAACTTTACCAGACAGGAAAAGTTTGTGTAAAATTGAAATTTACTTAACTGAAAATAAAGCTGTTTACAGCTAATGAAATGACCTAGGAATGGGGTTCACTACAAACATATCTACCCCCTTAACTTTTACTAAAGAGCAAGCAAATTTTTGTGCTATGCGCTGAACTGACAGAAACGAAGAAGGTCCACAAGGTTCATAGTCATGTCTCCAAATCTCGGCAGGTTTGCCAAAATGCTCTAGATCACGATCAGTTTTGTACCACCAAACAATAGCAAATGCATGCTGGTGGAATTTTCCTTTGAGCTTCACACTGTTCAAAATGTATCACTGGAATATTCAGAATTACGGAACTCTTGCATTTGATCGGCTGGGTCATCACTCCTTGCTTTCTTTGCAACGATATTTTCCAAACATTCGCGTCGTCTTTTGTTGTCCACCGTTCATTGAGCACATCATAATAAGCCTTTCTGTAACCACAGCCTGGTTTGTTTTCTCAAACAAGAAGACATTTTTCAGCAAGAGACCGTCACAGTTGAAAATCAACCCGTTTCATTCGACAATGGCGTGACAATTTCAGCCAATCACGTATTGGTTTGATAGCAAAAACCAATCAAAACCTGACGTTTATGGCGGGGATTTGGCGGTTTCCTTTGTCGGCAGCTTTTGTCGGTTGACCTGTAGAAGCGGTTTGTCTACATACTGATATCCTGCGTTGCGCGTCCTTTCGTGATTTCAGAAAACTCTTTCCTCTTGGCCAGGTTTGTGATCGATTGCCATCTTCAAAATGGAAGATCATTATGTTGCCTTCCTTGAAAAGGCTGTGGCTAAGACTGTACGTCTCAGAGAAGCAATAGAAGTGCGAGACAATGAACAACGATGAGTGTTCGAGGAACTTTCTTCAAAACTAGAGAGCTCTGATTCTGCACAGGAAAGATCGGGACGATCGAGTCGGAAAAGAGCAAGGAAAATCTAAATCCCACAGCAGTGCCGCGTAAGTAGAAATATTTCTGTTAGTTTTCTGTTATCAAAAATACCGCCAGATGCGACATCAAAATGTAATTTAACGCTGCATGACATGGATTAAGCTTGTGAGCGTGAAATGTATTTGTTCCCTTGGTTCGTAACTTAAACGATGTTGGGCACACTTTATAGATATATTTAGCATTGGTTAGTCTTATGTTCCTTTGTTTATAATTGCGAAAAGGTCTTAAAAATCATTCCAAGGAAAATTCACACTGTGAGAATAGAGAAGGTGTTATAATTATTAGTCTGCCCATGTGCAGTTTGCGCGGTACATGTGGATAGCTGTCACGGCTACCATCTTGTTTTGAGATCGTTGCTTGTCACTGCAAATAATGTGCAATGGCTTTCTACAACTGTAGGCTCCTACTTGTTGGGTGTACTTTTGTCAGCATGGGGTAATATTTTGTTAGCACTGCAAACGATTTTAATTTTTGGAGATACAGGTTGTATTTGAATATTTTATAATGAAACATTGAAGTTTTATTCATTTTTAATTTCTTATTGCAGCAAGACTTAAGAAAGATGTACAAAGTCCTGGCACAAAATGAAGATTTTGAAGGCTTTAAGTTGGATGAGAGGTAATTAAAATAGCCATAAAATCCATGTTTATTGTAATAATTGATGTGGTTCAGATGTTGCTTTTTTACTATTTTTGAAATCAGATTGATAAACCAATTCATA
Source organism: Ricordea florida (assembly GCA_949710005.1). Classification (NCBI taxonomy): domain Eukaryota; kingdom Metazoa; phylum Cnidaria; class Anthozoa; order Corallimorpharia; family Ricordeidae; genus Ricordea; species Ricordea florida. Next base: position 19,519,954 of record OX453281.1, on the reverse strand, counting down.
CTCTAACAAGATAATTGCAGGTAAAACTGTCCCAACTTAAACTATGGTATGGTACACAAATTAAAAGATAGAATTAAGCAGTGGCATATAAGTAGAATAAAATTGTAACCAAGGATAAAATTGGTCCTTGCCAAATGCTATTATTGCGGTGAATGGTAACTTGCCAGACAATGATTACTTTAAACAGAGAGTTAGCATTCTGAAGGTTCTCTTCATGTATGTTTCATATGTTGTGATGCTTGTACTAAGAAAAGGCTGCCTAGAATAATACATAATGCAGCAGTCTGGGTGCCTTATGAAACTTGGTTTTTAGAGTGTGATATGGGTCCAAAGTTTACTTTGTGGCACTTTGTTCACAGTAAAACACATAAATGAAATAATTATTAACCAGTATTTCATTTTTAGCTTTTTAGCAGAGGCTAACCAGAATGCCACCAAGTCAGTCACTGATGAAATTGTGGCTGATCATTTGAGGTAATGCATATCAGTCAACTTTGCAACCTTTATTTACAGTGCCAAAAAAAAGCTGTAAGAATAGTAACCTTCTCCAGCTTCACTGAACACTCAAGTCCTTTAAGTCAAGACTTAAGTTATCAAGCTGTCTGATATCATTACCTTTCAACTTGCAGTGTTTATGTATAAGTTCCATTATCAATTTTTACCTATGATCAGTTTTTGATAACTTTTTTACTCCTATTAGTAACATACACAGATATAACACTAGGTTGTCCTCCAGGATGACCTATGCTATCCCAAAAGGCAGAGCAAATTGTGAAATTTCCAACACACATGCAAGGTTCCAGGTTACTAAAGTTGAGAATGATATAAGAAGTGACATCAAGCTTCTCTCTCTCAAACATTTTAAGGAAAAGTTTAAGTCAATTCTTATTGCTAAATGTCAATTGTGAGCAAATTTACCAACACTGTATTTCCTCTGGCTTTCCATTGTTTAATACTGGTATCTTAGCTAGCAGATAAAGAAAAACAAGAAAAGAAAGCTATATCTCATTTTTTGTTTTGTGCGTGTGTTTAACCTGACCTTTAATAATCATATTATTAATAACCTAAATAAGGCTGCTCTATCTTTTTAGCTCTTAATTGTTATTTTGGGCAGCCTGTACTCTGTAGGAATACATATGTTGTAGTTCAATTTTTTCCTTGGTTTAAATTTTCTTTCCCTTTGTTTCAAACTAAAGGAAAAAATTGAACTGCAACATATATATTTTTAATCATGTAAATTAATGTAGGGGTTATATAATGGTTGTTTTTGAGATTATCGATTAATCATATCAGAAATGATGAGCAAAAGACCACCTTAAAAGTGAACATTTCTGCGCACATGCTTAATACATGACATGGATGTGACATTGTGATGTGAATTGCAGGGACAGTCCTAATGCACATAAAAAATTCATGCAAACATCCTTAAGCAATACATGTAAAACATGGTTTATTGATGCTATTACTTTTACATGCTCTAATATCATTTGTAACCTGTCTTCGAAGGGGCTGGTGCCACCTATTTGAAAAGTTTATGACACTTCCATGAGGGCAAAAAAAGAAAACTGGAGGTACACAAAGATCTCTGCATAAAGCAAGGAAGAATGAGAGATGTAAGTTGGTTTCTTTTTTGTAAAGTCTACATGCAGTTGCTAGTAAATTACTACAAGTTGCTATAAATTAATTACATCTAAGTTTTATGCATTTTTTTTCGGTTGTCAAGCATAAACAACATCCAGGGTTCATACATGTCCTGGAAACCATGGAAAGTTCTTGAATTTTTGTTATGGCATTTTCAAAGTCCAAAAAGAAACCACTTGAGGTTTTTACTGTATTATTGCATCACATATACATGTACTAGCCTATTTTTAAGGGAAACTATTGGGTCTGTACTTGTTAACCTTGAGCTATTTTTTTCCCTTGTCTAGCAAATTCAGAAGAGGCTTTTACCCTTGGAAGACCACGTCCTGGTCTGAAGAAACAAGGGCTCAGGTGGAACTGGCTGTAGGAAGTCTTGCCTATACCAGCTCAGACGAGCCGCTCGCCATCATCTAGCACCCTTCCATTGAGATCTGACATCCACTCCCAGGACATCCCTTACTTCCCCTCCCAGGACATCCCTCACTTTGAGGTCTAAAAAGGACAATGCCCAAAAGTGTTCTGCTTCACCAGCATATTAATATTTCAAAAAGAATGTCTCTTTCTCAATTTTATATTTTTGTTACAAAATATAACAATTGTTTTGCATTTTTACTACACTTTTTTCAAATGATAAAAGAGCAAGGTTTGCATTTTTTAGTTTTGTTAATTTTTACAAGATTTACAATTCTGAATTTGTTAATGTGTGATTATGATATGGTTAATTACATATAAAGACATGGTTTTGCCAAATAAACCAGAAATTGCACATAGCAGATTGATTGATCAGACTTGAATTATTTCTTACCGAACATTCTATCTTCTCTTCTATTCTCTGTGGGGTCTTAAATTACACATAAAAGGAATATAATTATACCTGTTGTCCTGCCTGTAGTCGAGCTTTACCTAAAAGCCAAGACTAAGCAAACTGTTGACTTTATGCCACGTACACATTAAATCTGGCTTAAAGACTCCAATTCGCTATATTTCGATGTATGTAAAGGTTGCGTAAATGTGAAGTAAAGACGTCTTTCCGCTTCTACTTCGACGTATGTAAAGGTAGCGTAAATGTCCAGTTTATACTAGCTTTACGCTGACCTTAAAGTTTACTTAAAGAAGTCTCATTACTCTGGCTTTACGCCAAAGCGTAAATGTAGCGTAAAGCTCAACTTTACGTAATGTAAATGTGGTGTAAATTTGTGTAAATGCAAACTTTACATCAGCTTTACATTGACATTACGCCAACTTAAATATGACTTTTCATGCTGTGTTTGGTCTTCAGTAAAATCTTTTAAAAAATCATCGAGTGGTTTATCTTCACCCAACAAGCAAAAGAACTCATCCCAATAATTCCACTTAACCCAATCTTTCGCTTGGTATGTGACGTATTGAAATTTGGCTAGATTAACATTAGGATATGTTTGTTTAAATCGTTCCCAAAGAGCCATTATAATTACTAATCATATGTATCTTTAGTTGCCTATATACTTCATGTACGACGCGATTGAGTGGAATAATTGTTTTATTATATCTCTAAGCCTTCGATTGTCAGGAGAAATTGGAACTAGTTTGAAAGACAAGAAGTCTCGGTACAATTTCGCTCTTGTTTCAGGAGGTAAATCAGTAAACGATTTAGGTATTAATGTGGCTACCGTTGTCACATCCGGCTTTTCCGGTTGTAGTCACGTGACGATTCCCCTGAGTATTCGCACATGGAACGTTTGGGAAGACAGCGCGAGTTTTTTCAGTTTATTGTATCAAACAGTTCTTTTAAGTGCTTTGCACGGTTTTTTTTTTGTTTATTAAAAGACCAGCTTACGGAAGTTACAGTAAAAGAACTGTTTGGATCTCAGGAGACAGCTATTTGTGTCGTATTCCGATGCCGTATTGAAACCGATGGAAACAGATTAGTGCAGGCAAGGAACACACTACAAGTTCAGTCCGCCATGCTGCTTTTTTAATGAATCCCTTCATGTAAGATACACCGCAATGTAATCTACAAACACTACATCCCTCCTTTTTCCAGACTGAAATTAACGAATAGCTTGAAACTATGAAAATCTCAATACTTAAAATGGTACCCTTAAAAGTCCACTACACTGGGCTTCAAAGTACAGCTTGCCAGAAAGTCTGGTCTAAGACAAAGACAGTGTCATTAGTAGTAGTTAAGTCATAACAAAGTCCTTGAATTTTTCTGGCAGTTTCTTGACTCGAGTCGGTCTTGATGGGATGGGGCTGCTAGCCTTTTCTTGTTCCGCTTCAGACTCTGCAGGAACAGTATCATCAGGCAATGTAGATGTTTCATCTGTCCCTCCTGATGCTTCCTCGTACTTCTTAACATGAGTGGTGTTACGTTTAAGTAGAACCCCTTCAGGTGATTCAATCACAACACTGTTTCCCTTTTTGGCGACAACATCATAAGGTTCATGTGCAAACGGTGTTGACAACTTGTTTTGCCGCTCTTGTTTCAGCAGAACTTTGTCACCTGGAATCAGGGCTGACGGTTTGGCATTCCTCTTCTTGTCTGCATACAGCTTAGCTTTTGCCTTCATTTCACTATCTCTGTCTCGCACTTCACTTGCTACGCTCTCCTCTCTGAATTCAGGCAATTTGGTGCGCATCTTTCTTCCAAACAGAAGTTCAGCTGGGCTTATACCTGTGGTGGTATGAGGGGTTGATCTATATGCCACCAAATACTTGCGCACTTCCTTCTTCCATTCTTTTCCCTCAGCTTGAGCTATCCTCATTCTTTTCAGGAGAGACGCGTTCTGTCTTTCTACTTCCCCGTTTGCCTGGGGCCATAAGGGTGTCGTCTTCCTGTGTTGTATACCACAGTCTTCTACATACTGCTCAAATACCTCAGATGTGAATTGTGGTCCGTTGTCACTGGCTACTGACAGTGGTAAACCATGCGTTGTGAAGATCTTCTCCAAACACTCGATTATCTTGTCAGATGTTGTGGAGCGCATGATTTCAATCTCATAGTACCTGCTGAAGTAGTCTACCACAACTAACACAGATTCGCCTGACGGTAATGGTCCCAACAGGTCAATGGCTAAATCTTGCCAGGGGCCTCTTGGCAGAGAGGTTGGCTTGATCGGTTCTGGGTTGGCTGGACTGCTTACAAGCTGACATCCATGGCAGGTTTTGCAAAACCGTTCGACTTCTCTGTCAATCCCAGGCCACCACACTTTTGACCGCAATCTCTGCTTCATGCTGACGATTCCGGGATGTCCTTCGTGAGCTAAAGTTAGTACTTGAGGCCTCAACTTGCTTGGAATAACGATCCTAGTACCTCTAAGGATCAACTTGCCAATCACACAAAGCTCACTGCTTATCGGTATGTATTGCTTGTGCTGATCACCTCTCCAATTCCCATGCTTTATGCAGTGACGCAATGCAACAAACTCTCCATCTTCTGCTGAGGCTTCTTCAATTTCACGTGTTGTCATCGCTCGCGGAGTGGCAGTTACCGCTACAAATCTGACAAACTCATCTGAAACTCTGTGTGCAGTTGATGATTCTGCCTGCTCGTCTAATTTCAACAAACGCGATAATGGATCAGCAATGTTCTGCTCTCCGGGCAAATACTTAACTTTAAACTTGTATGGCTGTAATCGAAGGACCCACCGTTCGATTCGTGCACATGGCTTCGACTTGCTGGAATATATTGTTTCCAATGGCTTGTGATCCGTGTATAATTCAAATTCAGTGCCGTACAGGTATACATGGAAACGCTCGCACGCCCAAACAACTGCTAAAGCTTCTTTTTCAGTTTGCGAATATCGCTTTTCCACATCACTCAGGCTCTTGCTTGCATAGCTGATGATTCTTTTCCTCCCTTGCTGCTCTTGGATAAGGATTGCACCGAGACCTACTGGGCTTGCGTCTGCTATTATCAGCGTCTTTGCATCTCTGTCAAAATAACCAAGGGTTTCGGCACTTGATAGTCGTCTCTTCAGCTCGTTGAATGCTTTCCTCTGCTCTTCTCCAAACTCAAAGCGAGCACCTTTCTTTGTCAGTCGGCGTAACGGCTCAGCTACTGTGGCAAAATCTGGTATGAAACGTGCATTGTAGTTTGCCAGACCAAGGAAACTTCTGACTTCTGAGACACTCTGCGGTTCTCTAGCGTCTACGATGGCCTTCACCTTGTCTTCAGCTGGCCCAATGCCCTTACTGGTCAACACAAGTCCCATAAACACCATCTGGGCCATGTGGAATCTACATTTCTCGGCATTTAGTGTAAGATTCTTTTCTTTAAGCCTCTCCAGGACTTGCTGCAATCTCTGGTCATGTTCCTCAGTACTTCTGCCATGTACAATGATGTCATCTGAAATGTTTGCAACACCTTCGCAACCATGCAATGCTTGTTGAATGACGTGTTGGTATACCTCTGGAGCTGAACTTATGCCAAACATGAGACGCTTGTATCTATAGAGTCCACAGTGTGTGGTAAAAGTCGTGATGCTCCTGGACTCTGGGTGGAGTTCTAACTGATGGTAACCCCACTTCAGGTCTAGCTTGCTGAACACTGTGCTTTGATTGAGGTTTTCGAGCACCTCATCCACGGTAGGTATGGGGTAACGTTCCCTGATAATGGCTTCATTTGCCTTCCGCATGTCCACACACAGACGTATCTCATCATTCTGCTTCGGTACTACCACAACTGGACTAACCCAAGGAGTTGGGCCCTCTACTGGCTCTATTATGTCCATCGCCACAAGTTCTTCAATCTTCATCTTTATTTTGTCTCGTAGACTGAATGGAGTGCGCCTGACTGGTTGTGCCACGGCTGGAATATCTGGATCCACATGTAACGTGACCTGGAAGTCCTTCAACTTTCCCACACCTTCAAACAGCTCTTTATGATCTGACATGATTGCTTCTTTAGACTTCACTGAATAAACTGGAACACCAAGCTTTAACACACCTAGCCGTACAGCGGCTTCCTTTCCTAACAGTGCTTCTCCTTCACCATCAATTACGACAAATTCGGCTTGGGTTTCACTTTGTCCTACCTTCGTTACTGCAGAGAATGTTCCTAGGACTTTCAGTGGCTCTTTACTGCCATACGCATAAAGCTTCTTATCACTCTTCATTGACACACACTTTACTTTTTCTTGCTTCAGCTTTGACCATAGATTTTTGTCGATGACATTGGTGCTAGCACCTGAATCAATCACCATTTCAACCATAACTCCGCCCACAGACACTTCTACTTTCTCAGGTGGTAAGACTGACTTGACAGAAAACGCATACTCATCCTCATCTCTTCCGTCTTGCACATATCTGACTTTCTTCTTCTCTTCCTTTGACTTCCCACCATGTCTAGGGCTGGTATATTTGACTGCTTTCGTTTTACATTGTGAGGCAAAGTGGTCAGCTCCTCCACACTTCTTGCAAGTTTTTCCTTTAGCTGGGCATTCAGGATCACGTCCAAAATGACCTACCTTTCCGCATCTGTAACAAGCTTGCATTGCAGGTTCGCCCATTGACTCGGCCTTTCCTTTGTAATGCCTCTTGTCTCCCCGCGAGTCACGTACTGAATTCACAGTATGGTTACCACCCTCCATGTTCTTCAACTGTGCTTCAACTGCTTCATGGGTTGCTGCTGTCGCAAGTAGGAGCTCTAGGGTTAGCTTCTCACCTTTCTCTAATAATTTTTTCCGTAAGTTGTGTGACCTGCATCGCTGAACAACTTGATCTCTTATCTGGTTACTGGACTGGTCGCCATAATCACAATCTTTAACCACTTGTCGTAATCTTGTCACAAATTGAGCCACGGTTTCGCCGTCTTGCTGCTCCATGCTTCGGAATACATGATTCTGGTATGTCGAATTTACCTTGGGAATGAAGTAGTCATTTAAGGCTTTCTCAGCTTTTTCGTAATCTGCTGCTTCGCCCGTGTCAGCCAACGTTTCGAAGATTTCTTGAACATCTTCACCGGCTGAGTGAAGGAGTAAAGCTCTTCTTTGGACTTTGTTGTCAGCCTTATCCACTTGAATTATTAGGCCTTTGCTATCCGCATACAATGAGAAACTTTTCATCCATCGCCTCCATCGCGTGCCAACGTTCGAGGGATCGCCGTTCGGATCGAAGGGTTTTACACTTGACAGGTCATCTATCTTTATTGATGCCATAATCCGATCGTCGGGCACTAAAACTTGATCCTCGTCGCCAGATGTCGTATTCCGATGCCGTATTGAAACCGATGGAAACAGATTAGTGCAGGCAAGGAACACACTACAAGTTCAGTCCGCCATGCTGCTTTTTTAATGAATCCCTTCATGTAAGATACACCGCAATGTAATCTACAAACACTACAATTTGGTTCTCAGGGGAGAACTTTACTTCGTGTTTCAGTGTTTGGATCAACTTGTGCGATTATTTGACTGTTCCGTTCTCAAGGGAGAACTTTACTTCGTGTTTGGATCGACTTGTGCGATTATTGAACTGTTCCGTTCTCAAGGGAGAACTGTGCTTCGTGTTTGGATCGACTTGTGCGATTATTGAACTGTTCCGTTCTCAAGGGAGAACTGTGCTTCGTGTTTGGATCGATTTGCGCGATTATTGATAATTATTTGGTTCTCGGTGGAGAACATTGCCTCGTGTTTGCATTGGATTTCGTCTGATTATTATTGACAATTATTTGGTTCTCGGTGGAGAACATTGCTTCGTGTTTGCATTGGATTTTGTCTGATCATTATTGACAATTATTTGGTTCTCGGGGGAGAACATTGCCTCGTGTTTGCATTGGATTTTGTCTGATCATTATTGACAATTATTTGGTTCTCGGGGGAGAACATTGCTTCGTGTTTGCATTGGATTTTGTCTGATCATTATTGACAATTATTTGGTTCTCGGGGGAGAACATTGCTTCGTGTTTGCATTGGATTTTGTCTGATTATTGTTTGTGTTTGACATTATTTGTACATTGCTGCATGTTTAAATAGAAATGTCGGTTCAATCGCTGCCTGTCGGCAGCAAATTTGAACAAGGTGCCCGGGGGGCCTCTTCGGAAGCTGAAGTTGGAACTCATTTGAGAAGAAGTTCCCGCATTAAAGTACCTTCTAATATTAATTTTGAAAGCAGAATGGCAGAAAGGGGAAACACACAAAAAAATTCCCGTTCAGGTTACATCGCAACCCTTACCAGACTTAGAGGAAACATTAAAGAAATAATAGACAACTGTGGAAATTTGGAGGATCTAAAATTAATTCAGGATTCATATGAAGATGCTTGGCGGAAGTTTGTTAAAGCCCATGAAGGGTACATTGAATGTCTTGATGTTCTTGGCCGTTATGAAGAACTTGAAAGAGCCAATGATAGCTACAAGGAACAGATGGCGCAGAAGGCAGCGCTTGACATTGTAATTAAGTCTTGGAAGTCCAAAGCTATGTCCACTAAAGGGCGAGATGATGACATAAAATCCTTTACAAGAAAGTTTAGCAAGAGTTCGAAAGGTGGGTCCTCTGGCTCAAGTTCAGCTTCTATGATACTAGCAAAGAAGAAAGAACAACTTGCCCTTGCTCAGTTGAAAACCAAACAGCTTCTGCGTGAACAACAGTTGCAGCGTAAGATGAATGAAATTCATTATGAAAGGGACTTAATGGAGGCCGAGATGGAGGAGGAGCGGGCTATGGCAAGCGTTAATGTTTATAAAGAGCTTGAAGACCAGTGCAGGGATAGTCAGTACGAGGAACCTTTACACCCCATTGAGCAGCAGACAAAGGAGGCAGCTGAGTCTCAGTTAAAGCAGCCACATGAGCAATCAGTGCAGCATTTGGAACCTTCACACCCCACTCAGCATCAGACGAGGATGAAAACTCAGTTAAATCCACTTGAGCAACCAGTGCTAAGGTCTGAACCTTTGGATGAAGTTCCTAAATTTAGAGACAATGACAGAATTAGGATCTCAGGTGTTAAGGCCTGCGAAGCAGTCCGTACTTCAGTACCCAATCCAGTGTTTTCTGCAACTGGACGTACACTTAATGTTGATGAGGCTGGTACATGTAAATATGCAGACCAACCGTACAATTTAAAGGACACTAAGACATTAAGAACACCACCTGTCAATCCACCAGTGTTAAGAAATGAATTACAACAAGTGCAGGTGCCATTAATGCCACAGCTTAAACCTGAAGAGATAGCACGGCGGCCAACCCAGGTACCATGGTCCCAGACTCCAGGTGCATATCCAGGTGAATGTCAAATGCAGGAACCAGCATCATTTACATCTGATGGCAGATTAGAAATGGTACAAGCATTGCGTCAAGTTGTCTCCACTCCGAAAGTTGAGTACATGCGTTTCGATGGAGACCCGATGAAGTATGTCTCGTTTATGCATAACTTTGAGACTTGTTTAGAGAAAGATAATCCTGACAACTCCAGAAGGTTGCAACTGTTAATTCAGCACTGCTATGGAAAAGCAAGAGATGCAATTGAAAGCTGTGTGAACTTGCCTGTAGATGAAGGTTATCATGCTGCCAAGAGTACATTACGTGAGAATTTTGGACTCCCTCACATCATAGCCAAAGCACACATCAGGAAATTGGAGAGCCTACCCCCCCTGAAGCAAGCAGATGGAGTAAGTTTACTTGCATTTGCCCGCCATTTAGATGTAGCCAATAGGACACTGTCAGGCATGGGGCCTGAATATGTCAGTGATTTGAATCACACAAATACATTGAGGGAACTTAATAAGAAGCTCCCACTGTTCATGAGAGTTAAGTGGACGGAATGCGCAGGAAGAATTATTTCACATGGATCAAGACCAAAGTTTGCAAATTTCTTGCAATACTTAAAGGAAAGAGCTGCACTTGTTAACAATGAGTTTGGAGAAGATTTAACTCCCAGTCCTTCAAGGGAAAGGGACGGTGCAAAACGGAAGGATCCACAAGGTCGAGGTGCTCAGAAATGGACTACACTATTTGGAGGTGTCCAAGGTCAGAAAGGGCCTGGAAAACAGAGCCAGAAATTGCCAGCTTGTAGTGTGTGTCGCGGTCAACACAGACTGTGGAAGTGTGACAAATTTAAGAATCAGCCTCATCAAGACAAATGGAAGGTGGTGCGGGACCAAAACCTTTGTATCAAGTGTCTACATAGTGGACACTTTGCAAGAGACTGCCCCAAAACTCAGTTCAAATGCCGAGTGGATGGATGCAACCGGAGTCACAACACACTACTGCATCCGCCTGCAGAAAATCCGAGCCCTCCAAGCGCTGATGATGGCCAGTCAAGGGAAAGAGTGACAGGAACTAATACCAGCTGTGACACCAGAGGAGTGATTAGTGAGAGTAGTGCTGTGACTGCTACAACTGGGGCCGGCGAGCGGGTCTGTCTTAGTGTTGTTCCAGTTAAGGTTCTGGCTAAAGATGGTAATTCAATACCCGTTGAAACATATGCCTTGTTGGACAGTGGCTCAGAAATTACTCTTTGCCATGAAAGCTTGAAAGAGAGCCTAGGTGTAAGCGGCACCAAGTTGGACTTCACTTTGTCCGGGATAACAGGCTCAACCAGGGTAGAGAGTCAACAAGTAGACCTGATAGTGATGTCAATGGAGGAATCAGTTATAGTGGAGCTCCCAAAGGTTAGGACAGTTAAGCATATGCCAATTACCGAAAGCTGTATAGCCAAGAAGGAAGACCTTGAACATTGGCCACATTTGCATGATGTTGATTTACGACAATTGGACATTGAAAGTGTCATGTTAGTTGTTGGGCTCAAAGACAATCCAAGTTTGTTCTTGCCACTGGAGTGCCGTACTGGTAGAGAAGGTGAACCAGTAGCAGTGAGGTACAGTCTGGGGTGGACTGTGATAGGTCCTGTTGGAGAAAGCTGCATTTCTGAACGCTTAGTCAACTTCTTGCGTGAGGGAGAGAGCTCTGTTGTCTGCACCAGGGTTTTGGAATCTGAAGATCCTGTTCTCTGCGATGATTCCAAAGACAGTGTTGTGTTTTCTGAAATGTTAGATAATGGAGATGTTGTCAAGGTGCATACTGCAGACGAAGGATGTGGCCTAGAACTAGGACCTGATTGCAGTGAAAACGAGAATCAGTTACAAACAGATGAAACTGAACGTCAAGCTCAAAATGAGGAGCTGAACCAACAGTTGGAGAGACTCTGGAAAACAGACTTTGAAAGCTCTGAAGTTGAGACACGAGTGTGTGCATCATTGGAAGACAAGAGGGCCTTAGAAATTATGGAGAAAACGCTTAAGATGGTCGATGGGCACTTTCAGGTTGCCCTGCCATGGCGACATGATCCACCCTTCTTACCTAACAACAGGATAGTAGCAGAAAGAAGAGGATTTCTTCTTAAGAAACGACTTCTAAAAGATGAAGCTTTGTACGAGAAGTACAAGATAACAATGACTGATTACATTGAAAACGGCCACGCTCAAAAGGTCCTTAAAGAAGAGCTGGAAGTAAAGGACAGACCAGTGTGGTACCTACCCCATCATCCTGTTACACATCCTTTAAAGCCCGACAAAGTGAGAGTGGTTTATGATTGTGCAGCAAAGTTCGGGCAGACATCTTTAAATCACCAGCTGCTGCAGGGCCCAGATCAAACGAATCAACTTGTGGGTGTCTTAAGTCGGTTTAGACTAGAAACTGTTGGAATGGTCGCTGACATAGAAGCAATGTTTCATCAGGTTTTGGTAGACCCAAAGGATTGTGACACTCTAAGATTTTTATGGTGGCCAAATGGAGACTTGACAAAGGAGATGGAAGAGTATCGAATGGTGAAACATTTGTTTGGAGCAACGTCTTCACCGAGTGTTGCTAATTTCTGCTTAAGGAAGACAGCCCAGTGGCATCAGGAGGAGTTCGATGCAGAAGTGGTGGAGACAGTGAAGTGCAACATGTATGTAGACGACATGATGAAGTCGACAGGCACCACAGAGAAGGCTGTCGGTTTAGCCAGTCAGTTGCGCAAGTTGCTAGAGAAAGGTGGATTCCGTTTGACGAAGTGGTACAGTAATGACAGAGAGTTGCTCGCGACGATTCCAGAGTCTGAAAGAGCCAAATCAGTGGTTAATTTAGAGCTTGAAAAACTTCCTACAGAGAGTGCACTTGGCCTCAAGTGGAATACAGAGGAGGACAAGTTTGTGTGGGAGGTCTTGGAGAAGATATTGCATTCAGTAAACCAGAATCCAATGACACGCAGAGGTATAGTGTCAGCTGTTTATTCCCTCTTTGATCCGTTGGGATTCATCGCTCCATATGTCATGAAGGCAAAGTTGCTCTTGCAGACACTCAGTAGAAAGAGGCTAGGCTGGGATGATCCTCTGGATGAAACAGACAAAGGACAGTGGAAGCGCTGGGTAGACGATCTCCCCAAACTGCAAGAAATACAAGTAGATCGTTGTTTCAAGCCAAAGGAATTCGGCGAAGTTAAAGAAGTACAATTACACCTCTTCTCAGATGCTTCTCGTCAAGGTTATGCATCCGTTGCATACCTCCGTTTGAAAGATGTGACTGACCAAATTCACTGTGCATTTGTGATGGGGAAGGCAAGATTGGCTCCTGTACGGGAAATTTCAATTCCAAGATTGGAACTTACAGCCGCTGTTATCTCGGTAAAGCTCTCCAAGATTATTCGAGAAGAATTGGACATGATAATAGATCAAGTTCACTACTGGACTGACTCGACATCCGTGTTGAAGTGCATCAACAACGAATCAAAGCGATTCCATACATTCGAGTCTAATCGCCTAACAGTGATACACAATGGGTCTAAACCCTCTGAGTGGAAGTACGTAAACCGAGATGACAACCCTGCTGATGACGGTTCAAAGGGACTGAAGATAGATGCCATGTTCAAGGATGATCGTTGGTTAAAAGGCCCCAAATTCTTGTGGGAAAACGAGAGCCACTGGCCCAAAATGATTGAAATTCCAGTGTTAGAAGACGGAGATCCAGAAATAAGAAAGGAAGCTCAGATTTATGTTTCCGCTCTCCAAAGTAATGTTGTGGATGACTTAATTTCTTACTACTCTTGTTGGTGGAAGTTGAAATGCGCTATTGCATGGTTGCTGCGCTACAAACAGTACCTTCGAGTCAAAGTTCAACTGAGAAAGAACGCTGGAATCGTAAATGATTCTCCAGTCAACTCCAGTGAAATGCCATTGATGAAATGCGGCCATTTGACAGTGGCAGAGCTCCAAGCGGCTGAAATGGAAATTCTCAGACGCGTTCAAGAAGTAGCTTTTCTTAAATATACTTTCAGCAACAGAATGTTGTGAGGACAACGGTCACCCAAAGAGGATTCTTCGGAAGGCAGGAGCATCGATACGTCAGCTGAATCCGCAGATAAAGGAAGGCCTGTTGAGAGTCGGAGGTCGACTAGGCAATGCCCCTGTTGGTTATGAGAAGAAACACCCTGTTATCATCCCTTACAAGCATCAGGTGACAGATCTCATTATCAAGCAGTGCCATGAAAGCTTGGGTCATATGGGCCAAGAATCTGTCTTATCGTCTTTAAGAGAGACATTCTGGATAGTGAAGGGGAGGTCGGCAGTACGGCGTGTGATAAGAAGGTGCATGAACTGTCAACGGCAGAGAAAAGCATGTCCAGGAGAACAGTTCATGGCAAGTTTACCAGAAGATAGGCTTATTCCTGACAAACCACCTTTCACGTATGTTGGCGTCGACTATTTCGGCCCGCTCGAAGTAAAGCAAGGTAGATCCCGAGTCAAGAGGTATGGGTGCCTCTTCACCTGTTTGACAACACGTGCAGTGCACATTGAGATAGCCCACTCCTTAGACACAGATTCGATGATAAATGCGCTTAGAAGATTCATTAGTGTTCGTGGGTATCCAGAGCAGATAAGAAGTGATCGGGGTAGCAACTTCACAAAGGCAGACAAAGAGCTGAAAGAAGCCGTGGAAGCATGGAATGAGCACAAGATTAACAACTTCTGTGGCCAGAAGAAGATTGAATGGATTTTCAACCCACCCTCAGCGAGCCATATGGGCGGTGTGTGGGAGCGGATAATACGTTCTGTGCGGAAGATCCTAAAGGCCATTTTAAAGGAGCAGCTAGTCTCAGATGAAGTACTCTCGACTGTTATGGCAGAGGCGGTAAACACCCTGAATTCCAGACCTCTCACTCGTAACAGTGACAGCCCCCTAGACGAGCAGCCACTGACCCTTAACCATTTGCTGCATCTCCGTCCCTGTCCAGGCTTACCACCAGGAATATTTAATAAAGATGACCTCAGCTACAGACGTGCTTGGAGGCAAGCCCAATATTTGGCTAATTTGTTCTGGCGCAGATGGACGAGTGAATACCTGCCAACCTTGTTAGAAAGAAAGAAATGGAATGCACCGAGAAGAAACTTAGAGGTCGGTGATTTAGTCTTATTAGCAGATGAGTCCTTCCCTAGAGGCAAGTGGCCACTTGGAAGAATTGAAGAGGTTATGCCTAGTCGCGATGGATTAGTGCGCACAGTAGGAGTGAAGACCAGTTGCACTGTGGCGACGCGCGCCAAACGACAGCGTAAGGGAGAACCAGTGAACAAAGAAGGCACCACCATACTTACGCGCCCAGTGACCAAGTTATGTTTGCTGGAAATGGACTGAACAGCCTAGATTAAGCAATCAGTTCAAATGATATATTGTGACTTAAAGAATCGAATTGAACTGTGGAAAGATGACTTTGAACAGTTGAAAACGTTCCGAACAGCTATTTGAGTTATTATGAATCGTGTAATTGCCTTAGTTATATACGGTAGCTCTTATACTTTGTATGTAAATGAGACTGTTGTTTACAGTCCCATTTAGGGGCCGGTGTGGCTACCGTTGTCACATCCGGCTTTTCCGGTTGTAGTCACGTGACGATTCCCCTGAGTATTCGCACATGGAACGTTTGGGAAGACAGCGCGAGTTTGAGTTTTTTCAGTTTATTGTATCAAACAGTTCTTTTAAGTGCTTTGCACGGTTTTTTTTTGTTTATTAAAAGACCAGCTTACGGAAGTTACAATTAAGTCGGTGCTAGATATGATTTCAAGTCTATTGTATGTCCAATAAATACATTCTCCACAATTTACTTTATCAATTAATCTAAATTTGCTTCGGTCAGCACCAGGGCACAGTGAAAAGAATTCCTAAGTAAATTTATTCCATGATGTCTAATATCAATAACTCCATCGCTATCTGTATTTTACACTACTGGTTTAATCCCGGTTGAATTGAATGAGTGGGGTAGGTAATTTCATCATTGAACCAGCAAAAACAATCAACCCCACATCATCGTAATACCAATAGATAACTCCAATATCCGTTTCTCAATATTCGCCAAACTTAAACTTAGATACATTAGCGTCTGGATATTGTCTATTAAATTCCTTACGTAATTCTTGTTCCACATTGAATATTCCTAAAGCTATATTAAGTTGGAATATTTCCTTATCTGTTAAACCACTTGTTATTATATGATTTATTGAATCAGGTTGCGTATCAAAAATAAGAATAACCCACTCCTCTGTTAGCCAATAAATCTTGTTTGATCTGAACTCAAATTTATTTGGATTATAATTCGGGTACTTTCTAATAAAATCATCCCTTAGCACTATATACTAAATTAACAACTCTAATCTTTAATAGCAATAATACTCAAAACCACAAACATCGCATTTCAATTTACCGTTACTTGACTAAACAGTTTCTGGGCTTTCGCATTTAATACATATTATTATATCTCTCAGTTAGTACGCGCGCTGTGATTGGTCAATTTAGCGGGTCGCACTTCACTGTACGGCCCACTAAAGGTTGTTTTGGTCGCCATAATGACTCCAGAGATGTAATAAATATCTTATTAACCTCGTTTTCTCGGTCCGTACTGTAAAATACGGATCCTCGTTTTTTCCCGTCGATTGATGGCCCGCGCCCTTCGCGCTTGGGCCATAAATCAACGGGAAAAAACTCGGTCCGTATTTTACAGTACGGACCTCGAACTCGATTAATAAGAGGTATATACCTTATTTTTTGTGTATTCCATAAGTACGTCTTGGATTGTATCAACTTAATGCTCACCAGTCATACATAACTTATAAGGCCCATTTATAATAATCCAGCTTATGCAATTGCGTCCTTTCGAAAAACATTTGGCTAGATCTTTTAAGTCACGATTAAAGCACAAGCAATAGACTCTGCATTTGTAATAATCGTATAACCTTTCGCATATGCGACTTGAATTCGCGGGATACTATAACGGGGATTTTGGGAGCCATTTATATTGATCATTATACTCAATACTTGATCGATTTATCTAAATAGAAACCATACTAAACCACCAACTGTGATAATAACCGCAATTAAATTCATGTCGTGTTGTGTTGTAGTACTTATTTGACTAATTTTCGGCTTACTCGGCTCAATTGGTTCAGTTGGGTTTTCATCTTTGGTATCATCTACTGTATGCGGTAAACTGACTTTACTTCCACCAAGATTATGCTTAATCAGTGCTACATCTTTGGTTTCTGTATTTAGTAATGCATTGAATCCAATTTAATATCACTAGTCGCTTTCTTCAGCACATTGTTATAACCATCTATACTTTCAATATTTATAATCATGTTACTTGGCATTAACCATAATCCCGGAGCAACAGTTAAATCTAACCGCAATTTTGCTTCCTGGACAGCTATCTGACAATTTTGAATACATTTTGCTATATCATTTTCAATCACACTGGATTCAAACAACCGCAAAAATTCTTGTTGGGTTTCTTTTCATTAATTCTTCAATCACGAATACGACTGCAGCAACGATCAATAACCAAGCATTTTTAGCCAAAAATCCTATTGCTTCACCAGCGGTTCTAAACAGGAAACTAACAATAGCTCCGAGAGCGCCCGGTAAAATCTTTCCAAGTTGTTTTCCTAGTGTTTGAAAACCATTCCCAACTCCATTGGCTACTCTACTTAATCCCGATCTCAGATCTGAAACAATAACACCATCAGCGAAACAATAACACCATCACCAAACCAACCGCACTTAGTACTGCAAAAGCGGTAAACCCATATTTCTTCCCATACTCTATCTCGCAATGACATTCACTCTCGTATTTCCTCGTTTTCCCTTTCAAGATCATCAATATCCTGTTGTTCTTCCTCTATCTGTCTTTCTAGATTTTCTATTTGGTTTTCTTCTTCCGGCGTTTTTAGTGGTTTATCTTTATTTTGTTTTTCTTTCAGTTTGCCAACCACGTTTCTTTTTTTAACTATTTCCTGGTCTTTTGCTCAGTTTCTTCTGACATTCCTAATTTAAGTTATCTGACTATCTTTAGATGGTTCTTCTTCAGTGAGTTTTATATGCTTAGCAACTTTAAATAATCCGCTAGCCAGTGCTACTGACAAATCGACCACCTTTTAAAAAGGTTTAAGAGTCCAGCGATATTGCTAAGTTCTCGCTTGACCAAATCGTCTTTATGCAGGTCTTCACACAAACTTTCACGATCATCAATTGGTAATAACTTACGGATCACTAAAGATACCGTATATAAAGCTGAATCTACTAAACCAGTTGTCACTTGCTTTCCTAGCACCACTTGGTAGCGATGGTAATATTTTTCGACTTGCTTGCTAGTTAGTTTCTTAATATCACCTAAAGTTAGCTCTTGACCCAAATAATCTTTGGTAGCGCCTAGACTAGCAAGAATAGCTAGGCTTTCCCGTTGGTTTTGCGAGGGCATCTTCGGCTTTATCTTTCTTTATTTCTTCTTCGGTGTCGAAATATTTTTCAACTGACATTATGATTCTATTACTGATGGTATTTCTAGATAGTAATTAAATGGATATCTCAAACATAGACATAGTCTAGAACATTTTTCAGATCGCAACATTTCAATTAATCGTTGTCTAGTTTCCGAGTCCATATCACCAGAAAAGTCCTCGAACAACATTTTAGTCCCAATTTGAGATGGATTATGAAAAGCAATCACAGCAGCCACATTATCCCGGAATGGTTTGGATATAGAACTAAGTTGTTGAGTTAAAACCCAAACGGATAATCCCTGATGTCTTCCAGAAAAGGCTAAACTAATAAACTTATGTATTGCTTCGTTGTTTAACTTCATGACTTGAAGCAAACTGAGTCATCCAAAATAATGAGTGTTTCAGTGCCAGAAAATAATATTTCCCAATTGGTTAATATTTGGTTGAGTTCATCGCTATTACTTGGATCCAGCGAAGCTACAAAAAACGCTTATCGTTATTGGCAAATCCCCGATACGTTTTGTTGTTAATCGATATAACAGTATAAGTTGAACTGATTAAGACTATGTATTCAAATGCTTTTCTAAATGGCCACCTTAATTGATCAACTAAATAACGAGTTTTTCCACAATTTGTCGGTCCAGTTATTATGACATGGTAATTTAGTCCTTAAGTCTTTCATCTATAGTTAAATCTCTAAATAACCGTCTAATTGTTGATTCAGTGACTTGACATGTTTCAGTGATTTGTTTGATATCCACATTAGATATCGCGTAAACACAAATCGCTGCTATGGTTTGAGGTCGGTGTTTGTCCGTGATATGACATGACTCTAGTTTATTCGTTATTTCATCAACATCATACAAATCAAGATTAAAAGCCCAGCAGTAATAATCTAAGTAATCTGAATACGATAATGGGGTTTCATTGACTCGTTTCATGACTTTACTAACATATCTAGGCGATATTTTAAACATTTTGGCTATATCTCGATAGTTCTGTGGCTTTCCACATTCGCCTAAAGCAAAATAGACCGAAGCAGCTTGTAGTCCTAAATCGCATTTACCTCGAGGTCTTGGTTTGATCTTGTCTAGTAGATCACTGTATTTTTGTTTTGATCTTTCAATAACTCTGAGTTGAATATGATTTTCTCGGCAAACCAAATCAATATCCTCACATTTTCGGTTTAATGCTCTTTCTTTAGACGACATTGAATTCCAAATAGATCAGCGATGTAAATTTCTTTCAGCTTGACTAGCATTCTGTTTAATCTGAACAAAAGTACCTAAATCACGTTGAGGAATATTGTAGTCATCGCTATATTCAACATCACATCCAAAATTGGCGCCGCATTCATCACAGATAGTATCTAAATTAAGTTTGGTTAAATATTGATTTCCACAGTTTTCACACATGTGTATATCTTAATACTTGATCGACTTAAGATCACAATTCATTATTTCCATGAGTGCATCACTAACTGTAAATACATAGCATGTTGAAGTACCAGAGCCGGATTTGACCCTTTTTATTGTTAATCGCACACCATCTCAAGTGCCATTCATAGATAATCCACTACCATGTAATGTGCCATCCTCATAGGTCCGTAGATCTATCCAAACCGCAAATCGATTATTGTAGAAATCCTTTTCATTGACATCATCCACGTCATATCGGCTTTTCAACGCTTGCCAGAAATCACTTGGAACCATGCTATTAGAATAGAGTTGGTTTGGCACGCCATCGATTCCGATTTCGATTGATGTTATTCCTGGATTACTAAAGTACTCACTATCACGTTGTCCGGTTGTTGGTGCGATTATAAATAAACATAATATTCCTATCATTGATCGGCTTGGTGAGTTAATGTCCAGATTTAGTATTCCATCATTTGCTTTAGAAAAAGTAAATGTTTTAAACAGGTTTACCTTTTCGTAGTAAAATCCTGTCCATGATTTTATATGCCGACATGGTCTGATTGGACAGATATTCACTATTGATTGATCTAATTGCATGTTTTTAAGTTTATAATCTGGCGCTTTGGTTGTATCAGAATAGACCACAATATCATTCACCGATGCCATTTTCAACTGGAATTGTAAGTCATGTTGCAAACAATAAGATGAAAAGACGCCGTGGTCCGTTAATATGGGATGATCTATTGGAATGCAATACTTAGTTCCATGGATACTTAGTTCATCATCGGTTTTAGATGAATCTCCGTTACCGGCATTAATTAGTTCGTGGTCGACGGATATTAAGTGAACTAATCCCGTGACGCATCCTATTTCTTCGTATTTCTGATTTTAAGAACAGATCCGAGTATGTTTTGTACAAATCATACCGTTGGGTGTTCTGGAGTTTTTCACCGCCATACAAGACCTTCGTTTCTTGAACTGAACTGAACTGAACAACTTTATTTTGACACGATGGAGTATTCAGCAGAGCTGGTGGGGTCGTGCATTTAGAAATAAATAAAATGATGATAATAATAATAATAACAGTTGAATTTTAAACCTAAGAATATGTTTAAGTGATGTGCTCTGTACATTAAAACTGTAAATTTTAAAATCCTAAAAATATGTATAACCATCGTCTTAATGCTTAATTACAGCGCCAATTGGATCAAAGTTTATTTATCTAATGTCAAATTTTTGATAGCGGATTCTTAAATTGGTTAAAGTTATTTGCCGCTGATTCTTTGCTGGATAGGCTGTTCCAAGCTCTTGCTCCTCTGTATTTGATGGAGTTCTCATGAAATTTGTCTCCGGGCTTAGGAGGACACTTTTTAGAGCTTATTGAATATAACGCTTGGTGGAAAATGTGGAAATAGTTTGTAGTACTAATTTAAACTTTAAATAGAGAGGCTATTGTCTGTCTAACCATTTAATGTACTCAGGGTGATTCAGCAAACATTACGACGAAGCCGAGGACGTCACCAATTGAAATATGGACTCGTTTTGCTCCTACACGTATGGCAGCAGGCTTGTTTCATTTTCTTTCAGTACTTATTTCTTCCAAACTATAAAATTTTTAGCTGTTACCGTTCGCATTCTCTTCCACATTCCTCCAGGCAATTTTGCGGTAGTACAATCAATAAATCAATCAATAAACTTTATTAATGTGTCAAGGCCACATAGCCTGGGAAAATCCCATACTAATTTGGGGACACAATTAACAAATATAATAATATGTAAAAAGAGAGTTTAAGATACTTAAACCTATATAAAATATATTTATGATAATCAGATATTGAAAATATGTAAAAGAGAATTAAAAATACTTAAAACTGTATAAAATAATTATGAGGAGCACAGGGAACAACCCTTGCAGCCATCATCTATGAGCAGACTAATCTGCGGGCTTTGGGCTGTGATTACTGTAATTTACGCGAAGAATGACCAAGTTTAACAGCAGAAGAAGCTGACCAGTGACCGCCATGATGCTCAGTAGATACCGCTAGTACACGCAAGTCTTGAAAAGTGGTCATTTCACCTTGCTTCTATCAGTGCAAAGAACGGCGAAAAGAAACTTGCCAGACTGAATATTTCACGTGCAGTTTCAGTTTGTCGTTTGTTAACGCTGTAATTTGCTGCCGTCCGGGTTGACGTCGTCCGTGTGTTTTGTGAATCCTCCCTATATATTTGTCGCATCAGACTCCATGCGTAAACATCTCATATACTTGCGTCTTCCACGTGCGAAAATTTACGCCGGCAAAGAAGGCGACTGTTTGCAGTGTAGTGATTTTCTACAGGTGACTTTCGATAGATTATCATCGACGCCAAGTGAAATGAGCTTCAACATGGATCTTAAACTTCAACGTTTTCAAGGGGACCTGCAAGATGAACCGGTTCCTTTTCCAAAACACTTTGGTCTGGCAACACAGCTTGCCGAGGGATCACAAGGGCTAGATTCCGACCTAGCTAGTTCACAACTGTATTATTGGCGTGACCGCTAACTTCTAAATCAAAGACAATGTATAAACTGCCGGGTATGATGACTATAGTTTTTGCTAATTTTGGTACACTCAAGTAAATAGTTTCATCTGGGTTGATCGACGATGTATTCATGGTTACTCTATTCAGAGTGGATTCCGCTTTTAAGGCCAAAGGTTTTTTTGTGGGAAGATTTGGATCTAAGTCATCACTAATTGTATTAGCCATTTAAAATCTAATAGATTGAAATCTTTAAAATGGATCTAGCTAAAATTTACTATAGTACTGATGGTTATTGGAAAGGCTATTCGGCGATTGAAAAATTAGCGAGTAAAGCGAATGTTAGTCAATAAGTAGCTAGAGATTGGTTAGAAAAGCAGGCCATATTTCAAATTTATTATATGACTAGCTCCGTGAGCGGGCAAGATGAACCGAATCTCGCGCTGTGATTGGCTACCCGAGCGGGTAATATGGAGCTATCTTGCCCGCTCGGGATAAGGGCTTTGTCCCGCAAGGAAAATTCATCCGAGGCGAAAGCCGGTTTACCAAAATTTTCTTTCTTAGTTTTTCCCTGAAAAATCTTTTCCGTGACAGTTAAAGATTTCCTGTGGTTTGTGTATCGATGGAGCTGGAAAACGAGAAAACTGGATGCGGCAACGAGAAAGAAAACAAAGAAAACAAAACACGTACACGGATCATTTTTTGTTGTTTTATCCCATATAATAAATCCTTTATTGACCAAGCTTGTTCGGTCAAGATGGCTGGATATTGGCCTCGTTCTTTTTTTAACGCAAAAAAAAGAACTTAGCCAATATCCAGCCATCTTGACCTCACGCTTGGTCAATAACCCATATATATTTGCCACCTCCAAAGTATATACCTCGTTATAGATGGACTGTAGATAAACCGAATGAGGTTCATCGAGCAGATCTGCTGTTCTTACCACATGATAGATATCGAGGAAAAACGTATAAGTATGTTTTGGTCGTTGTCGATGTGGCTTCCAGATACAAGGATGCTGAACCATTTTAAAACTTCTAAATATTCAGAGGAAGTCGCAAAAGCATTTAACAAAATTTATGGTAGAAAGTTAACTTGGCCAAAGAGATTGATAGTAGATCCAGGTGAAGAATTTTTTGGTGCGACAGATAAAATGATGCAGCAACATAATGTCATTATTCAACTCAGTGAAACCAATAACCATAGGGCTCAAGCTTTCGTGGAACACGCGAATCGAACTTTAGCTGAAAAGTTGTTTAGTCACCAATATGCTGAAGAGTTCTTAATGGAAGATAGATCTAGAGTCTGGGTTAAGAGGTTACCCGATATCATGAAGACTTTGAACGAGACTCCTAATAGATTAACTGGGAAAGAGTCGGTGAAAGCACTGAAATTAGATAGAGTTAATTTTAAGGAGAAAAAATACAAACGACCGATAGGTACTGAGGAGGTTGGGTTACCGATGACGGTTTATGTTCGTTATTTGCTGGCCGATGGCAAATTGGAAGGAGGTAGTATAAGAGGCACAGATCCCTTTTGGTCACTTAAGATTTACGAATTGGATAGAGCGATTGTATCGAAAAATCAACCGTTGCTTTATTACTTGAGAAACGGGCCAAAACGGGGATTCGTTCGAGAACAGCTGCAAACGGTGCCATCTAATACTGAACTTCCCCCAAAGAGCGTGCTTAAAGGAGAACTCAAGGTTAATTTTAACTATTTTTTGTAATGATGTTAACATAAGTTGGATCAATTTTACAGCGATAATTTATATCGACGATGAATGATTTTATGAAAAAATCGATCCAAAGCTTCGGATTGAACCCGCCATGTTCCCTTTTTATCGCGGGAGCTTAAACGGCCAGCGGATGAAGACATGACGTCAGATCGTGAAGGCGCGTTGCTTCGTTTTTGTTAGGCGAACTGAGTATACTGATCTAGGTTAGTTTCAGCAGGTTCGAAATGTCTGATGACGAAACCTCTTCGCATTCATCTCAATCAAGTATTTCTATTGACGATGAAAATATGCCTGGAAATGTGATTCGGCCGTATGAGTTCGTACCAGAGTATTCTTCCAGCGAAGAAGGTGTGAAAGAAGAAGGAGAACTAGAGGAGCATCAACACTAAGAAAATGCTCGTACCAGAAATCTAAACTGGTAAGATATTCTAGATATATTTTCTAACTTAAACAATGTAATTTAACCGACCCGTCGAGGAACACCATGAATTAAACAGCGTTTGATGTTTTAGAGATGCTGTGAAGATCGAACGCTCACGCTCTCAAGAATTGTAAACAAACACAATAAATGAAGAATAAAAATAAAATCGCTTTTGCATGTTTTTGTTCGTTTTATTCATGAATATTTTGATGTCACAAGCATTTAGCGAGGCAATATCCACTGCTATATTTTAGACCTAACGAAACCTGTTTGAAATCACCCTCCTGGAGTAACGTCGATAATGTACCGAGATTCGGTAATATTGAATCCCTGTTCCTATCAACAACGCAATAAACTCCATTTTTTAGAACCGTAACAAGATTATGAAACCTAATTTTTAAGCTAATCTACTTTTTTTATAAAAGGAACGACTGTCATTGTTACCTCTGAAACGAAACAAACAACTTTCAACTCAGTTTTATTAGTAACCTGCTTGGTTTGCTTGTTTGAGCTTGCAAGAGGATCTGGTTCTTGTTTAGAAATCAGAGAAAAACGTGTGTAAGACTGTTTTCTATTGTAATCAGAATGCAAAACTCTTGTAATTTCAGATTAGATTCTGCTATTCTTCCACAAAAGGATTGGGTTGCAGCCCCCTTTTAATCTATATAGAAAATATTATGGACAGAACCTGTTGCATACCTTACTAAGCTGGATCCTCAGACATTATAATGACTAAAAACCTTCTAAGCTAACCTGAAAAGTTTGGGATAGGTTCTTGTGTTTTTACTGTGCAATAAATCCAAATCAAACAAAGCTTCTTTACTTCATGTGTACATGTGGAAATTGCCAAATACTGAACAGAAACGAAAGTGAAAGTGGGTGTAGCCATTCCATTTGCGTTTGTCTGTCACATGAAAGAGGACTGACTTCCACTTTTCTTTCAGCACTTCAGCGTTACTATCACATGTTGCAGAATACAACCACATGTGGTTCAAGACTGAACAGATCCATGGAAGGAGATCTTCACATCCTTTCACTTTAGCCTTCTTGGAAAGGTTTTTTATCACCCACTTTGACAAATGGCAAACATCATACTGTTGGTCGATTTCAGCATGGTCCTTTTTCGTGGAACTTGAGATGGAAGTATGGCAGTCTGTAGCAATCCTCTTGATAGCGACTTCTTCTCAAGCAAGGTCTTGAATGCACCTCTCGAACCCTTCCTTTTCTATCGCATTAGATGAAGTTACCTTTGTTACCTGTACAACATTGATTGCAGCCATCTTTCCTTCATCTGCCATCATAGTGTATGTGCAATATTTGGCATTGTGACCTGGACTGTCACACCTTCAATCCCCAGTCAAATTGACTGGCCCTTTGCTTTTAATTTCATCTAATACTGAACTTCTTTTCTCTGTCCAGGCTTTGTTTACCACAGGAAACAAATACTTTTTCTGCATATTGTAATATGTGGTATGGCAAAAGAACTTCAAACTCAGAAAGGATGCAAACTGGGCAATATGAGAAAATGTATTGCTACTAAACAGAATGGCAGCTGAAGAGAGTAAATTACCTGCTGCAATATTTTTTTATCAGGGGCTGTGAATTCCAGGAAGTCAGATGATTATTGACACACAGCATTTTCACTGAAAACATACTGCCACTAGTTGTTTCAGTGGATTAAGAAATGGTTCCACCACATTTTGATTAGAATGTTACAAGTAACTTTAGGCAGGACTAAAAAAACCAGGAATTTTTGCTCAGGGTGTTCTTCTGAATGTAACTCAGAATCTGTGTCATCTGAAGATGAACCTGCATAATCAGCAGGGTTAAAAATTGGCGGTCGCACAGTCGCCAGTGGCGAGTTAAAACTGACCAGGGCTACCAAAAGTAAAGGTTTGATCGCCCGATGTGCGACTATGCTACAGAATTTGGAAAGTTGCAATGTAAATTATGCGAAATACAAAGTTAAAAATAAAACTCAATATGCAGTTTAATTGGACTACCTTTCTCTTCGTTTCTTTGCCTAGACTCTAAGATCATTCATTTTAGTGAATTTTTAGTTCTGAAGTGGAAATTCTGAGCCATTTTAACAGTGCTTTTACTAGTGATCTACATTCACAACATTAGAAGCCACTTTGATTTTGTGATTGCCATGTGACTCTGAAAAAAAAGTCGAGGGCCACTTCATTTTGGAATGGGCCACTAAGAAATCAAGGAAACTGGCCCGACTGGCCACAAACACCTGAGCCCTGAATCAGTTGTTTCACACTTGTATTCCTCATCATCACCATAATCCACAGCCAAGAGAGACAATGGTGGATGTATTGGGTCTCCTCATCTGATGGATAGACTTGTTCTAAGAGAGCAAGTTTCTTTGGTTTACCAGAAGGGCCAGGGTTAGCACCATCAGGAGATTCCCTGTTATCTCAACCTGTGTCCCAGTATCAGTAACAGTCCTGACTGGCTGTGGCACTGGTGTTAAAACTACTGGATCAGTTTGTGTGTACTCAGAATGAGTGATCACAAACCTTGCTCTCATGCAACACTGAGTACTTGCATCTTACAAAGGAACTTTTAAATTCCTTGGGCCGGTGACTATTGAACTGGCTGACTCAGCTGGCTCTTCAATAACGATGCAAGTTCCTTCTGTTGGAGTGCTTTGTGGCATAGTTTGAAAAATCTTAAGAACAAGAATTTGACATTTCAAAATGCATACTAAGTACTCACTGACTGAGAATTTATTTTAGAATTCAGACCTATCAAATTAATACAACCAGTGCTTTGCGCCACTGCTCGAAAAATCTTAAGAACAATATAATGCCACCTAGCGATCATAAATACACAAATACACTACATAACATTTCACCGCTAGTCGATCGACTGATGAGGATAGTGTCTATTGATCCAATAAAGGAGGAAAAGGACTACTAGACAAGAATGTAAGTTCAGGAAATTTTATTAAATTTGAGAAAAAAACAAGTCAGTTCAATATTCGACACTCACCACTTGTCATAACTCTTCTGCTCGCTGCCGGCTCTCACGATTTAGTTATCTTAGGTTTCTTCGGTTCAGGCCCAAAAGAAAACACTGAAGGTATCACATCACGTTTAAGACGTCTTTTGATCTTTAGCTCGGGCATTAACTGTGCTTTCAAGTACGTCTCGAAGCAATCATCGGTAAAATGTTCACTGCACACATAACAGTTTTGTAAATCGAAGAAGGTTATCCCTTCTGATCCTCGCTAACCAGGCTTTTTGTAATCCTTTGTCGTTGGGAATGCGATGGTAACTTATGTTAGACGTCTTAGATGAATGGTTAATACAACCGGGCACGCAGCAGTGGACCATTATTACTATTCCACAGCAAGATTATATGGAAACAAGACTACAGAAATATTTCATGAGGTTACACACTGAAGTTTTGCGACTGGAAAGTCCGCGGGTCTTGCGTGTTTCACGATTTGACGTCACTTGACGTTCCGCTGACCGTTTCAGCTACCGCATTCCAAATTCAAGATGGCGGGTCATTCACGAAACTTTGGATCGATTTTTTCATAAAATCATTCATCGTCGATATAAATTATCGCTGTAAAATTGATCCAAATTATGTTAAAATCAATACAAAAAATTGTTAAAATTAGCCTTGAGTTCCCCTTTAAGAGTTAGATTTCAATTCATTGGCATGCGTATTAAAGATTTGACTAATAAAATCATATGTATCATGTATTCTGTCGTAGTCTACAGTAGAGGTAATATTAATTTTACCAGATTGGAAGACGATGATCTTAACCAATTTCTGCATACTTCTATACGTAATCACGACTCCAGAATAGTTATTATCGTACGTTATAATAACATCGGATTACGTCTGGGTGCTTACTCATAAGAATGGCAAGATTTCTTCGATTAATAGGATACCCGACCCGCATGCTGGAATTTATCAAACAAATCGTCATATCAGTAGGTGAATTATCGTTTAATTTATGTTTAATGATTTTAATTGCTTTAACCCCATCTTCTAATGATAAATAATTTACAGTTGATTCGCCGATTTCCAATATCGACTATAATTGTTTTTTGAATTTGCGACTCTTAGGGGGATTAATCGCAATTATCTGTTGATCTAATTCAATATTTAGGTCAACATTATTGTCAATTTTAGACTTCATCGTCATAGTTATGATCCTTAAAGACCCTATAATTTCCGATTGCATATGTATCTGTACTGTCTTTTCGGAGAACGCGTTTGTCATCATGAGAAGACAAAGCCACTTTATTGATTGTCTCGGAATAAATATCATGGTTGTGACTTTGAATGACGTTCATTTTCTTGTATTGGGTTTTTTGGTTAATTAAATAAACACTCTAGATAATCCTGTTGAGAAATTTCCCGTTTAATGACGGATTTCTTGATTCCTTTCGTTTTTTTTTTGTTTTGTGACCGTCCTCCATCAGATATGAATATAATTTGGCTCTTAATCCAACAAACTCAATGATTTGCTCTCCCCCACATTCGTCTATGAACATTCCGATGATTTTCTTATTCATTCCAGTTTTAATGTTAGAAGGATGATCTTTTGGAAAATTACTTGTATCAAACATAGATTCAATATCTGGGTTGATATCTTTGTAGAAATCTTCTGTGATTATGCCATACTTTAGACTATCTGTGTCAGTGAAAAGTAGTTTGGCTTGATCTCCATATTTTGGAAAGATGTAGTTATAATGGAAGTCATACATAAGGGTTTTACTGAGATCTAAGATACACATACCTAAATATATTGGTTTATCGAAAATCAACTCTGGTTTTAACATATGAATCGCCGCTAGATTTTCATCGAAATTAGTATAATGTTTATAATTGGGTTGGATGATTAATTTGTTGGCTTTTTCTAAATTTTGAACTAAGTGGATGTCTTTCTTGCTTCTGATATTTCCCATTGTCTTGCCAAAGACGGAATTGTTCATGAGTTTAAAAAAGTCTTTTTCAAAGTCATTAGTTTCTTTAGTTCTTAGGTTAGTATTTAGATCGATATGTTTTTTCATCCAACTAGATTCTTCAAACGTTATTCCTCTATGGATTTTAGTTAATTTCAAACCGAGTTTTAGATATAGTTTTATAAATTTTCTTTATGTGAGACTTATTCTGATTTGTGTTGTAACCAGTTTGACCACTTCAGCTATTTTAATGTGTTCGGGCGCTAATGGGTAATCATTATGCAAGTCATGTAAGTCCTTGGAATAACGTTAATCCACTTCTAAAATGCGAGGCAAATTTTCCCAGTTTTCTAACTCTTTAGGTGCTATCCATCTAAAACCATGAGTAGGAAGAGGTTTACTCATAGTCCCTTTCATATAAATTATTTGCATCTAGGTTTATTAAATATTTATTTGGTTGAGTTGGATCATAGTTCTTCATATACTTGTTATTTGCTTTACTATATCGGTTGGAAATCATTGATACTCCTCCCCGTGCGCCTTCTTCTATCATTAGTATTAGATCAACATCCCTTAATAGCTCTAATTTTACATCCGTAAATTTTAGACAAGCATCCCAAGCCGGACTAGGCGCAGTAAAATACCATAGTGGGTCTAACTTATAATATTCTAAACAGATATCCCGGAAATTCTCGAATACATCAGCTTTTAAATATATTTCAAAAACTTTCCAAACTTTCAATGCGTGTTGGTGATCTTCTTCTGAGATATGTGCATTATTCAATTGGGAATAGAATTCTTCTTTGGTCGGTAATTGGGTATAATTTAGTTTTTCATAACTATTAAACCAATCATAGGGGAATACTCCTTTTCGTTGCAATAATTCTAATTGTTGGCCTTGGTAATGGTTATGTATCGGTCAAATCGAAGCTTCAACATGCCCCCCCCCGGGCAAACCCCCGGGCATTTGACTTTTTTGAAAATTATTGTTCAAATTCCCCCCTACCCGGGCCAAAATGCCCCACACTAGGGTCCATTTAGGTGTTCAAATACCCCCACCCCGGGGACATAATTAAGTATTGTCAGGAGCCCATCAATGGGTTCCTGGTATTGTGTATATTCAAAGCCTGAATCCAATATTACAAATATCAAAATTGAAATACCTTCAAAAACTGCACAAAGTTTTTTAATCCCTTTTTTTTGCAACCAACTCGCCACAAAGGCACAATCTTTCCCTTGGAAATCTTCTAACGAGTCCGCCATCATCGCTAGCTCGCCACGTGCGAGGCAACCAGAGATTTCACATGAAATCGAGGCTACGTTAAAATTCCCCACCCCCTAGGCATGGGGATCAAATGCCCCACCCCCTGGAAGACTCTGATGATCAAATTCCCTCCTCCCCGGGACGGCAAAGATGTCAAATGCCCGGGGTATGCCCGGGTTGGGGGGGGGGGGGAAGTGTTGAAGCTTCGATTTGACCGATACATTAGATAGATTAATGAACTTATTTCTGGGTGAGTTGCTGACTAGTTTATCCAAGCCAGTGGCCATGAACCAACTATCTATAAATCGTAACTCGATGAGGATGGAAGTTTTGGTGTTATCTTTGTTAACCCGCACATCAACTAGGATTTGCTTTGAAAAGGAAATGTATCTTTTTACCACTGTTTTCGTCAATTAGGTTTCATTTTTTAATAAACAAATGGGAATCATAACCGGTTAAATTATGAAAAATTACCGGGATAAATTTCGGTAAACGATAACTCAGATTACATTCATTATGGGACGCGCCTCGATATTGACCTGTTAAGACTTTATCTCCATCTAATGGTTTGTCACATATATGACAATGAGTAGCTTGAATATAGTTGGTTTGATCAGAAGAAGATAGTACGGCATCTTTTGGATATTTCATCTTTTTATAAATATATTTAACCTATGGTTCTAGACTCAAGATAAATTCCTTCGCTACATTACCATCTTCTGATTTTGCTGTATAATTAACTAATTGAGGTTTGCAGATAACTCTATCACTTGGTGGAATGAAGTAACAGAATCCCGAGGGTGTATGTTTCTGAAATTTATGAGTATACTTTTTTTTCCTCAGTTGGATTACAGGTTTGAGGTTTTCGGTGAAGCAGTCAAAATCAGCATATATCACGAAGAGATTTTCTTATGGAAATTATTAAAATGGATGAATTTAGGTGATCCATCTGAATTAATTGGCATTTTTATTGCGATTTTCTCATGTGTCTGGCATAGTTCATTGTGATTGTTTAAAGATTTCTCACAGTTAAATGAATTCAAACATCTAAAACAGAAATACCTTTTCCCTTCATGATTATTGATTTGGGAGGCTAGTAATTTGCTTAAATCTTTAATCCAACAATAATGGCTAGTTTTTTCATTGGATATTAGTAATAGATTTATGTATTGGTCCCATGGAAATAAGCTATCATGATTTCTTAATGTTTAAAATTTTTATTTGGTCATTATAGCCGATAACGTTTATTTTATAAGGGTTATGGATTTCGAATTCGTCGATGTCGTGCCATTGTGCTGGAACATTTATATTCCGGTCCCAGTTAAATTTTTTAGAATTTTCTCTCATTTCTGAAGTGAATCTTTCAGGATGGACTTTGGTTTGGTAAACCGCTGATGTGACGGCCCATTTAAAACACTCGTTATCGTTCTCGTTCTCAACGTTAATAACTGCTTTTTTATCGGCTATGAATTTTAATAGGCAATTTGATATAACTACTACTGGATATTGGGTCAGTTGCTACAGTTGGCCTGACAAAATACTCGACATATTGAGATCGCCATCCAGAGCTCATCACTTCTAAAGTTGATATTTCCACCATACATATTCGCAGACATTTCTTTAGGTTCACTGCCCGGAATTTCCAGTTTAAATTTACAGGTTAATATGAATCTCAATTTAACGGGTTTTTTTTATCTTTTGAAAAGCATTTATGACAGATAATCTAATTTTTTTCTAGGAATGATTTAGCATCGCCTTTATCTCCGTTTATTCTATAACTCCGCAGATAATTCATTAATGCTGACTGATGTTCATACAAAACCTCGTTTTTAGTCGTGGATACGCGAAGCGTAGAAACGACTATTAGAGTGGGGCAGAATATGCAAATGTGTCACTCACTCAGATGTAAACAAATCGATATGTCGACGGCAGACCAATTGATATCGATTCTCTCAAACAATGCCGGAACGCCGACACAGCGGTCAAACGCACGCTCATGCGCAGCGGGCTCCCGGACATATGGCTAATATGCATTTAATTAGCATAAGTTTGTAAACAAAACGAGTTTAGCCTTGGACTGGGCCCAACTGACCAAAGTTTTTCGCAGTTTCTAAGAAAAGTTTAGAGTGTCTAAGGTCAAGAGTTACACAATTTTTTCTCCTATACGTTTTACATAATTCACTAGTTTACACTCGTCTAACTCTGCTTACACTTTTCGCGGTAGCAGAATGAAGTCGCCCGGTCTCTCGCTGGCGATAGTGGCGATTCTGTTCTATATTGGATTTGCCGGTAAAACGCCAGGTCCATGCGAAAAAAATGCAAAACCAGAGCAACACGGGATGCTTGTGATAATGCCAACTCGCTTTCTGTCACGGAAATTAGATTGGCAAGGGCAGCAGGGGTAAAGCAAGGTGCAACGCTTTGTCTTTTTCATCGAAATGTAGCGAACAAGAACGATAATCGATGCTCCTTCCCGTCTCATTGCCATTCGACCTCACTTCTTCCTCTGCCTGAAAGACTCTTTGAAGCTGTTGATCAACTCGGAAAGGAAACGTCCAGTTGCTATCAGCCTGGCAACAAGTGGTGCACTCGTTGCAGAAAAATAGGTGTAAATATATTGAAGGAGAAAGTCCCTGAGCATTACTCTCCGCCAACAAAACGAAAGGTAACAATTCTGTTTTTGGGGTTTTTGTTGTTTGTCTACTTAGTTGTATGTGTAAGTTTGCGAGACTTTTGAGGTTTGCAGCATTTCTCGGTTTTGCTTTTAGTAATTATAACAATAAACATACCAAAAAAATGCTATATTAACCCTTTACTCCCTGAGACTGACCAACATGCATCTTCTCTTAAACATATTACTACAAAGGCAACTGTAGAGCTCATGAGAATATGCAATCTGAAAACTCACATAGGTTTTTTTTGATATAACATCAAAATCGCCACATTGATGTAATGAAAGATGTTTTGAGATCAGTTAGAAGAATTAAGATTTTGATCTCAGGGGTTAAAGGGTTAACTTGCAGCACAAATCCTCACAGTCTGTTGACATGGCTGATAGCAAGACTTCCCCAAGGTCCAAACTTTCAAAGGTAAAAAGTTTTCTCCAACTATTATGGGATTGTTTGGGGCAAAGATCTTCAACAAATAACACTTTAATAATAATAATAATAATAATAATAATGAAATTTGCTTGAGTGTCAACTGTATTTAGCACTGACATACTAATTGGGGACACACTAAAGCACAAACGAAATCATGTCAAATCATATTACATAAAAATATTTTAAAGGAATAAACAACAAAAATCAATTAGTTCTTACTTTCATGTTTCTCTGAAAGAACCAACTTGAGCGACATTTATTTCTTGATGCTTACTTTACAATATTCATGTTATTTAACCATGTTTTCAGATTTGTACAACAACTACTTCACCAATTCTCAGGCTCTGTGATTCAATAAAGGATGCCCAGTACAGTGTCAACAACAATTCAGCCACTTCAGTGAAGTTTACTACCATACTCTCAAGTATTGAAAGAAACATAAGAATGTTGGAGTACAGAATGGACTGTGCTTTAAACACATGGCAAGTTTTTGAGACCCTGTATGGCAGTGTCATGATGGATGAAGAAGGAAATGTGCGAGTTGACAGTGGTGTCTGGGAGGGGATATTTGACGCTATAAATGATGTGAATGGGTCCCAAGGTACATTCTAAGAACAAACTACTCTCTTTATACAGTGATTAATGTCATAGAAATCATACTTTGAAAACATAAGAGTTTAATTTTGCAAACATTTTCCGGTTGTATGAACATGTAGTTTATAAAGGTGCCTGAGAAACAAATTTTCACACATAAAAATTCAGGCTCATCCTCAGTGTAAAAACCTGTTACGTTCACAAACGATGCTTAACAAAGAAAATAAAGGAGAAAAAACAATAGATACTAGGAAAATAATAATGAAGAAACAAAAAAACTTCACAGGTTTTTTCACCGAGGTAAACCCAAAATTCAATTTCCTTTAACCTAGCTAACAACCTGAAACAGTCTTATCACTATTACAAGGATTAAAAAATAATTATGATCCTTAATCACATTGTAATCATCAGCATTTACTTTGTACTTTTTCTCTTTATTCAGGTAGTATTTTTTTCTCTGCAGATAGATCATTTGAAGGACTAATGCTAAAAAAATTACAAGAGATGTCATGTAGAAACCAAAACTAAAGAAGTCATCCGGCTGCCTTGCTTTCACACCTACCACAGGTCCTGTCTAATCCAGTCTGAAAATAAGTGCCCCAATTGCTTTAAATCATTCTGTGACCATCTTGCAAGCTTAGCAAGAACATTTAATAATTCTCTATTAGCATCCACAAACAGTTCCTCCAATTCAAACAGTGCATCGTCTGATCAAAATGTAAACATTGGTGAAGATGATGATGATAAAATTCCAGTAGTAAGCAACCAGGATCCAGAGTACTATGGATCAGAACAGTGGTATACACATGTGGACAATGTGCTGGGAGAAATAAATATTCCACAGCCTGTGCAAAGAACCATCCACACAACACAAACTATTTCTCCAGATCAGCAACAAGCGAGAGCAACCAATACTACTACTATTTACAGAGTTACAACTATCAATTTTCCAAGTGGCAAATTTTGGTTCTTTGAAAATCATATCTCACAGTCTACCTTGAATGGCCAAAATGGTTCCAATGCATGTACATTCATAGCAATTATCTTAAGTAAAGCAATTATTTCTAATTTCGCTTTTATTCCATTACCGCTAAATCAACTTTCACCAGTCTGGGGTGTAATTATCACCAGCTGCATTACACATGGCAATAATATTCATCAACGTGTCACTGGAGGTAGAGCAATTAACTTCAATGTAGCAGATGCTGCCTCTCATTTAACAACACTCGGCCCCT
Source organism: Ricordea florida (assembly GCA_949710005.1). Lineage (NCBI taxonomy): Eukaryota > Metazoa > Cnidaria > Anthozoa > Corallimorpharia > Ricordeidae > Ricordea > Ricordea florida. Next base: position 19,484,371 of record OX453281.1, on the reverse strand, counting down.
TCAATGTTGAGAAACCATTGGATGTGGACTTCACATCTCAAAATCCAGAAGTTCCCCAATCATCGCTGGCCTTTTATCTACAGCGACTAGTGCGGGAACACCATTTAGCAGCAGTAGTGATTATAAACAATATGTCTGTCTGCTTCTTGGGAAGAGGAAATCACCTGATTCTCCTTGACAGCCTGATCTCCATGGACCATATAGTGCTCTTGTTGGAACAACAAGTCTGGAAAATATTGAACAGTTTTTGGTTGAGTGTAAGCAGTGGCTCAGCCCTAATGTTACAATGTGCAGTGTTACCTTCATCAGCTTTACCTAGCTTTACTAACATAAAAACAATATTGAATATTTCAAAGTCAAGATACAAGTTAATCAAGAATCCCAGAAATGTCATTTTTCTCTAAACCACTGATATCTGACTTGAAAGGAATTCTTTTGTCCTTGGTAGCCAACTCTTAATGCAGTTTATCACAAAGGACCAGTTCAAGGTGAGTGAATGTATAAATGTTCCAACAAAGGCGAAGTAAGTTGGATGAAGAGGCACACTTTGAATACAACAGCAATAGCGCCTACGATACATGTGGAAGACCTGAACACATATCACACTCTTTGACAAATTTTGTCTGCAAAAACGGGTAAGGGAATGAAACGATCAAGTTCAAAACAACTTGTATCAGAAATCAGTTTTAATCAATTTGCTCTCGTTGATTTTCAATTATGCTGGTACTGACTGAATTCTATTTAAAACTAACATGCAACAGTAACTACAGAATTCAAAATAATTACCGAGACATCTCTTCACTTGTTTACCTGGCTAAACAAATACGAACTTCATTATTTAACGAAACACTAGACAGAAGTCGCAAAGCGTACAGCGTATGATGATTTGAATCGAGAGTGTCGCAAACAGTCGATAAGAATGTGATACTCGCGAATGAAATACTAGTATTGACATTTGATATCCACAAAGATCATTTTCCGTAAACTGTAAACTACCAAAAGAAAACCATGTTCACAGTTCCATACATCAGAAGTTCCATCGGACATCAGACGAGTATCATGGTATAGAGAGACCAGGTAAAAAGACATTTTTTTAAAAAAAAGAAAAAAAATTGTCCACTTACTGACACTGGACCAGCCATGATCGCTCAAGAGTTGGATGTCTTCGTCTTCGTAGAGGCATCGCAGCTTCATGAGATGTTCATGACATGTAAATACTTTTGACATTAGTATTCTAAGGGCAAATAGGCAGATCACACTGCCCAAACAGAATAGACGTTTCGCATTCACGTGCTAGAACTCGCCATCTTGGAGAATGAAAGCCACGCATGCGCACTGTTTGACCGCTGTGTTCGGAACGCCTAATTGGAAGTTTCTTCGAGAGAGTTTCGATTTTACTCGTCGCGGAAGCACATGCAGTGTAGAGAAAGCCGAAGGAATGATTATGAACATTGAATGCCAAGAGTCTTTCACTCCTCGAGACGTTTACTCGTCGATCCTGCAAGCTCACGGGGGGTTTATGAATAGTGAGCCTTTTACGAGTGAATCTTACGAGCGAACCTTTGAGCGAACCTATGAGCACTCATATCAGCAAAACTATGTATCAAACGTAAGCTCGAACAAAACTACTGGAAACATCAGTAGGAAAACTGATCAGTTCATCACAGGCAGTGAAAACACTCTTGAGGCGAAGCAGAACGAAACGCAGTTAGAAGACTTGCCGGATGGTAACAGAAGTCATGGAAAATTACAGAAACGAAGAAGTAGGTCAAAGTCCACTCGTATTTGCTAATAGCAAAGGCTCCCGCCGTGATAGGGAACCATCGAGGTTACCGTGGAAGAAAATTTTAAACTTATTTAACAAGAATAAAGCAATTAAGAGGTATGTGAGATCTCATATCGTGAATAGTGTGCCACATTCATCAGCGTTGAAAAAGATTTCATCGTTTGATTACCGTAATTATCTTAAAACCAGAATGTGTAGAAGTAAACCAGTTGGAATCACTCGTGCAAAATGTTCAAGGTTTTATTTTGCTATTGATTATGTTTATGTTTTCAAAACAAGAAGTGCGAAGCATAAAAAGACATCTCAAGTAGCAATTGTCTTTCACGATGAATTTGTACATGTTGTTCAATGTTATTCAATAAAGTGTAAGAAACGAAATCATAAGTATTGTGTTTCAAGGGCAAAGTTATTTACTTCAGGTGATATTGAGTTAAACCCGGGACCTGTTCTTAGTCAGAGAAATAATCCAAATAATCTTATTGAATTATTACAATCTCGATTAGCACAACATGGGTTGAGAATGTTAGATGTTGGTGGTGCAGGTGATTGTTTCTTTAGAGTGGTGTCCCATCAGTTGTATGGTGAACCAAACTATCACATGAATATTCGTAGTATTGGTGTTCAATATATGAGAAACAATCCAGAAAGATTTATTGAAAGTAATACAGACCATTCGTGGTTTAGTTATTTAGCTTGTATGTCACACCAGGGTACATGGGCTGATGCAATTGTTATACAAGCAGTTGCTGATGCATTAAACTTGACAATTCACATTATAGAATCTAATCCAGGATTTGCATCGGTTACTAATATCAGTCCAGTTAGCTCAGAAACTGATTCTACTGTCATAAATATTGGACATCTTGATGAAATACACTATGTTTCAACTGTTCCTTTCAATAAAGAGGCAATGGCAAACAATGTAATTTGTAACAATCAATCAGCACAGTTAACAATGGATCACTGTAGAACAACAAATAACAATGAAACAATAGCTGTAACCAAAGAACAGAAAAGGAAAGCTTATTTGAAGGAATACATGGCAACAAGGAGAAGAAATAAAGAGTTCAGAAATAAGCAAAACAGAGCTCTGCAAGCAAAGAGATTAGAAAATATTGAAAAAACAAGAGAATCTCAAAGGCGGGCATTTAATAGACGTAAAGAATCAAATTCTGATCATATCAGAGAACTTAATAGGCAGGCATGTACGAGAAGTGAACAAAAATGTACAGAATAGAAAGAGATCTTTGATGTCTGGGTTGAACCCAAGTGACCATGACCTACTTCAGCCAGCTACTAAAAGACCAAGTTGTACAGCAGTTAATGAAATACATGAATTTGAATGTACAGATTCTATTCAAGAGATGCAAGCAATAATAATAATAATAATAATAATAAATGTTATTTAGCCAGGGTTATCTCTTCAGCATAAAATGCTGCTATCAATGAGGGCCCTGGAAAAAAAGAAAATAATAATAATAATAATAATAATAATAAAATAAAAATATATATATATATCTAAAACTAGCCTAAATTACAAGTAACTAAAAAACTTTTGATCTATATAATTCCAAAATACGAGTTTTAAAAATCAGAACTGACTTAGTATCCTTCATTTCACTTGCAATATTATTAAAAAGTTTAGATCCATTAAAATAAAAAGACTTCCTTGCCATTTCAGTTCTGACTTTGGGGAGCAGCAAGTTGTGCCCACTTCCTCTCGTGTTGTGAACTGTTCTAAAAACCTTAAAATAATCTTTAAAAAACATTGGAGGGGAACCCTTCAAGCATTTAAAAGTAAAATTAATAGTGTGCATATCACGCCTCATAGGCAAGGGAAGCCACTTTAAATTTTTCTCGGCATCTGAGTCTTTGGTCTTCAAAACAATCTTAGCTGCCCTTCTTTGTGCTCGATCTAACTTATCACGTTCTATTTTCCCAATGCTGCTCCAAGCGACATCGCAATAATCCATAACCGGCAGAACAAGAGACTGATAAACTCTATTGGCTGCATCGACAGTTAGATTGCTTCTAATTCTTCCGAGGACACCAATTCTCTTGGAAATCTTAACCAATATCTTATCCACGTGCTGTTTGAAATTGAGATTTGCATCTATTAGCACGCCAAGGTATTTGTAATGTTGTGCTTGATTTATCGGCTTATCCCCGAGGAATAAGCTAAATGGCCCATCTGAAAGGGTAGCCGAAGCGATTCGTCGTTGGGTGCCGAAAAGAACGTATTCGGTCTTCACAGGGTGAATGCACAGCTTATTAAGATGGGTCCAGGACTGCAACTGTTTTAGATCTTTATTCAAAACGGTACTTATGTTTCCGATATTGGAGTCAGCGTAGAAAAGGACAGCATCGTCCGCATAAAGTAGGATCTTTGACTGAAGTAAACAATTGGGCAAGTCATTGATGTAAATCGAAAACAAAATCGGACCAAGTATGGACCCTTGTGGGACGCCAGATTTTATCTGCTGAGGTGCAGACTGTGCGCTGCCATAGACAACAGATTGACATCGACTCGTAAGATAATTCTTAAACCACCTCAGTTCATGGTTGTTGATACCATACCCAGGCAGTTTCTTTAGGAGAAGTGGGTGATTTACACTGTCGAAGGCTTTTCGAAAGTCGACAAACACCGCTGCTGTAACACAACCTTCGTCAATGCCTTTCCTAATACAATCCGTGAAGTATGTAACCGCGTCCTGGGTAGAATGATTTTTTCGAAAACCACACTGGAAGGGAGATAGCTGACTGGAGTTATCTAAATGTTGGAGGAGCTGTATTTGCACGGCTCTTTCAAGGATTTTCGAAGCCACCGGTAAAACGGAGATGGGACGGTAGTTATCCATACACTTCTTATCCCCATCTTTGTAAAGTGGAACCACCCTTGCATATTTCCATTCCTCCGGTAAAACTGCAGAAGAAATCGAAAGATTTATTATGACTGTTAGCGGAACTGAGATACTTGGAGCCGCATCCTTTAGTAAACGAGCTGGAATTCCGTCAAGTCCTGTACCTTTCGATGTTTTAAGCAGCCTAAGTTGACGATGAACAAACGCAGCTGATACTGGTTTCAAAGAAAACAAAGACTCACTTGAATTATTCAAAAATGCTTCTGTGCTCAGCTGGTTCCAGTTAAGAGGTGGAATACTAGAAAGCAACTTTTCCACAACATTTGTAAAATATGTGCAGAAACCGTTTGCAATAGTAAGGGCATCCGTGGTTGTCTTTCCATCTACTGTGATAGGCTCAATAGAAGCTGACGGTTGAGATGTAACCGATTTGTTGGGAAGGACTTTCTTAACAGCTTTCCAGAAATTCTTGGGATCATCAGAATTTTCTTCTATGATTCTGCGGTTGTAGCTGGATTTCGCTTTTCTAATCATGGCAGTAACCTGATTTCTCAAACTCTTGTTTCTAGACCAGTGTAATTCGGTGTTTGTCGTACGAGCTTGGCGGTAAAAATGATCTCTCTCGGCGATTACTTTCTTTATCCCGTTTGACAACCAAGGGATGTTTCTGCCGCGAACTTTCTTGTCAATTTGAGGTGCATGGTTATCCGCCACGTGCAAGAAACATGTTTTGAAGTTCAACCACGCATTATCGACGTCCTGACACTCACTGAGGTTGTCCCAGGAGACAGATGACAGGTCTTCATTAAAACGTGTAGGACAATACTTGCTGTAGTTTCTGCATTTTATCGTTCGTGGTTTAAACTTTAGCGAGTTCAACTTTCTAACAAAAGCCGTCATGTCATGATCACTGAGTGCTGACTTGACCACCTTGACTAAGGTAATATTCTGTGGTTGAGAAGTACAGATAATGTCAATAAGAGTTTGGGATTCCCTTGTGACTCTTGTAGGCTCATTAACAACCTGTGTCATGTTCATGCTTTGAAGAATGCTCTTGAGCTTCTTTGTTTCTCCCTGACACCTCGCACCAGGTGAAAAATTACAATTTAAATCGCCCATTATAATCACTTCTTTCTTTTCGGTATTGGCAACTTCTAAAACATTCTCAAACGACGACATAAACTCTGCATCCAAGAAATCAGATCCATCTGGAGGTCGATAAAATGTTCCCAACAGAATCCCTTTTGAATGAGGCTGAGTAAGTTCTATCCAGATAGCTTCTAGCTCGGGTTTTTCTAAATCTACTCTACTTTTGCAATGGCAAAAGTCATTCAAACTTTCCATGATAACATTAAGTGTGGTCCCGAATATGTATGTACTTGCTGTGATCAATTATGGTATCGGTCATCTGTCAGAAAGTGTGAAGCAAACAAATATCCTAAATGTTCCAAAACATTGCTTGAAGCATGTATAACTAGCACTTCTAGTATAGATAATACAAAATGGATTTGCTCTACTTGCCACTCAAACCTAAGTAATGGGAAGCTACCTGTCTGTTCTAAAGCAAACAAAATGGGATTCCCTGTGAAACCACAATGTTTAAACTTGACACCTTTGGAAGAAAGATTAATTTCTCCACGTATTCCATTTATGCAAATACGTGAACTCCCAAGAGGTGGACAATTATCTATTCATGGCAATGTTGTTAATGTACCAGCTGATGTAAATTCAACTGTAAGCACTTTACCAAGGTCAATCAATGAATCACAAACTATCCCCATCAAACTTAAGGTTACACAATACCTTCGCGGGTGTCCTTCGGAAAAAAATTCGTACGCGCGTTGTTTTAAAGTAAACTACCACAAACTATATATCAATAGAAAGGTAAGGAACTGTAGAATTCGAAAAAAAATATCCGTTGTTTGGCAGAGCCATTATTGAGAAGAAAGAAGCCAATAAACCGAAAACAACCGAGTGTCATTCCGCCGAATTAATCGGGTATCAAACGCAGCCACTACTGCCAAAGAACTGCACAATGTAAATCAGCAAGCATCAATCCCTAAAAGGGTGTCAGGCTTTTTCGTAATTCTTATTGGTTATCTTTTTATAGACCCGTAAAGTTGTAGTAGTGAATAATTTGCCGACCCCGTTGCGTTCGCGGCCGTAAAATTAGAAATATCTAAATTAAAGCTAATCCCCGACACCCTTTTGTTCCTCGATGCTTAATGAATGTTCTGGCCAAATTTCATAATTATCCGTCCATTCTACATACCCTATTAATTCATTTAAAGACAAGGTATTCTGGTGAAAAAAGATTGCGAGTTATCGCCATTTGAGGATTTGTAAACATGTCACGCCTTTACCAGAGATGTATGTCAACGGGATATACCGCCAGCCAATGAAATGATGGCTTCCTGACCCCACATAGCGAGCAATACGATCTTCGCTCATCTTCGCGGGAATTTCAGTCACGTTCTCCGTGTTAAAGTTCAGCGTGCCGTCGAAATGGGGATAACTAAGAGAAATAAGTGGGCAAAAAAGACCAAAACCGAAGAGGAAACGGGAAATTCGATTTCTCATCGCGAGGCACTAATTTCAAGCATAAAATCCCTTGGGTAAGTTGTTATTAGATTTCGAGTGAACGGTGTTCAATAACAATTTCACTTACAATGTTGTATCCCCATTTGGTTCAGATTCGACGGTGATTTTTTTGTTCGTAATCTCGAACAAAGTTGTGAGCGACGAGTTAGACGAGGACAAGGCCCACGTCGAACTCGATGGCTTCATTACTGTTCCTGGGCAGTCGCGCTAATGGTAAGGATCATTTATTGCGCCGCATGCTAACCACATTTTGCTCGTCGCTGCGCGCGACTTGTTTTCGCCGTTTCTCGCGGCTATTTTGATTGAACAAATTAAAAGAGTCCTCTGAACCAGGCTTTCTATTAACCATCAGCCATTTTTCCTTTTCTAGGACAAACATGTGGGACCAGAGGATGAAACGACACATCACACTTGCTTCGAGAGAGCAATTTATGGCAGTTATGTCCACAATGGAGCAAGCTCCGTTGTCTGCGGAAGACGATCTTGAATCGTCAGAATCTGAGAGGTTTTCACTCTGTTCGCTTGTACTAGGGACCGGCTCCACTTTAGACTTGTCTTTCCCACTGAGTCCGGCAATTTTTACTCTACTGGCGCCCGCTCGAGTTTTATTCGTCTCATCCTTTGGTTGATCGAACCATGAACCCTTGTCACCCTCGGCCAACTTTTCCTTCCTGACATCGGGAAAACCGGCTTTGCTCTTTTTGTTGGGGCCTGGCTTTCATTTTTTCACCGTCCATGGACTTTTCTCTGCTTTTTTAACGCGTTTCATAATCAAATCGTGGCGAGTAACACACTTCAACAAGGACCAACAAGGAGACAAGCGAAATCACATGTAAACAAAAAATGCTAATGAGGAAACGTAATAAGAGCTCCCGGATGAGGCCGTTTCGCGGGAAACGTTCGCCACGGAGTCAATGCGCTAAGAGGATTATGACACCTCGCTGTTATATTAACTCTTATTAAAAAACCTATTTTCGGAAATAACTCGCTTGCGTTTTGAGATTTTGCTTTGATTTTTGGCGAAATGATAGATTTTTAGCGGACCTTTTGTTTGGTTGAAAAAAAAAATTAAGACAAAAGTCGCCCTCTGAAGGTATTGTGTAACCTTAAACGACGGTTGAGTTACAACCATCATTATCAATTTCAGATTTAAAAATAGTTGTGACAGGCCTACACGACTCCCGCTGTTCGCAAGTGTGGTTTCTTTGCCTTTAGAGTTTGAATCTCACGAGTATGTCTTTGAGCGATTTTCCTCTTTTGTACAATATGATGGGAGGCTCTTTGTATATCTCACTCAGTAGAGGTTGATTCTGTATTAAATGCCATTTGCTCAATAAGGTTTTCTTTAGAATACTTTCGCTCAAGTTCTCTAAGTTCCAGTTTGTTTATCTCTACGCTACGGTAGTGAAATTTCTTTAACGCTCCTAGCAGTTGATGCTCTGCGTCTTTTCTTATCTTATAGATGTCAGATTGAAATTCTGGATCTGGTCTGATCTTTGCCCGTGCACTATATCTCAGTGTTCTAGGGCAAGTATGTTTGTCTCAATGCCTGTAGTATGGCAATAGATTCCTCAGATTTTTTTACTAACATCTACATGGCAGCCTTTTCGTCAGAGCGTTAACGCTTTCTGGCTCTACCGTAATTGCCGTTGCTACTGTCACGTATGTGAGCTTTTTCTTTCCGCGTTTCGCGGTTACGTTTACGGCTTTCTCTTGGCGTTTGAGTATTAGTGGTTCTTCCTTGAGAACTTTGGATCATTTCTGAATGAGGCGTGCCTGGCATGTTCGTCTCTTCCTCGCTCAGTTCTATATCGCCATCGCTACATTTTGTTGGTGATGGATCCGGCAAGAGGTTACTATCGCTATTTAGTTTGTTCTCCATAGTAATTCTCAAGCAATACTGCAGTTTCGGTTCTATAGTGAACCTCGTCAGTTGCTCCTATGTTGTTTCTCTAGCTGACGTGGAGTGACAGAGGAATTTCTGATTCTCTCCGTAGGAAGTGAGTTCTTTTGCCGTTGTTATACTCGTAGGGAGGATCGAAAATCCTCGCTTCTTATTGGCTCATGTAAACCAATTGTGTAAGTGTGGTTTCGATCCGAGGGTTGGGTTGTGTTTCTTATAAAGGCCTTATTTGGATTTCTAGAGCATGTTTAGTTTCCTTTTTGCACAGATAGTTTCTCTAAGTATTGGAATTGCTTATCTGTGGCTTTCGAGCTCAAAAATCTTTGTGCTCGTAGATCTTGTACATGCTGTTAGTTAGGTTTTCTTGTGCGACGCAGGACGGAGCACTGTCTGGTATCAATCACAGATTTAAAAATAGTTGTGACAGGCCTACACGACTCCCGCTGTTCGCAAGTGTGGTTTCTTTGCCTTTAGAGTTTGAATCTCACGAGTATGTCTTTGAGCGATTTTCCTCTTTTGTACAATATGATGGGAGGCTCTTTGTATTTCTCACTCAGTAGAGGTTGATTCTGTATTAAATGCCATTTGCTCAATAAGGTTTTCTTTAGAATACTTTCGCTCAAGTTCTCTAAGTTCCAGTTTGTTTGTTCCACGTAATGACAACGTTTTCTGGTTTCTCGAATGTTTGGAAGAAGATGTAGAAACACTACTGGATAAATTGATTGTCAAAAACATTACTAATAAATAAAGTTACGAAACCGTTATTCGACTTAAACCTCAGTCTTTTCCACAATGAGCGCAGGTGCACAACTGCAACATTCAAAACCAATCATTCCACGGCATTTTGCTGCGGCGTGAAGTTTAACACTACGTGGAAAATTTATGGAAACCGTTGTTTGAAGGAAATGTAGTTAGAATTATACAGGAAAAATTACATTGTGAGCTCTATATTTATATTACGGGTATTGCTGCAATTTAATAACGGGTGTTACCTATGATATATTTGCCCAAAAAAGCTTAGCTTGATGTACGGTTACTAAACGCATTGCCTATTATTTCCTGAGAATACTGTTTTATTACCGTAGCTTCATCTTGGAAACAGCAAACGGGGACCAGACAATACACGTTGTACGTAACGCTAAACTGGCTGAGGGGAAACTTTTGGAGACAAGCCAACGCCTGCCAACCAGCCTGAAACAAATACTGGTCAAAATGGAAATTTTGGAGCCAATGCTGGTTAAATAAACAAATAAATAAAAATTATATAAAAAAAGAAAAAAATAGAATTTAATATTTCACCGCTGAATGGAAAAAATCTTTGTCACCTCATTGAAACTACTTTATTCCTACACAACAAATCAATGATTTAGCTAATTAATTACACGTTAGTTATCAATGATATGTAAATGAATAATTATTATTCACCGAAATGCGAATTCACATAGGCGTTGCAGACAGTCGCGTTAGTTTTGTTGCAAGTAAAATTGATAGTTTAAATGATTGGGCATTGAAATGATTGCATTTGTATTTCACAAACATTGAATCGTTACTGTATAAGTGAGAGAATAAACTTGTGGTCATTGATATATGTGTTGTTTATTGCTGAGTTGAAGTAACGGTTTCATCTCCGATTAGGGGATTTAGTTTCAAAAGATACTGTGTACTGCGTCGGTGGGAAATTGAAACACTGAAGTAAATTATCAACCACATGGTGGATAAGGTAAATAAGCCACCGTAAAAGATTCAAAAACCGGCGTGTAGAGTCTTAACACTTCTTCAGAGTGAATCCTTGGTGATCTCCTGTTACATGCTCTTCTGATGCAACAACTGTATTGACTTAATTGGAACAAACGGAGTAACGAAAATGCCAATTGACCCTATTAGAAAGAGGTGGGTGGGGTGGGGTATGTTTGTGGCTTAACCCGCTAGTCGGATTTAATTCAGTTTTTCAACTGCACCGAGTGATTTCCGAACACTTATCTACATCAGACCTTTAAGAGCCATTTTCAGTTGCTATCCTTTCTACGACTATGAAGAGTCTCAAAGGTCTTACGTGTTGGTATAGATCCAACTTTTAAAAGTACATTTCCAGTTGGAAGGCATCAAAAATTTCGAACTCAAAAGACGAAGTTTGTATAAATATAAGCAGCCAAGACTCTTAAAAGTTTGAACATTTAATACTCTTAAAGTTGGAACTTAAGGTCACTAAAAGTTCGAACTTTTAGGACTCTTATATTTCGTACTTTTAGGGCTGTTAAAGTTCGAACTTTTAGAGCTGTTAAAGTTCGAACTTTTAGAACTGTTAAAGTTCGAACTTTTAGGACTGTTAAAGTTCGAACTTTTAGAACTGTTAAAATTCGAACTTTAAGGACTGTTAAAGTTCGAACTTTAAGGACTGTTAAAGTTCGAACTTTAAGGACTGTTAAAGTTCGAACTTTAAGGACTGTTAAAGTTCGAACTTTTAGGACTGTTAAAGTTCGAACTTTAAGGACTGTTAAAGTTCGAACTTTAAGGACTGTTAAAGTTCGAACTTTTAGGACTGTTAAAGTTCGAACTTTAAGGACTGTTAAAGTTCGAACTTTAAGGACTGTTAAAGTTCGAACTTTTAGGACTGTTAAAGTTCGAACTTTAAGGACTGTTAAAGTTCGAACTTTTTATAGTTCAGTCGACCTGCTAAATAATTGTAACAGTTGAAGTTGTTGTAACTATATAGGGCACTTTAAAATAATTGTATAATGCAATTTTATATATGGGACTTTGCCCAGCTGCTGATATTGATCCGATTCTTTTATCTTCCAGCGCCTTCGAGACAATTTTCGATACGCCATTCAGTTTGCTCCTTCAAAGAGTTGTTGTCAGTTGGTGCTTCTCGAGCTTATGTTGCAACCGTCCCTGGATCGCGGCTGTCGTCACGCTGGTTACCCCTAGCAAGGCTGCTATGGTCGCGAGGGGTATCTTGGCCGCTACACCGATGCCTGTCATAGAAGAAGCGGTCGCCAAAGCTCCTAAGATCGCCCCCAACGATCCAGCAACCATCGACGTGTTCCGAAGGCTGATCACTGCTTTTTTGTATTTGCCGGCCGTATTTTCGCTCTTTTCGATTGCTGTCCGGAGTTCATTGGCAATTTCGTTCACGCGTTGCAACCGGAATACCTGGGCATCGTTTCCTATTATGGGGTATAGGAGAGGAGCGCTAGGTGCGGGTTGCACGTCACTGTTAGTCATTGTTGTAGTGCTACTGACCTATCTCTAATAGGAACCGTAAGGGAAGACTGTTGAAATCAAACAACACCCCATTTTCGTCTCTGACGATTATCGTCATCGCGTGGATATACTGTGATGGCTTACATGCATGGGGTACTGCCGACAGCCCCTCTCCTTGGCGGTAAGTGACTTTTTCGTAGGCTCTGCCTCGTTTATCTATTTGGGCCAAGAGGAGAGAGGGCTTGGTGATCTTTGTATCGTGGGTGCCTAAGGTCTGCGAGTTCGCGACCAATTCTCACGCTGTCGGCGTGCTCTGTCTTTTCGATCGCAAACCAGCCGGATGGAGATTAATTGCGAATGTAGAGCGTACACGAGATGAGGGATACGAAACGCGGGTCCACGAGTGGCTTGTCGAAGTAGATTGTGTTGCTACTAGCAGGGGCGTCGACTGCGAGCACCACCATTTTGAGAGAACGTTGTATAGGGGGAATGACAGCATAAGTTCAGTTGGACGATAGCATGTCCACTTCCCAGGATAAAGCCGCGTGGCAAAGACAGGAGAAGCGCTTCCCTGATGCAGACGTCAAACAATTCGCGTTGGAACACGAGAGCGGCGGTGATGTTAGCCACTCTTCGTCGACGGGCCGGTAGAATCCGAGGTCTTTGATAGTGATAAGAGAACACGGAAGGGAGTCTACTACTCTGAAAAAATGCTCACAGCGTTGGGGCTCGAACCTGGCTTCCCATTGGAGCTCCAGCAAAGCCTGGCTCCTAGGCTCCGGATCCTGACTAGATCATTCGATGAGAACCCCCCAGCCCTACGGCAAATGGGACGTCTATTTGACACCGACCGGAAGCTTCCAGGCCAAATTCCGGGACATCTTCAGCGACGCGAAAATAAAACATACCACGTCAGCAGAATCCCGTCAATGGCTTGCGGGACCCGACATGGGTCACTGGCCGCAACAGTTAAATTTCGCTGTATGGTGCGCGACGACAGGCTGCGCGGTGTCGAGTCAGATGGCACAGATAGCAGCCTCGACTTGCCACCCATGGTCCGTGGCTACCTACGGTTCCACGTCTATTTCACCGTGTGGCGGATACGGCATGAGCTGGGCGGCATACAATCCGTTCTAGCCCTCCCAGGCGACTCATACTTCTCGCACATGAAAAACAACTTCGACACGGCCTCTTACCAAAGGCTCTGTGCCGAGTTCGGTATCCCGGCGTCTAGTGACTTCCGGTTTACTGCAGGCGATAACCACGGGCTAGGAGCTATGCGTGACAGAACTGGAATGATAGATAGAGTCTTCACCGAGGACGACCATCATGTCTACGAGTTCGGCAAGGGCACGTTCTCGCTGCAATTCATTCAGAACGACCTCCCGTTGGTCGAAAGGCAGTGGGACTGTTTCGCTCCGGATCGCAGCCGAGGGCTTACAAACGCTGGCGCCGCTAGGCTGAATCGGTCCATCGAGGCCTACGTTTACGCCATTCTAGGCTCCCAGGTACAGGTCCGTTCGTCGATTCTCGGTAATACCGGCGGGGCCCTAGAGGCACAGCGAGTCTTCGGCAAGCTCGTCGAGGACTCCATCGGATATAAGGGTGTTCAGCGCTACCAGCTATCCAAGAAGCAAAATTGCGGCTAACCCTAGCCATCAGCCCAGGTACCTGGGTGCTCCCAGCTCGGATGCTCCTCAAAACCGAAAGCGTACAAGCGTACAATAACGAGCTCAAGCGTGCTAGCGAAGGGATGCGGTTGGGGACCAACACGGAGACTAATCTCGACTCCAAGACCATGGGCGTGCACGACATGGAGGGCCCGAGCCCGAAAACGCACCGACCAATCCATACCACAACCACTCCAGCCGCGAGCCCGAAAACAAACCAATCCGCGGCACCAACCCCTTCTACACCGCCGACCCCGTCGCACGAGGCTCAAAAAATAGCCGTAATAACCATGGCGGTGTTTGGGGGCTTTGCGTTGGCGAGGTACCTACTTTGACGCACGGTCGACCATATAAGCAGCAATCGCGAGGATGAGAAGCCAAACGGGCTCGCCCAGGACCTTGATAGCTTCTCCGGCGGCTCAAAATACGAAACTCGCGATCGCCTCTAGAAGGCCCGGTACTACTCCCGCCAGCTTTTTTCCGAGCTGCTCTAGTCTGTTCCCGACGCTCGCTGCAGTGTTCTTTAAGCCTCTGGTGAGATAACTGATGATGGTCCCGATGACGGCCCCCACAGCGAGAGCTATAGCTTTCACAGTGAAGCCGTATTTCCGGATGATACGCTTCACTCGCTCGCGAAGGGGATATACCCTCTTCAAGCCGCTCTTGCTCCCTTCCAAGCTTTTCACGCCGCTCTTTGTTCTCTTGTACCCTTTCACGGGCCCTCTCACGTACATGACTGCTGGCTGAGTCGTTGAGAGCCGTCTCCCGATCCGCTGCTATCCTACTGCTCTCCAACTGCTATAATTCTGTTTGATCAGGGTCTCACGCATAGGACCCAGAGCATCCTGAATTTCCTGGGGGAGCTGTGGGTTGAGCTGTTGTTGCACTGTCTGCTTGTCTGTAGTATAGAGGAAGTATGTTGCCTTACCGAAGCCGAACATTCTGACTTGCAGCCTCCCTGTTTTACTGTACATCGCCTGGAGCTTCGTTGCGCTAGCATTAGGGAATTTATCCTTAAGAGCCTTCAAGGCTCGCGCGTTAACATAGCCTTCTATGAACGAGGTCTCTTCCGTGTCTACGTTTCTTTCTCGGTATTCGGCCGAGGTCGTCGTCTTGGGTCGCGTATGGAGCTGTTCCATTTCGATGTTTCCAACGGGTTCCTTGTCATCGTTATTTTTTTCGATCAAAGGACTTCGTTCGTCATAGTCGTCATGGAGTGGTATGGAGTCTATGTCGTCCTCGCCTGGAGTAGCCATACTTGGTCTGACTCCATATTAAATGTGTATTCAACAGAGCGATATCCGAAAGAGTGTCATCCGGCCATGTCAATCAGTACGAAACTGGACCCAAGACACGCACGGAAAACGCCTAGGAAAAGGACGTGGCACCGGGTTACACTCAACCCATTCAAGGCAGGATCGGGAGAAACCCTGTATGTTTCTATCCCACGGCTCGACGAATGGGTCGTCCTGGTCCCGGGCAGCATGGCCCTTGTGTTCGATCTTGTGATTTTGGGGGACGCGAACAACAGCTTCGTCAACAATGTTGCTCGCGCTCTCGTAAGCCGCTTTACGGTCAAGTATGCAGGCGAGGTCCAACAGGATACCAAAAGGTACGACCTCTGCAGCGTATTCACCGATCTCTTCCTCTCGGAAAAAGAAAGGCGCAACCGGGTCCTCGAAGGGATCCTGTCGGGGAATCTCAACAAGCTACGATCTAAAGCGAAAGACGCGAAGACTGACAACGCAGCGGAGAACGCGCTAAATGCTTTCTTCGGCTCCAAAATCCGCCTCCCGCTGGAGCAAGAGATTTCATCTGATCATGGGGCGTTCTACCCACGAGCCCTTCTGAATCCCTCACCTTCGGGATATCGCTAGGCCCCGCAGACCAAGTTGTTGTTGGAAAGGATCCTGCTTCCCTCGGGTAGGGCTTGGCCAACCTCGAGCTGAAGTACGAAGTCGTTCGGAATGCGGACCTTACTAGAGAAGCTGCAGACAGCTACCGAGGAGGCAAAATGTAATTCTACTACCACGTGACCCTCCACAAGACCTTCACAGTGAGCAAGGGAGACGACTCGATAGTCAACGAGACAGTCAATGTACCTCGCCGGTCAATGAAGGGGCTCCTGCTTCTCTTCATCGAGCCCTAAGCAGCAGGGACACGAGACTCGGAAAAGTTCGTCAACCCATGCTAACGTCGGTCAGGGTGGCAGTGGAAGGCGTGCTAAACAAAGTCTACAGCCAAGGTCTGGAAGGAAGGGATTTGTGGCAGGAGGCAGCTCGGCACTTCGTCGAAAACGAAAACAGCGCCATGACTGTCGACCGCTTCTACACAAAAAACAAGTTCGGGCTGTTCGTCGACCTACGGTCCACAAACGACAACAGTCTCCACGGGAGCGGATTGAGGCTGCATGGTTAACAGGAGGCTCTGGCAACCTCCCCTGCCTCGCTTTCATCGTAAGCGATGCACAAATGAACCTGTTGAACGGAAGACTCGATAGCGTACAATACGGAGATGGAACCCGAGAAAATTCCTTTAAATGCGCTCATAGTCAGCCCTACGAACTGTGGGAAGACGAGATACCTATCAGATCAATTTCGCGGGCCATTCAGAGGTCAGTTCGATTACGTCGTTCTTATCTGTCCCACCTTCGTACACAATAAGACCTACGACGGCTTCGCAGAAAACGACGACCGGGTAATAGTCGTGTGACCCCCCCCCCCCCACCCCCCCGCAGCCAGGCGGCGAGGAACAAGACACATAGGATAGGCTTCTGCGCTGGCTAAGCTTACTGTTTGAAGGGACCAACACTCTATTCGTCCTGGACGACTGCGCGGCGTCCAAAAACGTGAAAGGAAGGTCCAACCAACTGGTGAGTCTCGCTTTTAGTGCCAGGCACATCGGGATCAGCGTCTGAGTCCTTACTTAGCAGTTTACCAGTATCGCGAAACCCTGCAGGGAAAATGTCGCGGCCATCGTGCTTTTCTATACTCCTTCCGCCAAGGATACGAAGGCTGTCTTAGAAAGGTACGCTGGGGAGCTTTCGGCGGCAGAAAAGCATTCCCTGCTCGCAACTCTGAAGTCGGAAGAGCACTCCCGCATCGTTGTCAGTCTCCGTCATCCCTACATCACCCATTTAGAGCTGCTGCCTCCGTGTTGAGATACATAGCTACCATGTCGAAAGCAGAGGACATTCTGGAACATTTGCTGCGCGAGGGCGAAAGTGAGGGCGATCTACAAGCGCCCCCTCCCCCCCTCAGAACGACTTCGCAGCGTCTGGTAGGGACAGCACTAAATGAGAGGACCTATCCGTACTCGTGGCGACAGGGAGATCGAAGGAGCTCTGTGGCGTCCATTTAATCCTGAACGAAATCGCAACAATGGCCGAGAGCGATATCGAGCGGCTCCACAGGAGGTATCACGCTGCCCTCGCGAGTAAAGTAACGGACATTCTCGTCGATTCCGTGCTCAAACTCGTATGTAGAGCCGTCGGCTATGTCGTCCCGATAGACAGCACAGAAGCGCCCCACGATGATCTTAAAAACGATTACATCGTTCAGACCGAGGTCGCATCTGTCGCTGGCTTGATGACAATACGGACGGCAGATGGATGGCTCTGGCTTCCGGTGTACTACACGTATGCAACCATCTCTCTCTCTCTCACCTCCCATCGATCCAGAGCATAAAGCGGTTCATGTAGACGTTGAAGAGGTCGCGTCGTCAAGTTCTTGCTATGTACCAGATAGGTTCCTGGGCAAGTACCTATCAAGTACCTGGGCAAGTACCTGGGCAAGTACCTGCTGCAAGCCAGCATTTGAAGCCGTGTTTTGTTCTGGTTATATTAGAGATGGAAGAGCCTGCAGAGCAACAGCACAACAGCGCAACAGAGCAAAGCCAGAGGTTAGAAGAACAGCGTATTACATCCGAGGTCCTACAGACTAAGCCGGCTAAAGACCCTGGTAGGGTGGCTTCTGGGAAGAGACTGGCTGAGTGGAACCGCCAAAACGGAGAAGCCAAACGTGCGGTAAATGCGGCTACTCTGCCCTACCAGGAAAAGAAGCTTCGAGAGACTATGAAACCCGTACGCCGTGTTGGAGACTGATCGGGTTGATTGAATATATCCAAGACTGAGAATGACCGACAGTCTGACGTCCCGGGAGTCTGCTCGCCTGTCTCACATTTACTATAGCCCCCGCGGCCACTGGAACGGGCTCGCAGCCATCAAAATTGCCGCCATCTGCAGCATAGTTAGTAGACTATGTCTGTAGCAAAGGTACCTTCCAAAGCGGGCCAAGGACTGGCTCAAGAAGCAGGCTATCTGACAGATCTATCTACCCGCTCCACGGCATATCCCACGCCCAAAGTTTGATGTCGTCATCCCAAACGAGGTCCATCAAGCTGATTTGCTCTTTCTCCCCCACGACCGCGTAGGGCGTCGGACGTATAAGTAAGCTCTCGCGGTCGTTGACGTCGCCAGTCGCTACAAGAAGACTGAGCCTATGGCCACGAAAGGGGGTAAGGCGGTCGCCGATGGCTTAGCTCGTATTTACAGGCGAGGCCCGTTAAAGTGACTCAAAGTGCTCCAGGTCGACCCTGGACGCGAGTTCATGGGTGCGGCTGGCAGCTCCCGGCAAAGCATGGGGTTTCTGGTTGTGCCACCTGACACACAGCTACCGCCGGAACGAGTCTTCAGGCATTGAGGAGCTTATGACCATAGGCTAGTGTGTTCAACCCCATTTTCTGCTATCAAACGCTTGGAGTCGAACGGTGATAGAGAGACCTTATTAACATGCTGCCCATAGATACGGTGGCGCTCTTACCGAAGGACATCCATACTGTGGCGGAAGGTCTGTTTCTCGAAAAAACCCAACCATTACTATCGTACTTCTTATGGATTAAAAGCAGAAAATATCCTTGACCGGCTAACATTTAATCTGTCTACTGCCAATCCGGGAGAAACATTAAAAATCGATATTCCTCGTTTAAATAAGGATATTGTTATGGATCCGAATAGTGTATTTCTAATCTTCGATTTAACCGTTTTCGGACATGAGAACAATACAATTAATCGTCAATGATCTCGGTAGAAGTCTAGGTAATCGATTAAAAGTCAGCTTTGGTGGTTCATTTCTTCAAGACGTTAATCGATATGATTTATTTATGACATACAACGACCTATTCTTAAGCAAAAAAGAAAGACATGACCGATTGAGACAGGGGATATCAAAGGAAAATATCCGAAGGTTACGTACTAACGCGAGTAATAAAGATACGACTAAATCCAAGGATGTTTTATTATCTAAAATCCATGGAACAAAATTTTGCATTCCAATAGATTATTTTATCCTTATGTTTTGAGAGATAATTTGAAATTCGAGTTAACTCTAGCATCTGTGAACGATACCGTTTAAACTATACTAATTCTGTTAAACCACCTGATTATCAACTAACCAACATTGAATTAAAATACCGCACTATTCATAGTGATTATTTATGTAGTGGTGTCCAACAAGTTTACGAAGATGGGAAAGGATGTTTTAATGAAAATATTTATCTAACTGAACCTTCCATTATTAACCTGGATAAAGATGTAATAATCTCTAAACACATTAATGTTCCGAGCAGATCAGCTACTGGAATATTGTGCCTTTTCGTGGATGGTAGTTGTAATGGATTGAGAAAATCCGAAAAATTTTTTAGTCCAGATATCACTTCTGTTGTTGTTGGAGTGAATGGAGTGCCAAACCGTTTGTATTCCAAAGGCATGGTACCAACTGACTTCTGGCATTGTATTATACAGCGGTATCATTCCGATAATTTTATTGAAAGTGATTTATATTCGGATAAATTTGCTCTATGGATTGATCTACGGTCTCATTTTGATAATAATATTCATGGGTCTGGTTGGTCATTAGTAAATGGAAATGACGGCACCATCCATCGAAATAAGACAGGTTCTGGACAGGTAACTTGTTATATGTATTTAGTATCTGATGCCTTAATGGAAATTCAACATGAATCGTTAGTATCGATAAAATATTGACTATTCTGGTTTTATTTATTGATAATCTGCTGGCATTTTGCTTGGAATTTGTTGAAAATTTGTTAGCAAATTATACGAAAATTAGCAGTAACTGTTGGTCGGGTGGTTTTCAAGACCCGTTTGGATAGATTTTGATCTGATTTTGATTTTGATTTTGCTCTGTGGGATTTTGTTGATTTTCTTAGTTGTTGTTTGAATTTCTTTGGATCTGATTTTGGGATTTTGATTTTTAGGATTTTGATTTTAGTTTTTGGGATTTTTGATCCGATTTTTCGAATATTGATCTGATTTTGAGGGTTTAGTCTGATTTTGGTGGACTTTACTGGTTTTGGCTGGTTTTTGGGTGTACATTTAAGGCGGTGGCCCAGAATCGGCTTATCTTCCCTACTGGTGCATTATCTAAGTAGTATAGTTGGGATTAATCAAATACCACCACCTAGGAACCGTTTTTCAGAGAGGAAACGCTTAAAACGTTAACATGTCTCTAGAAGCTGTATTTCAAGGCGGAAAGACTCCCAAGGCAAACAAATACGAATTGGTGTGGTGCACGAAGATGACCCGAAGATGACCCGAAGATGATCCGAAGATTTTCCGAGCGTTTTCCGAAAATTAATGAGCAATTTCAATTTAGACAAATATGCATACTATAAATCTTCGGAAAAAACGTTGGCGTGCCACCATAAACATGCTTTCAGTCAAAGAGTTACGCGCCTTGGCAACAAAATACCAGATTCCCGGCAGGTCTAAGATGGTCAAAGCTCAATTGCGTTGTGCTTTATTGGCACACCCTCGAGCGCGCGTGGACATAGAGCTCGCTGATAGGCGGGCGAATTTCAATCTGTCGTCCCGCGATGTTGCCCTCGTGTGGTTGAGTGGAGATGCGACACTGAGGGCAGAGCTTTGCGACGGTACCTTCTATGCCGTTGATGATCAACTCCGGAGGGACTTTCAGGAACGCGGGCTGCCGCAAAAACTCGCAGCTCTTCGTGACGCACATTTAGCTGACGTCATCTTGTATACAAAGTATTTCCATTATACAGAGGTCCGGTCCGCAGAGGTACGACTGATTTACCGCGAGTGCCAGCTCGCCCACAATCGATGGTTGGAAAATAGGGGCGGCGAATTTCTCCCTCTTTATGAAACAAGACAGTGTTTCTTTGAATTGTTGAGCGACGCCCTCGCCATGTTAGAGCGGCCGGTGGAAGATGTCGAAGAGTTTGGCGCGCCTAAATTCGGAGCAACCATGAATTGGTTGAGCTCGTTGTGGCTCGACTAACCCTATTATCCCCACTTTTTTCGGTCAGGCAATTAGAGAGTAGCAATTAATAGACCGCAAAAATGGATGTAATGGTCGCTGACAGCTTGAAAAAAGCAAACTATTCCTCTACTTACCTCTCGCAGTTAAAACTCTTAGCAACCTCTTTCTTAGAAGACCCTCCAATTTCTCCCCAACCCACACCAAAAAGCATCGAGGGGTATCTTTCAGCCAGCCCTCGACTTTGCCAGCGTGTGGTTTCGGGTGAGTTTGATCATCTTACATGGAATTTTCCAACTAACAGGCGAAAAGAGGGGTATAGACCAAGACCAATATCAAAAAGTAAAAGGCCCTCGTTGCAAAAATTGTTGATGAAAGAGTTCGGGCTTGATTTATTCGAAAGAAAATCGATAGTAAACCTTGTGAATCGTATTGAGGCCAACTTGAGTTTTGTCTCAGACTACCGCCGGCTTCCAAAGCTGATATGGTTGTTGAAAGTAATCTTCGAACTCCGAGAGGACCACGAAAGAGCCGCCAGGTGCGACATTTCACACATTCGACCGACGACGCTTCGAAAATACGATGCTTTATGGATCAAGCTGAAGTCATCGCTCAACATGGAAATAAAAGCCTAGATTCAAGCGAGTTTTTCGCGCATCTCTGCGACCAGTTCGCTGCGAATCTCGGTCCGCAGCTTTGTCAGATCGAGGTTTTCGTTTTTTGTCACAGCTTTTTGTTTAATCTCGCGCTTGAGTGTTTCATATTTTTCAACCTCGGAGAGAATGAGTTGAAATTCCGTAGCGCTGATTTGGTTATCCTGTAAGGCTTTCGAGACCAGGTCGTTGATGGTACTCAACTTCGTCTCACCAATCGTGACGGTTCGCTCATGCTTGGAGATCTTTACGGCGATACGTTTACTGACCCGGACCATTGTGGCTGACACGATTCCAAAGATGCCACCAATAGCACCCAGTGGAACCCCAACGACAATCCCAAGGCCGGTCAAAGAGGCGGCCAAAGTATAACGCTCAGGCTTCCAGTCGTCAAAGCTACCCCGTTTAGAATTGTCCGAGAGCGGGTATATTTTTTTCGTACGCCTTCATAGTGGGCGATACTGTTTTTTAGGACGGTCTGAATGTCACAAATCTTTTGAAGCCGAAACGAATGCCCCTCATCGTTGGGGGCGGTGGGAACCTTTGGGTACAAACAATCAGATTCCATGTCCTATATACAGAGCTCCAACAAAACTTCTGCCCTGGTCGTCGGTACCGTCCAAACTCGAAAGAGATTTCTTTTTGTGGGGTCGACGGGGAGATAAAACGGTCGCAAATGCCACACCGAAGGTCCTTGAAGCTTCAAAGGCTCGACCTTCGCCAGTAGATAGGAGGGTTTGCCCCCTTCATACGACTTGTTTGGGTCCACCAAATCGCAGTAGATTGAAACAGAGGGCGGCCCCCATTGTACAGGAACATGAATCAGAACGCGCGGGACTTCGGATATCCCCAACAAGTAGGCTAGCTTGCTGTCTAGGATCACCTGTACTTTCGAGAAGAAATACACTCCAGTAGCGGTTATCCGAAGTTCACAAGTGCCCGCGGCGACATCCTTTCCATGCCCATAGACAATTGCCTGTTGTAGACAGTGGAGGTTGTACTCCCCCTTCGGAATTGAGACCAGAATGTTCCCTTTCGCTTTCCTGATCGGGGCAAAATCGGCTTGTCCTTCGCGAATGAGGTTCAATTTGTCCCATGAGTTGAGAGCGAAGAAATATATATCCATCGTTTTAAGTACTGTGAGCGTTATTTCAGGGATCTTTACGGTTCGAGCTGCGACACTCGAGAGGTCACCAACGACCGGAGGGTGAAGTTCGTTTACACCCTCGCTTGCCACTATGCTGAGGGACATTTTATTTAACCGCGTATATATACATCATGGATCAATCCCACGAAATAGATCTTTGGTCTGTTATAAAAACAGCGTTTCCAAAAAAGACCGTAGAACATTTCGGTAAAACCTTAGAAAAAATTAAATTTCCGAAACAGAGCAATTTCCCCGATGCCCTCCTTCTCCGCAGCCCGGACAAATACCCCGTGCCTGCCGTTCCGTTCGCTGAAACGGTCTCTGATATAGCACCGCTGCTTCGAGAGCTCGAGATCTTTGTTGACCCAAAAATTTCTTTCAAAGCAGGAGTCCGAGACATATGGAAAGAAACAACTATTACACATCGCTCGGCAAAGGAGGCGCACCAATGGCTCTCTTCTCCGACGTATGAATATTGGCCTCAACAGCTGAACTTCGCCACATGGTGCGCAACGGCGGGGTGTGGGGTGACTATTACCGATTCGGTCAATAAAACCTTCCCGCCCATAGTTCAGGGGCTACTTCGCTTCCACGTATACTTCACCGTCCGCCGTATCCTATTCGAGCTCGGCTGCCCCCTCCCCGGAGACAAGGCGTTCCAAAAAACAAACAACCCACTTCGCAAGTCCGCCTTTGAAAGCCTCTGCATCGAATTCGGTCTGCCTAGAGCCCCGGACTTTCGCACGTCTATCTTCCGATGAAATATCGTGAGCGTCTCTTATCTCCTCATCCTGTCGGTTTTGCTGCTCGAGTTCCTGAGTTCTGGCGTTATTTTCTTCCAAAATCTGTGCCGCGGTTGGTCCTAGGGCTTCTTTCAATTCTTTTGGCAAGTTCTTAGTTAAAATACCATCCTTGTTTTTCAGTGGTCGCCACGTTTGGTCTTCTCTGCCCCACAGACGAACCATAGTACGTCCATCGTACCCTTGTCCGATTTCGACCCCGCCATATCGGGGGTACTCTTTTTGCACCTCTGCCCTAGCAATATCCATTAAGCTTTTAGTGAATAACCCTCTAGTAACAGGGTTGGTCACCCTCTCCTCCCCAGTAACAGGGACGGTCGAAAACGACGTTTCTGCTGTGGCAGGCTCACGGGGACGACCTCGCGGTCTTAAGTCATACATCCCGAATTGTTCTCCTCCCTCCGGCAGATCGGCGGCATAAAAAATAACAATGCTAATAATAATATCAATACCAGTAATAATATTAAAAATGATAATGATAATAATACGATAATAATAATCATGATAATTGCAAAAAATGAGAAAGTACAAAAAGTAAAAATAATATAATAATAAGTAAATACGTAAATTGGGGTCTTATACCTCATAGGAAAAACCATTAGGAGTCCTTTACAAACTAGCTTCGCGGGGTTTTGCGGGAGTCGTATTTCTAGTTTATTACGAACGAAAGTGAAACTCTTACAAACAGCCGCCATTTTGAAAGATCTGTGAAGCCCGTAAACTGAGTTTTATTTTATTTCTGCCTACTTTTTCCACTTTAAAGTTCTTAAACTAATTTGCTAACTCGAAAAAAAATTGACAAGTACATTAAAGAGATGTTTAAAAACGAGCCGGACTCGTGTTTCAAACTTTTTTACACATCGGCTCTACAATATGTCGGCTCGAGAACTGACATGGTTCTGTTCAAAAACAATAACAAAGTCAATTCTTGTCGTACAAACTAATTCCAGTGTGTCATAAGCGAGGGTTTAGAGATATAATTCCTCGCGAAGCGAGGTTACTAATCGTGTCGGTTCCGGTCAGACCACGTGGCTCGCAAGCCCGAGTAAATCGAGCCGGGAGTTTTTATATATGTATATATATATATTTATATATATGTTTATATATATCTATATTTTAAAGGTGTCCGTTCGCAGGCCAGGTTACCTGGCAACATTACTCCATGTGAAATTCCGACATTACGAATTCCTTGAATGATGTTTTGAAAATAATGCGAATTTTGTGGAAACCGATTTCACTCGTCTTGGAAGTACATCCCAGCAAGAAGATCTCCGACATATACAAGAAAGAATGGTGAGAGATCGTCGTCGAGTAAGTTTGAATGCCGCAAAAAATGCACACGGGAAGCGGCGACTCAAAGCAGAGATTGAGAAACGACGGTAGGGACGATAACAAGAGACATCGCAGCTAAGACAAGAACTGCTCGCTCAAAAAAAACAAAGGAATCAGCAAGGAAAAGGACCAGGAATACCATCAAGTTACCATCAAGTTAGATTGGATATTGAATTTGTTATGGATAGAAACAAAGACTCGTTTTAGGTATACAGGACATGAGCAAGCGATTACATAACGAAATTGGCGAACAAAATTTAGCAAAATGACTTAGAACGGAAACCGAGTAGGAACGACTTCCAGCATGCAGACAGAATCAGGGCTCCTACTCCGTGTACCGGCACAGAGGACGTAGCGCATTGTTTCATCATTGTGTGTAAAATTATTCAGTAACATGTTTGTTATTGTCTGGCTTTGTTTTACGTCATCTGTGCCGGTACACGGAGTAGGAGCCAGAATCAGAAGACGAACGACAAAACAGATTACCATATCGTCGTGAAAAAAGTGCCAGGAAAGGGGAAACAGAAACCAACCGCAAAGAAATGAAAGATGACAGTTGGATCGCTGAGCCGAGGAAAGTAACAACAAGCTCGGATTTTCAGGATTTATTGAAGTAAGTAATCTGAAGCTATCAAAAGATGATATGATGACAATGAATGACTAAAATTATCGAAATCACTAGCAAAACAGAACTCAAATGAAATGACGATGGCGGAAATGAAAAGACTTACGTTGTCCAAGCTTGTTTGAAATGAAACATTTAACAAAATATAACTTTAAGCGTCCATAAACCTCATTGACTGACTGATGAATTTCCCGTACACGTTTCAATGTCACATGTGTTAGCATTGACCTTTGTACCTCACGTTCCGGTCACGCTCCGCTCGTTTCAACGCGCGAAACATTCCCCCCCGCAATGGGAAATGATAATTTTCCATTCTAGTCATTAAACCCTTCTGCAGGACAGATGACGCAGAGTTTCGTAATTGGACGCACATAGCTGCCAGTTGTCGTCTGCACCTTAACATTTCTAACTGCGCCATCTCGTCCGGGAAATACTTCAATTATTCTTCCAGCAGTCCACTTTCCGCGAACTGCATTGGAGTCAGCGACGATGACGTAATCGTCGACTTTAACATTTCGTACGCGGGTGTTCCACTTACGTCTCGGAACAAGGTGAGGAAGTACATCCCTTGACCATCTTTTCCAAAATGCATCTACAATTCTTTGGCAGAATTCGAATCGGTGTCGTGGATTTGCTGTCTCGCGGAATGGGCCTTGAGGGACTGTGCTTGAAGCTCTGCCCAGGAGGATGTCGTTTGGGCAAAGGTACATTCCATCGTTGGGGTCTTGTGGTAGTCTACCAATGGGTCGTTGATTCAGGAGATTGGCAACTTCAAGTACACAGGTGTACAATTCAAAGGGTGTCAAGGTGGCATCACCTATGACCTTTTTCAAGGCAACCTTTGTGGACTTCACCAGAGCTTCTGAGCATCCATTTTGGTGAGGGGCCAAAGGCGTAGTAAATTGCCATTTCATCCCTCTCTCGGCACAATATTCTTTTAGCTTACTGGACTCCCATCCTTGTATCATCAGACGTAGCTCACGCTCTGCACCTATCATCTGTGAACCGTTGTCTGAGATGATCAGCTTTGGGTAACCGCGATACGAGAAGAACCTTCTAAGAACTTGCAGAAACTCTTGGGTACTTGCATCTATGGCGACTTCGCAATGCACGGCTCGAGTATTCAGACAGGTGAATATAACCCCATAATGTTTAGCTGTCTTGTTCCGACCAACTTTAACTTTGATAGGCCCAAAATAATCGCATGACGTATACATGAATGGCGGCGTGAAGGGTTGCAGTCGACATGAGGGCAGATCAGCCATGTACTGGTTCTCAGCCTTTGCTTCAAATTTTCGGCAGAAGGTACACCGACGTTTCACTTCCTTGGATAAGTTGTGCCCCCTGATAATCCAGTATTTTCTTCGGGCCTTGGCCGTAGTAGCAGCGACACCTGGATGACCAAATTGATGTGCTTCACGGGTGACTAGCAGCGATATCCAATGCTTGTATGGCAAAAGAACAGGGCTTCTGTTATCGTACGATAGTAGGGAGAGGTCAACGCGACCGCCAACTCTGACAATTCCCTTTTCATCTTTGAAAGGAGTTAGCGTTTTAAAGTCTCCCTTTTCCAACCTCTGAGTCAGACCAGACTGCGCCACCTTTATCCAGTACTCCTCTGCTTCGTCGAGCTCTGTAGCCAGTAGTGGACCCGTTTTCATCTCTTCGCTAAGTGCCTTTGATTTCAGAAAGAGGTTGTTACAGAACCTGCGAGCATAGGCTGTCACTCGTAGAAGCTTTTTCCAACTTGAGTAGTCTTCACACTTGAAGATGGGTGGGAGCACGGTCACCGGACAGGTGATGAGGACTTTCCTTCTTTCTTTATCAACTTCTTCCTTATCGACTGTTCCCTTCTCCTTTGGCCACAGTTCTTCTTCTAACTGCAGAAACTCCGGACCGCTCAGCCATCTGCCGTTCATTTCACTAGGCGTGATACCCTTCGTAACATCATCAGCCACATTAAGGCTGGTAGGACAATGTGACCAGTCCGATGGCGTAGAATTGGTTTGTATCTCTGCTACTCGAGAAGATACAAACGGCTTGTAACTACGAGATTCACCTTGAATCCAGGAGAGTCCAACTCTGCTGTCGGTCAGATAACGGACTCCTTGAAATTTGAAGCGTGATTCTTCTAAGATGGTTTTACTTAGACGACTTGCAAGCACTGCTGCCTGAAGCTCCAGGCGTGGAATGGTTAGCTCCTTTAGTGGCGCAACTCTCGATTTGGCAGCAATGAAGCGAGCGCCAAACTTCCCGTCCTTTAATCTCCATCTTGTATACGCACAGGTGCCAAAGGCCAGCCTTGATGCGTCACAAAACACAACCAGCTGTGGATCTCCAATGGCTTCAGTTGGAGTCAGGCAGCGGTTGAACTTCACATGGTTGAGGGCGATCATTTCTTCAAAAAGCTTTATCCATTTTTGTCTGGTTGCACACGGAACAGCATCGTCCCATCCCAGTCCAAGCTTCCACAGCTGCTGCATAGCGACTTTAGACTTTATAATAACAGCGGCTCCTGCCCCAATGGGATCATAAACGCCAGCCAGTTTGCTCAGGATGGTTCTTTTCGTCAGAATCAATGGCACTGATACGGCCGTATTACCTGTGGGTGCTCCTTCACTTCCACATTTAATCATGATCTTGAAAGAGAACTTGTCGTCCTCTGGCAGCCAGACAGTTCCTAGGACTTTCTCGGTTTCTGTTTCGCCACCCAGAACTACTTCCTTTGGTTTAACTTCTTCATTGATTACTTTATTCGAAATCCATCTCTTTACGGTAAAGCCACCTGTACCAAGGATCTCATCTACGTTTGATGTCAGCATTTTCACCTCTTCTACACTGTGAGCAGAGTCGCAAATGTCATCAACGTAGGCATTCTTTGTTATCGCGTCTGCTGCTTTGGGGTGGTTCTCCTTGTGAAGCCTAGCTGTCTTGCGCATTGCTGTGATTGCCATCGTAGGCGCAGGGCGATCTCCAAACGTGAGGACATTCTTCACGTAAACGTCTGGTTTTCGATTGACTTCGTAGTTTCTCCAGACAAATCTGTGCACATGTTGATCCAGTGGAGGGATGGCGATCATGTGATACATCTTTGTGATGTCTCCACAGACAGCAACTTGATTCTCCCGAAACCGTAGCAAGACACCAAACAGACTGTTTAGAAGATCTGGTCCCTTGAACCAATAATCATTTAGCGTGTGACCCTTGAAAGAAGCTGAGCTGTTAAACACGATTCGGATAGGGGTGGTTTTCTTCTCCGGTCGAATAACTGCATGATGCGAGACATAATGCACTGGGCCATTCCACTCTTCAATTTCTTTCCTTGACAGCTTTCTGGCAAAGTTCATTTCCTCCATTTCTTTGATCTGCTTGTCGTACATCCTGGCATGTTCTGGATTCCTTTTTAGACGTCGCTCTGTCGACTCCAACTTTTTAACAACCTGTGAATAGTTGTCCGGCAAAGAATTTGGGTCTCTTTTCCAAGGATACTTCATGATCCACTTGTTTTCGTGCAACTCACATGATTCTTCTATCAGCTTCAACTCTGCTGCCTCATCTGGTGACATCTTGGCTGCTTCACATGTACATGGGGACACAGCCACTCCCATGCTTTCAGTTTTCCAAAATTCGGTTAGATCTATCGGATCAGCAAGGCGAACGTGAAGGACTTGTTTCACTTCCGGTAAGCTGTTTTCCGAGTTAGATCCAAATACAACCCATCCTAAAGGACTCCTGCGGGCTACAAGACCCGCCTTTGCTCTCGTTTCTCCTAGATGGAAGAGAGGATAGTTGATCCCGATCAAAAGATCAATAGGTCCAGT
The DNA here is from genome assembly GCA_949710005.1 of Ricordea florida. Classification (NCBI taxonomy): domain Eukaryota; kingdom Metazoa; phylum Cnidaria; class Anthozoa; order Corallimorpharia; family Ricordeidae; genus Ricordea; species Ricordea florida. Next base: position 19,454,670 of record OX453281.1, on the reverse strand, counting down.
CTTACGACGAAGATTTGCAGAGGGTATTCCAAGGACTGTTTCCATCTTCTTTAGATCAAGGCTTGTGGTGTCCTCTGAAATCTCTGGGATCCCTATTGCCTGGATCGTCTGTATCGTTTTGTCATTAACTCCATAGATTGGCACTTTGTAAAGCTTTGTGTCAAGGTCTTCTTCTACTCCTCCCACTTTCGTGATTACAATTCTCACAGGGCTGCCCTCCAGTTCCAGCTGTTCAGCAAAACTACTTCGAATCATGCTGACTTGTGCCCCGCTGTCAAAGAAAACACTTGCTTCAGTGGTTTTGGCATTCTTTCCTTTTATGAAACCAGATACTATGGGAAGAATAGTCTTGCTTGCGTCCTGGACAGATGAAACTTGCAGACCTTCCGAGCCGTCGTGTTCAGTATGCAGTAACTTGTGGTGGAATTTCTTACACAATGTTCCGTCTCGTCGTCTCTCTTTGCATTCTTCTTTACGCAAGCAGTTTGCTGACGTGTGCCCTTTACTCGACTTCAAGCATGAAAAACAGCCTCTTTGCTCCTTTACAACCTTCCATCGTTCGTCGGGCGTCATCGCCTTGAATCTTGCACACTGGTCCACATAGTGCCTACCTCGGCACACATAACACCATTGGTGCTGTTTGCTTCTGTTAATTCCAGCTTCGCTTGAAGTATCGTAACTCTCGCCACGGTTGTTTGATGTAACAGTATGAACAGATGAACGGGAAGGAGGGCCACTCTTGCGTATCACGGCACCAGAGCGTAAGCGAGCGGTTAACTCCTCTTCCATCCAGTTTAACAGATTTGCCATTGAAGGTTCAAGTTTTTGTAGGTACATGTGCCGCGCCCAGACTTTGAGGTCGTCTTTCGTCATTTTTCTTTCAATTAAAGAAATTATGTGGGTGTTGTCAACATCTTGGGGTCGCTTTACTTCTTTAAGGATGTTAAAGGATCGCCTTAAAAGATTGACGAGATCGCAGAACCGATGATCTTCCCCTGGCTGTATGGCTCTAAACCTTTCCAGATCGGCTGTTACGGTGTCGGAGACAACTCTCGGATCGCCATAGTTTTGATCGAGGTACTTCCATGCGGCTGATAGATCGGAACTTATGCCCTCCACTAACCTGGCCGGCTCTGTTCCTAAACATGAACGAAGAATGGCAATAGCATCTCTTTCACAACAACGATTTTCCACCGCGTGCTTAAAATCCTCCTTGAAAATAAAATATTTGCGTACGTCACCATGAAAATAAGGCAACTTCGGCTTCTCGTGTTTCATAATCGACGGCTTGATTGTTGTCACATTCATCGCCTTCCCCGGGGTGCTCTCTTCGTGTATTTCATTATCACCATCCTGCACCGAAACGATTGAGTGATTTGTATTATCCGAACTACTTCCAGCTTCATTTGGGTTAATCACACCAAAACTTTCAACACCGGGAGCTTGCTGCTTCTCCTTTTCTCTTTCGACAGATTCCACATACTCGTTAACTTCTATGACAGATCTTGTGTACTTGTCTGCGCATTCCTCCATCCACATTTCGGCTTCTTCGTAATCGTCGTCGCTTAAAAACAGTGTGAAGTCTTCATGCTTCTTCGTCAAATCGGAATGGGCATTCTTGGCATCGTCAAAAGCCTTTAAAACTTCTCTCGGTGGCCGCTTTACATTCATCAGCGTGTGGACCGCGTTCAAATTTCTCGTCAACAAACTCTTGGCAGCACGCCGCATATTCTTTGCTTTCTCAAAAGCTTCTTTGTCCGACATCGTAAATTTCAGCTTTAACTTTCCGACTCCTCAGCGACGGCCAGTGTAACCTTCAGATAGTGGATCGCTGAGCCGAGGAAAGTAACAACAAGCTCGGATTTTCAGGATTTATTGAAGTAAGTAATCTGAAGCTATCAAAAGATGATATGATGACAATGAATGACTAAAATTATCGAAATCACTAGCAAAACAGAACTCAAATGAAATGACGATCGCGGAAATGAAAAGACTTACGTTGTCCAAGCTTGTTTGAAATGAAACATTTAACAAAATATAACTTTAAGCGTCCATAAACCTCATTGACTGACTGATGAATTTCCCGTACACGTTTCAATGTCACATGTGTTAGCATTGACCTTTGTACCTCACGTTCCGGTCACGCTCCGCTCGTTTCAACGCGCGAAACAACAGTCACGTAGTATTAATACTGCAATGAGAATGCAAGTAGGTATTTTTCGTAGTGAAACGTTTGCCTTCCATTTGAAAGAAATTCCCAATACAGAGATTGCAGTTGTGATAGCAATTATTTATAATTATGTGATCTGATATCATTGCAACAGTGAAAATATATTGTAGATTTGTTTGATGTAGCAGTTATGTTCAGCATTTTCAACAGAATAGATACCAAACAATAAGTTACCGGTTCTGCAATATTATCACTGTTCAATGCAATTATTTGTAAATAAAGCAGATGTCGTTACGGACTTCTGAGTAGTATTTCTCTTTGCTCTATTTCTTTGCTACATGTATGTATTACGTAATTAAAAAGTTTCGTTGGGACAGACAAGTTCCATAGCCATTTCAAAATGGGTTTTTACCTTTGAGTTCCATGCATTCCTGGGAATTACTCTCTTAGCACCTACCCTTTTCCCACAAATGAAAAGTTAATTTAAGCCCTAATTTGCAAAATTAGACAACATCTTAACCTTTTTCCTTAATGTTGTTTAATTCATTTTAATGATGTCAAATACAAATATTTAATAACAACCACAATATGCAGTTGACCTTTTACATTGGAAAAACTCTACAAGGGAGAAACTAAAGTTTGAAATGCTAAAAGTTTTAGCTGTTTTTCTGTTTGCTGTTTTATGTATTCATTGCAAGGGTGCTGTATGTAATAACAAGTCTTTGAAGTTTCCTAAATGCCCTATGCTTTCAATCATGATTTTCCACACTAACTGTATGGACAAATGACTGCACTGGCATGATTGCCACAGGTCAGAAAATGGTAAGGGAAAAAATTCTTCAAGGTCAGTGAAAAGTAAGGGAATTTCAAATCAAGTCAGGGAAAAGTGAAATTTAATACTACTAATTTATTTCTTGCCAATTCAGCTTTGGTTTGGTGTGGTCAAGAATGTGACATGAAATGTGTTGGATTGGTAGAATTAAATGACAAGCTGATTTTGGGTTTCCAAGAAAATCAATCCTTTTTCCATGAATTGGTTATCGTAAGAAACTATCAATCCACGTACACTGTATGTGACTTTCTGAAAGCATATTAAATAAATGGGTGGAGAGGTTGGTTGTGAGAGGAGGTTGGAGGTCACTACCAGGACTAATTTGTGACTTTTCTAATTTAGTTGGTAAGGGAAATTTTACATTTGTCAGGGAAAAGTCAGGAAATTTAAAGATCTTATGGCTGTGGCAACCATGACTAGATTCTAAGCTTAAAAGAAGAAATGGTATTGTTCAGAGTTGAGTAATTTTTACTTCCTATGATACAAACCCTATTCACAAGAAAAACAGAATTGCATGTAGTTGTAGAGAAACAATACCTTTTCCCAGATTAGGACATACACCCCAACCCAATAACAGTATATTATGTTAAACATAAAAAATAACAATACTAATAATAATATCAATACCAGTAATAATATTAAAAATGATAATGATAATAATATGATAATAATAATCATGATAATTGCAAAAAATGAGAAAGTACAAAAAGTAAAAATAATATAATAATAAGTAAATACGTAAATTGGGGTTTTATACCTCATAGGAAAAACCATTAGGAGTCCTTTACAAACTAGCTTCGCGAGGTTTTGCGGGAGTCGTATTTCTAGTAAAACAATTATTCCACTCAATCTCGTTCCTCGCGAAGCGAGGCCGAAGGCCGAGCGTAGCGAGGTTACTAATCGTGTCGCTTCCGGTCAGACCACGTGGCTCGCAAGCCCGAGTAAATCGAGCCGAGAGTTTTTATATATGTATATATATATATATATATCTATATTTTAAAGGTGTCCGTTCGCAGGCCAGGTTACCTGGCAATAGTAGCGTATTTGAGAACTCCTGAATTTCCGCCATTTCGAATGCGGTGATGCCTTTCTGAAAGAAATGTAAATTTTGTGGAAACGGATTTCACTCGTCCTGGAAGTGTATCCCAGCAAGATGATCTCCGAGATATTCAAGAAAGAGTAGCCCGAGATCGTCGCCGAGTAACACCGTGAAAATCAACACAAGGAAAGCACGACTCAAAGCAGGGAAAGAGTACGACAGCAGGGCGAATAACAACAGACATCCGTCATCGCAGCAAAGACAAAAACTGCTCGCTCTAGAAAAAGGCAAACGAAACAGCAGGGAAAAGGACCAGGAATTCAACCAAGTTAGTTTTGAATTTGAATGTGTTATTGATAGAAATACAGAACAGGAGTGAACGATTACATAACGAAATATATTAGCGTACTAAATTTAGCAAAACGGCTTAGAAGGGAAACCGAGTAGAAACAACTACAACGATTGGAGATGTCTCTGGAAAATAATTATATTAGTCTAAAAACGGAATAGGAAGACGACCAACAGATTACAAGAGAATGTAAGTAGGTATTTTTCATAATAAAGCGATAGCGTTTCCATTTTGAAGAAATTCCCAACACAGAGAGTTGCAGTTGTTATAACAATCATTTACAACGATGTGATCTGATATCATTGCAACAGTGAAAATATTGTAAATTTTCTTGATCTAGCAGCTATGTTTAGCATTTTCAACAGAATATATACCCAGTGTCACTATAAAGTACTGGTTCTGCAATATCATCAGTGATCAATGCTATCATTTGAAAATAAAGCAAATGTTATAACTTACTTCTGAGTAGTATTTCTCTTTGCTATATATATGTATGTATTCTCTGATTGAAAGGTTTCAATAATATTACGTATAGACAACAAGTTTCATAGCCTTTTCACAATGGGTCAGTTTTACCTTAGAGTTCAATGACCCCCCCCCCCCCCTGATAATATTGCAATCTAGAAACCTGGCCATTTCCCACAAATAAAATGTTCATTCAAGCCTTAATTAACATATTAACCTTGTTACTTTCTGTTGTTTACTTTATTTTTATGATGTCAAATATCAATATTTAATAACAACCACAACATACAGTTAACATTTTACATCGGAAAAACTATATAAAGAAGAAAATAAATTTTGTAATGCCAAAATGTTTATGATCTTTCTCATATATTCATTGCAAGTGTGCTGTATGTAGTAACAAGTGTTTCAAGTTTTCTAAATGCCCTATCCTTTCAATAATGATTTTCCACACAAACTTTATAGACAAATGACCGCACTAGATTTCAAGCCTTTAAGAAGAAATGGTATTGTTTGGAGCTGTTTTGATTACTACCACCTCTGATGGAAAGCCTATTAAGAAGATGTTTGTGTTGCTTGCAGTAATAGAGTAACAATACCTTTACAAAGGTTAGGGCATGCATCCCACCCCATAAAAATATATTATGTTAAACGTAAAAAATATAACAATAGTAATAATAATAATATCAATACCAGTAATAATAATAGTAATGATAATAATAATGATAATAATATAATGATAGTGCTTCTCATTACTATATGTCATTGGTTACAGTTCAATACCTCTGGCTGCCATGACTTTTTCGATGAAATGCCATCCTTATATTAAATCTTTCTTCTGCAGTTTTTATAATAGAAATTTGCATATATTCAAAATAATATAACCTTCTCTTGTTGGGTATGGATATTTTGCCTGTTTCTGTAACAGCACAATTAAACTTTCATGTGGTATATACTTTTAACTGATTGATGTCGATTTCACATTATTTTTCTACAGGAGTACGCAGTGCAGCAATCTTTTTCAACATATTAAGATTTCAATAACTCTTTATTTCATGTATTGTTTTTATGATATGACCTAAAAATAGAACAAACACATACTATACAGTCGGCACTCACTATTACCAAACCTTTATTCAAAGTTGTTGTAGAATCCAATTGTTTTATCCCCATTTTTTATGTAATGACATTGTATCTCACACTTCTGTTGATATGGCATCTCTTTTGAGGGAAGAGGAATTTTCTTATCTACCACTGAGAGTACCATTGCAACTGAAGAGAGTGCACAAATTGAAACATGCACTATTCATAATGCTGTCAATTGTGGTTACCTAGGAATGAAATAATGACTGCAGTAGACAATAAAATATCTAATCAGAAGATTCTTCTTACAATGAACCTCATCCAATTATAACCAAAAAACATAAACAAAAAATAATTGGAGCATTCAACTCATCCTCAGTGTAAGAACATATTGTGTTTAAAAGGGATGTACAACAAAGGAGACAAAGCAGTAGAGACTAAGAAAATAAAACTAAAAAAAACAGGTTTTTACACCATGGTAAACACAAGCATTCATATCAACTCTTCAAGATTTCACCTGCAAAAGATTTACAATCATTTTCAATTTGTGTTAAGTGAATATTATTGTGGTAATTCATCGACTCTGTATTCCCAGTGAAGATAATAAATAATTTTACTTCTATTCCCTCTGGTGCAATCTCAGTGGCAGTGAAAGAACTAAATGAAGGTCAATTTTTAAGCACTGTGTTGACCGGTATACTGGTCATGTAATTTTCACCAGGTGTCACTAATTTTGTACCAAACATAGCATAACAAATAAAATAATGGGGATTACGCTGATATAAAAAATATAAAATAAAATATAAAAGCATTGTGACTTCTTCAAAAACTAGCTTCGCGAGGTTTTTGCGGGAGTCGTATTTCTAGTCGTATATGAGCTATAGCCAACTCGGCGCCACGCGCCTCGTTGGCTATTAGCTCATATACGACTCGATTTCGTGGAATAATTGCTAAATATCTATATTTTAAAGGTGTCCGTTCGCAGGCCAGGTTACCTGGCAATAGTAGAGTGCTTGAGAACTGTTGAATTTCCGCCATTGGGAGTTCGGTGATGCCTTTTTGAAAGTAAATTTAATGTAAATTTTGTGGAACCAATTTCACTCGTCTTGGATGTACATCCCAGCAAGGTGATCTCCGAGATATTCAAGAAAGAGTAGCTCGAGATCGTCGCCGAGTAAGTTCGAATACCGTGAAAATCAACACAAGGAAAGCACGACGCAAAGCAGGGATAGAGAAACAACAGCAGGGAGAATAACAACAGACATCGCAGCCAAGACAACAACTGCTCGCTCCAGAAAAAGGCAAACGAAACAGCAGGGAAAAGGACCAGGAATTCAATCAAGTTAGTTTTGAATTTGAATGTGTTATTGATATAAATACAGGACATGAGTGAACGATTACATAACGAAATATATTGGCGTACTACATTTAGCAAAATGACACCTAGTAAGAACGCCTTCAAGGATTGGAGATGTCTCTGGAAAATAATTCTACTAGAAATACGACTCTCGCAAAAACCTCGCGAAGCTAGTTTTTGAATAAGTCACAATACTTTTATATTTTATTTTATATTTTATTTTTTATATCAGCATAATCCCCATTATTTAATTTGTTATGCTGTGTTTGGTACACAATTAGTGACACCTGGTGCAAATTACATGATCAGTATACCGCTCAGCACAAGGCTTAAAAATTGACCTTCATTTAGCTCTTTCACTGCCACTGAGATTGCAGGAGAGGGAATAGAAGTAAAATTATTTGTTTTCTTGACAGGGAATACAGAGTCAATGAAGTATCACAATAATATTCAGTTAACACAAATTGAAAATTATTGTAAATATTTTGAAGGTGAAATCTTGAAGAGTTGATATGAATGCTTGTGTTTACCACCGGGTGTAAAAACCTGGGTTTTTTTTGGAGTTGTATTTTCTTAGTCTCTACTCCTTTGTCTTCTTTGCTGTACATCACTTTTAAACACAATATGTTCTTACACCGAGGATGAGTTGAATGCTCCAATTATTTTTTGTTTATGTTTTTTTCTAATAATTGCATGAGATTCATTGTAAGAAGAATCTTCTGATTAGATATTTTATTGTCTACTGCAGTCATTATTTCATTCCCAGGTAACCACAATTGAGAGCATTATGAATAGTGCATGTTTCAATTTGTGTACTCTCTTCAGTTGCAATGGTACCCCTAGTGGTAGATAGAAAAATTCCTCTTCCCTCAAAAGAGATGCCATGTCAACAGAAGTGTGAGATACAATGTCATTACATAAAAAATGGGGGTAAAACAGATGGATTCTACAAAAACTTTGAATAGAGGTTTGGTAATAGTGAGTGCCAACTGTATAGTATGTGGTTGTGCTATTTTTAGGTCATATCATAAAAACAATACATGTAAGAAAGAGTTATTGAAATCTTAACATGTTGAAAAAGATTGCTGCGCTATGTACTCCTATAAGAATATAATGTGAAATCAACATCTATCAGTCACAAGTATATACCACATGAAAGTTCAGTTAATTTTGCTGTTACAGAAACATGCAAAATATCCATACCCAACCAGAGAATAGTATATTATTTGAATATATGAAAATTTCTATTATAAAAACTGCAGAAGAAAGATTTATTTTAAGGATGGTATTTCATCGAAAAAGTCATGGCAGCCAGAGGTATTGAACTTGTAACCAATGACATATAGTAACAAGACAAACTATTATTATTATTATTACTATTAGTATTATTACTGGTATTGATATTATTATTGTTATATTTGTTATGTTAAACATAATATATGTTTATGGGGTGGGATGCATGTCCTAATCTTGGTAAAGGTATTGTTACTCTTCTATTACAAGCAATACCAAAATCTTCTTAATAGGCTTTCAATCAGAGGTGGTAGTAATCAAAATAGCTCCAAACAATACCATTTCTTCTTTAATGCTTAGAATCTAGTGCAGTCATTTTTCTATAAAGTTTGTGTGGAAAATCATTATTGAAAGCATACTTTAGGGCATTTAGGAAACTTGAAACACTTGTTACTACATACATCACACTTGCAATGAATATATGAGAAAGATTATAAACATTTTGGCATGACAAAATTTATTTTCTTCTTTATAAAGTTCTTTCAATGTAAAAGATTAACTGTATGTTGTGGTTGTTATTAAAGATTGATATTTGACATCATAAAAATGAAGTAAACAGCAGAAAGTAACAAGGTTAACATGTTATGTCTAACTTTGCAAATGAAGGCTTGAATTAGCATTTCATTTGTGGGAAAAGGGTTCTAGATAGCAATATTATCAGGGGGGTCATTGAACTCTAAGGTAAAACTTACCCATTGTGAAAAGGCTATGAAACTTGTTGTCTCTATGCAATATTATTGAAACCTTTCAATCAGAGAATACATACATATATATATATAGCAAAGAGAAATACTACTCAGAAGTAAGTAATAACATTTGCTTTATTCTCAAATGATGGCATTGATCACTGATAAAATTGCAGAACCAGTACTTTATAGTGACACTGGGTATATGTTCTGTTGAAAATTCTAAACACAACTGCTAGATCAAGAAAATTTACAATATTTTCACTATTGCAATGATATCAGATCACATCGTTATAAATGATTGCTATAACAACTGCAACTCTCTGTGTTGGGAATTTCTTCAAAATGGAAACGCTATCGTTTTATTATGACAAATATCAACTTACATTCTTTTGTAATCTGTTGGTCGTCTTCCGATTCCGTTTTTAGACTAATAGAATTATTTTCCAGAGACATCTTCAATCGTTGAAGTCGTTCCTACTCGGTTTCCCTTCTAAGTCGTTTTGCCAAATTTAGTACGCCAATATATTTCGTTATATAATCGTTCACTCATGTCCTGTATTTCTATCAATAACACATTCAAATTCAAAACTAACTTGGTTATATTCCTGGTCCTTTTCCCTGCTGTTTCGTTTGCCTTTTTCTGGAGCGAGCGGTTGTTATCTTTGCTGCGATTTCTGTTGTTATTCTCCCTGCTGTCGTTTCTCTATCCCTGCTTTGAGTCGTGCTCGTGCTTTGATTTTCACGGTATTCGAACTTACTCGGCGACGATCTCGGGCTAATCTTTCTTGAATATCTCGGAGATCATCTTGCTGGGATGTACTTCCAGGACGAGTGAAATCGGTTTCCACAAAATTTACATTACCTTCAAAAAGGCATCACCGAATTCTCAATGGCGGAAGTTCAGCAGTTCTCAAGTGCGCTACTATTGCCAGGTAACCTGGCCTGCGAACGGACACCTTTAAAATATAGATATATATATATATATATATATATATACATATATAAAAACTCTCGGCTCGATTTACTCGGGCTTGCGAGCCACGTGGTCTGACCGAAACCGACACGATTAGTAACCTCGCTACGCTCGGCCTTCGGCCTCGCTTCGCGAGGAATTAGTCTAAAAACGGAATCGGAAGACGACCAACAGATTACAAGAGAATGTAAGTAGGTATTTTTCATAATAAAACGATAGCGTTTCCATTTTGAAGTAATTCCCAACACAGAGAGTTGCAGTTGTTATAGCAATCATTTATAACGATGTGATCTGATATCATTGCAACAGTGAAAATATTGTAAGTTTTCTTGATCTAGCAGTTATGTTAAACATTTTCAACAGAATATATACCCTGTGTCACTATAAAGTACTGGTTCTGTAATATTATCAGTGATCAATGCGATCATTTCAAAATAAAGCAAATGTGATTACTGAAATTTTAAGTAGTATTTCTCTTTGTTATGTATATATATATATGTATTCTCTGATTGAAAGGTTTTAATAACATTGCGTAGAGACAACAAGTTTCATAGCTTTTTCACAATGGGTCAGTTTTACCTTAGGGTTCAATGACCCCCCTCCCCCCTCCTTATAATATTGCTATCTAGAACCCCTGCCCTTTTTCCACAAATGAAATGTTAATTCAAGCCTTAATTTGCAAAGTTAGACATAACATATTAACTTTGTTACTTTCTGCTGTTTACTTTATTTTTATGATCTCAAATATCAATATTTCATAACAACCATAACATGCAATTAACCTTTTACATTGGAAAAACTTTATAAAGAAGAAAATAAATTTTGTAATGCCAAAATGTTTATGATCTTTCTCATATATTTATTGCAAGTGTGCTGTATGTAGTAACAAGTGTTTCAAGTTTCCTAAATGCCCTATGCTTTCAATAATGATTTTCCACACAAACTTTATAGACAAATGACTGCACTAGATTCTAAGCCTTTAAGAAGAAATGGTGTTGTTTGGAGCTGTTTTGATTACTACCAACCTCTGATGGAAAGCCTATTAAGAAGATTTTTGTATTGCTTGTAGTAGTAGAGTAACAATACCTTTACCAAGATTAAGACATGCATCCCACCCCATAAGAATATATTATGTTTAACATAAAAAAATGTAACAATAATAATAATATCAATACCAGTAATAATAATAGTAATGATAATAATAATGATAATAATATAATTATAGTTCTTCTCGTTACTATATGTCATTGGTTACAGTTCAATACCTCTGGCTGCCATGACGTTTTCGATGAAATACCATCCTTATATTAAATCTTTCTTCTGCAGTTTTTTATAATAGAAATTTTCATATATTCAAAATAATATAATCTTCTGTGGTTGGGTATGGATATTTTGCCTGTTTCTGTAACAGCACAATTAAACTTTCATGTGGTATATACTTTTGACTGATTGATGTTGATTTCACATTATTTTTTTGCAGGAGTACGCAGTGCAGCAATCTTTTTAAACATATTATTAAGATTTCAATAACTCATTCTTACATGTATTGTTTTTATGATATGACCTAAAAATAGCACAACCACAAACTATACAGTCGGCACTCACTATTACCAAACCTTTATTCAAAGTTTTTGTAGAATCCAATTGTTTTACCCCCAATTTTTTTTATGTAATGACTTTATGTAATGACTAATGACTCACACTTCTGTTGATATGGCATCTCCTTTGAGGGAAGAGGAATTTTTCTATCTACCACTGGGGGTACCATTGCAACCGAAAAGAGTACACAAATTAAAACATGCACTATTCATAATGCTCTCAATTGTGGTTACCCGGGAATGAAATAATGACTGCAGTAGACAATAAAATATCTAATAAGAAGATTCTTCTTACAATGAATCTCATGCAATTATAACCAAAAAACATAAACAAAAAATAATTGGAGCATTCAACTCATCCTCAGTCTAAGAACACCTTGTGTTTAAAAGTGATGTACAACAAAGAAGACAAAGCAGTAGAGACTAAGAAAATAAAACTAAAGAAAAAAACCAGGTTTTTACACCGTGGTAAACACAAGCATTCATATCAACTCTTCAAGATTTCACCTGCAAAAGATTTACAATCATTTTCAATTTGTGTTACAAGTGAATATTGTGACACTTCATCGACTCTGTATTCCCTGTCAAGATAATAAATAATTTTACTTCTATTCCCTCTGGTGCAATCTCAGGGCCAGTGAAAGAGTTAAATGAAGGTCAATTTTTAAGCACTGTGTTGAGCGGTATACTGATCATGTAATTTGAACCAGGTGTCACTAATTGTGTACCAAACACAGCATAAGAAATAAAATAATGGGGATTACACTGATATAAAAAATAAAATATGAAATATAAAAAAAAATAAAGAATAAAATATAATAGCATTGTGACTTCTACAAAAACTAGCTTCGCGAGGTTTTTGTGGGAGTCGTATTTCTAGTTCAGTTTGGCTCCTGACCCAACAGTACACGAGCGTGGCAAAAGCCTTCCGGGAGAACGTAGCCGCGACGTTGACTTTTTACAGTCCGAGCGAGCTCGATGGGAAAATACTTTGGGAAAACTACGGGGTAGGACATCACAAGGAGGAGCGCCACCAAATGCTATCCGCGCTCAAGGAGCATCAGTACGCCAGACTTTGCTTCCGTCTCCGCCATCCATTCGATATCGTGTTGGAAATCCCAGCTCCTAGCAAAATTGTTTCGGCAGATATATAGAAAATGGCTGAAACCGAAGGAAACGTGCTGGATGAAATTCTCCGCGAGGAAGGAATCACCTCGTACGCCGCTGTAGACGACTGTCGGGAAGAACGGGAGGCACTTGCTATTCTGGCAGCCGCAGGCAATACCAAGGAGTACTTGGGGAAGGAGCTGTCGCTGGGCGACGTCCACAAGCTCTCGATGAAGGAGGTTGCTTCGCTCCATCTTCGTTACCAGACGACCCTCGGAAAGCAGGTCGAGCGCAGTCTCTCTAGCGGCTTCTTAAAGGTCGCGTGCAAGGTGGTAAGCCGTGTGTTGGGAGCCGTAGGTAAGCAGCTGGATTCCGAGCAGGCGCTGTTAAAAGACCTCCAGCAGGATGCCCTGATCAGGCGTGAGTTAAGCTATGGGGCGGGTTGGATCGCGGTCCGCGGAGGCCACTTGGTGGCGCTAATGGCTGCTCTGGCCCATGTAGGCTGCCACACAGAGTCTGCGCTCTGCGTCGATAGACTCTGCGACGGTCTACCGACGCGCAGCACCGGAGGCTCGACGGTCGCAACCCCAGATGACTCCGTAGGAGAGCGGGCACAACGCTCCCGCGGCGAGCTTCCAGCGTGGGACACAGCCAGTGCGTCGTAGACTCGAAGACTGCTAGCAGATGCTAGTAGGTTTGCTGGCAGATGCTAGCAGATGCTAGTAGGTTTGCTGGCAGATGCTAGCAATTGTTTTGATATTTGTATAGTATCTTGCCTGAAAGGGATGGAAGAAGAAGATCGTATTACAGCACCGTCTGCTCCCCGAGAACCGACTAAACACAAGAATCCTAAGAAGGTCGCAGCTGGTCGTGCCCTCGCGGCTAGAAACAAAACAGCTCGACAAGCTCTGGCTCGAGAGCAGGACCGCGAGAGAGATAGCGAGCGCGAGGAATCACACCGAGCTACGACAAGCTGGAGCTCTGTCAATTGGGGGCTCCTGATTGCTGCAGGGAGTCTCTTGGCCAGTCTGTATAGTCTGTATCTCGCGCAACAGAAGCAGCAGCAGCCGAGTATGCGAGTCTACGACGCACTGGCTGTGTCCCACGCTGGAAGCTCGCCGCGGGAGCGTCGTGCCCATTCGGAGGGACAGCAAGCCTTCGGTGCTCTTCCAGAGCATCCGCCGCATTAGCCAACACCCTCTCGTACAATTATGGAATAAATTTTGGCTAGATATAGACTCGATGGACAACAAAGTCGTCTCCACTGTTGTCGAAGCGGTAACTCTGACAGGCATTGCTGCAGGTATTGGTTGGTTGGGGAAAAAAGTTCTCAAAACGCCTATGATCTCGGACCCTTCCTCGTCGATTGAAAACTACGCGAAGTGGGTTGCAGTTCTCTCAGGAGCGGTAGCAGCTAGACAATACTTAGTTGATAAAAAGATAATCCCAACTGAGTAGAGATGGTAAGCATAGCAGTTATGGTGGGTGGGGCTATCTTAAACGCTACAGCCTTCGTTGGTGGTTCGTATCTCGCTCGGGCGCTTTCTGGGAAAGGTCCCGATGCAATGGCGGCTGAGCGGAAGCGCCACGACAAAGCCTTGGAGAAGTACCAGGCTGACTGGGCTGCCTTTCAGGAACGCCTGCGCAATAGAGCTGACCAAGACACAGCCGCAACGAACCGCGCTCTCGACCTGTACGCTAAAACCCATCGTCGTCCCACAGCGGTTGATGACCACGACGCCCCGCAATGGAGCGATTATTACCGTCCTTCGAGTTCCCAACGAACAGGTGAATTGGCCTATGTAGGGGGTGGGATGCTCGCCATTGGGTATGCTGCTAGCCGATGGTTGTGAGACCGCAATAGCTTTTTTCGCGATGGAGCTATAGACCAATGGAAGAGAAGCCTGTCTACGATGCCGGAGGCTCGGTGCTGTCTGCGACGGACTTGGTCCGCCTCCGGAGCAAGCTGTCTGGCATCTACTACAGCCCCCAGGGCTATTGGAAGGGGCACGCCGCGTCGAAGAAGTTGGCGGACGCCGCTGGCGTCTCTGAAGATACAGCCCTGGCTTGGCTAGAAAAACAGGCAATTTGGCAGATCTACCTCTCGTCTCCACAGCGCATACCAAGGCCAAGGTTCAATGTCTCAACACCAAATGAGGTTCATCAGGCCGATCTTCTATTTCTTCCCCACGACCGCCCGGGACGTGGACGGAAGCTTTACAAGTATGCTCTCACCGTGGTCGATGTTGCCTCGCGCTACAAGGAGGCTGAGCCGTTGGCTTCAAAGGAAGCGAGAGAAGTTGCAGGAGCGTTGAAGCGCATCTACAAGCGAAGCCCTCTCGAGTGGCCCAAGCTACTTCAAGTCGATCCAGGAAAAGAGTTCATGGGATCTGTCTTGCCGCTACTAGCTCGCCACAATACAGAAGTCCGGCGTGGCCGCGTGGATATCCACCGAGACCAAGCGATCGTTGAGAGGTTCAACAGGACTCTAGCCGAGCGGTTGTTCGGTTACCAGTACGCCCAGGAGATGCTTCTTCCCGAAGGAGAAAGATCGGTACAGTGGGTGGCTCGGCTGCCTGCTGTTGTCGCGGCTTTGAACAACGAACCAACGCAGTTGATCGGAAAAAAACCGCAGGATGCCATCGAATCCAAATCGGTGGTACAAAAACCTTCCGCCGTTGTACCGGGGAGGGCGGTTGGTTTGGAGGAGGAGAGACTTTCCTCTGACGCCAGCGTACGATATTTATACCAGCCTGGTGAAACGGAGGGCGGGCGAAGACGCGCAACGGACCCAATTTGGAGTCTCGAGGTTCTCGAGCAAGAACGCACGATTGTTCGGCCTGGCGAGCCTGTGGTCTACTATCTCAGAGACGGGCCAAAACGAGGCTTTGTCCGCGAGGAGCTGCAGGTAGTGCCTTGGAATAATGAATTACCCCCTGAAGGTGTACTCAAGGGGTTCGGTGTGAATCCCGTTGGGTAGAACTCGTCTCTTGTCGTAGTAGGCGGAAAGCCCGAGTTTCTCCTGGTGGTAAGTTGTCATCTTCCCGTGGTCCATCCGGATTCCCCGGTTTTCTGCCCGGTCGAGTGCTCCATACAGGGCTGCTTTGTATCGGCCCCAAGTCAAGTCGTTGTCTTTTTTCGACATCCCCTTCGCCGAGGTTTTACTTTTTCCTGTCCCATCGTCAACGTAGTACGCCTTGCTGCATAGAGCGATGGCCCGGGTTCCCTCGAACTCGAGTTTGAAAAGGCCCGGCGTCCGACCGCTCCATCTATCCCACGCGAGCCATTTCTTTTTGCAGCCCTCGAACTCTTCGCGGAGCTCGGGGCGGACGACGTCGTCCAGGTTTTTCCCGGCGATTCCCATGTACAGGCTATCGGTATCCATCTGTAGGAGCTCGAAGGATCTTCGGTCTACGAAATGGTCCAGGAAGTCGTAGTAGAATTCCAGCATCCGTAGTTTGGCTAGCTGATAGACTGTGATTCCGATTTGGAACGGGCGGGTAATCTCGATCTTCTGCTTCCTCCTGTGGATCTCGTAGGCGGAACCTATTTCGTCGAGGTCCTCGAACCAGGAGGAGCGGAGAGCACGATCGACAACCGCTTCGTCATCTGTGTAGGAGACCAATGTCTGCCGCTCCAGCGCCTCGATGAATTTACCGTAGCAGCTATTCCCTAGTAGTTTGAAGAGATCAACGAATAGTGCTTTGTCCTTGTTGGTATCCCCTTCTCGTCGAGCTTCTGTAACCTGGTCGACGAACCAGCCGAAGATCTTTTGCGGTTTGTAGTTGATCGTCCGGTACACCGCGGTGACAACTAAACCGTGGGCGAGGTACCAGCGTAGCAGAGGGGCGTACAACAGAATCTTCTTGGCCCATAGGGCTCCGACAAGCTTCGGCTCTGTTGAGCGGGTTCGTCCCATTCGCTCGAGATAGTCCAGCATCTCTTGGGGAACCGCTTCGATGGGGATCTCCTTGTTGTAGAAGAGCGGGGGCATTTCTTCGAACTTTGGCCAGAGGTGTTCGGGGACCTCGATGTCAACCTCGGCGAACCCGAACCACCTTCCTTCTCGTAGAGCCTCCACAAACCCATCGACAGCCCTGGTTGGCTCGTCCGGACTACGGTAGTGGATCACCGTTCCCTCCCCACAGGGCATAGGGGCTGCCATGGTAGAGAGGTAGAGCGCGTTCGCGTCGTAGCCGAGGATGCATTGACATTGGTGGGCCTGGGCCGTAGGCTCGTATTGGTGCGACCGGATCCGCGAGACCCCCACCTCGTGGTAGCGGGTAAATACAATCGAAGGACCACCGACAACCGCCGCTTTGAGCATGTCGTACGCTTCTTTGTTGGGGGCATACAGCTCGGGCGGGTTGGGGCTGAGAAGTGTGCCTCGCAAGACGAACCTCATCGACACCCCAGGGAGACTTACCGCATCTTTGAAGATGTCGATTCCATACGCGGTGTAGAAGTCGCGCATTTTGGCCAGTGCTTCGACAAAGGGGCCCACGTTGAGATTGTTGTAGTAGCGGAGCCAGTCCGCGAAGGTCTGCATCCTCTTCTCCCGGAATACCCGCTTGCAGTCTCGATATTCCGAAAGGGAAAGAAGATATTTGCCTTTCAGTTTCGAAAACCACTGTGGGTAGTCCGGTAGGCCAGGGAAGTCGAGCTTGTCGTGCGAGTCGAACCATTCGTACGGAAACCAAGACTTCGTGAGAGTGCAACCGTAGGCTTTGACCCAAGCATCGTAGGTTTTGCCAGGGCCGATGTAGTTCAAAACGTCCAGAAATTTGAAGCCTGGAGTTGTGATAAACATAACCTGGTTTTCCTTACACCCCACTTTGATGGACTGGTCGGCCGTCTTGCAGATTTCTGGGACGAAGTGGTTCCGGATCAAGTTCAAATCGTACTTCCCCGAATTGAATCCAAGCACAGGGACTTGGTCGCACCACTCTTCGATCGCTTCCCGATACTTTTTTGGTAAGAGCTCGATGGTGTCGGGCAGGAACCTCGCGTTAACATGTTCGCGTATCCAAACGGCCCGTCGTTCTAGCGCTCGAACAAATTCTTCGACCAACAACTCTGACTCTCGTACGCATAGTTGTTCGGGAGTCGGATCCAGGGTGTCTGATATGGAGACGGAGATAGGAACGTGGTCTCCCTCTATAGTCAAATCGGCGGTCGGTTTTTTCGCACTGGACTTGTCGAGGTAACTCTCGAAGTCATACACGATCGCGTGGGGGTAGGTCTCGGTTTTTTGTTCGAGGATGCGATCTTTTCTCCAAGGTTTTGGCTCCTCGTGCTGCCACCGAACCACAAGGCGATAGCCAGCAGCTCGGATTTTGGCTTCTCGCTCGAGCGTCTGTTGGTATGCTATCTCGCGTGTAACAGGGCTGCCCTTTTTCTTGGAAAGATTCCGAAGTTGCTCCTGGCGTTGCTTCGGCGATGGGAAACAGCGTTTGCACCCATGCCATAGGCACCCGTTGAATTGGAAGACGGTCTTTGAAATGGGATCATAACCGTCTACGGCGAAACCTTCTATAACTCGTTCGCCTCCATGCCCACATAGCTGGTGATGGATATGGATCCCTCTGGTGCGGGCTTCATACTCGAGCCATTGGACGGCTTGGACGCTATCCCGTTTTTGTGGGTAGAAGGCCTTCTCAAAGGCAGACGGCGGAGCTTCCACTTTCTCTCCTTTGCAGACAACTTTTGTCTCACCTTGGGTGCAACGCTCGGCGTGGCGATGGAGATGGCAGGACTGTGTGAACCTTGCATTGCACTCTCCGCACACGAACTTTTTCGCGAGTTTCTGGATGTCGCGAATGAGAAACGCGTGCCCCTCGTAGACGCCGATCGTCATTGGTGGAGTGCCTACTTTTTCATAGTGCGCCGGGTGCCTCCGATGCAACCAATCTCCAGACTCTTGTGGTTCGTATACCCGGATCCCGAGCCGGAAGTGCTGCTCTACTTTCCGCAGCTCGTCCTGAGAAAAGCCCTTCGGGGGTCCAATCCCTGGACAAGTCTCGGGTGATTTGTATCTCTCTCTCGCAAGAGCTCGAGCTTGGCTGGTACAACGATCCACGCGCGCGCCACGATGGACCGCTATACACCGAAAGAGGCAGAGGATATCTTCATATGTATCCAAGGAATACATCCCAGGCTTTCTCCTCAACCAATCTGGGAGTGGTCCTGTCCCCAACAAAGGCATCTGCCTATCTACGACAGCTTTTACAGTCACAGAGATAAATCGGATGAAGACCCACTTGGTATTAGGTCGCTCGATTTGGTCACCAATCAAGCACTTCTCGTCTTCCTCCTGCACCCAGTCTCTGGCTTGCGTCTCGAGCCGCTGCATCCAAGGACTGCCTTGTACTGTTTTGTGAAACAAGATAATTTCTCCCGTTTCGAGGTTCCGGAGTCGATACGTGTAACTGTATCGCAGATAGAAGCTGGTGGCGACCTTCTCATGGAGCTTATCCATAATCCGATCCACCAGAGACCCGGCCACGCCTCGGAAGAAAGACCACTTCCAGAAGCGGCGACCAGCTTCCTCTCCCTCTCTCTCTCCATCCAACTCTTCGAGTATACGCGCACCTTCTCGAACCAGAGATCGCGCTAATGGGGCTCGACGGTTTTCAATTTTTCTACGAACTTCTGCCCTCATCGTTGGAGTAGTTTTCTTTCGGACACCCTCCGAGAAAAGCGCAGCGTCAACCTCTCTCGCAAGTTGACGGAGTTCACGAGCCCGCTGCCACTTCTTGTGGGGGTTCTCTATATCCCCTCTGGTTATAGCAGGGTATCTCCCCGTCTGTAGCGCTCTCCGGAGTCGTTTCCTCCACTCCACGGCGCGAGCATCCCCGATCGCTCGTAGGAGGTCATCTTTTCGCATCTTAGAACCTACAGATAATCCATAGCTTCGTGCTAAAGAGCGTAACTCTTTGACGGTGGTCATATTTTGAAGATACCTTTGATACACCACTCTCTAAAGGGAAATACTTTTGCGTTGCGTCTATTATACTCCCACTACGGTTTAACCCTTCCCCTTCATACCATCTAAAATAAACGCTCTCAATTTTGTCAACGTGTTCTATATATATATACACCGCAAAAAAAAAAAAAAAAATGCGCTCTTAAAGTCTACGAACTTGAACAAATCAACCATTGGTCGATATAGCCACCCCAAATAGGAACGGGGGCGCGATCCTCCTCTTCGATAAGATCTTGAATTAACGGAGGCAGCTTAGAAATTTGTCTTTCTAAAACGTCCCATTCGGTAAGAATCTCCTCTTCTTCTTCCTCCATATTTCGTTGGGCCAGCTCCCACCATTCTGGCTCGTATTCAGGATTCTCTACCGTTTCATCATAGGGTGGGAGGGAGGGCGTGTGCTCATCGTCTTCTGGATCTTCTAGGAGACCTAAATCTCCCCGATCCACCTCGTCCTCATTATAATCTCTCGCCCAATTATCCTCATAAGACATCGTTTTACCAAATTTTCACTTAAGGCAACAAGAAACAGTAGGCACGCCAACGTTTTTTCCGAAGATTTATAGTATGCATATTTGTCTAAATTGAAATTGCTCATTAATTTTCGGAAAACGCTCGGAAAATCTTCGGATCATCTTCGGGTCATCTTCGGGTCATCTTCGTGCACCACACCAATTCGTATTTGTTTGCCTTGGGAGTCTTTCCGCCTTGAAATACAGCTTCTAGAGACATGTTAACGTTTTAAGCGTTTCCTCTCTGAAAAACGGTTCCTAGGTGGTGGTATTTGATTAATCCCAACTATACTACTATCTAACAAAAACACACACAACACTGAATTTTAAACAAATGGGTTAGTTACCAGTAACTAATCGAGATAACCATGGTTATTAAACAAGAGAATGCAGCCTCACAGTGTCTAAATACCAGTTACCAAGCATTATTATTTGTGTCAATGAATATTCTTTTAGCACATACCATTTTCAAAATCACCAAGTACATTTACATCACTAAGCTGACTTTCAACACCAGATACAGGGCATCCACAAGTCGAGGCAAGTTCACTGACATCATCAGAGTTCAAACCAACATTGCTATCTGATATGGCAGCTTGGCCAGCATCACTGTGAGCAGCAGCTTGGTTGGTATTTGATGTAACACCTGATATCATCTGCTCTGGTAACTGATCCAATACTTTAAGTTACATCCACAGGGACAAAACCTAAAAGCAGCAACATTTATTTAACTTGACCATCCTTTGCAGAAAGCAACCTAACTTAGGACACTTCAGTGACATCAAAATGAAGTATTTGAAATACAGAAATGATTACAGAACTCGACATTGCAGTTACTTCTGATCAAAGGGCACGTGAACATGAAAGTGCTATAAATTATGCACACAATCCGATCAAATAACCATAAAGCCAATTCATCAAAGGGGTGACAAATCTACAAACTAAATATAAACATGATATGGATAAGTTCAACACTTAGGCACAAATACCAGAAGAACTGCATTGGACTCCACTCAAAGTCGTACCTGTAAAAGATCCGTCATGTATTTGGTACAGGTTAACATACAAACCATCCAAGATGGTGGACTTACAAGCGTGCCTGAATCTCCCAACACTATGAATGTCACGTGCGTAACCTGCGTACGCATATGTAAATGACTTAACAGGGAGACCATAACAAGGTACACTGGATGCGCAGGTGTTTTCAAGGAGTGGCTAGTGGCGGGTAACGGGTAACGGGTGGCGGGTAACGGGTACAGGGTGGTGGGTGGCGGGTGGCGGGTGACAATTCTGCCTGATTTTATTGTGAGGACAGGGTTTCCTCGGGGACTGTAAATTTCCGAATGAACGGACACTTGGATTGACAAGTGGAGAAATCTAACGCTGGAGAGCACTGCTTTGCCTGCGGGAACGGAAACTCACGATTCTCTAGTACACCAGGATCTACTTGAATGGTCACCATCGACGTTAAGGAAGAGATATCAGAGACATGACTTGGTCCAACAGAAGTGTAGGCTGCACTCGCTAATGTTGAGGATGTAATCAATGTAATCGATGTAATCCAAAAAGAAAAACGTTTACAATGTAGCTTGCTTATATTAGGTATTTAGGGACAAAATACACTCATAAGTAAAGACAGTAAGTACACTAACGTGTGAAATGAAAGATGCTTAAATTTCTCTTTTCAAAGTTCTTGATTTCTAATTTGTTACACTAAGTGACTGATAACAGGGAAAACCTTTCTTGAAAGAAGCGCACGTGACAAAAGTACAAAGTTCCAATATAAGCGCACACGTGGCATAAGTACAAAGTGCAATACAAACGCTAGCGAATATCATCAAATGACGCTCAGATTAACAGGTTTGCATTTAAGTACGTTACTTTACACTTTTAAAGCAAATGTGGTAATTAGTACTACACATATGAAAATCAGGAACAAAGCGTGAACAATCCCTATTAGTATATACTAAAACAGTGGATAGCGTTGAAGGTGCGCTCTGATTGGCTAGTCTAACTCCGAATATCCTGTGCTATTTACCTCCGAGCAACTTGCGAATTTTTCGCTCCGCCGGGTGAATATGGCGTCCTGGTTTGTATCCATGACAAGCGAAGAAATCATCCAAATTAACAACGAAGCAGTCCCTGAAAATTCCAAGAAAGCAACTAAATTTGGCTTGACCGTGTTCAGATGTAATGGCTTATGTTTTTAACCTGCAGTTTATCGACAAAAACCGACGAGGAAGGTTTTGTTTACAAATGCAAATTAATCTCGCGTAAACAAATTTGCTGTCAATTGTTCACTTGAGAACCAAAGACGAATTTTATTTTTTACAGAATGGTTTCAAATACAGAAAGAGTTTGCAACTCTATTTGAAAAAATGTCGCCACTAGAACTAAACAATATTTTTTTCTGTCGGCGAGAAAACGAGACGTACGGCAGTAATTACAACAAAAAATTCCTTACGGCGATCCGCGCTGCGTTTGTCACTTGAGAAAGTCCTCCATTCTCCGTGCCAATTTCCTTTCATGGTGTACAATATCTCACTGTTTTAGTATATACTAAAAATTCGCGGCGAGGTCAATATCCACCACTAGCCACCGACACTGAGGTGAATAGTTGTTTATTATCATGCAGTGAGTCATCTAGGGGAATTCTCCACCGTGTGACACCGTGTGAAAGCTCAAAGGTGAGCAAAGGTCAAGTCAAGCTATATTTTGGTAGAAGATCATAGTGACCAGTTCGCGCTTTTGGTTTTTAGAGGAAGAGGAACAGCATCCCATTAAATGGGAGTGACCCAGCCTTCTTGATGAATTCAAAGTATGAGGTAAGTTTGTTCAACGACCATGCTTAAGAAGATTTTGTTGCAAATTTCTGTAGAATGGAATGATAAGAAAGGAAATAGAGCGAACTCCTTACCCACCCGTTACCCTCTACCCGTCACCAGTTACCCGCCACTCGTTACCCACTACCCGTCACCAGTTACCCGCCACCCGCCACCCGTGGAAAAGACCTGCCGACTGGACGTAGCGACAGGATAGCGCTGAAAAGAGTTAAATGCTGGGAATATGTCCCTGTCATCATCAGCAAGGTCTAAGGCATTCTAACATTCATAACTTAAGCTCTCTACCTCTGACGTGGAAGTCCGCTCGGGTTCAGTGTCTGAAGCATCTTCTAATGGGCATAAAAACAACGTAATGCGTGCGTAGGTCTTCCCTAGGTCTTCCTTGTATTTTTCCAATGTAAATGGCTTTTTTGTTCCCGGAAGAGTGCTCACTTCGCTTCCATCCGGAAAGCACAGTTTGTAAGTCTTGTCACTTCTGAAAGTACGGTCGCAAGAACTTCGTTTCTTCAAGGCCTCGTCAAGTATTCCCTCTGCTGAGACATGTTTCTTGACTTTTAGGGGAAGGGACTTGCCTCTCACGGGCTTGAAAACACCGCTTGATAGAGAACCAATCCCGATGGTTATGGTTACAAATTCGTCCATCTTCGCTTTCTTGGACTTGGAATTGAAGGTGGTTTGCCTCTCTTTCGACTTTTGGGTTAAACATTTCTTGAAAGAGGACACTTGACTAGCTGAGGACGAAGATAAACGTATACTGCACTTTGGGCAAAACTTGTGATCTGCTCTTCTCCAACCACCACAACTGTGACAAAACATGGCGGGCAACAGCAAGCAGGACAAGAGCAAAGTGCATGTGACCAGAGCTAGTCCCAGGTTCCGGCCGCTTTCAGCGTCAGGGTTAGTTACCAGGACTTTGAAATTTTGGTGTGTTTCAATTAATTTTGTTGTCTTTTAGTTTGCGTTTGTGTATTAGAAAATTTTATCGTGTTCTGAAAAAGATTGTTGTGTTTGAGAAGAGAAATTGAGTTGTGTTCTGCCCCTATGGGCCACCTTAATGAACCGTCGAACACAATGTAAAAACACGTCGTTCACTGCCGAAAATCGAAAATCAGAGAAATGTCGCGCAGCACTGGGTTGTCACGCAAACACTTCTGCTCGTGGACAACTGCCACTCTTGGCAACTTTGCTAAGGCAACATTTGAGGCTATATGTAACAAATCGAATGTGGTTTAGCGTTGTTTGTGGTCTTATCGACGAGTACGCATCATCACAGTTTTCATCACAAATTCCGAGCACTGTGATGACGCAAATCGTTGTCGATAAGAGCACAAACAACGCTAAACCACATTCCATTTGTTTTTTACCACAATATCACATTTCAGAGCGTGACCAAGATCGTGACTCAAAGAAAGAGCAAGCGTTGTCTATAACTTTCTCGTAATCCGATTGGTTTATTCCCCAAAATGAGCGTTTCTGTTTGGCTAATTCATTGCGTGACACATTGACGCGAACAGTGTTGTCTAGACTCATCGACAACGGCAAGTTAGCCAATCAGATTACGAGATTATTAGCAATTGTGGTAAAAATAATTGTGTTTCGGATGGAAGAGGTTATCCTCGGCAGAAGTAACTATATTTTAAGCAAATGTGACTTAGTTTAGCAAGGAACATTGGTAAATGTTTAATAAAATTGTTGTTTCATAATTTCTTAAGAATTGAGACTGCTTCTCGAATCTGTAAGAAGAGAATTCTTGCAATTGAAAGAAGGGTATTTTGGAGAGGGAAGATATATTATGTATCAATCCGTCTGCAGGCAGTAAATGGTATATAGTTGATATTATATGACCGCGTTGAGATACGAAACTTCTCTTCGAGTGTTCAAAAGTATTTCACGGGTGCGCGCAGCGAACGAGTAATGTTAGATTTTATAAATATAAAACACCAATGAAATACCTCACCATTTCATTTAAACGCCTTTTGTAGTTCAAAAGCGCGATCTATCATGTAACCATGGCAACAATGTTATTTCACGTGTGAAGATATATTTTCGCGGGAAAACTCACCTGGTATTTCACTGGTGTTTCTAAAATAAATACAATTTCTTTTATTCGTAAAGTTGATCAGTAGCACCTAAACGAAGAGACCAAAGAATTTTTTAAGGGAGGGTAAACTCATCACTTACTATCGATCACTCTTATCATACATATACGTGCACAGCCAAACGCAACGGAAAGGAGATCGAGTCTGGAACTTGTTGGAAGACGCAGTTTGATCCAGGTTTTCTGATGCCTTGCAATAATTCTCATTGCTGGAAACACGTGTTTTAGTGTTGCAGTAGAGACCATTTCGAATTACCTTAGGCCTCTTTATCAAAGTGAGTCTAAGTGCTAATGCTTTCATATGCAAATCAATTTTCACTCACACGCAAATTAAACTCATTTTCATGTGAATGAAAATTTATTTGCTTATGAAAGGACGAGCACCTAGACTCGCTTTGAAAAAGAGGCTGAGGCAACTCAGAAATGGCCTGATGTGCAGGGGTGGATCCCGAATTTTTCGTAGGAGGGGGGTGCACAACAAAGGAACGAAGTAACTGATAGGTGACGTAAATTTTAAGAGTGAACAACGAAGAAAAAGGCTTATGACTCACGTTTTACTTCAACGCCAATAAACCAAATTGATTTGTTTGTCTGCAGTGGCCACATCTGGTCCTAGAATACCTATTTTTGTTTTTGAAGCATTCCTGAATGTGAAGTTACAGAATATAAAAAGTATGTGGCTTGGCTTCTTTGCCAGGACCAACTCGACAGAGTTCTTCTGGACTGACCATTCTTTGCGAACGTTTACAAACTGGGCACCACATCATCCCAAAGCCCCTCAAACGAAGCCAGCCTGTGCCGTAGCTCCGAACACCTCTAATGACGTCGGGCGGTGGACGGGTGTTGACTGTTCTGAGAGACACGGATTTGCGCGTAGGATTAGAAAAGGTTGAGTGATGAAAGCCGTAGATCATCTTAAGAAAGGGGGGGGGGGGGAGTGCGCACCCCGTGCACTCATGCTCTAGAATTGTGTGACATTGTTCCTTAAACTTACGATGTAATGAAGTGTTTCCTTCAACCAAATTTAAAAGATCTTTTCTCTCCAAACTACAAAGCAAATAATTAGATTCGAAATCAGCCAAAAAGTCCCGCATCTTTCGAATAAGACCCCCTCCCCCTCCCCCCCCCGCACGTCCTAACATGCGTAGTTTATTAAGTCACATCAAAGCAAGCCAGTTCATCATTTCGCTAGCTCCACAAGGAACAGAATACGGCATCGTGGTCAATAGATATAAGCAAAAATCACTAAGATAGGAGTGGGAAACATATCTAATTTTATTAAAACAGTGAGACGCTTTCGAAAATTAACGGCAAGCTCAAAGAAACGATATGGAAAGACTTCTGTTGGAACCAAAGGCAAAAAAAACTAAAGGGAAAATGGAACTTCGCTGAATTAATTTCTGGATCGGTCCGGGTCAATATGAACTAAGATCAATTTAGTTATTCACACCACAATTATCAAACTCAAATTAGAATCCCCTTAGTATGAACAACAAAGAAAACCCAAACAGCTGAAGTCTTCAAAACTTGATACGTCAGGGATTTCAGAGTGTGGCAAAGAAACGAGGATTTGGTGATTTTTCCTGGGAGACTTATAGGCCGATTTTATCACAGGCACTTGTTTCGATAACATGGCAAAACGAGTTCCCAAAAGGGGCAATGAAACGTGGAATTGTGTTTAAAAAAATAAATAAAAAAAATAAAAAACAAGAATTGACGCAACGATGAAAAACCTGCTCCTGGATTTCCTTTAAATCTGAGTACAACCTCGTCCCCTGTGGCCCCTGTTGTCATGCGCTAATAATCCTCTTTTCTAAACAAAAAGGAGCGGGCTCTGGGGACGAGATTGATTAAAATAGTGGGAGCAGAAGTTGGTCTTTCGAAGGATTAGGAAAAATGTGATTCCACTGATCAGCTGAGACGTTTGTTATTATTTGTGCCTCCGTGGTTCGGAAAAACTGTCGTTTGCATAGTGCTTTGAATTCTGATTGGTCCGTTGGACTGCAGGTGTCTACTGAGATATGGTAGGTAAAGTACTTTAGTTGTTTTACTTGGTTCCACTGTTGAGTGACATTGAAGTCAGACACATCACAGATTACGAAATAAACGACGGAAAACAAAAACGAAAAACAAAAACGAAAAACAAAAACAAACAAACAAACATAAAAAAACGAAACATAACAACAACAAAAACATTAACTATGCAGTTGCAACCATATATCCTAGGATTCATATCCCAATATTTTAATCTTTGAAACACATGAAAAACGTTTATTTATAACAGCACACACATAAAGAAGGGTGAAGGGAAAATTTGTCCCAAAGACAGCTCTCCGCTTTAATTGTCCGTTCTTTTCTGACCACGCTCCAGTATTCTACCAACATGGCGAGCCAAGGATGAGAAACAAAACGAGGCTAATGTAAAATATTGCTAACAGTTCAAATAAAGTCAGTATTTTAGTGTTACTGGAAGCAGACTGGGCCTATCTTGATTGGCTGGTTGTGCGTCATTGACATGTCCTTCAGTGGAAGTAACTCCTTTCTACTGATCCAGTGCACGTGGTTCTCGCCGGTCTGGGAAAGGAGAGAAAACCATGTCAATTGACTAAATATGATCCCTGGATCCCTTGTTAT
This sequence comes from Ricordea florida, assembly GCA_949710005.1. Classification (NCBI taxonomy): domain Eukaryota; kingdom Metazoa; phylum Cnidaria; class Anthozoa; order Corallimorpharia; family Ricordeidae; genus Ricordea; species Ricordea florida. The sequence continues at coordinate 19,426,646 of OX453281.1, read as the reverse complement.
GACTTATGAAATTGTTATTATTGTTGAGAATATGAAGTATCCTAGACCTCTGCAACGCTTCTGGTTAGCTTAAGTTCGAGTGATGAGTAAAATTGTACTAAACAGTACTGTATTGCAGTACATTTTGAATGCTTTGCGAATTAAAGCATGCAGTGTTTACAAACCTTCAGAAGGCTACTGAACAGTATCTTACTATGCTACAGTTTCCTCTAAATTAACTGCGTGGTTTTAACTCTTTGCTAGTCAATCAAACCATGCAGCGTGGCCACTACTTGGCAAGCTACTGAACAGTACTGTACTGTGGTACTGTTTGTTTTACTATACCGTGGTATGTGGTTCTAACGTTTTCATCTGTGGATCAAACCATGCAGTGTGGCCATTCTTTAAAAAGGAACTGAACAGTACTGTACTGTGGTACTGTTCTAACGTTTTCATATGTGGATCAAACCATGCAGTGTGACCATTCTTTGGAAAGCTACTGAACAGTACTTTGTGGTGGTGTTAATCTACCTGTATACTGTGGTCTCAGACCATGCATTCTGGGCACTCCTTGGAAAACTACCGAACAGCATTGTCTACACTATGTGTCTATCGTATCCATGTGATTGCAGGCAAATTCAGTGTTAAATTTATTGGTTTAGCTTATCTTACATCAGCTCATGGCTCAGAAGGGCTAGCCACCACTTCGTCAGCGATGATAAATGGTTCTATTATTATCTGAATCATCATCATCGTCATCATCATCGTCATCATCATTATTATTACTATAGTTATTATTATAGTTATTATTATTATTATTATTATTATTACAATTATCATTCACTCACCTTGCATTTGGGGTGGTCTGTGGGGATCTTTTTGCCGTTATAACTGGAAAGGGTGATTTCATTTTTGTTCTTTAAACATTCGTGAGTAACGTCCTGCGCACCTTCCCTACTTAAAAGGCGAAGGAATTTGAACTGTGTTGGACTAGCTGCGTATGAGAACTGCACAAAACAAAGAAACAAAACTGTTATCCCACTTGGTAAGTTGTCCGCTTGTAATTCCGGCTAAACGTTGTCCAATATTATACAGTAATCTTGCCAAAGGAAGCGACCCCTTGAGATAAACAAGAAATTTAGAAAAGATCTGTATAAATTTAATGGCAAGAGAGTGTTGGCAGGCTGGTGGTGCCAGCCACCCCACCCCTCCCCCCTCACCACTTCTCATCATACTTCGCTTAGCAAAAATGCTTACATGTTATAGGTATAACTCTGTCACCCCTCCCTCCTACAAAAATCGTAAACAACGTCGTACCTTCATAGTTTCCATAGAATTGTCATCCTGAAAAAATATAAAAATAAAGGAATAAAATTGTGTAAAACTAAATTTTGTGAGACTACAACACACAATACAGAGAATTTATAAATCTGCAAATCATTTGGCAGATTCCTACTTAATGTTAGCCTTCGCACTGGGAGTGAGAACCACAACAGAATGCAAAGAAAAATTTCTTGATATCGGTGGGAATCGAATCCACGAACTCCGAAACAGATCTACCATTGCTCTCCCGACCGAGTTACGAGGCCAGACGAGGGAAAGCCGAAGGTGATTTAGATGGTACGTCGCGGCGGAGAGATTTAAGGGAGCGTTGCGCCGCTCTCCTGACCGAGTTACGAGGCCAGGCGAGGGAAAGCCGAAGGTGATTTAGATGGTACGTCGCGGCGGAGAGATTTAAGGGAGCGTTGCGCCGCGTAGCACCCTACACACAACGTAATTGGTAAAAAGGGAAAACTATTATAAGGGCAAATTTGTAGCACTAGAATTTACCTTTATGGTTAGAGAAACTCAATGTTGCTGATGTTTGAATTTGGTCAAATTTGTGTCGGTCGAAAACACGCTGGGGTTGTCTTGGGAACGTCAGAAATAAAATCTGAAAAATAGTCAAATTCGGACTTACCCTTTCCCAGACTGGATATAGGCAGGTTTGCCCTCCAACAGAAAACTTGCATTCTGCCTGGAAAGCGTCTTCTATGCATCCTCCATTGGGGTCAAGCCAGTATTTACCTGGAAGTAAGAAAAATTTTAAGGAGCTTTAGGCACATGTTTAATAGAGTACTAAAGTGTGACGTCACAAATATCTCAATTTTTGAAATTATAGGATTTATTAAGATGTTTGCAAAAAGCATGATGAAAAATGCCTACAGGCCAAAAATCAGCCTCTCATGTCAATTTTGAAGTGAAGATATTGTAACGTTTACGCTCCAATGATTCCATACAAATCCTTCTAATTTTGTCTCTGTTCTAAACGTTTGGAACCGAGACAAAATTAGAAGGATTTGTATGGAATCACTGGAGCATAAAAGCTGCAATATCTCACTCAAAAATTGAAATGAGAGCCTGATTTTTGGCCTGTGGGCATTTTTCATTATGCTTCATTGAAATGTCTCAATAAATCCCATAACTTTAGAAATTTAGTTTTTGTGATGTCATCACTTTAGTACTCTATTAGTCGTCTCTATTGATTTCGTTTTTGAAAAATGCAGGGCCTGTAAGTCGGCTCATCATGCATATCAACCTGACTTTTTCTTACCACCTGGTCAGTCTTACTTATTCAAAAAATATATGCGTAGACGACAAAACACAATATTGTGTCTGTACATATGGCACTACGATTCAATAGATTTCTACAGAATAGTTTCAGTGAATGGTTTCACTCACAGAAGAATGAAACTTTTGTCGCGTTAATAAAACAAGCATGGCTATGGTGTGGTACAGTTGTCTACGTCCACATTGTACAGCAAACCAAATGGTAGAGGTAGAGGTAGAGGTAGAGGTCTTGAGTACGGCCATCGGCCCTCGGCCTTCGGCCTCAGGCCGTACTCAAGACCAAGGGCACAGTTTTTTCCCATACGGACTGACCTAGACCGGTAAACAACTTATCTATTTTTTCTGTTTGTTTGCTTTTTTTCAATTTGCCGCGAATAGCGCAGATAAAAATCCGGACCGTGGTCCGTATCGTAAAAAGCTGGACCGGTTACGAGCGCGCGATTCAGTTGCAATCAGATTCGAGGATTTGGGATTCCGGCCCGCTGAGATGCTTCAGAAAAAAATAATCTCTATTATTTTGCTTCCCTAAGAATGGCCACACTTCATGGTTTCACTCACACAAATATGCAGGTTGCACCACCAGAAGAAACAAAGGAATCGAGGCTGATGTTTAGAGCGTTAGCTTTCTTCAGAGCGAAAAGTACAGTATTGTTAAGTACGTGTAGCTTTAATTGATAGCGTCTCACCGTCAGGGAGTGTGCTGTTCAGTTGCATAATTTCCTTGCATGTCCTGGCTGAGTTACTCATCGTCGTACCAAGTGGACTTTCCAGATTTTTGAGCATGTTGAGAACTTGTAAAACCTCAACCGTTAGTTCCACGAACTGAGTAAAAAAACATAAGCCAGTATTAGTCGACGAAATTGATACGATCAAATACAGAGATCAAACAAAAGACGAAGTGTTTAACCAGGACAAGGATAGACAAATGATTTACGATCGGGATATGGACTGAGAATCCGATGATGTTCGTGTGAAGCCCTAATAAAATAAGTTATCGGCAAGGCTAGGATTTTTTTTTCAAAGAACTAGTCTTAATTTACCGACCTGATCTTCGGCTTCGTTCGACAATGATCGCTTACGTCTTCGTTGAGGAGGCTGTAATGAACAAGAAAGAATAGATGTTAGAATAAACTAACTAAACTAATCGATAGGAGAACGAAGGAAGAAAACCAAAAAAAAAATGTTGGAAGTGTCGACAGGTTTAGCTGCAATATCATTAGAACATGTCACTTTCTAGTAATAACTTATAACTTCACAACTGGCTATTTGCGGTTCTTACAACTGACGAGCAAGCTGCTTCACAGAAATTGTTCCCTATTTCACCGTATAAATCAACTCGAGACTTCGTGCGTTTCTAAGACGGCGACGAAGCTTGTATATCCCTTACGCTACATTCTTGGTGTCACAAGATAACCGCTCTACAGCGGGGGAAACTTACCCCGAAAATGCTGCCAACCTAAAAGAGATAACAAAGAAAAAAAGGGAAAACTAATCAGTTATTGAAGCGGGAAGTGTTGGAGGTCGTCGTTTGCTCTTTTGCTTCTTTTTTACTGGATTATGAAAATCAACAATCACACAAGAACTTCCAAAAAAATTCCCTATAAATGGCAAGACGTAAGTAACAGGTTCAAAGGCTTCTTCGAGCTACCTCATGGTGTGTGGTAATTATTCCATGACGTGGCGGTGCTGTCCTTTCCCCAGACCATAAAGCGTTCATTCCGAATAGTTCGTTTTGTGCACTCATGCTACGACTGATCGATTACTCGTCGTCCAAATTGGAGACATCGTCACTTTTAAGACTTTAAAACCCAATTCTTTCCCTTCAAGCATTCATGAGCACATTTCCTGTTCGTTCGCGAGATCTTCAAAAGTGTATTTAGATCAAAAATGGAGCGAAAGGAACGAAAACGTGCCTTGACAGACGCCATTTTGTAAACATGTGCAGCCGCTTTGTCTCACCCCCTCCCACCACAAATGTGAACATAAAACAATTGCAAGACTTTGTGGACAAAACCAAACCTAGTAGGGGTGACAGGGGAGAACCTGTTTAATTCACATTTAATGCGGATTTAATGCATAAATTAATTGTGTAACGGGAATGGAGTGACCAATCCATCCATCACTATACCTCATGGTATGACGTACATACCATGAGGTAAAAATGGCAACAAGCTATTCAAACAGAGACAAAATTGAGCTTCACTTACTGGTCCTGGTTCACCTGTTTCTCCTGGGGGACCCTTATGGTGAAAGTAAACAAAAACTTAGTGAGAGATTGATTGCTTTAACTTTCTATATAACGGTAAGTCATAAAATCACCATAAGATGAAAAAAAAAAAAAAAATTGAGAAATAGGTTTCGCAGTAGCAATCCACAAGATGGCTATTGGCACACTGTCTCCTATTGGAATTGGTCAGTCACAGTAACGGTCACGATCACGATCACGAACATAGTCACAATAACAATCACAGTCATGCTTACGGAAATGGTCACGTTAACGATCACGAATATTAACAAAATCACATTCAGAATCACAATCACAGTTACAATCACTGCACTTGTCACGGTCAAAAATCGTTACTAGTCCAAACTCTAACGAGGGAACACGTCTGCTATATTTAACAAAAAAGATTTTCTTCTTAAATGATTCTGGAATTTCCAGACAGTTTTTATCGCGCTTTTGACAACGAAAAGAAGGGATATAAATCACTTACAGGAGCACCCGCGTTGCCCTGTGAAATTAAAAGAAGAGAGAATCAACAATATGTAAGCTGAATACATCATTAACCACTACACTGATAAGCGCAATATTATCCTTTAGTGGGGTTCTATTCCTGATTGCGTAAGGACCAAGCCATGCAGTGTGCCCATTCTTTGTAAAGCTACTGAACAGTACTGTACTGTGATACTGTTTGTTTTACTATACAGTGTGGTTCTAACTTTTTCATCATTGGATCAAAACATGCAGTGTCACCATTCTTTGGAAAGCTACTGAACAGTGCTGTACTGATACTGTTTGTCTTACTATACAGTGTGGTTCTAACTTTTTCATCTGTGGGAATTCTTTGGAAAACGCCTAAAAATTAGGGTAACGTGGTGCTTTTTCATGCGGCAGGGTAATTTCAGATAGATTCTAAAAAAATACTATGCTTTCAAGTTGACCGAGAAGCCTTACCTAATAGACTGCCGCATGAGGTAAGACTTGGAACGTGTAACGTGTAACGAAGACTTGAAACGTGTAACGTGTAACGAAGACTTGAAACGTGTAACGCGCGTTCACAGCTTGTCCACATTCAATAATTCCAAAGCACCATGTTTGGAAACTGCTTTCCCCATTTTTTGAGCCTTTTGGCACTGTTCCGCTTTCATGGCGCGTCATAAACAACTTGCATCTGCAACAACGACGTATCCGCCATGTTTTGAGCAGAGGCGCGTACTTCCCAGTAAGTACGTCACACTACTGAAGCCAGTTTGATTGAATGTGGACAAGCATTGGTTTAAGACATTCAAAGGCACTTACGCGTTTCAAGTTTTACGGGTTTCTGGTAAAATAAATGACGAAAGAACAAACACATTGTCGCACGCACCTTGGGACCTTGTTCGCCCTGTACAATAAGAAAACAAAAGATCGAATGAGAATGGATAGAAACCTTATTCCTCTAAAACAACGTTCACAATTACTTCTGTGCTTTTCCCACTGCAAGGTCAATTTTGACCCGCATAGCAATGCAGATGCGGTTTCAAAGATTTGATGAATGGAAGTAGTTTTTGCTTTACTTTAGAAAAGCTAAGGTCTGTGTTTATGCTACCAACCCGAACTGATGGAATACCAATTAGCGCCAATCCTGGATTAAGAAGCACAGTGTAAATATAATCTTAACGGGAATTCTTGCTGGTAACAGTGGACACGGTTTTATACCTTGTCTGATACACCTTCCCATTCCACTCTAAAATGTTTATTTCATGTTCAAAAGGCAATTTTGCAATATTCTCAGTGTACCAAACAACATTGTACAAGGGGGGGGGGGGGGGGGGGTGGAGAGGGGAAAGCTGACCGCAGTGCCTGGCGACTGAACGTTGACAAAGGTGTCAAGGCCTTTGAGGAAAAACGCCTGCAGAACATGGACCAGAAGCCGCAAAGCTCGCAAGGATAGAAGAGCTGACGCGACGACTGCTGTAGCTTGCCCGTAGTGTGGAACTATCTGTGCGTCCAACTTTGGCTTGCGCTCTCACTTGAGGATTCATCGCAAACGATGGACTTCCATGAGGGTAGTTGTTGAATGAAACATATTTTTACGAGTGACATAACGATGTTAGAATAGTACCTCTTCATGAAAATCTCTGAATGAGCGTAAAACGGCTTTTGAACACCCCTATTCTGCATGAGAGACTCGGTGCCCCAATTACCAAGGTTTGAGGCCTTGGCAACGTCCAAATTCTAAGTTTCCATTCTGAGAATGAAAGGCCGTTTATGTTTGCTCAAGTAAGTTTGTTAGTCAGGTTTTTTTTCTGTTCGCTGACATAAGACAGCAAATGCACACGTAGGCATAAGGCCAGAGACAAGAAAAAGAAAAATGGTACTCACTGTAGGTCCCTTGGATCCCTGTAAGAGAAAGTAACATGTGCCCAGTTACAAAAACAATAAAAAGAGAGAGAGAAACGCAAAATAAAAAGTGAAATAACGAAGATCATATATGTTACAACCATAAACCATCTTCAAAATATCACAAGGCATTCACATTGACATTCAAATCCCAACAGTAAGGCGGGATGTTTGCCCCATGAACCTAGTCTAATGGCCTTTTTCCCACGAGTCTTCTATGTAGAGCGTCCGAACTAGTACTCGGAAAGTCGTAGGTTCGACTCCTATTGGAAGAACGCGAATTCAATTCGAATTCAAAAGCAAAGTTTGCTTTTTCCGAGTTTGCCAAAGACAGTGCTGAGAAATCCATCTTTTACAAATTTTCTAGGAACAAGATATGACACCTTCATTATTTCACAACTCTTTCAATTTGACATTCGAATCCTAGCAGTGTGTATGTCATGTCACATGAACCTAGTTTAATGGCTTTGCTCCCACGCGCCTCCTATAGCTCAGTGGTAGAGCGTCGAAATTAGTATAGTCGACTCCCGATAACTCGAATCTTCAAGGGAAATTGAAAAAGGTTCGAGTTATCGGGAGTAAAATGATATAGAAAAGGACCTTAAGGGAAACAAAAAATGTACTCGGAAGGTCGTAGGTCCGACTTGTTCGAGTTTTCCTACGACACGCTGAAAAAAACGGTGTAATTGTTGTGTTTACACACTAAACAACTGGTCCAGTATTACAACTGCATTTAAAACTTAAGCTTACAGGTCATAACTTTACAATACTACCAACAGTAACATACCAATAAAATTATATTGCACGCACCATACGTTTAGTAACATCAATATATACAATACTGTGTGACGAGTGTTTTGCTGACTCGCATTTCACCGGACTGTTGTCGGCATCGAAATTGCAACAAGAAACTGAGCTTGCTGCCATAATGCCGTCAAAGATGGTGCTATTTATTGTATATCGCCTTTAAACAAATGTACCAGAAGTTCAAGCTAACGTTTCGCGTCCTAAGCTGAATCATCTATAGTGAACGCTCGTTATGCAAGTAACGCGATAATTCCGGCACAGCAGCTTAATCCCGCCAAAACATGGTAAGTTTTGACTGAAGCAAATTTCCCTTACCGCACCCTGTTAGTTCCCTACAACGCTGGACTCGTGATGAAAATATTTTCTCCACTTACCGTGTTTCCGGCTCGTCCCTAAAACGCAAGAAAAAATATACTTGAACAACAATATCATAGGAACGCGACAAATGTGCGTTAAACGCGAGGGGAAAACGGAAGAAAATTGTGTGCTGTGTCGGTGGGAAAGAACAAATCGTTAGTTTAGTTTTACAGCAGTTTTGATCAGTGATACGCATGTGTAGGGCTCATGTGCCACGTTGTTGTCCTAACCACATTTAGACATCATCTGTCAAATAATTGAAGATAGCTTAGCAAAATGGAATCTTTTTTATAGAATACAACTAGATACCCAACACTGACAATGCCCCTAGCCATAAAACGAAAAGAGCCTCATCCTGTATAATCTCCTTCAAGCCTTTGGCTGGTTCGTCACGCAACGCCTCACCCTACACTAACGAGGAGGCGTTGCGTGACGAACACATCAGGGAAGGAGACTAATGCCACATTCACATTTAAAGCAGGTTTTAAAACGTGAAAATTGGTAGCCTAACACTGGAACACGGGCTTTTACAGAGGATTCAAATAAACGTTAACACGTTATTTCTATTTGTGCTAAATTTGTAGTCGACAACGTCAGTAAGCAGCTTTTATACAGGAAACAATTTTAAACCGTGCTTAACTAAATAGCATTTAAACAAGTTTAATTTAACCCTTTAAGTCCCAGAAGTGACCAGCATCCAATTTCTCCTTAAAATATTCACTGTTCATCAACCAGTCAGGTTATGAGAATAATGAAAATGATCACCAAAATATGAGTTGTATTGACATTTAAACAAATTTCTCCTCACTAGTACCATAACAAATATACGAGAACAGTTAGGAGAAAATTAACATTGATATTGGGGCTTAACGGGTTAACCTTTGGTGTGGATGGGATATAAGTGATGTAGAAGTCGAATGAAGGCGAAAGCCTCACAGAGCCACATGTTACATGTATCCAATCTGAATAGGTCAATCAAGACACCGTTTAGTTAAATCAACTTCTCAACATCAAGCCCAGTCCTGATGATTTGGGAAACAAAACGATACTTTTTTTCTTGAAATGGCGGCTTGTTTTTTGCATACAATAGATAGTTCACCGCACTCACCTGTAAGCCTTGCACACCAGGAAGACCAGGAAGTCCAACTTCACCCTTAACTCCCTGATAAAATAACATAAAATTATTACACGAATAAAGCCGTCCGAAGGCAAGATAAAGTGAGGTAAGAGAACGTATCTTCCATACTGAGTTCTCTTACTATGATAAGGGAACAGAATCTATTTTTAGATCCGGAAACTATTTTAACTGACCAATGGCTGATGTCCTTCTTATCACGTGGTTGTAATTTCAATGCGCCATGGGGATCTTGTTTCGTTTGACCTCGACTTTCCACTTGCGACATTGGGAAACCGCGCAGCCATGGAACGAGATATAAAGAGATTCCGCGCTAAAAATAGATTCTGTCCCCTTATCATATCAGACGGGGTTATGTTCTCTTGTCGAATGCCAAAACCTAAAATTAGCCGCCGATCGTTCTGTCCCGCGAGGGCCAATATTTTACCAGTATAGGTCCAGGTAATGTCCCGAATGAACTCGGGCAATTTTAAGTCACCATTTTGTCTTTCAAATCTACTAACTACTTTTGTCTTGGCAAAAATCAAAGCAAAACGTCTGAATACATAGCTTACAAAGAAATACTCTGTTTCAGTCATGAAACACAAACATTTTTGCGAAATATTTTAAATAGTATTTCTCAGTATACAAATTCAAAAATGCCGTTTTGATTCAAGCAATAAATCTCTTATTGACCGAGCATGCGCGGGACCGTACTGAGAGAATTTGTTTTTTTTTCTACAGACCACTCTGCGCTCAGTCCTTACGGCTAAGATATTCTCCAAGTGCGGCCTCGCGCTTGCTCAATAAGATAAATGCATAAAACAAACGTGCGATGATCGCCGACCGGTTAGCTCAGTTGGTAGAGCACTGGACTACCGTGCGGAAGGTCGCGGGTTCAAAATCCCGGCCGGACCAACACTCATGGTCTTAAAACAATTGAGTAGAAAGTGCTGCCTTTGTAATGACATCTGCAAATGGTTAGACTTTCTAGTCTTCTTGGATAAGGACGATAAACCGTAGGCCCCGTCTCACAACTCTATCTGTAATGTGGGATATATATGTGGGATAATAATGTTCCCGGTGTCATGGACTATTGGTCTGATTGTAATGCGCATATGATCATTTATATAGAATATGCGCAATAGAAATGGAGTACATTATTATTATTATTATTATCATTATTATTATCATTATTATTATTATTATTATTATTAGTGGATATTACACGATCACTGGCACCAGTATTTCTCTTCTTTAAGGTTGCAGTTATTTTACATCTGTAAAGTTAAATATTCAAGTCATCAGACACTGTCCATCACTGGAACATGTAGGCTGGAATCCTTTGCATATCCCCATAAAAGCAAGCATATGCTGGGCGAACCAAGAGAGTAACTGATTGATGATACAAACCCTTGGTCCTTTGGGGCCTCGCAAACCTCTTGAACCCTCCTCACCGCGGTCACCCTGGAAACAGACAAAACTTAATTAATTGTGCACTGTGATCATTATTTCGAAAGTTACTGAACCGTGCTAAAAAGTGGTTCTGGTGTACAAAGTGGTTCTAACTTTTTCATGTGTGGATCAAACCATACAGTGTAGCCATTGGTATTCTATGGAAAGCGACGGAACAGTACTATATTGTGGTACTGTTTGTTTCACTGTACAGGGTGGTTCTAACTTTTTCATCTGCGGATCACACCATGTAGTGTGACCATTTTTTGTAAAACTACTGAACAGTACTGTACTGTGGTACTGTTTGATTTACTATACAGTGTGGTTCTAACTTTTTTATGTGTGGATCAAACCATACAGTGTAACCATTTTTTGTAAAACTACTGAACAGTACTGTTCTGTGGTACTGTTTGTTTTACTGTACAGTGTGGTTCTAACTTTGTCATGTGTGGATCAAACCATGTAGTGTAACAATTTTTGGAAAACTACTGAATAGTACTGTACTGTGGTACTGTTTGTCTTACTATACAGTGTGGTTCTAACTTTTTCATCTGTACATCAAACCATGCAGTGTGTTCATTCTTTGGAAAGCTACCAAACAGTGCCGTACTGCGGCTCTGTCGGTTATAATGCGCAGTGTGGATCTAAGATTTTTGTCTGTGGATCAAACCATGCAATGTGAACATTCTATCAAAAGCTTGTGAGCAACACTGTACTGTGGTACTCTTTGTTTTACTTAAGGAGATTTTCTGCCTATTTCCCTTCCTAAAATAATTCTTTCAGCCTTGCCGGGATGGAGCATGAAAAATTTGTTCTCTGAATACTGAAAGTTCATGGCAAAATTAACCTTGACTTCTCTAGTGGATGAGACAATGAAGTGCTTTGCTAAGGCAATGTGCTGATGGTCACTATTTAAGAAATAGAAAACATGTACCGTGTTTCTATCGAGTTTTAGTATAAATCTACTAGCGTTCTATCACAAATGCCGCGCTCTGATTGGCTACGCTACCCACTATCTAATCTGTGATAGATGGTGAATAGCGTAGCAGTGTGCCCTTGCTAACAAAATGGCGGCCGCTTCTTCACGTTTTCGAAGTGTCCGTGAAGAAGATTTAGACAGCTTACTGGGCGAGGCTGTTCCAGAAAAGACAAAGTTTTGAACGACTAGTAGATTTATACTAAAACAATTAGATTATTCGCTCTCGATTTCTATGCGTGATATTTGATTCGGGCCGCGCCCTCGTCAACTATGGCGCGATAGAAATCTCGAGCTCATAATCTAATTGTTTAATAGAAACACGAGTGGAAGTTTGGGAGAACGAGAAATGCTGTGGGAACACGAGCCGCACGAAGAACATGTTTTCTATTTCTTTTAGGAAACACCGCGAAGAAAAAAAGAAAAACAACTTGTTAACTTTGATGACCAACATGTAAATTCTCTTTGCTCGCGTCATCATTACGTCAACAGCTCGTGCTAGTTCTGTGTTTCTATCGAGTTATACAAACACGAATTCTAACCAATCAGCGCGCGTATTTTGTTAGGACTGTTTTCTAAACTTCTTTTCAAATAATGATACCAACCTTGGGTCCCTTGGGTCCCGGAGGACCAACTGGTCCCATTGGGCCGCGATTTCCCTTGAAAGGAGAGAAAACGTCGTCAAGGCAACTTTTGTTACTCAAATGCCTTAAACTTGTACTCCACCCAAATGCCACACCTTTTTCCCCTATGTTGTTTCACCCTTAAAATAATATAAATGCAAAGATTTCAACGCGCTCATTGGCTGAGAGCACGTCAATTAATCTCAAACAGTGCAGAATGTTGAAATTGAGGGCAGAAATTTGGAATTAAATTTTTGCATGTATGCTATTAACAAGTAATCAAATAATTTCGAGAGCAATTTTCTATAAATAAGCATTCGTAAATTTTTCAAAGACAACAAATTGCATTCGCCCTTCAAGCTGGTGCAACTTTTTTGAATCTTTGAAAACTTTACTTGTGCTCATTTATTCCAAATTGCATTTAAAACCACTCGGCTACCTGTGCTAAGCAAATAGCACACATCACTCTTAAAAGGCTGGACTTAAAGCGCATAGTAATCTATCCACGTGTCGCTACGATAAATCAGGCAAACGTTCTTCTTTCAGACAACACAAACAGTTTACCTTAAACACTAAATTCAAAATAACATGAAGGGAGAGAAAAAAGAGAATTTATTTCCAAATGGAAATTGTAGTCTAATTAAAAATAAGCGAGGGACCTAATGCATACAGCGCAAGGGTTGAGGTGATTTCAATTTCACCAGACTGGTTGAACTTGTCTGACTAGCAGGTTTTATTGCGGTCGTGGTTGCACTGTTTGGCGCGAAAATTTCCGCAACTGGCACCTGCAACCAGTCCAGTGCCGGCGTACTATGATTTTGACCAATTTAACCAGGGTACGTTCTCAGAAATCAAAGCTACCCAAATGTGCGCTCGTAGAGAAAATGTTAACTTAAAAGTTAGCAATATAAAGGAGTGTATAGTATTTTCTTTAGTGCGCAATTGTCTTGCAGGCGTTTAATGCAACACAATTTTGATTATATTTCTCGAGCGCGAATGACGATCGTTAATTACATGGAAAATCTAAGGTCACTATTGGCTATGATGTTTTTCTCATCCACGAGCTATAAACCGGTCAAACCGGACGATCAACAGGCTTCCATAGGGTCAACAAAAGTGAGGCGGATCAATGTAAGCTTCTGGACAACTGTGTACCTACCCCTCCCCTAACCCAACATTAACGCTAACTTCTTAACTTATTACAACTTGCTGGGTTAGGGGAAGGGTTGGTGCACAGTTGCCGAGACACTGACATTGATCCAGTGAGGCTTATAACCAAGGTTTACACCAGCAGTCTAAACCAAGTATTCAGAATTTCAGCACCTGGGTATACACAAAAGAGTAAAATGGACTGTGATGATTCTGTGATGTCTGGATAGGCAATAGAGTAAAGGACTTAGTCGTTACCTTGTGCCCTCTGACTCCGACTGTGCCCTGCTGTCCCGAAGGGCCTTGCAGACCCTAAAGAAAAAAGAACGAAGATTTTGAAACCTTGAATAACGGGTCACGCGATTTACCAAACTGCCTCTTGCAGGCGTTAACCCTTGCTCTACTGAAATGATCTGTTTGAGATTCTCCTTGTTTTATGCGCATTGCAAAGTAATCTCGATACACAGCTCCTAAGTACGATAACGTGAACTGCTAATTGAAATAATCATAACAAATTTAACGTTCGCTCCAACCATAGCTTATCTACATATACATCTACATTTTATTGAGTCGGTAAGAATCTTAGATATCATACCAACTTTCAAACAATAATAATCTATAATAAAGAGAAAATATTAAAAACTACTGATTAATTTAAATTTAAAACTATCTACTGATTGCGCATAAACTATGTCTTAAGGGACAAAGTTCCATTCACTTAACGTGCGGGTAAAAAAACAAAATCTAAAAACGTCTGTTCTTGCCCTGGGGACTACAAATTTAAAATCGTGACTCCCACGGGTTCTTCAGTCGAGATCCAGAGGGTAATTTCATCTACTCCACATTAGCTTTATTATTATTAATATCATTATTATTACTACTATTATTATTATTATTATTTTTATTACTATCATCATTAATAATAATATAGAAACCTTTATTAACACTTCAAAACCAATTTGTACATTATTTGGAAGTATCATTTGTACAAAAAAAAAACTGATTATATCTAAAAAATGTAAGCACTTTTCTTCAAATAATTACATCGCTAAAAAGAATACTGCAAATATATGATTTATTTCATACAACATAATAATAGTAATAATAATAATAATGATAATTTTTTAAAAAAATTAATAGATACCCTAATTTACTTTACTAGTTAAAATCTCCATAAATTTTATACCTAAGATCTTTAAGGATAGAATATAATCTATAACTAATTAAAATCTAAGAAAAGTCCATGGCTCCTTCAGCGGCCGCGACTTTATCATTATTAGTAATATTAATAATAATAATAATAACATAATTATTACTTTATTATTATTATTATTATTATTACAACGAATAGATGATGAGACCTGACACATACTGATGCTGTCCACGTCATTCTTACCTCTTTACCTGACGCCCCCCGCTCACCCTCTCGTCCCTGGGCCCCAGTCTCACCCTGAAGCGGAAAATCGTTGAGATTGATGAGGAATTAAACGTGTCAGTCTACCGTCTCGAGTGCGTTTGTGTGATTCTTTACCTTTCTTCCATTGGCACCTCTGGTTCCCTCCTCACCTCGATCGCCGGCGGGACCCTACAAAGGATGGTGGAAATGTTTAGAAGGTTGACACTCCATGCCACCGTACATCACTGCACAAAGAATGGCCACACTGCATGGTTTGCCCAAAACAACCAGATATTAAGAGGCCTTCGTTTCTAAAGAAAATGGCTTGGGGAATTGGAACCCAAACAAACTGGGGTTATTAAACGGAGATGGTGAAGTAAAGTTACGCCTCCGCAATATGATAGAGAAACCGACGTTTCGAACGTTAGCTGGCCGTTCGTAGGAAGCTGTTTCGTGACGCTCCAATCACAATTCAACATGCGAGTAGTAATAAAAAAAAAACAATTAACTAGTTCGAGTCTCATTAATTACTTAAATTATACAATAAATGAACAATGCGATGGGTGGTAGCCTCTGAATTCATTTCTCATTTCAGGTAATTCACTTTTCAGACAACATTTTTGACCTGCCTAACAAGTTTAAAGCGAATACTCTTTCTGGTTTAGCCGGCTTCACTTCTGAAACGTGGTACTAATGCCATGATAACCTGCGACAGGAGCGGGTGACTCGCTCCTGCCTGCGATCAAGGGTTCTGTACTTAGATCGAACGGATGATCGCAACCATCTCTTTATGTCTGACTTACTAAAGGTCCGGGCGATCCAGTGACTCCGGAAATTCCTTGTGCACCAAAGTCACCCTAAAATGTATGCAACAAAACAGGGATAAAAAACAACAATACAGATAACAATGACAAAGGGCAATGTGAAGCGAAAAAGAGAAGTGAAGCTCACTCACTAATATCATGCAAGTTTAAACCTTACTCCCTATCAATGTATTTTACGGCAGATTCAGGTCTGCGGAATCGGAGCTAAAATCAGTCAAAGTTAACAGTACTGATGCTTACACGAAGTCTATGAGAAGTAAAACGAAACCCAGGGGCGGAACTAGGGGAGGGGTGCAGGAGATGAACACCCCCACCCCTCACCCCTCCCCCCCCCCGAGATGACCTTCTTCGTTATTCGCCTTTAAAACATGTTACGTCATTCCTTAGAGGTGTGCCCTCTCATACGTAAAATCCTGGATCCGCCCCTGAGACTGTTACGCAGAACTGGAAAACAGATGCTGTGAATACCGGCAATGACATAAAATGAAAGTACCAGACTGAAATAAAATAAAGTACCAGAAAAAGTCTCCTCGACAATCATCAATTACCTTTCCTCCTTTAGCACCACGTTCGCCCCGGGGTCCACGCGCACCGATGACTCCCTAAAATATCCAAAGAAAATTCTACTGTTATTCTGAAGAAACGTTTTACAAATTGTATGTTGCATCGCCACTGCAGGATAGAATCTTTGTAAGAAAATCCTTAGACTGATGAACAAGTTTCGATGTTTTCCCGTATAGCCCTTTTGGACCACCGGCAAATCTTACATACACCCCCCCAACCTACCCCTCCCCCCCTCACAAACAATGTTGGTACATGGAGATAAACAATAATAAAATGACGTGCCATATTTGTAACATCAAAATTGAGAGGGGAGGAGGAAGGGGAAACTCAATGTGATTTCTGATTGTTTCGAAAAGAAAAATAGTACCTCGATCCAACATTTTTGACATAGACTGTAGCTTATCTGCTATGTATGACATAGTGCTAGCGGGGGCAGAGTAGCCGAGTGGTCATATCGTATGGACCAAGCGCAGCGCGGTCCCACACGTTACGACCTCGAGCCAAGCATTTTCGCGTCCGGACCTCCCACTCAGTCAATAAGTACATGTTATCTCCCCAAATAACATACTGTAAGCTTTACACTAGAAGAGAAAATCAGTACGTAAGGCTAATATACAGTGTACTGACCGGTTGGCCGTTGGCTCCAGCTTGTCCAGATGCGCCTTTAGGACCTTGGGCACCCTGTGCAAAAAAGGTTCATTTGATAACATGATTAAGAAACAAAGAACGTTGTTACACTGTGACTTACCTACAGAATCGCCGTAAAGATGTAATGAGTAAAGAGATAAATGAAGTCTACCGAAACATAACTTGGTATAAGTTCTAAGTTCTTATCATATCTTCCCCCAATAATAATGATAATAATAATAATAATAATAATAACAATAATAATAATAATAATAATAATAATAATAATAACAATAATAATAATAATAACAATAATAATAACAATAACAATAAAAATTCAAGGTCAGTGTATAGTACAATAAGCATTTAGATGCTAACAGTGGGTGAAACCTCACTGTATGACCTAATAACCGAGAAATAACGAGCCAATCAGGACGCAAGAAATGCAATGTCCAAGGTTGAAAATTTAATAAGTACTGCAGTGTCAAAATGCGAGCGGAAGAGTCAGAGTCGCGAGTCAAGAATAGCAAGTATAGCAATCATAAAGTAACAGCAAGAATTCAAAACCCTGAGATTTTAATTGAAAAACACCCAAGAGTGTGGTAATTCAATTAGCAAAGAACATGAGTGACAAGATGATGATGATGACACAGGTGTCAACACTTTAATGGCTTACCGTTTGACCAGGTGGACCGTCGATACCATCTCTTCCAGGGGGACCTGGGTCTCCCTAGTGACGAAAACAAAAGAAAACAAACAAAAGTGTCAACCATAAAAAAATTGGTTTATTAAGCTAGTTGTTAACATATTAGCCCTCTAACACAAAAAGGAATTAGACGTTACACCTCTCTAAGATGGAGACCTCTGAAGATGGATAGATAGATAGATAGATAGATATCTTTATTTAAACACGGCATTTTATCAAATTATAATACAACAAAATATTAAAATGTGGTTTAAATAAAATCCGTATAGGTAAAGTAAGGTTCAATTAATGACCTATAAATATCAATTAAGTTAAGCCTGTTTAAGACAGGTTTAACCTTTTTAGGAGACCTACGTTACGAGTTACGGTTTTCCTAATACTAGCAATATGGGAATCCCAAGTTAAATTTTGGCCAACATTTACACCAAGGCATTTCAGGGAATGCACCTGTTGCAACACTGCATCATTCAAACGCAGTGTTACATTTCCTTATAGCGCCGCTACTCTCTGTCTTGATCCTAAAAAACATTTAATGTAAGCTTATTAGCAGAAAGCCACGACGTAATTCCCTTTAGATCTTTGGTCATTTCATCCTGTAAAGCCGCCAAACTGCAGCCTGAGAAAGTCAAATTAGTGTCGTCAGTGGACACCTCTAGAAGATGGACACCTCTAGAAAATGGACACCTCTAGAAGATGGACACCTCCAGAAGGTGGACACCTCTGAAAGATGGACACCTCTGAAAGATGGACACCTCCAGAAGGTGGACACCTCTAAAAGATGGACAGCTCTCTAAGATGGACACCTGTAAAAGATGGACACCTCTATAACATGGACACCTCTATAACATGGACACCTCTCTAAGATGGACACCTCTAGAAGATGAACACCTCTATAACACGGACACCTCTCTAAGATGGACACCTCTAAAAGATGGACACCTCTAAAAGATGGACACCTCTGTAACATGGACCCCTCTACAACATGGACACCTCTACAACATGGACACCTCTACAACATGGACACCTTTATAAGATGGACACCTTTATAACATGGACACCTCTCTAAGATGGACATCTCTAGCAGATGGCCATCTGTCTCAGATGGACACCTCTCTAAAACGGACAGTCTGGTTTCCGTCCCAACGGTGCTCGTCTCAGAGAGAGAGGTGACTGCACGTAACCCAAACAATTCGTCGAAAAGAAATCTTACCGGCGCGCCTGGCGGTCCTGTATTGCCTACAGCACCTTGCATGCCGGGATAGCCCTACGAAAAAGGACACGTGTTGGAAATGGTAACGTAAGAAATAATGATAATAATAATAATAATAATAATAATTATAATAATAATTGAAACTTATATAGCGCATTTTTCATACCGAACAGGATCAAATGCGCTTTACAATTTGAAAAAAATGATTAAATATGAATGATATTTACAAGCAGTTAAGATTGAAAATAAATCAATGAACAGATAATAATAATAAAAATAATAATAATAATAATAATAATTACAGAGTAAACGATAAACATTTGACGAATTAAAATATATAAGATTTACAAGTTAAAAGCTTGTTTAGAAAGATATGTTTTGAGATGGCACTTTAAACTTGAGAGAGAGAGTCAAGGCTAGATATTTTACAAGGCATATTGTTCCACAGCTTTGGGGCTGCATAACAAAATACTCTTCCTCCAAGTGTTAAAAGAAATCGTGCCACTAGGAATCTCAAGCATAATTTTTTGGCTGGATCTGAGCAAATATCTAGTTGATGATTTTCTATTGATCAATTTTAACAAATGTAATCAGGTGCCATGCCGTGAATAGCTCTTAAGGTAAATAGCAGAGTTTTGAATTCAATGCGGTACTTTTAAGCTGGTACGAGACTGGTGTGATATGACTGAACTTCGGTTGCTTGAGAATTAGTCTTGCAGCTGCATTCTGAACTCTTTGTATTTTATCAATTTGTGCAAATAAGTTGCAACAGGAGCCGAAATTAAACAGGTTGCGAAATAAACGACAACATGGCTATATAATTATTCAACAGGGGCCGGTTGTTCGAAGGCCGATTAGCGCTAACCCAGGGTTAAATTTTATTATGGGTTTCTTTTCCTCTTTTTAAAAGGCGTTTTCTCCGATAACTTTCTCTATTTTATTCAGAGCATACAATCATCAAATTGTATTCAAAAAGAATTATATTGAATGTGCTTTTTAAGCTCTCTACTCTGTATTTAAATTTCGCACTAACCCTGGGTTACCTTAACCCTGCTTCGAACAACCCGGCCCAGGTCTTTAAGAACAAATAACAAACACTACGTTATAAAAAGCCAAGTTTTCGAGGTTTGAAAAGGTCACTTATTTGTGGTTCATTCTATGGCACTGCAGGCAGCGCAAGGACTGGGCAACGAAGGCTTGAAATAGCACTTATCCATAAACTGTGATGAAAACGTGAAAACGTAGAGATTGATTAGAAAAGTTTACCACCTTAAACAGCACCATGATACCACATGTTACGAATACTAACTCCTCCTCTACGCTCACAGCGACGACTTAGCGAGATAGAAACTGGCCTTAATAACTCTATTTGTCCAAGGTTTACTTGCCGTTTGTTTTCCAAGGAAAACAAACGGCAAGAATTGAGAAAATGATCAAATCAGGGCCAGTGAACAGATCAAATACCAAACTCTCCAAACTAGGACAAAGGCAAACGTAACGTAGTCATTTAAAAGAATTATTACTGTAGTGAAAGGATTCAACACAAAGTACAACATACCGCCTCTCCTCTGCTTCCTTGGGCGCCCTGTGGTCCAGTAGGACCTGGAGGACCCTATGGAACAACAATAATGATAATCTGTCGGTAGCCAATCAGAGACAAAACCACCGTCTTACTGTTGGGAATCTGATTTACAGAAACATGTTACTCTAATGAAGAGATAAATCTCACAATGTTAATGTTTAACTCAAAGAAAAAAGTTAGTAGAGGTAATCACATGGTTTCGAGTGCAATTTGGAATTGATGAGGTAAGTAAATTTTCCAAAGACTAAAGAATTGCACGAGCCTGTAAGGTGAGTGCAATTTGTTGTCTTTAAAAAATACGAGTGCTTGTTTATTCCAAATAACAAGGCACATGCAAAAATTTAATTTCATTTTTCTGCACTCAATTTTCCGTTGAACTTTCTGTATATATATTATTAACCAAGAGAAAATGAGGTAAGAGAACGCATCTTCCATACTGGGTTCTCTTACTATGATAAGGGAACAGAATCAAGAGAAAATGAGGTAAGAGAACGTATCTTCCATACTGGGTTCTCTTACTATGATAAGGGAACAGAATCTATTTTTAGATCCGGAAACTATTTGAACTGACCAATGGCTGATGTCCTTCTCATCACGTGGTTGCAATTTCAAAGCGCCATGTGGAAACTGCGCAGCCATGGAACGAGATATAAATAGATTACGCGCTAAAAATAGATTCCGTTCCCTTAGTATATCAGACGGGATTATGTTCTCTTTCCTCATTTTCTCTTGTTATTTTAATAACAAGGAAACACAATAAAAGCAGTGCTGTTAAATAAGTATGCAAGTTCTTTTAAATCCCTACCGTTAAAAAAAAAGAAATTAGGCAAACATGATATCAATATCTCTTCATTCATTGTTTTACCTTACTGCTGTCAGTACGAACTTAAACTGCACATAAAAATAATAAAAGTCTCTGGTTATTTTGGCTTCTTTGCTCGCATTTAAAAATAAATATTGAAGTACATTAGTAATTATTCAAGTTAAGTTTTGTGAAATTAGAGAAGATTACTACTCGAACCCAGGCCACCCTGCTTAAATTGTTACACAAATTTTGAATATCTGTTTTTCGACGAACAGATTTGTGGCGAGTTTATACCAAATAAATTGATTCTTTTTCAATCTTGACACGTTTGTACAGTTACAGAGCAAATTATATGCATTTTAGGCGAAATACAAAACAGTTGTAGAGATTCTATTGTTTAGATACTCAATCGTGATTGGATAATTTGTATGAAAATTTGTTTGGGTGGCCTTGGTTTGAGTAATTGCACTGAGTTGTCTTGAGTAGATAAATGCTATTCCTATTTCCATCCATGTAACTTGGAATTTTTTCATGTTACTTAACAGAGTAATGAAAGTAAATATTTTAGTAAGTCGTCTACGTTTTGCGAAATTGGTAAAAAATTATTAAGTTTTCTTGAGAGAATAAACGCTATTCCTATTTCTATCTATATTCCGTGTAAGCTCGGATTTTTAACACTTTGTATTTGTAATAGTTTTCGTTTTTCAATCACTTTTTGTAAAATTAGCCAAGATTAATTTAAGTTGTGTTGAATGAATAAACGCTATCCCTATTTCTATTTTTACTCTGAGTAAGCTCGTATTCTAACAATAACTTTGTATTTGTAATAGTTTTAGTCCTTCGTTTACGTTTTTGAAGTTAGGGAAGATTATTTAAGTTGTCTTGACGGAATAAACGATGTTTCTATTCGTATTTCTATTCATGTAAAGAGCAAGAAGTAACTTACAGTAGGAGAGCTATTCAAATTTACGGCAAAAAAAAAGAAAAATTCCAAACATCATTACCACTTGGCCCTGCTGTCCTTTGACACCAGGCTGTCCTGGAAGACCGTCTCTGCCCTACACAAATAAAGTGACACATTGAAGGAAACAAATTCACCTTCGCGCTACCAAATTGGCAACAGTGCAAAACTATAACGACAACATTCATTTTACTCCCATGCTAAAGAAAATTTACATTTACTCAGAGACAAGAATGACGCTACAGAATTAGTTAAATTATTACTAAGGGAAATCTAGGAGCTCAACACTAAGCGAGCGTCTTAGTTCTAGCTCCAAGCTATTCTGAGATATTCTTACAAAGTAGTGGCATTTACAGTTAAGCAAATAAATACACACAATGCATAGAAACTTCATGGAAATATCATTGGAGTCCAAGATATCGCTGAAAATATTGAAAAAAAAAATACTTGTAAAACAAAAACCAAAGAATAAAAATAAGAAAAATGAAGTTGTGGAAGTAACCGATTAAATCATTAATATATTATATTGGCTGCCTTACAGGCGCTCCATTTTCTCCCGCTTCGCCTGCAGGTCCCTTCTCTCCGGGTTCTCCCTGAAATTACACAAGGATAGAACGTAACGAGCACTGCAACACACAGCTGACGAAGTCTTTCACTCCGAGAGGTTATCAACACATAACATCTTCCTATAATGCCAACTGATGCATCATCCGGGAAGCAGATTACCAGAGCATCTCTAGCTTCTTGAGTGCTTAGCAAACCTCCCAAGTGCGTCCATAACTCGATGGTTGCACAGCTGCTACGTTTACCATTTCTTTTATAACATAAGACTTTAAAACTTCACAATCTGTCGTCAGCATGCAACCCATGGGCAAATGGATCGCGCGTATAAGTCAATCATAGCGCGCGGTTTCCCAAAGCTATGTTATAATTCTACATAGAAAACGAAAAAAACTTAATTTAAAAAGTAACATTTTGAGCTATCATTACCAGAGAGAGAAAAGGACAGATACGAGACAGCCCCAGGCGACCACGAATAGGTAAGTGAGCTTCGGATGAACGTGATTTAATTACAGGGGTCAGGTTTTAAAAGGACTGATGCTGCGTTAGCGCGCGGGGAATTGAGGCACCAAAATTTGGGTTATTAATTTCTCCTCGCGAGTTAAGAATGTTAGGAACATTGTCAGTATCTAGGCAACTGCGCACCTACCTCTCCCCTAACCCAACAAGTTATAATAAGTTAAAAACTGCACATAAAAAGTTAGAGAGCTTAATAAACTTGACAATGCCTTGTTACAGATCAGTGTTGCTATAGCTACCTGTGAATTGGTTCAATTAACCATTATTCGCCGAAGGCGAAGTGATTATCGGCGAATGTTTACCGAGACGAAGTCCAGGTGAATATTCACCGATTATCACTGTGCCTGAGGCGAATAATTGTCTTAGTATAGATACATAGGTGATTATTTCAACACCAAAAAAATTAATTTCATCAAAAGCTCGCGACGGACTGGTAGCCATTTTGTTCGTCGAGATGATTATCGCCTGATAATCCGAGATAGCGAACCAATGAGAGGGGGCGATTTTGTATAATCACCTGAGTATTTATACTAAATATCGTTATCTTCCATTTTCACCTTGACTTATATCAAACCTCCATTAATCGGCCAGCCACTAATCAAGCGACCATTTGAAAAGTGGTCGCTCAAGAGAGCGTTTTTTTAAAACAGTGATTGACTGACAAGCAAAACGCTTCTTTGCAAGATGGTCCCTTAATAGAGTGGTCTTTGGGAAAGAGTTGACCGTACGCGAAATGTTAGCTACTTTATCATCTTACAATGGTATGATTTACTTTGACAACACGTCTAATAGCCTAAAATTTTCTACCGATAAACATACCTTAGCACCATCAAAACCACCTGATCCCTGTATTCCTTTCGGCCCTCTGGGTCCCTAAAATTTGTTTGCAAGTGGATATTTCATAAACAACGTCATGGGAAGATACGACTTGAACCTTGTATATTACATTTTTATAGTTGAATTATGAACACTGCGTAACACTTGAAAACTTAAGGCTGGGAAGAAAAATGCGATATATTGGTTATGAGAAACGGTCGCGCTCAATTCCGATCGACAATGTGCCACAAGCACTAGAATATTTGTTTAACGAACGCTTTTAGCTTTAAGCCTTAAATTTTCTTTTTAATAATAATAATAATAATGAACTTTATTTGAGTGTCAACTGTATTTAGCACTGCTGTACTAATTGGGGACACTGTAAAGCACAAATGAAATGAAATCAAAATCATATTGAATTAAATCAAATCAAATGTTGGTTTTTGTGGAGAGGGGAAAACCGGAGTACCCAGAGAAAAACCTCTCGGAGCAGAGTAGAGAACCAACAAACTCAGCCCACATATGACGCCGGGGCCGGGAATCGAACCCGGGCCACATTGGTGGAAGGCGAGCGCTCTCACCACTGCGCCAACCCTGCTCCCCCTTTTAAATTAAATACCAGCTTTCATAACTGTTTTTTTAGTTCGATCGTCCGGATGAAGGTAGTTCTGAAAAGAACTGTTGCTAACTTTGACTGACGTTTTGCCAACCTGAGCTTAACACTTAACACTTACACTTTATTAATTTTCAAATATATTTACAAGAAAGGGCATGCCCGCAAATAAATAAAATAATGATAAACTTTATTTGAGTGTCAACTGTATCTAGCACTGACGCACTAATTGGGGACACTAAACCAGCAAAAGCTAATCTAGGCGGGCCATGCCTTAATAGCCGAATTACAAAAAAAAGATAGAAAATTTACTAATAAAATAGAATGGAAGGAGACAGTATTGAATAACAAGTAACATTAACCAAATTTAAAATATTAAAGATACAGCTACAGTTTATAAAAATAGTCAAGACAGATCAGGAGAAGTATTACGAGGACTTTACATTTTGTATAATCTCAAATAAAGCTAAATAGAGCTGAAGTCATCAACAGAGTCAAGTACGACGCGTGGAGTCACGTGGTAGTAGTTATGTCTCTGTTAAACGCTCTGATTGGTCAGTTTAAGCCGTACTGTTATGAGCTGTTCAAATTTGTCAG
The DNA here is from genome assembly GCA_949710005.1 of Ricordea florida. Taxonomy (NCBI): domain Eukaryota; kingdom Metazoa; phylum Cnidaria; class Anthozoa; order Corallimorpharia; family Ricordeidae; genus Ricordea; species Ricordea florida. Next base: position 19,401,192 of record OX453281.1, on the reverse strand, counting down.
TAAGGCCATGGCGTCATCGGCTGCGAGGACAAGTTTTACACAAGACCAGTATACATGTACAGTTTGCAATTGAAAGTTCATATTACCTTAGCACCTGTGGCACCCTGTGGACCTTGTCCCCCTTGGGCTCCTTGTGGACCCTTAAAAATGTTTGTTTAAAAAAGGTATGTTAACTCCTGGGCCGGGTTGTTAGAAGCAGGGTTAAGGTTACGGAACAGGTTCGCGGGTGCGTTGCGCAAAACCATCCTCACGGGCGCGTAATTTTAGGAAACTGCCTAAACCTATACATCATTTTAAGGCTTATAGAACCTAGAACGGTGATAAAAGTGTGTCGGGGATTTTTTAGATCAGCTTTCAAAACAAAGTTATTATAATTTAAAGTTGGTTGTCGACCTCTTCTTGGATGGAGACAGCATTAGGACATATCTTTTAAACGAAAAAGAAATCGGCAAAAGCCCGACACACTTTTGAAGACAAACATCTGCTGAGTATCATGCAGTCACTGTTTTCTTGATAAGGTCAAAATCCGACGCGAGTTTGCCGCATTTATAAGCATCGGTCGATTTGCACTTGACTGATCGCAGCTCGTTTAATATTGAATTTCGCAAGTTAAAAACATTTTATCACCGTTCTAGATTCTATAAGCTTTAAAATGATGTATAGGTTTAGGCAGTTTCCTAAAATTACGCGCCCGTGAGGATGGTTTTGCGCAACGCACCCGCGAACCTGTTCCGTAACCTTAAGATAACCCAAGGTTAGTGCGAAATTTAAATGCAGATTTGAGAGCTTAAAAAGCAGATATAATATAATTCTTTTTCAATACAATTTGATGATTGTATGCTCTGAAAAAATAGAGAAAGTTATCCGAGAAAACGCTTTTTAAAAAGAGGAAAAGAAACCGGGGTTAAAATTTAACACTGGATTAGCACTGATCGGCTTTCGAACAACCGGCCCCTCACGTACAAATACTGCGACGACTCTGTAAAAGCTTGGCGTTCGAAAATGCGGGGCCTTTGTCGAAAGCCACAACATTCTGGGGCATCATTCCTTCAACTAGAAAAATGTACTTCTACATCGTTAAGAATACTGAGACCTGAAACGAACGTGCGCATATCTACCATATTTGCCTATGTGAGAGCATCAATCTAAGAAATAGAAATAGAAATATAATTTGCTATTATACTCACGGCGGCTCCAGTCTCCCCGCGTTCACCTTTAGGACCTTCAGGTCCCTCGGGGCCCTGGAAATGAAAAACGAGGATCAATTTTTACAAAACTTTGGGATTAATGTAAGTATCTGGGCAACTGTGCACCTACCCCTAACCCAACAAGTTATAATAAGTTTTTAAAAAGTGGGTGTAGGAGTGGGTTGTGGGTGTGGGAGTGGGTAATGGGCGTGGGTCGTAAGTAGTGGGTAGTGGGTTTGGGTGTAGGTAAATGCCGTATGTTTTCTAACGACCCACGACCCACGACCCACGACATTAAGCTACACTCAGGAAAATTATGTTTCATTTCCTTTCTAACCGGAATTTTCGAGACTTTTTTTGTAAATGGTAAACCACAAGATTTGACCTAATTGGAGCACAATTAAATCCAACAAAAATGTAACTTATGGTTCATTCAAGCTGCTTCCGATTTCTAATCTTGCTACCGATGCACTTATTTTAAAACTTCGTACCTTTTGATTCGTCCTACGAGATAGGATAATGTTTAAAACGATGAGAGCAAACGACATGCACCTTGTCTCAAGAAGCTGCAACGTCTAGAGATCCGGTCAGATTAGAGGCTCGTAAGAACTGCAATACTACCGCCTCTCTCAACCGTTGTCAAAATTAATGGGTAGAATCTTGCTTACTTTTATCAGTGATTCAAGGATAGACCCTTGCTGCACAGACACAATTTTTGAAGCGATTACAGAGTACCCGGCCACTTGTCTTCATTTACAATAATAATAATAATAATAATAATAATAATAATAATAATAATAATATACTACATTTCTATTGCGCATATTCTATATACATAATCATATGCGCATCACAATCAGACCAATGACAGCACGAGCCAGCTAGACCAAGACACCGGGAACACGCCCTACTCTTTTCGAACAGTGCCATGGGTTCTTTTACGTCCCACATTTACAAATTAATTATATTAAGAGTTGTGAGACGGGGCCTACGGTTTATCGTCCTTTTCCGAGAAGACTAGAAAGTCTAACCATTTGCAGATGTCATTGCAAAGGCAGCACTTTCTCCTCTGTTATTTTTAAGACCCTGAGTGTTGGTCCGGCTGGGGCTTGAACCCGCGACCTCCCGCACGCTAGTCCAGTGCTCTACCAACTGAGCTAACCGGTTGGCGGTTTCCCATTTTTTTTTCAATTTACAAGTGTCGGAGTCTTTTGAAGAACGAGGCATATTGCAATGAACTGTATTGTTATTCATCAGTATGTAAATCAATTGGCCGGTACTCTGTAATCTAGCTCAATTTTTAGCAGTGGCGATTTAGCCAGAGAAAACAGATACGGGATCGGAACTCGCTTCCTCGCTTATACCGCTGCGCTGCTCTACCAGCTGAGCCGATACATTTACGTTTCTAATCGCAGAGCAAGTGTGTGATTCATTTTCTATATATCAAATAGCAGAATTTAAAACCCAACTTAGAATGAGGTTAAAATTTGTTAGAATTTGTCACGGTAAAGGAGCTGCTTCTTTCATGCTTATTTTTCTTGAACAATTCTGTTCAACGGGGAAAGGCGCAACGAGGTCATCCCAATGTGAAGCGCCAACCAAAAAGTCAGACCCCAACACAGGAAAGGACGTGCCATACTCTTTACGATCTTCACCAGCCTTTTTATTTCATGATTATCTCTAGCTGCCACAAACCTGTTCTCCTGGAGAACCGGAAATTCCCGGAGGTCCGTCTTTACCAGGACTCCCCTAGGTGGAAAATATACGCAGTTTGAATCACAATAGATCACATTTAATACTTCATTGCAATAAAATTTCGTTATGGAAGGTGCTGTAGGACTACACTCAAGCCGCCCCTGGAAACGTCTTGAGGACTTAAACAGCAATGAAATATGGAGAAGGGGCTTAAGAGCCTACTTAAATCAATTAAGATGAAAAATAAACTTTACATGCAGTATCTTTCAAATCCTTCTCCTCAGAATATAATACAATAATATTTTATATATAGTTCCACATACACATATATATTTACTTAAGTATATATGTGGGTACAAAAAATTAGCGTATATGTTCTATAACTGGGCAGACAAAATATAAGTTCGTAGCAAGGAAATGCCTAGTGCCTAAAATAACTGCAAGGTTTTCGAGCAAGGTGTTCTCCTCAGAAGGAACATACGGGTATAAGAACAAATAAAATCACTCTGAGAATCGCTTAACGTTTATATTACGACAGGAAGCTAAGCAAATCGAAAACTAACACGAGCTACCTAGTTTCTGCTTAATGAGGTCTTAAACAGTAAGAAATCCAAACGTAAACCGAGCTCTTTGTTTAGGATTGATGACCAAGAAATTTCGTAACCCCATGGAGATTGCATATCGACTCTGTCGTTATTTCAGTAACATTGGGCCAAATGTTGCTAAACGAATTCAATCTGACACCTCTGACAAGACTTAAGGATCAATTTAAGTATATGGGAAACTTTGCACCTACCCCTCCCTCAACCCAACATTAACGCTAACCTTTTAACTGAGCATAACTTGTTGGGTTAGGGGAGGAGTAGGTGTACAGTTGCCCAGATACTGACAATGATCCAGACTTTTCTTTCAGGCAATTTCCCCCTAAATTTGCAACTAAAGAAGAGATCATTGACATTGCATGTTAAATTCCAGCTGGTAAACCAGCAGGGTATGACAACATTCCCATGTCCATTACAATCAATCAATAGCATTGCTTTTCCTTGGATGCAACATAAAATTTTCATAAAGTTGTATTGTATTGTATTGTATTGTAGTGTAGTGAAGTGTATTGTATTGCGTGTCATTATTAACGGTATTGTCCCTGACCAAGAGAAAATGAGGAAAGAGAACACAACCCCCTCTGATATGATAAATAATGGTAATTGACCTGAGTGGAGTGCAATTTGGTCTGAAATCATACGCGTGATTTCAAAAATCGAACGAGCGCATAGCGCGAGTTCGATTTGAAGTCACAAGAATGATTTCAGACCAAAATTGCACGACACGAAGTTCAATTACCACTTTATTACACTCATTTTGAAATCACAGTTTTTTGTCAATACTACTTATTTATTTATCCACTTCAGGAAGCCCAGTTCTTGAAGAAAAGTAACTTTTTAAAAATGATGCGATTTAGAGCAAAAAATGGTGCAATTTGGGAATAAATCACACTGCTATGAGCCAATCAAATTGCAAGGATCACCTGTGATTTCAAAATGGATGTAATAAAGGGACAGAATCTATTTTTAGCGCGGAATCTATTCATATCTCGTTCCATGGCTGCGCGGTTTCCCCATGGCGCATTGAAATTACAACCACGTCATGAGAAGGACATGAACCACTGGTCAGTTAAAATAGTTTCCGGATCTAAAAATAGATTCTGTCCCCTTATCATAGTAAGAGAACCCAGTATGGAAGATGCGTTCTCTACCACATTTTCTCTTGCCCTGAAGAAATGAAATTTGCTCGCGTGGTACGTATATTTAAATCAGGTGACCGGGTTCTCTTCAGCAATTACAGACATAGCTCTGCTCTACCCTACTTCTCAAAGCACTTGGAGTGAATTGTTCACTCAAACTTCAAAATTAGATCGCAGCACTTTGTAGACTCCCGAGGATGCTCGAAGTTAAACCGAGAGCTTTAACATATGTCTAGTCAATCTAGTCCGGAGATTTTCCGAAGTTGAACCAAAACCATCAGCCGAATTCCAACGCAGACGACAACGCTTCCAACAGTCTAATCTGTAATTTGCCGAAGAAATGGTATCGTTAACACTTTCACTGTCGAGATCGAGTATAAATTCTCCTGAGCAAGTGCTATACAGCTCCTTATGTTCTAGGTTGATCGATTTAGTATCCTGGATGTGATCATGTTCTCAATTCTCTTCATCTGTTTGTGCGGTAGTGTATTGGAATTGCAGGAGAATTTATACATGGGTCACCTGTATAATACATTCAAAGGGTTAATTACATGTACAGGAATTCCTCAAAAGCGTACCCTATCACCAGGTGGTCCAAGCAGACCTCTGGGACCACGCCCACCGGCATCACCCTGGCAACAAGACACAGAAAATATAGATTAGGAATTTCCATCCATAGCAAATAATGAATGCAGGTCATTTACCTGTAGCGTTGCTAAATTACTTTTCATTTTATATACAGCTAATTTTAAATTTGAACTTTGACGTGAAAGACAGCAGCCCAGACTGGCAAAATGAAATTTGCTGTGCTCGCTAAACACGTGCGTTAGATTGTGACTCAAACTGCGTGGTTTTTCAGAGAAACGAGTAGGAGTACAGAATATTGTTGTTGTATCGCGTCCCAAAGAATAGACACGCAGCATGGTTTTGATCCACACATAAAAATGATATTAAGCACACTATAGTGAAGCAAACAGTACCACGGTACAGCACTGTTTAGCGGCTTTCCAAAAAATCGCCACACTGCATGGTTTGATCCACAGATGTAAAAGTTAGAACCACACTGTATAGTAAAACAAACAGTACCATAGTACAGTACTGTTCAGTAGCTTTACAAAGAATGGTCACACTGCAAGGTTTGATCCACAGATGAAAAACGTAGAACCACACTGTATAGTAAAACAAACAGTACCACAGTACAGTACTATTCAGTAGCTTTACAAAGAATGGTAACAGATAAAAAAAAATCTGAGCCAGGAAACAGTACCACGGTAGAGTACTTATCAGTAGCTTCAAAATGAATGGTCACACTGTGCGGTTGAAAGAAAAAGTCAGAACTACACTGTATAGTAACTAAACCGTGCCACCGTACAGTCACTTTCAAAGTGGATATTCTTCATCGTTTAGCTCAGAGTGGACAAAATTGCAATCAAACTATTAAATTTATAATGATGAATTGCAAGTTTGAAGGCGGACTCACCGTTGGTCCTGGAGGGCCTTGGGGCCCAGCATCTCCCGGAAGACCTGCAGGTCCCTGAACAATCATGGTAATCAGTAATACTACTGGGACTGAGTGGAGTACAATTTGGGGAGTAATCGGGCGAGTGATTTAATCATGAAAGCTAATTAATTTTCATCTATTTTAGTTTTCAAACTGAACCTGGTAAACCTACTTACGCAATAAATTTTCCTTGATTTTGATTGGCTAGCATGGGCTGTGTTATTGAAATTCATTGGCTAGTTGAACTTTGTGCTTAATTTTCACTGGATATTACGCTGTCCGATTTAAAGTGCTCGACTACAAGCTTCTCGTAATCGGACAAGTGAAAAAGGACCGTTTGATTGTTGCACCAGCCAAATTAAGCAGCAAGTAAGGCCTGTTCAGAACCAATCAGATTCGAGCATTTTTTAATGAGACAACAATAATAATAATAATAATAAAGATAATAATAATAATCATAATAATAACAAGAACAATGACGAGAATTAGAAGCACTTACAGCTTTTCGCCATCACATAAATTTCAGCACAAGTTGGGCTTCAGCTTTGTCTTTTTTCTCTCTTTTCTTTGTTAGATTTACTGAACAATAATTAAAATACGTGGACATAATGCTTGTCACCCTGTACTTCTGTTACGAAGCTAGGCCACAGTTCAGGGTTTTCATTAAGAATTGTAGTAGCAGGAAAATTGTGTAAAGTAACAGGAGAATATTTTGAAAGCGCTCTATGTCTGAATTTAAAACTAGCTCAAGGCATCTAAATTTGACCGGAGAATTCTTCGTACTAGCCGGATAATTCTCCGATCTCCGTTGACTAATGAACACCCTTACGGTCACACGTCGTATGATACACCACTGATAACACAAACCCACTAGTTACAATATGCACCTACAGGACTTACATATAGATTGTATACCTACATAAATCACACAAAACGAGTTACATAGGTTTAAACTAATAGACAAAGGTGATTTACCCTCAGACCAGGAGCGCCATCTCTCCCGGGAATACCAGCAGCACCACTATCTCCCTGTTAAAAGAGATTAACTAAGTGAGTAAGGGAATAAGACATAGCAACTGGCGAAAGACCCTGCCTGCAAACGCCTACCACAAGTACTCTCTTTCGCTCAAATTTTATACTTATGACCTGTTGACACTTCGGTCGAGGTCATCTTGAGCTTCTTGGCGATTTCTGCTACCACATCTATTTTTTTTTTGTATGTTGTATTTTCGGTTGCATTTCCGACTCCAATGAACAGTGGACAGTGGTCACAAAAGATCTAGTTTATAAAAATACATCAAACAACAACTTGTGTGACCGTTGTGATATTTTCAAGGAATTCCCAAATGATTAAGTATTGCAAAAAAAAGCGCACCTTTTCACCCTTGGGTCCAGCCTCTCCGATAGGACCCCGGGCTCCAGGCATTCCCTGCAAAGAGACAAAAGCAGATTAGAAAGGAAAAAACCTTGTCTTATTCATACTCTAGATGAATCGATACCCCAAAAAGGTACTACAAATGTTAAAAACACAGGACAATTCTCGGCGATTAAACTAGTCCAATCACAAATTAAACGCGAATTGCGAAAAGAATTAATTCAATGCCAACAGGCCGGACCCATCATTATTCATCATGCGGGTGGGAGATACCTTTATTACGTAATGACCTTAATTGATCATCGCAGTTATGTACACAACTTAAGCAACTGTGAAATCAAAGCCTGAAAAAAAACTCAGGCCTGAACGGGATTCGAACCCATGACTTCTACGATACCGGTGCAGTGCTCTACCAACAACAGTTCAAATATATAGTCTTTCATATATTCATCTGCATCATATCTTTATTGCATGGTTCCGCAAGCAGGCAAGTTGAGGCGAATACTAAATTCTGATTGGCTACCCGAGCATCAATTCTGATTGGCTACCCGAACATCAAGATAGGCCCAGCAAGACCGTTCGGGATTGCCCGCTTTGTCCCGCGAAATAAAACAGAACAAAATGGCCAAGATGGTTAAAAGTAAAAAAAAAATTAAAAAAAAAATTAAAGAAAACAACTCGGCCAATATCCAGCCATCTTATCCTCACGCTTGGTCAATAACACATTCATGTTGCCTGCTCGAGTAGCCAACCACAACGCAGGATTTGTCTTATGTGAACGCTGGAATGTTACATTTTTATGCTTCTGCTCTTCGTAGAAAACAAAAACTCCTTACGTCAGCTCCAGGTCGTCCAGAAGCTCCGGGGGGTCCTGCCTCTCCTTCTGGACCCTGATAACAAACAATGCAGTGAAGAACAGCACGAGTCACAAGAAAATACTGAGTTTAAATTTTTAAAGGTAAAGGTAAAAGGTAAAGGTGCCACTTTCCTCACTTGCAGCTAGTAGCTGAATTACGGAGGAACCAGAGGGTGAGATCGGACATCAGCATATAGAAGGCGTCTCTGGTAGCCGCCTCAGTCCATGAATGATCTCACCCCACCCGCCCAGACCCATGATGGCACAAGTCAGCTAGACCATGACACCGGAAACACTCCCTATTTTAGTGATATTGAGTTTAAATTTTTAGTGATACTGAGTTTAAATTTCTAGTGATGCTGAGTTTAATTTTTTAGTGATACTGAGTTTAAATTTTTAGTGATACTGAATTTCAATTTTTAGTGATACTGAGTTTAAATCTTGAAATCCCGCGCTAGTACTTGCATTGGAAATAAGGAAAAAAACACCAAAGAAGAAACTCAAGTTTACAACAGTATGACCTATCTTTCAACAGTTTTCGGTTTATGAGTTCTGCAAAGCTATGAGACAAGCAAATTAGCGTTCTTGTCAATGAATGAAGCACTCTTTTTTTCGCAAAGGGGGCAAGAAATCTCCAGGGACTCCTTTCTTGTAGCTGAGGAAAAATAATCTGTCCTTCGAACAGACAGATATATACACTACTTTGACTTTGAAACTTTCTCGAGCGTAAATAAGTGCAATAATTTTAACAAACAGAAAGAACGGGAATCGTGTTTATTATTATTATTTTTTTGCTTTCCGCCTGCTTTCAATAACTGTAGGAGATAGGCCTATAGTTAAGAAACTGATGGCAGTCTGAGATTTTGATAACCAGCTCAATTGCATCATTGCAACTTTGAATTAGATTCAAAGACTAGTCCTATTAGATGCTATTACTCATAATAGTAGACAGCGATAATAGTAATAAATGTTAAGCTCACAGTATCTCCTTTCTCTCCGGTTGGTCCAGTCGCCCCAACTGGACCCTCGGGTCCCTAGAAAAAAGAACATAGAGCCATTCAGTTTCCACTCAAAAGTCCCGTTTGAACTTGGGATCAATGGAAGTATCTGTGCAACTGTGCACCTACCCCTCCCCTAACCCAACAAGTTATAATATGTCAAGACGTTAGCGTTAATGTTGGGTTAGGGGAGGGGTAGGTGCACGGTTGCCCAGATACTTGCATTGATGCTGATTATTTGACAGTGGATGACCAGAATTTGCTGCCTGGCAATACACAGCATTTTGGTCACCAAAATGAGTCATCAGCTCACAGCAAAAACCTTACAAGAACAAGGCAGATTTTGCACAAGACAGTGCTTCAAAATAAAAGGAAACTTAAGGAAACTTACTTTAAAAAAAAACATCTCTCAATGGGATGGTGACCGAGGAGAGCCAGTGATTTCACCGAAGACCGATCTATCATCGTGCGACCTCGGATTTCTACGAAAGCGGCCGATCAGAGTCTGGTTTAGTAATAAAATCATCGCGGTTAAAAATAAGCGAATTACTAGAACTCGGCGACCCGGCGATCTGCCAGATTTCACTTGTCAACCGCCAATTGACAAAAAAGCGTGTTCTTCGTGACCAAACAAAGTTGTACACCAAACAGGGAGTTTTCTTGCGCTACGATCGGGTTCCGAACACTACTTTAAGTTCTCGGAATCGTTTCTCGAAAGATCCGATAACTGTACGAGTCCGGAGATCCATTTTGGGGTCGCCGTCTTCTTTGTTTTATTGTCGTACAAACAGCCTAACCCGCAAACTAACTCATAATGATATTGCACAACCTCGAAAACCAGCAAAACTAGAAGGGCACTCGGTAGAGCGCATACCTCCGCCCCGCCACACATTGTTGTATTAAGAGTTTGGATCCACAAATAACAGCTATTTTGGATATTTGCTTGATTCTTTATCAATAAATCCCAAATTTTAATCGATTGATCCTGGGTATATTTGCGACCTTTCCACCAAATTTGGTGCAAATCCGTTGATTAGTTTTTGCGTAAAACGATTAACAGACAGACAAAAAACAAAAAAACAAACAGACAGGCGTGAAAACATAACCTCCTTGGCGGAGGTAATAATAATTCCCATTGTAAACATTGCGATCATAAAATAGCTCTGCGGACGCGGTAAATTACCGGGCTTTTCCAGAAACGAGTCCCAGGTGAGTGGAATTCTTCCCGCTGTGGGTGGTTGTAGTATAGAAAGCTCTGCTTCGGTTTTGGTATGTTCCGTTTCTTTCTGTTTTACCGTACAAACATGTACAGGGCACTACAAGGCACGTTCCACAAAACTTACCGTAGCTCCCGAAACACCTGGTTTTCCAGCTGGACCCGTGGCGCCCTGACGACCCTGGGGTAACGAAACAAAAATAAGACAACATTGATTCTAATTCAGAAATTCCCTAGTACCCATATAATTTAATTCCAAGGGGATCAGTTTGGGACACCAACATGGCGGCCTTTTCTTGTTTGGGGACACCAACATGGCTACCGTGACGTCATGTGCATACGCTCTATTACCGACCGGGTCCGGCCATCAGCTCAGCCGCACAAGTGCGCTATCTTATTCCCCCTTTCTGCGTGAGATATACCGGGCTTCCAGATGATAGGTCACTGGTTTAAACAAGGACCCTGACTATAAAAGGGATAGCTCCTCCCCCTTCGTGTCACGCAATCACTGTTTCTACAACTTATCCAAGATGGCTGACTGGTCGAAGAGGAAGGGAAAAAAGCACTTTGTATTACGAGGCATTGGGTCTTGTTTTTCTTCACTTTTTTTCATCTAGAAATGATCACATTTCTTCATGTAAATGAGCAATAAATAATTCCCGGCTCTCTTTTATCGTAAGTCTGAAATTTCTTTGTCGAACATTTGAATTTCGCGCACCTAACGGTTCCGCCAATCGCGAAGATGAAGATGAAGATGGTCGCTTTGGTCCACAGACTCCTCTCTGCTTCATTCAACTTCTTGAGCCTTCGATGTTATTGACTTGTGGTCCAAAGGTTTTTGACATGCTCGAAAGGTGGCTCTTCGTGATGTAATAAACCAGAAATTGCACGATTCATGGCGGAACGCGAGCTATGTCACTGCCTTACCTTGCGACATATCTCGTCTTCCTCCTTGAATCGAGCTGTTGTCGCGTGTTCTAATCACATAGAAATCGTTTTCTAACATTACGCTATCTTTTTATTTTGTCATGGCCGATTTACCTTCCAAGAAAGCCAAAAATAGTTGCCCGCGCGCCACGAATCAGGAACACATTAGAGCTTGTAGTCGAACCTGGGATGGAAGAGCGACTCGAACAGTTGAAGAGTAAAATTCAGCGAGTGAAGGAAGGGCTTCGGATAGCAAGTCGAACGCCGATGGGAAATGTAATTTTGATGGAACAACTGTTAGACGCATTCGAACGGTCTGAACAAAACGGAATGGTAAGTGGAAGTCATTCCTCTTTGTTTACATCTCACTCGTTCTCTCCCTCGTCCCATCTCACGTGCAACGCTGCTTCGCAAACCGATGTGTGTGGATCGTACCCTTTACCGTACATTTTGTGCCATGGGGAGAATACAACGGGTTGCTTTGATATACATACAAGAAGTAAACTTGATGAGGATTATTTCATCGCATCGACCGACGCTACGCGGCAACTTTTGAGCACCATGGCAAGCTATAATGGGAAGTGTCCTCTCTGTGGATTTCTTTTTGACATGGAATCGTTTGCTTTCTTGCGCCATGGACATGCAGTTCGCATCAGTCTGAGCTGTGCTGCTGGCCATTCCCTACGATGGTATTCTAGTCCTGTTATTTCAGGAAAGTTTACCGTCAACCTGAGGTAATTACTCAGATAACAGTTGTTTTGAAATTAATTTTACTCACTTTTGAATCAATATCAACATTCAGTCAGTAAACAAGTGTTCCTTGTTTCGGTTAGGATGATACATGGTTTCACCGCTACTGGATTTATGAAAATACACAAAACACCGTGCCGCGATGCAAAAACTTTACTTCGGTGAAAAATGTAGATTTTCAATAGATTTTTGGAGTATTCTAATCTTTTAGCGAGCGATGAATGTATTGTATGCACTAGAGTCTGCGTGACCTAACATGTTTTGCAACTGACCGCAGACAGGAATCGGATTTCCTACACCGGAGAGCCGTTTGGAAGAAAAGGCGCGCGTTTCAAACTGAAAAGAATGCTTTTTAACTTGATATATTCTACTCATTGCAGTCTTTAATATGTATTTGAAAACAAAATTTTCGAATACTTCAATAGTAACCTGAAAAAGGCAAAGAATATAGAAGTATATTAATTGCGAGGAGATGAGCTATGAAATTAAAATGGAGTCGAATAATATGAAACACAGATAATAAATTTTTACTAAATCGCTCCTATGATAATGTACTCACCCGCACTCGCTTTCTTCCTCTCAAGAGAACCAAAAAAAGAACTTCCTAATACTGTGAAAGCTAACCGGGTAGATGAGTCCTTGCGAGCAGCACTTTGCTGGTATCGCGCAGTCACAGATGTTGACAGTTCGCTGTCTAGAGTGAAATGAATGACGGCTTGCCCAGGGCAAGGCTCCTTTTATAGTCAGGGTCCTTGTTTAACGTAAAAGTAGCACTTGTGTAAACCTTTACCATGGACTTTTTTTTCACACACACAAACCCTTTATTGATCTTCATTATCTTCATCAGTTAATTGTAACGGCAAAATGTAAGGACAGAAATTTAAATTTCATCAGAGACAATGAAACACACAGGCATCCTCTGCTCGCAAATAGCTTAGGCTAATCGAGGCGGGCAGAGGAAAAAAAAAGAAAAAGTTATAATAATAGGAAATTAATAACTAGGAAGAAATTAAGAATCAATTAATTATTATTATTATTAAAGATTCACACAGCTATTGATAATATAGAAGCTGGTTTCTTCATTGGCTCCGCGTAACGACATGTTGCCTAAGGAAGCCAAGAAACACCCCTTGTGTGCTTCTTTTTTTCTTCTTCTTCTTCTTCTTTCTACATCTCCAGCACCTTCCTAAGAATTCTTGCCGACCCCAACAAAGCACATCTCTGGATCAGTCCAACAGGAATGCCCAAATCAATGGCTCTCAGATTGTCATTCAATCTCAGTGGTATTGATTCCAATGCTCCCACTACCACTGGAATAACCTCACACCCCACATTTTTCGAACTTCTCTCGCTAGATCTTGGTACTTTTCAACTTTTTCATCTTCCTTCTCTCTCACCCTACCATCCCCTGGAATTATTATTATTATGATTATTATTATGATTATTATTATTATTATCATTATTATTATATTTTTTGTTATTATTATGTTATTATTATTATATTATTATTATCATTATTAACGGACTTGCAATGATTAAATGAGGAACAACATCTACAGGCTCAAGGCAAGATTTGTATGTGTAAGCTTAATGCCGACCATTTTCAGCGTGTGGGTTTGTGGGTGTGTGGCTGGGTGGGGTCCTTGCACTTTTTTATTGGTACTGATATGAGTGTAAGTGAAGTTAGGATACTCTGCAAGCATTCGCATAACCTTTACCCCTCGGGAAACCCATTTGTGGACTTGATCTCTAATAGATAATTTCTAGTTTTTATTTGTTGTGAATAGCGGTAGCACTAAGCTCTCTTAGAAACTGTTTGCGGTCAGATTTTTTCTATTTAACACTTACACTACGAGTTAAACTAATAGGAAACTACAATAAATAAAGACAATAGAGTGTTTATGTCTCGGAACTATCGGTCTGATAGCGGCCCCTTGGAAATTTGATGTTCTTAAAACTAGCATATGTAAGAGCATCAAATTTCTGCGGGGCAACTATCAGCCGATAGTTCCTCGACAAAAGCACTCTATTGTTTAAATGGATAGTGAGCACGCTAGCCAATCAGATCCCGGACTTCACTTGATAATACAGTTTACTTACGGGAGGTCCTCGCTTGCCTTGAGATCCCGGTTCTCCACGGGCTCCCACAAATCCCTGAATAACACAACACAACATGACATTAGAAGGGTGAACAAGGGCGGATCCAGGAATTTTCTTAGGTGGAGGTGCACCTATAACGAATGACGCAACTGATGGGTAACATAACTTAATTCTAAAAGCGAACAATGAAGAAGAAGAAGGCTTATGACTCATGTTTTACTCCAACACCAATACACCACGATTTTTTTTCCTTTTTTGGCAGGATACTAGTCATACTTAAGAGAAAATGAGGTAAGAGAACGCATCTTCCATACTGGGTTCTCTTACTATGATAAGGGGACAGAATCTATTTTTAGATCTGGAAACTATTTTAACTGACCAATGGCTGATGTCCTTCTCATAACGTGGTTGTAATTTCAATGCGCCATGCGGAAACCGCGCAGCCATGAAACGATTTTCTCTTATCATATCAGACGGCGTTATGTTCTCTTTCCCCATTTTCTCTTATCATATCAGACGGCGTTATGTTCTCTTTCCTCATTTTCTCTCATCACATCAGACGGGGTTATGTTCTCTTTCCTCAATTTCTCTTATCATATCAGACGGGGTTATGTCCTCTTTCCTCATTTTCTCTTATCATATCAGACGGGGTTATGTTCTCTTTCCTCATTTTCTCTTATCATATCAGACGGGGTTATGTTCTCTTTCCTCATCTTCTCTTATCATATCAGACGGGGTTATGTTCTCTTTCCTCATTTTCTCTTATCACATCAGACGGGGTTATGTTCTCTTTCCTCATTTTCTCTTGTTATAATAGAAAAGCTGCAGGTCATCTCACGGAGGGGGGAGGGGAGGGGAGGGGAGGGGAGGGGTGCACATCCCGTGCACCCCTCCCCTAAATCTGTCCCTGGTGAACCTCAAAATTGCCTGTCTAAACTTCGAATTCGGAAAGGTGTTACCATCTAATTCCTTCTTTGCAAATATCACTACTAAGAACGAAGACGATCACCGATTATGAGAATATGAGGGATTGACCACCAAGAATGAGCTATGTTGACATTAGAAAATACTCTTATAACTAGTGGTGTTCAAAAAGGAATAGGAATCACAAAGGAGAATTTGTGTCTGTGTATTCCCAGAGTGAGCAATCTTTCCCACAGAATAATACCACATTCTAGAGAAAGAAGATAATGAGAATTAAGGAACTAATGAAACAACATTAAGGAAAGTGCAAGGAATCATGACAAATTGAATTTGTGATCTTGGGAGTAAAAAGGGTTAAAGAACCGAGCCCTGCGGTGTTTGCTAGCGCTTTCCTCAGCTAATGTAAGGAATTAGGAACACAAGTTTATCAAGATGTAATTAGGGAATAGATCACTTTCATAATGGCGATCAAACAAATTTTTTTTTGTTTTCATGGTAATGAGCCTTACTGGCCTCGCTAGGATGTACAAAATTCAATAGAATTTTTGTTCCAACTTGAGGCTAGTGAGTCTAATTAACATACATACGAAAGAATAATAAATCGGCCGCCATTTATGAAAGTGGTCTATAGCAATGCCACCCATTGACTCCATAGGCGACCCCTAACAGATCCCCTGCATAATTACCACTACTTACCCATGGATTGCCCGCAGAATTATCAATACACGCCCCCATCTTTCCCCCTTGGCCCCACCCCACTACTATTTCCATCAGTCCCCAGAGTTCAAAGCCAGAAGTTATCAGGGGTTCCCTTTGTTTACGTTTACTTACCGTAGGTCCCGGGTCTCCAGCAGCGCCGTCC